>JALPQD010000123.1:634309-1268619 GCA_023101885.1 Typhlomys cinereus
ATTTTTTTACTATGTTAGAATCTGTCTTTCTAGAATTTTCAAGTCTGACATTAACTTCTTCAATTTACTCCTGCTATATAATAGCAAACAATGCTCAAATAAGCTTGTTTGCATTTTAAGTAATGTTGTGCTCTGATTATGGAGTGAGAAAGAAGAAAACTGTGTTTACCACTGCAACATTTTCATATTTTATGCTATTTTTCAATCACATTCCACAGAAGGTAGGAAAAGTTGTGCTAAGAGCTCTAAATTTTGAAATGACATGGATAAGTAGTTCTGAACAGAGACATATTGTTGCAACAAACTGAGACATAAAGATTATTCTTTAACAAGAATAGATTTTTATCCAGAGTTTAATTTTATATTGTTTTATGTTTGTATTTCTTTCAGATCTAACTTCTGCCACAGAGAACATTGAGGTGAGTTTATCTATTTCCTATGGATGTAGTTTTAGAAACCAATCTCAATAAGGAAATACTTAATGGTACATATCAAATTTCTTTTTTTAATTAATTTATTTATTTATTCAATTGTGCTTGTGTGTGTGTGTGTGTGTCTGTGTGTATGTATGTATGTACGTGTGTGCAGAACCACAGACGAATTCGGGAACCGCCATGGACACCTCCCTTCCTCCTTGTTTATTCTGCCCCTGGATTCACAGGCTCCGCCCTACCAGGACCACAAACACAGGCCACCCCTGCTTCTGCCTGGAGTCTATACGTGGGGTCTAGGATCCGAACTCAGGACCTTCTGCCTGCAAGGCAGAGGCTTAACCCCTGAGCCACCACTCCAGCCCCCAAATTTCTTTTTTTTAATCAGTCTTTGTGTCTTTTGTTCCTTGAAATTTTCACGCACAAACAGAATTAATCTATGCCCTTGCCCCACCTCCTCACTTTTCTTTTTTTTTATTTCTTCCACTCATACAAAGTTGATAACTACCCCATTCCCCTCCCTCCTTCCACCCCTCCCTGGATCCCCTTGCTCCCTTCCCCATTGTCTTTTTCCTTTCCTCCCCTCCCTCCCTTTTTCCTAGTTTCCCCCCCTCCCCCGTTCCTGGAGCATCCTTTAGTGTGCATGTCAAAACTTCCCTCTGGGTCCTCTTCTCTGATGAGGTGTAAGGACTCAGTAGCATTACCTAGAGCTCTTTTTTGTATTCCCCTTTTGTATAGGAACACTATTGTGGCTGTTAATCCCTTGTCTCTAAGGATCCTAGTGTCTGTGATCCATGCTAGACTTTGGGGAATCAATGATATGTTGGTCATAGCGCAGGTCATGCAAAGTCCTATTATGATTATTTCAGCCCGAATTTGTGTGGAGTATCTTGCATATCATTGCTCCTCCCCATCTTTAGGCTCTTACATATCAAATTTCTGTGCTTGGAAATTTAGTTTTTGAGTGTCAAAGCTGATTTGATTCTAAACTATAGACTAAGATCTCCATATTGGCAAGACATTAGCATCATAGTTATATAATTTCCTGGATTAAAGTCTAAGATTTTTTTTATGAGACTGTGAACAAAAGTAGAGTGTGCCAAGGCTTAAAGTCATAGCATATGCAAAGGACCAATTCCAGCACCTAGCACATAGCAGAGCTCATAGAGTCATAATTCTTACCATTTTAAGTGGGTCACTAATATCTTTGATATCTAAGAAAATAAAAAATCTTAACTGAACCATTCCATCATAGTTCAGAGCAAAGAAATGACCATTTCTGAGAAAAAAATACCCGGAGTAGTAAAAACTGTGACACATGAAATAGGCTCTCTGTCCGTAATCCAAATCTGTTGCTTAACAGGCACATGACTCTAAACCTGGGAATTTCCTTCCTGTCTTTGCATCTTTCATTTTTCCAGTTAATGAAAATAATGCATTTGAAATAAAAAATTTTGGAGTCCAATAGACCTAAGTTCAAGCCATTCTTTGTGAATGAATAGAAAGAGTTTATAACAGCTATGTGCTTAGTAGCTACAATTCACACTGTGAGTGTCATATAAACCCTGGTTTCTGAGTTTGAGTAATCACAGAGACGTGTGAAACCATGCTGGCATAGACTCATGGGGTGGTGGAGGGGGAGGCAAGCTATTTCTGTTCAGTTGCTTTAGTCACTGGGCCCTTTCACATTTGTGTCATGCTTAGCATAATTGGCTCCAATAGTACTCATGTCATTCTTAAAACATAGCATATTGTTCAAAGCTGAAGCTTGAACAACACTGCATATGAAGCTACAGGATAAAACAAATACTACTACTTATCAAAGTCTTTCCACTCTGCTGAGTAGTGCTAGGCATTGTATATATACCTTCTTACATATTTTTTTTTACTTCAATATTGCAAGGAAGTCATCCCTATTTTCATTTGTAAGTAAGCAAACTAAGGTTCAGAGCAGCAAAATAAATGTTCAAATCACTTAGTTAAGTTTTGACTTCAAATAGTTGTTTAATGTTGTCCATATTTGTCACTATGCTTAATTAAGAAAATAAATTTGAAATTTACTTGGTCAGGAATTTTCTACCACTTCCCACAAGCAGCTTATTGACTTAACTTTGCTTCAGAAATTGGAACAGTGCTTCCATTACAATAGATAATTTCCCTGTTTGCATGCTGGTGTGTGTAGCAGCTCCCAGTTACTAATTCATGATGAAAATTGTCAGTGATGTACTGTACCTTAAAATAATTGTAATTATCTCTATAAAATGTCTCAAATTTCATTAATATTGTGCTTTTTGTAGATATATATTAGAACAATTCATATAGAAAAATTACATTATGTATAATCCTACAAATGAATGTTACAAGTGTACTGAGAACTAATGCAAAAACTGCTTTAGTGGAAAATTTCTATTTTTAAATAAAGTATAATTTGAGGGTGTTGGGGAAATGGCTTCATGAAGAAGATGATTTGCTGTGCAAGCACAATGACCTGCTTCCAGATTTCCAGGACCTACATAAATTGCCAGCCATGGATGCATGCACTTACAACCCTAGCATTGTGTAAAATAGAAACAGTAGGATCACTTATAAGGTAGAGGAGTCGAAATCTAGCCTTGACTACATAATGAGTTAGGAACCAGTCTGAACTACATGAGTCCCAGTCACAAAAACCTTGTGATTTTGAAGGTTTCAATACTTTTTTTTTCTTCAGAACTATTGTAGAGGATATGAAAATGGAGAAAAGATGGCTTGCTTGGCCATTTATCAACCAGTTTGTGGATCAGATGGCCAATTGTATCCCAATAAATGTCACTTCTGCATAGCAGTTAAGTAAGTATTGAAATGATTTATCTTTGATTTTTAAGATGAAATTATGTGGTAAGACAATCCCTTTAACAAAGGATAACGATCCCTTTAACAAAGGTTTACTTGCTAAAGGCCATAACACAACCCTCCAATTTATAGGATTTAGGAAACTTTCTCATAGTCATGCACATTCTATGAGTAAATACATCAGAGAATCCTAGAATCATGAAGTTGAAAAGAAATTCCAGCTACTTCCATGGCAATTTGGAATCTATTGTTTAAACTCCCTATACAAAGAAGTCACTCAGTATCACAGTCCATGATTGAAGATTTTCAGGGATAAGGAATATCCTTCTCATCCTAGAAGCCATTTCACAGCTATGAGTTGTAGTAATTAATCAAATTCAGTATTTATGTTAGGAAGTATTACATTTTTTTCATGATTGATACCATTAAAAGACAGTAGCTGAAGAAATTGTGCTGTTTCGAAGTATAATGTTTCTAAAAAATATATACTGGCACAATGGCAATATTTATGTCTTGAAAATTATGTAATCCAAAGTAGTTTAGACTTCTGATGCAATCATCTTCAATATATATATTGAAGGTATGTATCCCTTCAAAAAACATGAAAGAGTCTATGCTATGCAAATATTCTAAAGAATTTTCAAAATATCTGAAATGAAATCAAATATTTAATTTACTGCTCTGATTATTTTTGAACAAAAAGTTAAAATCTGTTCTAAAAATGACATTTCTTAATATGAACAAATTCCCTAAATCATTTCCATGGATATAAATTAATTGTGCTATATTTATAGCATAAATCATTCTTTTATCACCAGCATCAGTTTAAAAATATTTCTAAATTGTGGTTATTTTTAAAAAGTATTAAATTGGAGATGTGAATGCATTTTAGATTGTTGCTCTTGTTCTCCACAGAAACAGTGACGATCAGCTAACATTCGGAGACTCTTGTTGAATCAATCTCCTGACTTCAAGTTATCTTCTAATGAATCTGTTCAGAAGATATCCCCTTATTTTCACATCTAATCTATATCAATCACCAAATCTTTTCATTGGATAATGATTTCTTCTAGAATAAATTATGTTTCAGTGGAATAAATGTTCACCTGCCTCTTTTTGATGGTACAGCAGAATATTCTATATTGGATTTATGTTGGAATATTTCATAGACCAAGTGAGAGCAACACAGGAAGAATAGAGAGCAAAATATGGCCAATAATAGGAGCTAGAAAATCAAAGGCGCCTATCTTTAAAGGCGTTCTCTGGGTTTAATGAAAGACCCAAACTCACAACAATAAGGTGGAAGAGCAACCAAGGATGATCCCCGCATCTCCACAGGCACACACACACACGCAAGTCACTCACGTACGTACAAATAACCATGTGTATCAACCAACAGACAAACATACACATACATGCATATTACACATACATACAACTTGAAAACTCAATCAAAAAAAAAAAATACAGCAGTGGAGAGGCCACACTTCCTGCTAACCTGAATCACTCAACCCCTTCAAGTGTCTCTGGACCTGAACAGAGTACTTACTTGCAACACAGGCTACAGGTCACACTCCCACCATACTCTGGCACTCTAATACTGCCATATCAGGACTCACATAAAGTGAGTTCTCACTCCCCAGATGACACCCCACACCACCAGTGCTCTTTGGTGCCCTGGCTCCTATTATGTTAGAACCCAAGTGGAGTGTTTGCTAATATCTCAGGTCAGAAGACAAACTCCTTCAAACTCCATCAATTTGCTGCCCATTCTATCAACTCACAAACATGCTCACTTGTGAATTCAAAGGCTGCACCTTCTTCTAATCAGGTTGAGATCACTTCAGATATCTTACCTAAAAGTCAGTACCAAGTGGCCCTAAGACTGAAATTCAAGTATCACTTAGATGACTTAAAGCCAATCATTCCTGAGTAACAGTAAACAGATACACAAATGTTTACTCAAGACAGGTAGGCCTAAAGTCCAAAGCAATGAGCAAAATCCAGATGGGAATTTCCAATGTAAAAACACAAGCAATATGAAAGTTCAAGTCAATGTCACTCATCCAAATGTCATTAATCCCATAGTAATGGTTCCCAGTGAGAACAGCTTGATGAAGACTCCAAAGAATTAAAATATCAGTCCTAAATATGTTCAGAGAATTCAAAGGGGACATGAATGAACTACTGAGTGAACTTAGAAGACACAGGTAGTTCCTTGATGAATTCCAAGAGAATACAAATAGTTAAATGCAATAAGAAAAGAAATTAAGGACCTGAAGATAGAATACAGCAAAGAGATAGAAATAATGAAGGCATCCCAAACTAAACTGAAGAACCTGAAGGGAAAAAGTAAAAGTCAAATAAAACACTGAATGAAAAGCTGCATCAATAAAATGAACCATGCAAAAAAAAAAAAAAAAAAAAAACAGAAAAATCAGAAAAACATTTGAGATTTTTGAGACATGATGAAAAGATCAAACTTATGAATTACAGACATACAAGAAAGGAAAATAATCCTAGGTCAAAAACATGGAAAATATTTTAACAAAAGAATAGAGGAAATTTTCCAAAATCTCAAGATAGTTGTATAGCTACATACAAAAAGCACATAGAACACCAGAAGACAGTACCAGAAAAGAAACCTCCCACATAATCAAAATACTAATGATATGGAAGAAATTATTGAAAGCTTCAAGAGAAAAGAGCAAATCCAATATAAAAGAAGATCTACAAGAAGAAAACCTGATTGTTCAGTGAAAACTTTAAAAGCCAGAAGTGTTTGAATCAATGAATTTCTAATTCTGAAAGACCACTGTCTTAGTTCAGGAAGAGAGCAAAACTTTCCATGATTAAAGCAGGTTGAATACCAAACCATACATATAGAAGAAAGGGATAGTCATATTCAAGAGGCTGCAGGGGAAAAAAAAATCAAATAATGCCAGGAGAGTTGTTAAGCAAAGGAAGACTAGAAAGCACTAAATACGCAAAATCAATTAACTAACAGGAACTGATATGTGTCTTTCAATAATAACTGAATATTAATTATCTCAATTCCCCAATCAAAAGATACAGACTAGCAAATTGAACTATAATACAGGACCAATTCTTGATGTATATAGGAAATGTGCCTTATCTTCAAGAATAGACACTAACTTAGAGTAAAAGGATGGAAAAAGTTATTTCAAACAAATAGAACTGAAAAGAAAGCAAACATAAGTGCTCTAATATCTAACAAACCAGAACTCATCGGATTACTTCATACTGATAAAGGAGCAATCTATGAAGAGTACGTTACCATTCTAAAAATCTGTGTAACAAACTCAGATGTACCCAATTTCATAAAACAAATAAAAAAAAATGAAAAGCTATGGATCTCTATCAAACCTTCCATCCAAGCACCAAGGAATACACATTCTTCTCAACAGCACACAGAAGTTTCTCCAAAATAGACAACATATTAGGTCACAAAATGAATCTCCTCATATACAAGAAAGTTGAAATTGTAACCTGTATCATATCAGACCTCCATGGTTGACATCCGCAACACAACAAATAGCAAAAAATACATTAACTCTTGGAAATTAAACACTACAATGCTAAATGAGAAATTAGTTCAGAGAGAAATCAAAAAGGAAATTCCTAGATGTGAATAATAATGAAAATACAACACATCAAAATCTCTGGGACACAATGAAAGATGTCCTAAGAGGTGAGTTTATAGTTCTCACTACTTATATCAAAAAAATGGAAATGTCACAAGTAAATAGTAATGCAGCGTAAGGCTTTAGAGACACAAGAGCAATCAAATCTCAAAAGCAGCAGAAGAGAGGAGATTAGCCAAATCAGGGCAGAAATATCAGAAATTGAGATAAGGAAAACAATACAAAGAATCAACCAGATGAAAAGCTGGTTCTTTGAAAAAATCAGTAAGATTGATACACCCCTAGCTAAATTAACCAAAATCAAGAAAGAAAAAACCCAAATTAACGAAGTTAGAAATGAAAATGGAGTTATCAGAATTGATACCCAAGAAATTCAGAGAATGATAAGGTCACATTTCAAAAAGTTATAGTCCATGAAATTTGATAACCCAAAATAAATGGATGAATTTATGCATAAGCACATCTTACCTAAATTGAATCAGGAAGTTTTTAATTATTTCAGTAGTCCTATAACAAATGAGGAAGTTGATGAAGTAATCCTGAATCTTTCCACCAAAAAAATGTCCTAGACCAGATGGATTCAGCACAAAATTCTACTAGACATTTTAAGAACAACTAACACCACTACTCCTTAAACTATTCCATAAAATAGAGGAGGAAGGAACACTTTCAATTTTTTTTCTACAAAGTTAATATCATACTAAATCCCAAAACCTAATAAAGATATATTTAAAATATAAAACGATAGACCAATCTTTTTGATGAACAGACACAAAAATTCTCAACAAAATCTTAAATTGGATTAAAAAACATATCAAAAAGATCATTCACTATGATCAAGTAAGTCGTATCCTATCTGCATATGTTGGTTCAACATATGCAAATCAATAAATTTAATCCATCATATAAACCAATCCAAGTCCAAGACCACACAGATACTCTCAATAGATGCAGAAAAAGCTTTTAACAAGATCCAACAGCCTTTTGTGATCAAAACCCTAGAGACAACTGAAATGGAAGGAACTTATATCAACATAATAAAAGCTGTATACAACAAGCCAACAGCAAGGATTATACTCAATGGGGAGAAACTTGAAGCATTCCCACTTTGATCAGGAACTAGACAAGACTGTCCACTCTCACCACTTCTATTCAATATTATATTGAAGTCTTAGCTAGAGCCATAAGACAAGAGAGGGAGATAAAAAGGATTCAAATCGCCAAGGAAGTAGTCAAGTTATCTCTATTTGCAGATGACATTACCATATACATGAGGAATCCTAAAAACTCCACCAGGAAACTACTGGAACTTATATGTAAGTTCAGCAGAGTGGCAGGTTACAAAATAAACATGCAAAAAACAGTAAAAAAGTCCTAAGAGAAACATAGCCATTTACTATAGCCCCTAAAAAGATGAAATACCTTGGTATAAACCTAACCAAAGAAGTTCGAGACTTTTATAATGAAAACTTTGAAATCCTGAAGAAAGAATTACAAAAGACAGCAAAAGGTGGAAAGACCTTCCATGCTCTTGGATCGGCTGAATCAATATCATAAAAATGACCATCCTACCAAAAGCAATATACAGATTCAATGCTATACCAATCGAAATCCCTAAGCAATTCTTTAAAGGAATTGACCAAACAATCTCAAAATTCATATGGAAGCACAGAAGGCCAGGATAGTAAAAAACAATCCTGAGTAACAAAAACACTGCTGGAGGTATCACCACACCAAATCTTAATCTATACTACAAATCTATAGTAATAAAAACAGCCTAGTTGTGGCTTCAAAATAGATATGTAGATCAATGGAAAAGGGTTGAAATCCCAGATATAAGCCCACAAAATTATAGCCATTTAGTCTTTGACAAAGGGGCCAAAAAAAATTCAATGGAAAAAGAACAGCATCTTCAACAAATGGTGCTGGCAAAACTCGATACTTGTCACCATGCACAAAAATTAATTCCAAATGGATCAAGGACCTTAATGTTAGACCAGAGACTATAAAAACCCTAATTGAAAGGGCAGGGAATTCCCTTAAGCTGATTGGGCTAAGCCAACAGTTCCTAAACAGAAATCCAATAGCATAAGACACTAAAATCAACACTCAACAAATGGGATCATATGAAATTAAAGAGCTTCTGTTCAGATAAAGAGATTGTAAACCCAGCAAAAAGGCAACGCACACAGAATGGGAGAAAATCTTCACTAACCACATATCTTGATAGAGCTGTATTATCCAGAATACACAAAGAACTTAAAAAGCTAAATACCAAGGAGATAAATGGCCCAATAAATGTACCTTGGAACTTGTGATAGTTAATCATGAGTGTCCACGTGACACACCTGGTATTAACTAAGATAAGCAAGACCACACTTGGAAAGATCAACTGAGACCACCTGAAGGGATTATATCTTAGATCCCATTGGAACCTCCACAGATCTCATAAGAAACTCCCAGTAATGGACCATATAAAAGGCTCCACAGAATATAGGAAAGAGATGTTCATTCCAGGAACGCTATGTGGAAGTCTGTGACTTAGCAGGCCTGCTTCTCAGCTTCAGCCATGCTGTCTCTGCCCTGTATCTTCCCTCTGGAATCCTAAATTGAATAAATCTCCTTTCTCTCCCTTACATTATTTGACTTTGGATGCTATCTTACAGCAATAGTTAGAGTAACTGTTATAGAACTCAAAAAAAAAAAAAAGAAACTTTTCAAGGAATGAAATTGAAATGTCTAACAAATATCTTTAAAAATGCTCCACATCCTTAGCCATCAGGGAAATGCAAATCAAAATCTCCCTGAGATATCATTTCACCCTGGTCAAGATGGCAAAAATCCACAATACCAACAGCACCAAATGCTGGAGAGGATGTGGAGAGAAGGGAACTTTCCTACATTGCTGGTGGGAATGCATGCTTATACAATCACTCTGGCGATCAGTATGGCGATTTCTAAAAAAGTTAAAGATTGAAATGCCAGATGACCCTGCTATATCACTGCTGGGAATAATCCCACATAATGCAGAATTCACTATAGTAACATGAGCACAACCATATTCATTGCAGCACTATTTACAATAGCAAAGTCATGGAATCAACCCAAATGCCCAATAGTTGATGAGTGGATAATGAAAATGTGGTACATTTATACAATGTGTTGCAGTTCACCTGCATGGTTGCTGATAAATGACCATTAAATGGCTTAAGGGAACAAAGGGTTTATTTTCTCTTACGATTACAGGTTACAGTTCTCAGTCCAGCTTAACGAGAGTGCAGGCACCAACAGCAGGCTGAGGGAACTGGCCACACCATCAGCACATAATGGCTGAGAGACAGACAATACTTCCTTGCCAGACCAGCATATCTGGCCAAGTGTACAGAATGATCCCAACTCTCTCAACCAGCTCTCCGTGATTTATTCCAAGGCCTAGTCCCATCCACTATAGGTGGGCCTTCCCCATCAGCTAGACAATCTCCTTCAGGTTCGCTCTAAGCTCAACTCAACTACAAATTCTCCACAAATGAGCCCAGAGCTCAGACTCTCAACTGTCAAGTTGACATCTTTACCCAACTACGACTCAATGGAATACTAATCAGCCATCGAAAAAGATGAATTAGTGAGATTTTCCAGGAAATGGATGGAATTAGAAAAAATTACATTGAGTGAAGTATCCCAGACACAGAAAGTTAGACACCATATGTATTCCTTAATAAGTGGATCCTAGTTCCAAATCCACTTAATGACATATTCAAAGGTAAATCTATGAAATACCTACTATATTCACAAAGGATTATAAACAGGAGGGAAGGAGGAGTGCCTCAAAAAAAAAAAAAAAAAAAAGAGAGAGAGATAGGGGATCATGTTTCAGTAGAAAAAATAGGCCAAGGTCAAGTACTGCATGTAAGTAGCGGAACATCTGATGCAGCTCACTCCCACGTCCCTTCCTGGTCACTTGCAATCAAACAAGTTTATTCTTACCATCAGGGAGGACATAGGGACTGGTAGATAGATGGTAACCATCCAGCAAATGGGACACTGAACCCTCTCCCCCTCAACACGGCTGTATCTACTCCTATTCTTCCACTTACCTTAAGATCTTCATTTAAACAATCTTTTATCTTTGGTGATAAAGTTAAGCAATGTAAAAAAAAATAAAAAAAGGATTGAGCAATGAATTTGAGCTTTATCAAGAAAAGGCAATAGTGCACCTTCCATGTAGATCTATGAACTGTCTCCCCCAATCCTACAGAAATGAAAATTGACTGAAAAGGTTAAAATCATAAATACATTTTACTAAGATGGGAAACCTAAAGAAGTTCATGGTTTCCACAAGCATAAGACCCAATAAAGTTAAACCAAGATAAATAAAACAATCTACAACAAGGGATAAGATAGAAGCAATATTAAAATACAATTTCATAACTGAAAAAAAAAAAGCCCAGACCCTGATGGAATCACTTCAGAATTCTAGCAGGTCAATTTAATGAAAGGTTTAAAACTCTGAAGAACAAAAATTAAGGAAGTTAGAAGAGGAAAAGATCTCCTCTGCTCAAGGATTTGAAGTACTAATGTGTGTAAATGGTCTCCCACCAAAAGTAGCCCTTACATTCAATTCGATCTCAATCAAAATACCCATGTTGGAGCTGAAAAGTCTCCACCTTGCAAACAGGATCTAAGTTCAGATCCCAGATTCCATGTAAAAGCACCAGGCAGAAATGGAGGCTGCCTGTACTTGGAGCCCTGGAAAGTGGAGTCTGGGAAATCCCAGAGTAAGGCATAAAGGTGATAGAGCCAGCATGAATCCCACAGTCACCTTTGGGCCTCTGCAGGCACACACAATGTCCTCTGATACACACATACTGGACTTTAAGTCATCCTGCAGAACCATAATAATAAAAACAGCATGGTGCTGACACACACATACACAAAGGACATGTAGATTGGTGGAATATAATATATGATCTATATATAATATACACAATTAAAATAACCTTTGATTTTATGAAAATGCAAAAACTATGCACTGTAGAATCAAAAAGCATCTTTTCAACAAATGATGCTGGGAAAACTATATATCTGCATACATAAGAATGAAACTAGGTTTTTAATCTCTCACCCTATACAAAAATCAATACCAAATGTATCATAGATCTCAACATAAGACCTGAAAACTGAAACTGTTAGAGTATAATTTATGGAGAACCCTACAAGATACAGACATAGGTATGTAAGATCTTTCTGAATAAAACTCTAGTTTCTAAGGGAAAAATGTTAACAGTTACAAATGAGAGCTTATAAAATGTAAAAACACTTATACCACAAAGAAAATAGCCAATCAAGTGATAAGACATTTTGCAGCATAGAAGAAAAACTTTGGCACTTTTGCTTCTCACAGAGGATTAGTATCTGAAATATACAAAGAACTGAAGAAACTAAACATCAATAAACAAACCACACACTCATAAAAGGGCTCTGAAACTGGACAATTCTCAAAAGAAGAAATACAAATGGGTAAAAATATTTTAATGTATTCAATATCATTAATTATCAGGAAAATGCAAGTCAAAATTACTCTGTGAGTCTTATCTCACTCCAAGTATAATGGCCAATATCATGAAAATATGTGACAACACATGCTTGTGATAATGTATGGAAAGAGGAATTGTTTTTATGTTGTTGTGGGAGTGTAAACTATATAATTATGCAGCAACTATATAAATTAGTGTGAAGAGTTCAAAATAACCAGAAAGAAAAGCACCACATGTTGTCTCTTACATGTGAATCTTAAACTCATTTAGATTTCTGTGTTTAAATCGTAGTAAGTGTGATAGCTTTCAAATAAGAAAGGAACCATGAAAATTGAAGGCAGTGTCTGGGAGAGAGGTCTGAAGAGGGTAAAGTAAAACACATGTAGTGTGAAAGTAGAAAGGGATACTAAGAAAAGAAAGATCAAAATAGATATGGAGCAAGAGGAAAGGAAAAAGCAGAGTGTAAGAAGTGCCAGTATAAACTAAAGATGCAGGAAATAGCCACATAGAAAGCTACCTTTAACTAATAAAGATTCATAAGGAAGGAGGCAGCTTGAATAGGGAGTTACTCTACATGGTTGTATATGCTGTTCCCAGAAGTCAGATTTTTAAACAAAGATACCAGGGCCAGACGTGGAATATCTCCTGTGAGTTGTTCACCAAAAAGCCCCTAGAATCTCCCATAATAACACAGGTTATGGCCACTACTCTTGTTTGTCCATGCAGAACTAGATTATAAGATAATATTGATGACCACATCACGCATTTTGAATATAGGACACAGAGAAGTCAAGCCAGCACATGAAGGTTCTTCCATGTCAGACAGCATTCATTCAACCTGAAGGTGATATGTAGCTGTTGGGATAAAAGTTAACAGTCTCATGTGGATCATGCGTGCTGCAATACCAGACTGCCAGGAAAGATGATCATTGCTGCAACAGTGGCCTTAATGTTCTTGGAGTAACCAACTGCTTCCTGATTGCATCTGAGGCTCCATGGAAAGGAATGCATGTCTGATCCTACAAAAGTCCTAGGCCCTTTTGAGGAATCTATTACTGATACTTCACTAAATTGATCGGTAGCTAAACCCTGCAGGTCTCAGCCAAAGGCCTCTTTTGATAGTGGGCAACATTCAAGTCAGATATTCATATGTAATCAAATCACCGAGAATAAGTGATGCTGAGGTTTTAAACCCTAAACAGTGCATCTATATTACTCTCTCTAAGGTTCAGGGGGCATCAAGAGGAGGTGAAAAGACTTTTCAGAGCCTAAAATGAGTAGAAATAACGTGAAATGTTGGAAAATTAGATAAGGCATGGCCATAATAATCCTGAAGCTGTAAGCACCTTCACAAGATCTGCACTTCCCTCAAAAAATATAAAAACAGGAGAGGGGCTGTTTAGGAAGAAAAGGATAAGTAGGATGAGAGGGAGATAAGAGAAGATAAGGGAGGGCAAATGTAATCACAATAAATTATGTAAGTATGAAATTATAAAAATAAAAATTTAGCAAAAATCTCTGTTAAATTCTCCTAGCAAATCTTCAATAAAAAGAGAAAATAGCCATTAGACTTGTTCTTAGCTCCTTAGAATTAATATCTTGTACACTAACTTTCTACACTTTATATACATTAACTTTCATAGAAGTCACATATGAGCTTACTAACTTGTACTTTTTTTGGAACTTTAAGTCTAGAATCAAATGATTTCAATAATATATCAACCATATCTGCATATTATATGTTTATATATAATGTAATATAATACTTATAAACAACCAACTTAAGTGTCTAAATTATATTACATATATCAGTGTATGAACCAAGGAAATAGTCTGAGTTATAAAGACATTTTTTAGGAAAACAAATATTAAAAATATAGAACTAAGCTTTTCAAGAGTGCCTGCATAATTCAGGTAACGTTTTGCACAAGACTTCTGGAAACTATCAGATCACCTACAGTTGTAAACATATTGAGGTTGTTCTTTCTGGAACATGAGACTTCATTGATAATAAAGAAGCTCAAAGACTAGAACAACTAAATTTAGCCTGCCAAGCCCTGTTCAACTAACTCACTGGAGAGCAAACCTGACTCTGAGGAGGCACTCTCTACCTCTCATACACTATCTTTGTTTGTGTATGAGTACCCTATTCTGAGGATGATCATAGCTCTATCTGAAAACACCCCTCTATGACCTTCAGCTGCTCTGTGCCCCAAGATCCTGTTATCCTGTAGCCTTCCTCCATCACTTTAACTTCTAGAAGTGAACCTCCATGGTCAAAAATCAAAAACATGGGTGAGACTTCATTGTACTTCCTGGTCACCTTGTCTCGTTTTACCCTGTTTGACTTCTAGTAATTTATTTATCTGTAAAACCTAAAAATTACAAGAACTATATATATAGTTCTTGTAGATATACAAGAACTAATATATATACAAGAACTAAATATATATATAGTTCGTTGTCATACCCAACAAGAACACATCCTTCCTGTCAGAGAAAGTATTTGTAAAACTTGTATGATGTTAAAATTGGTTAAGATTTGGTCCTTTACACCCCACCCCGCTCCACTGACGAAAATTAATCCCATAATGTTAGACTCCAACAAGAACAAACCCGCGGAAAAAGGCCAAGAAAGCCTCACCCAGGATAAGGTCTTTCAAAATATGATCATTACCATGTTCAATACTATGAAAGAGGAAATCCGGGAGGAATTACATAATCGAATCAATTGCTTTGAAGAGGAACACAACAGACATCTGGAGGAGTTGAGAAAAACAGTGCAAGAAACAAAAAGTGGCATAGAGCAGTTAAAACAAACTCAAGCAGAGTTTAAAACTGAGCTAAAAGACAAGTTATCTTCAACCCAGAACGCCACAGAGAGTCTTATCAACAGAACTAACAAAGCAGAAAACAGAATTTCAGACCTTGAAGATAAAGTGGGAGTACTAACCAGCTCAATGGAAGAGGTTGTTAAAGCCAAAAAGATACTTGAGAGAAATATCCAAGAGATATGGGACACCCTGAAGAAGCCTAACATGCGTATTCATGGAATACTAGAGCAAGAATCTCAAAATACCACCCCTGAGGAAATTTTTCAAACGATCATCAAGGAAAACATTCCTCATCTAAAAAAAGAGAGGCCCATCCATATACAAGAGGCATTCCGCACCCCAAACAGATACGAACAAAATAGAAGCACGCTGCGGCAAATAATAGTTAAAACACTCCACATTCAAGATAAAGAACTGGTGCTGAGAGCTTCAAGGGAGAAAAAACAAGTCACTTTTCAAGGTAAACCTATTAAAATAACAAATGACTTCTCAGTCGAAACAGTAAAAGCAAGAAGAGCTTGGAGAGACATACTTCAAGTATTGAATGAGCAAAAATGTCAACCCAGGCTGATTTACCCTGCAAAACTATCTGTCATGATCAAGGGAGAAAGAAAAATTTTCCAGCACAAAGACACCTTGAAGGGATACATGTCCACCAAACCAGGCCTTCAAAAAATGCTAGAAATGATACTCAAGCGTGAAGAAAAAAACAGGCATATCCAGGAGAACAGAAGGCAAATATAACACCATTAAAAGCGAAGCAATATACTTATAAAAGCTACTAAACATAATAAATGTCTGGAATTAACAATAGTTTCTCCATTATAACACTAAATGTTAATGGACTTAATTCACCGATCAAGAGACACAGATTACAAACTTGGATTAAAAATCACAATCCATCAATCTGCTGCCTGCAGGATACCCATCTCACCACAAAAGATAGGCACGCTCTAAAAATAAAAGGCTGGTCAACAATTCTACAAGCAAATGGAAGCAGAAAACAGGCAGGGGTAGCCATTATGCTATCAGACAAAGTGGATTTCAAACCAAAGAAAATTATAAGAGACATGGATGGATACTACATTTTAGTCACAGGTACAATTCACCAGGAAGACTTCACAATACTGAACATATATGCACCCAATACGGGCCCCTCCACATTCATTAAGAAAACCATACAGCGTCTAAAGCAAGAAATCAACCCCCAAACGATAATTCTTGGGGACTTCAACACCGTCCTCTCAACATGGGATAGATCAACAGGTCAAAAGCTTAACAGAGACACTTTGGAACTTAATCAAACCCTTAAAGAAATGGACCTTACAGATCTCTATCAAACTTTTCACCCACGCACCAAAGAATACACATTTTTCTCAGCAGCACACGGAACTTTCTCCAAAATAGATCACATATTGGACCACAAAATGAATCTACACATATACAAGAAAGTTGAAATTCTAACCTGTGCCCTATCAGACCACCATGGCCTAAAGCTGGACATCCACAACACATCAAACAAGAGAAAATACACTAACTCCTGGAAACTTAACACTATGATGCTGAATGAGAACTGGATTCAGGAAGAAATTAAAAAGAAAATTCAAGATTTCCTGAAAGTGAATGATAACAAAAATACAACTTACCAAAATCTCTGGGACACAATGAAAGCTGTTCTAAGAGATAAGTTCATAGCTCTTAATGCCTACATCAAAAAAATGGAAACATCAGAAACAAATAACTTAACAATGCAGCTTAAACCTTTAGAGAAACTAGACCAATCCGATCCCAAAAGCAGTAGAAGAGAGGAGATTAGCAAAATAAGGGGAGAAATATCTGAAATCGAGATTAAGAAAACGATAGAAAAAAATCAACCAGTCAAAAAGCTGGTTCTTTGAAAAAATCAAGGTTGATACACCCCTAGCTAAACTAACCAAAAGCAAGAGAGAGGAAACCCAAATTAACAAAATTAGAAATGAACATGGAGTTATCACTACTGATACCCAAGAAATCCAGAGAATTATAACATCATATTTCAAAAACTTATACTCTGTGAAGTTTGACAACACAAAAGAGGTGGATGAATTTCTAAGTAAACACAACTTACCTAAATTGAATCAGGAAGTTGTGAATTATTTAAATAGTCCTATAATATATGAGGAAATCGAGGAAGTAATCTCGAATCTTCCCACCAAAAAATGTCCTGGACCAGATGGATTCAGCACAGAGTTCTACCAGACATTTAAGGAGTTAATAACACCAATACTCCTTAAACTGTTCCATCAAATAGCAAAGGAAGGAACACTACCAAATTCCTTCTATGAAGCTAATATTGTTTTAATCCGAAAACCTAATAAAGATTCACTTAAAAAAGAAAACTATAGGCCGATCTCCCTGATGAACACAGACGCAAAGATTCTCAACAAAGTCTTAGCAAATCGGATTAAAAAACATATTAAAAATATCATTCATGGGGACCAAGTAGGCTTCATCCCTGGCACACAAGGTTGGTTCAACATACGCAAATCAATAAATGTAATTCATCATGTAAACCAGTCCAAACTCCAAGACCACATGATACTCTCGATAGATGCAGAAAAAGCTTTTGACAAGATCCAACAGCCTTTTATGATCAAAACGCTAGAGACACTGGGAATGGAAGGAACCTTTATCAATATAATAAAAGCTATATACAACAAGCCCACAGCAAGGATTATGCTCAATGGGGAACAATTGGAAGCATTCCCGCTTCGATCAGGAACTAGACAAGACTGTCCACTCTCACCACTTCTATTCAATATTGTACTTGAAGTCTTAGCTGAAGCCATAAGACAAGAAAGGGACATAAGAGGGATTCAAATCGGCAAGGAAGAAGTCAAGCTATCCCTATTTGCAGATGACATGATCTTATACCTGAGTGATCCCAAAAACTCCACCAGGAAGCTCCTGGAACTAATTGAGAAGTTCAGCAGGGTGGCAGGATACAAAATAAATGTGCAAAAATCAGAGGCCTTCCTATATGCCCAGAATGAAAGAAGTGAAAAAGCCTTGAAAGAAACAATCCCATTTACTATAGCCCCTAAAAAAATGAAATACCTTGGTATAAACCTAACTAAGGAGGTAAAAGACCTTTACAATGAAAACTTTAAAACCCTAAAGAAAGAAATAGCAGAAGACACCAGAAGGTGGAAAGACCTCCCTTGTTCCTGGATTGGCAGAATCAACATCATAAAAATGACCATCCTACCAAACGCAATATACAGATTGAATGCTATACCAATTAAAATCCCAAAGCAATTATTCAAAGAAGTTGACCAAACAATCTCAAAGTTCATATGGAGGCACAAAAGACCCAGGATAGCAAAAACAATCCTGAGTAACAAAAACACAGCTGGAGGTATTGCCATACCAAACCTTAGTCTATACTACAAATCCATAGTTATAAAGACAGCCTGGTACTGGCTCCAAAATAGACACACAGATCAATGGATAAGGATTGAAGACCCAGATATAAACCCACAAAGTTACAGCCATTTGGTCTTTGACAAAGGGGCCCAAAGAATCCAATGGAAAAAGAACAGCATCTTCAACAAATTGTGCTGGCAAAACTGGATCTCCACATGCAGAAGATTAAAGCTGGACCCGTACTTGTCACCATGTACAAGACTTAATTCCAAATGGATCAAGGACCTTGATATCAGGCCAGAGACTATAAAAACTATAGTTGAAAGGATAGGCAACTCCCTCGAGCTGATTGGGCTAGGCCAACAGTTCCTAAACAGACATCCAATGGCACAGTCACTGCTACCAACTCTCAGCAGTTGGGATCTTGTGAAATTAAAGAGCTTCTGTTCAGATAAAGAGATTATAACGCGAGCTCAAAGGCAACCCACAGAATGGGAGAAAATCTTCACTAACCACACATCTGATAGAACTCTGCTGTCCAGAGTGTACAAAGAACTTAGAAAACAAAACACCAAGGAAACCAATGGCCCAATTAAAAAATGGGCCCTGGAACTTCAAAGAAACTTTACCAGGGATGAAATTAAAATGTCTAACAAATATCTGAAAAAATGCTCCACTTCCTTAGCCATCGGGGAAATGCAAATCAAAACTTCCCTGAGATATCATCTCACCCCGGTCAGGATGGCAAAAATCCACAATACAAACAACAACAAATGTTGGAGAGGATGTGGAGAGAGGGGAACTCTCCTACATTGCTGGTGGGAATGCAGGCTCATACAGCCACTCTGGCGAGCCGTCTGGAGATTCTTAAAGAAATTAAAGATTGAAATGCCATATGACCCTGCTATTCTACTTTTGGGAATAACCCCCCATACAGCAGAGGTTCACCTCGATAGCAGAAGCACGACCATGTTCATAGCAGCACTGTTTACAATAGCAAAGTCATGGAATCAGCCCAAAGGTCCAACAGTTGACGAGTGGATAAGGAAAATTTGGTACATCTATACAATGGAGTACTACTCAGCCATCAAAAATGATGAATTACTGGAATTTGCCGGGAAATGGATGTCATCAGAAACAATTATATTAAGTGAAGTATCCCAGACCCAGAAAATTAAGCGCCGTATGTACTCCCTAATAGGTGGCTCCTAGTACCAAACCCACCCCGCCCACCTAGAGACAGTAATTCCAAGGATTATGAACAGGAGGAATGGGGTAGGAGGGCCACACCAGAAACAAGGAGAGAAGGGACCATGTTACAGCAGGGAAAATAGGCCTCCACCAAGGACCCAAATAAGTAATGAGACATCTGATTAAGTTCACAGACTTTTGTTCCTGATCATTTGCTACTGAGGGGGTGTGATCTCACCAGAAGAGGAGGGCAGAAAAAAAGTCTGGCAGAAAAAAAGTAACCATTTTGCAAATGGGTGATAGACCCCTCCCTTAGTATGGTTTCCCACTTTTATTACATCTACCTTTGAATGTGCTTTTATCACAAGACTCTAACAGCTTTTTGTCTCTGGCCAGGGGGTAACATACAATGCCCACCAGGATGGAGTGAAGGGCATTGCAGGAGCAGCAAAACTGCAAAAGAAAATCAACAAACCACAATCCAGAACTTCAGAGACTCTATATCACCCACCTAGAACTAGGCCAGCTTAGTCTCTCCCCATCCTGAAGCTCAGCGAAATTTGGGGAAGAGGGGGCGGTAAGAGTGTAAGAGCAAAAGGATGGGAGGAGCAATGATATATAAGATACTCTATACTAGTTAGGGCTGAAGCAATCATAATTGGACTTTGCATGCCCTGCGCATTGTCCAACACACTGTTGACCTCACAAAGTCTAGCATCTGCTAAAGGCACCAAGAGCCTTGGAGGCAAAGGATTGGCAGCCACAGCAGTGTTCCTATACCTAAGGGGGAACACGGGAAAGGGTTCAGGGAAAGGCCACTGGGTCCTTGTATGTCATCGGAGAGGAGGGCCCAGAGGAAAATCAGACATGCACAAGAAAGGACTCTCTGGGAATTGGGGCAGGAGGCACTGGGGGATGGGGAGGGAGAGGGGTGGAGAGGGGGAGTAGGGGGTATGGGGGGGGAGGAGGAGGGAGGGAGGGAACTGGTGTACCTAATAAATTTGTATGAGCTGAAATAAAAAAAAAAAGAACCCATAGAAAACCTGATATAGTAGCACACATCTGTAGTTTCAGATGCTCATGGGCCAGTTCTGGTCTAGAGTGTGCAACTCAACATAAACAAGAGAGCCTTTTTGTCTCAAAAATTAAAACCAAACATAGAGAAGTAGAAAAAAAAATTGGTTAAGTTTGGGACATTAAAGAGATAGACAGTTGTCTGCGCCCATGAACCAGCATGAACTTGAATCTACAAATGCAGGAATCTGAAGTGGGAGCGGTAGGAATTAAAAGTTTCAGGCTTTGGGTCTGAGGGGACCTTGGCTATCCCTTATCATTCAAGCCAACTTTATTGTAAGGTACAGGGGTTTTATAATCAAGAAGCAGGGCCAAATTCTTTACAGAATTATGTAAAATGCATACATTTTGGTTAACAAAGAAAAGTCAGGAGTGACACCCAATTGCTGTGGGGTGGATGTGTCCCAGGTGTGTTAAATAGGCATGGCGGCTGTTGCTAAAAGAGAAAGGAATGAATGCCTCAAAACAGAGTTACTTGGCCCATACATAAACATCCCTTTAGATAAGCAGGAAAGAACTGATGGGAGGAGGAACAGCCTAGCCAATTTCTTAGAGAAACAAAAGTGTTCCAAAAGACCTGGGAGTTTTCTTTACTCCCAAAGGAGAAGTTCTGCCTGCCATTGTCTTGCAGACAAAAGGCAAACTCAACTGCCCAAGGGAGGAATCACTCAACAGCCATTCAGTTGCTAATGTATCATCCAGAGAGCAGGCTTTTGGGCCTAACACCACCCACAGACAGTCCTAGAGTCAAAGCTAGGATTATTCTGAGTAAACTTGAATGAGTTGCTTTAGCCTCTGAATTTCAATCCCCATCTGCCAAAAGAAAAACCTCAATTTCTTACAAATTGGCCTAAGCTAATATCTAGACAGTACACAATATTGTGCTTCATACATATCGAACTAGCAAATGGTAGTTGACAGGATGAGAAAATACAGACATTCATTAAGGTTTGTGGAAGAGCTTTATCATTTTCTCACTTTGTACATAAACTACTATGTATCTCTGCTGGTTATGAGGTTCCTGGGAGTGGGGAATTGGGTTTGTTCATATCGTGTGTATAATAGAAATTTTTTCACTTGTTTTTCTAATGTCTATCCAGCAATAGATAGTATCTGGCTCACATAAGTAATTTCAAACTTTCAGGGAAAAAGTTAAGCAAATTTTAGCTTGAATGTATGTAAGGCTTTATGTTCTATATCCTAATGTCATAAAGAGCTTTGCCCTGATTTCTGTATTATCTGAAAATAACAAGTGAGACAGCTATTATTTAGTAAGGGCAGAAGGCAGAAGAGCAACTCACAACCTCCAAAGATAATGTTTCCTGAACATATCACCTACAAGTCTCTTTATTTTCTTGAATTTTAAAATATATTTTATCTATTAGAAAGAAGAGAAAGAGACACAGAGATAGAGAGAGACAGAGTGCAACAGTCAGTCTCTCTATGTGTGTGTAAGTTTTCCTAGTTACACTACTGTCTAGCTGTGTGAACTTGAGCAAGTTTTTAGCTTCTTTGGCTTAATATTCTTCCTCCTCAGTTAGTTTCTGATTCTGTTTGTGTTCTCTACATAGGGCTTTGATAAATTTTAAACAAATGCACGAATGAGAAGTGGTTAAACACAGTAAGTACATAGTAGGTATCATTATCACTATTGAAAAGTATAAGCCATTGATGGCTGTGATTCACACACCATACAGGAATTCGCTTAGTGGGAGTTTCGATAGATTCTGATGTGTTTTCTTCTTGGCTTTCTGGAGAGTCCAGATATGCACTACTTCCCAAAGCAATAATAATGAACTTTCCCCATCAAAAGTATCCATTTTTGTCACACTCTATCTAATTGCCTACCTCATACTAGTGGCTCCTTTATAGCCCTTGAGATCACAGAGAAAAAAATTTGAATGAGTCTCCTCTTGATATTTTTAAGATATTTCTTTCATCCTCTTTGTGTTCAACAACACTAGTTAAAGAAAATTATGTACCAGAGCGTCAACATCATGATCTTGTTGAAATCTCAAAGCAATCCTGTGTAAGATCATTCTTTTTAAAGTAACTTCTTAATTTTTATTTGTTTATATGAGATCATTTTTTTAAAGTAACTTCTTAATTTTTATTTGTTTATATGAGAGAAGGTGAGAAAGACACACAGAGAAAGAGAAACAGACAGACAGAAAGACAGACAGAGGTACACACATGCATACCATGTTAAATGTGTCAGTGTCAGAGGACAACTTTCAGAAGTCAGTTCTCTCCACCATTTGGGCTTCCAGGGATTGAACTCAAGTCATCAGGTTTGTGATCAGGTACCTTAAGTGACAAGCTATCTCACCAACTTTAATACAGTCCTTTCAATGTGTTTATATTTCAAAGTTGCAGCACCTAATGTTGCAACAAAACATAGTAAGTCTTCAAAACAAATCTAAGCAAGAAGAACAAGTTACTGAGTGATTTTTTTCTACTCTTACTTAAGAGCCTCGGAGATTTAATGACACATTTGTTCATTGGCATAATTAGGAAATTGGTGGTGTTTCGACTAACAAGAATACTATTAGACTTCAGGATTTAGCTCTTATTGCACCATATTTCCAAGGTAGCATCTCCATCCCAATTCTGGTAACAGCACATCTGACACATTTCTAGCTTTCCTTTTCTTAATATGAAAATCTTTTACATAAAAATAATGTGAGCTATGACACTCTTCTCAGGTCATGGCACTATGCCCATTTAATACTGCAGAATGCCCATGAACTATAAAGAGAAGAGGAGTTGCCAATGGTTTTTATCATAGGATGACTTTGAAAATGACATTTGTAAACCAGTTTAACAAACAACATGTGTGGAAAACTCTTTGTAAAAATCTTGACTTAAGAAAAGATACTTCCTTCTGCTGGGTGTAGTGAGAAAGACAGATAATCCTTTTTTGCACAGTAGTAGTGCAGTTGCCTAAACAAATATGACCTTTGTGATTGAACTTAAAAGCACTCTACTTTTGAACTGCGAAACATGACCTTTGTGATTGAACATACAAGCATCTGCCTTTGACCCACAAAATTATACTTGATTTTTTAGTTATTATCCCTGATTAGAAATAAGACAATCATTGTTCAAAAATCAGGGATAAACGGTGTCTACATGACTATGTTCTTACCATACCCATGTGGATCCTAATTTTAGTGCTTCAGTAATTGCCAAAACCTTTCCTCTAGGAACTCTACCAAAAATAAAATGTAAAAAAAAAGTAGATTCATAGATTTCTTACAAACCTTCCTATTAGCTCCATTCAGACGTTTCAGAATACATACCTTATTGAAGTGGTTGTCGTTGTTTGCACCCTATCAAAGACTAGCAAATGCAATGATCTCCTTTGTGCTATTCTGGAACCAGTGGAAGACTTCCAGTTGAAGAAGGATCTAAGTAAAGGGACCAAACCACTGCTGCTAAGAACCATGGTACTCCTTGCACAAAACCCTTGCAAAAATGAAACTCCTACATGAAATTGACTTCAGAACCAAAGAACTTGTTTCCAAAGCTTTTTCTACCCACTTAATAATTCTGAGGTCTGGGACAATTTAATTCTCAGGTGTACATGTTAATCAACTGACTTAAAAATTGTAACCACACTAAGTTAAATGTAATTTGGCATTAATTTAGTCCATATTATGTAATCCTCTTTCACAAGGTACCCTTTTTCAATGACTCATTGAGTCTTTTTAAACTTGTTTTGTGTCCTACTTATGAAAACAGCTATTTCGTAATAGTGGTGACACATTTGATCAGAATTTAATACAGTACTTACATTGTCTTTAGGCTAGTTACTCATAGCAGCTCATCTTTCTTGTCTGCTGTATTATTGGATTTAACCACTTTCAGAATCATAGGAGCAACAGTCCTTTTATGCTCCCATGTGCACAAACATGTGTAGGTACATGTACATATATATGGATATGCTCATGGAGGCTTAAAGTTGATATTGAGTATCATCCTTAACGGTTCTTCCACCTTATTCCTTTTGAGACATTGTCTTGAACCCAGAGTTCATCAATAGGGCTAGTCTGACTAGCAAGTTTTCTCTTGGAATTCCAAGTCTCTGCCTTCTAAGGCTAGAAGTACAGTGGGCTACCACACCACAAAGCATTTTATTGGGATATGGGGATCCAAACTGTAGTCCTCTTGCTTGTGCTTCAAGCACTTTAATCACTGAGCCATCTTCTCAGCCCAGAACAGTCCCTCTTGATTTTACCACTTTGACTTGTCTTCTCAAATGAGAAATTATGTCCAGGAAACCATGGAATTCTTTCATATCAAAGCTGAATTAATCTGACTTATTTTTATTTTAACATATTCTTGGTCAAGAAGTTACTGATCTCAAGAATAAAATCAAGCATTCACCCTAATTTCTTTCTATATATTGAAATTTCTTGAGATTTCTTTGGGAGGGAATCATCTAATCTGTTTTGATACAGAAATTCTCTTGCTGGAAATAATCAGCATATCAGTAACTAGCTCATGTCAATAGAATTATCTCACTTAATTGAGTAGAAATCAACACTGATTAACTCATTTATGAGTGATACAAGACATTGAAAGTTAAAAAAAATCATATACTTGTCTGGTTCATATTTATTGAGTACTTGAACATAGTCGAGAATCATTTGCTAGATTCCTCTGTAATGTTTGTAGTTTGAAGACCTTGCTTTGTTTTCTATATGCTATTTCCCCAAGAAGGGCAATAAAAACAAATCCATTCTTGCCAAGAGTTGAACTTGGCCATTATTTTGATTTAAAGAGAACCCTTAAAGAGAACCCTATGTCAGCTTAGACAGATAACAATTGGAAAAAAAAAAAAGAAAATAGCAGCTTTATTTTATTCTACATGCAAATAGTACTTGATTTAGAAAAAGCCATCATTCTTACAATATGTGATATAGAACTAAAAGTTTTACATATTATCAAAATCAAGATGATATATATCCAGTTACTTTTCTCATTGTTGTCACAAAATTACCTACAAACAAAACTAATTTGAGGGAGGAAGACAGTATTTTTTTAAAGGGGACAAAGGGTTTATTTTCTCTTACGATTACTGATTATAGTTTTCAGTCCAGCTTGACAGGAGAGCACGCACCCATACCAGGGCTGAGGGAACTGGCCACACCATCTCTAAACAACAGGTGAGAGATGGACAATCCTTACTTGCCAAACCAGCATGTCTAGCCAAGTGTGATAGTTAAGCCTGGGTGTCAATTTGACACACCCAGTATTAACTAAGCTGGGCTGAGACCACCTCTGGAAAAGATCAACTGAGACTACCTGAAAGGATTATACCCACCTCAGATCCTATCAGAACCTCCAAAGCTCTCAAAGGATCTTCCCAGTACTGCATCATATAAAAAGGAGCCACCAAAGAGAACATATGCTCTTCTTGCAGCTGTGCTAGGAATCGTTCTTCCATCCAGCCGCACAGTCAGAAGACAGTATTTTATCTCTCAGTTGAAAGAGATAGAATCCCTTGATGGGGAAGGCATGGCAACAGGAATTTGGGTTGAATGCTCAAGTCATATCCATAGTCAGGAAACTAAGAAATGTGTGCTGATGTTCAATTTGTCTCTTTTTTTAAATTAAGTCCAGGATACTAGCCCTCTGGAAAGGCCCTCACAAGCACACCCTGGTGTGTGTATCTATAGCGATTATGAATCTGTCAAGTTTTACCTTGATGGATGCCTTTTTCTGTCTCCGAAAAAATGTTTTTTGATTTAGAATCACTTTTTCACAATCATCAAAAATAATGTTTTGTTGTATAAATCTGTTTGTAGCTATGCACACTTTGAATATCAAAACTATATAAATTACTTTAGATTTAAATGATTATTAATAGGAATCACTAGAGTAGAGGTTAACTGCACTGAGTTTAAAATCAAAATTCTTTCGGCCTCCAGCTTTGTCTCTCTATGTAACTATGATAAGTTACTTCAATTTTCTGTATCTCAAATTCTTCATTTGTGGATAGAAATTATATATATGTGGTCAATTATGGTCATTAAAGAATACAATTCTTATAAAAAGCTTAATGTTGCCATTTTGTGCATGGTGGTATAAAAGTTGAATAATATTATTATAAAATGACTGATTGTTTACTTTCTTTTCAAAAATAGTCAATGCCTTTGCCTTGTAAGCAAATGAACCTGTGTTAAAATCCCCATATACTATGTAAAATGCAAGGTGGTTATGACAGTGACCTGCATTTCCAAATCTGGAAGGCAGAACCTGGGAAACCCCAGAGCAAAACACACACACACACACACACACACACACACACACACTTACTTGTATACACTCACACCACATACACATTTACCATTTTATTTCAATTGATTATGAAAACTTTTAACATATATTAGACAATTTTCATATACAGTAAAAATTCTTTCAAGTCATGGATAAGCATTCTTAGTAACATCACACATTTCTTTGAAGCTATACCTCCTAAGTAAAAACAAATGAAGGTGAAAACTAAGAATTTGGACCTTACTGTCACAAGCTTGTGTTCAAGTAATAGTTCATCATTTATCAACTAGTATCATGAACTATGTGGAAAGGCAGTGAAATATGGTCTTACTTTGCATCCCAGACTGGCTGATATTCACTCTGTTACTCCAGGCTGATCTACAACATGTAATTTGCACCTTCCTTCCTGGGTGATGACCACTCTGGCATATGCCATCATGTTCATCTTGGTCTTAGATACTGCACTTAACATGTTGGTTTGAGGTACTTTTCTGTAAGAAAAATGTATATTATTTACTACAAGGGAATGCAAGGATTGAAAGGTAAACTGCATGTGGTGTTGTAACAGAGTTCTTGTCTGCCAGTCAGGGGGTCAGAAAATGTTAACTATTACCATTTAAGTTCCTGAGAATCACACAGGCTCTGAAAACTGCTAAATAAGAATACGTGGACTTATTTTGGGGAATACACAAGATTTTTTAGAAGTAAGCAATGAGAACCATTGAATTCTAGACATTAAAGCATATGCACTGATTTGAGAGCTGTGAGATAGAGAGAGAGGTTGGTTCATGGGAACCAAAGATTTTCCTACAATATGGTAGAGTGAAAACCAACATGTGTAGTGTTGAGTCATTCACCCTCCATATTACAGGCATACTACCAAAAGGCAAGTAGATTCTAAGCCAAGTTCAGAAAAATAACTTTGTAATCAGAAGTACTAGAAACAATCCTAGCAATTTGTATAGCTCTTTCTACATGTTGCCAGTGTATTTGGTGCTTTATCCTCTAGATTAATTTCCTTCTCAAGAAAACTTTTAAAGATGGGTGATACTACTCCATTGCACATGGAAAAAAATTACAGAAAGGTTAAGTAATTTGCCTAAATTTGAACTCAGAAATTCTAATAGCTGCCCTTTCTTTTAATCACTATGCTAAGCTCTCTGCTTAGCCATAATAAGAAATAAGAAATAAAAGGAGAAATAAGATAAATTAGTGGCCAAGGGAAAACATATGAACCATGGGTGACTGAGGACAAACTCCAGTAACAGAGAACTGAAAAACAAGTTGTTAAATTGTCTAGATATATGAAAAGCAGGGTATTTAAGATGTTAAGATGGGACAATTGGTTTCATGGTGATGTTATTCATCTTTAGTCACAGCCTTCTGTAAAAGTGAGTTTAGAATTTTTTGCCTTCTATGTGCTCTAGTCCTTTATATTTAGTGCTTAATGCTACCTTCATCTTTCAAAATAGACTGTCACTCATGCATTACTCTTTCCATGGCTAAAGTCATGTGTCATACAATTCTAACACACATCTATGCCAAAAATATAGAAAAGCATGCCAAAAAGAATAAATAAGTAAAAATAAAACTGGTCAAGAAGATAAGTTAAAATGTTGGGACTAAAAATGCAGCCTATACTCATGATTGTCCAGAAAGCTTGAGGCTCTGGGCTCAATCTCAATATCACCTAAACTGGGCATGGCAATTCACACCTGTAATAGCAGAATTCAGGAAAGATGGGGCAAGAGGATGAAAAGAATAGTCATCTTCAATTACAAAGAAGATTTATGGACAGCCTCGACTACATGAGACTCTTTCACAATAAAAAAGTGAGATAAACTTTGGGTCCTAAGGTTGAAAACTATGCAGATATTTATATGGAGGTGTTCAGTAACTGGTTAGAAATTCATGATAAAGTAAAAAAACAAAAACCTCTGGGCAGTAAAATAACTGACATTTAACCTTATTTACACTATTTCTAGACATGCCTAAATGCCTTATATTCCTTCCTAGACTATAAGTATATGAGGAAT
This sequence comes from Typhlomys cinereus, assembly GCA_023101885.1. NCBI lineage: Eukaryota > Metazoa > Chordata > Mammalia > Rodentia > Platacanthomyidae > Typhlomys > Typhlomys cinereus. Next base: position 663,597 of record JALPQD010000123.1, read on the forward strand.
GTGTGAGTATCCACATTTTACAGACAAGAATAAGTCATGACAAGTTTAGCATTCCAAGAGTCTCATAGGATTTTCTCCACTGACCTTATAGGAGGCTGGTGTACTTTTGAACTTACAGTTAGTTAAATTTAGCTCGATATAATTCTAGCCCTTTTGAATTTAAGCAAAGTTTGAAAGTTTAAGACCAGTTTGGGTTATATCCTGAGAATTTGGCTAACTAATAAAAAGTCTACAAGATTAATTGAAAAAGCCAAATCCTTGACATCAGTAAAAAATCTTATCAGATCTTATATATTATAAAACATAAAAATATTTCTTAAAAATTAGCTTCCACTCAAAGAATTGTGAACCTATGGGAAAGTCTAATCTAATCTACAAGCTTACAATCTGTTCTCAATCTGAAATGTATTGATTGCTTCTTTTCTGCATTTAAGTGGTATTAATAAAATTAATGTGGGAGATATTCCTAGGATTCAATGTGCCATTATTGGGAACAGTACTCGGGTGTGCAGGGCTTCAGATGAATTATGTCTTTTTTTCAAAGGATAAGTCAGTTGCTGAGACAAACCACAGAATTATAAAATATTTCATCTGGGAATCAATTTTTTAAATCCTTTTCCCAGAAAACCAACCAAATTGTCTACCAGGAAATTTTGAATGCTTCTAGTGAAAGGTAAGCCACTTTCTTTCAATCTGTACAAGATGTTCCTAAACAGATCTGACCTGACTGGTAGAAAGGAGTCTAATCTTTTTTGTTGTTGTTTCTCTATGTTAAAAACTGACAGATAATATATGTGCCTAACTACACCTAACACAATGTTTTATGCTAAATGACACAAAGGAAGATTTAAAAGATCAATTGTGAAGAATGAAGCCATGTAATAGTTTCAAAGTAATCATACTGAAATTCATTTTAGATTGTATGGAGAAACAATAAGAGGCCATCAAGCTAGTTCATGGGTAACATGCCTGCTAAAAACATAGTGACTTGAGTTCTAACCTCAGAAGCCCACATAATAGAAGATAATAGATTTCTGAAAGTTGTTCTCTGATTCTCTGATTTCGCCCATGCACCAAGGCATAAAATGCACAATTTTTCTCTCTCTCATAAATAAGTAAATTAAATTGAAAAAGAAACTATGAAATTAAAACAAAATTTTCTGCTTTTAATACATTGTCTATGGAGAACAGGCATGTGAGTGTTGGTTCGATTTTTTCAGTGTCTCTCACCCTACACCCCAAAAGATCATATGAGCAAAAGGAAGCTTTGAATTACTTTGATTATGCTCAAAGCAAAGATTAATAAAATCATGATTTAAAAGACAGATGGTAAATAATGTGAAAGCTACTTTTTAGGCCTTATACCAGCCAGTATGATAGTTTTAGGCTGTAGTTATTTCCTTTAATCGCCACGTATACACTGTAACATATAAATATGTTCTCTCTATCTCTTTCTTTCTATTTTCTCTCTCTCTTTCGCTATCTCTAAATGTTTTAAGTTTCCTCATTTGCAGTGGTGTAACATGATGCTAAGAAAATGCTTATAGATTTGCCACCTGACTGAACTCTTTTGATGAAGCAAATATTGATTAAATGTTTACCATTGGGGGGCTGAAATATTTTTAAAATAAGCAGGAGGCAATTACCTCTCAAGAATACCTTCTCATATGCTACTACATACTTAGTTTCTTTTTAGGTTAAATGGACCCAACTGAGCTTCTTTCTGAAATTTTGGTATAAATTTGAAAGTTTACTTTCATGGGCAGTAAGCTATTTAGACTTACTTTGACTAGAAATTTTTCCTGTCCAAAAGTAAGAATTGAGGTTTGTAAGATAACTCAGTGAGCAAAGGCACCTGTGCATAGATGTGGAAACCTGAGCTAAATTCCCAGAGCTCACAAGGTGGAAAGAGAACAACCAACCCATTAAAGTTGTTTTCTCACCTCCACACATGTGCTGTGACATATGAATGTACTCTCTTGTTCTCTCTCTCTCTCTCTCTCTCTCTGTCTTTCTCAATATTTTAAGTAAGAATTGGCAACTTAAAGGATCTAAAGATTATTTTTGTTGATTCATGTTAATTCTTTACTGAAACAGAATAAATAAGGGAAACAATTCTATAAAAGAAGACTGAAGCCTCGTGTTCTAATAAGTAGAAACTGTACTTTTACTAGCATCTTCTGCCACCCTGCTATATTATACTGGGAAAAACCTATTCTTCCAAATAGAATAGTGCGAAGTCTATAGACAGAGAAGTAGAATAATGTGGTGGTTATTTTTTTATTTGATGTTTTCATGTAGGATTTTTATTTTCATAATACACTGAATCAAATGACAGACCAATGTTGTCAAAAATAAAGCACATGCCAAGGGAACAGCATTTCTTTCCCTGAAGAACTAGTCATCTACAGAAGTTATACAAATTTACCATGATATGATATGGGCTATGAGTCCCCTTTTCTTCTTGACAAAACAAATAGATGAAGACACAGGTACAAGAGTCAGAAACATTTAATGCCTCAAAGAAACTTGGGAAGAATCACATGCTGCATGTAACAAGCATTTAGAATCACTGGATTCTAAATTTAGTTTAAAAATAACTTCATTTTTAACCATACTGCATTCTTATATTCTAAGAATTTCAAAACTTATAAGATTTTCAAAATACTTCTCCATGTGCATAACAAAAACAACACAAAAAATGAGTCATTTTCATCTTCCATTTTTCTTAAAAGATTGATCCTTAAAACCAGAAACTAATTTTGTCCTTTAATCCCTGGCTGGTTATATTCTTTGAAGATATAGATCTTTGATCATTCTTGAAACTCTTGAACATACCGTTCACTAAATAAGAAATAATTGAATTCCTAAGTGCACAGTACCATTAATGAACTCTGGCAATACTGCAATAAAAAGTAGAAATTGTCCCTGTTCTCCCTGAGTTTCCTTTGTAGTTGTGAAAACACAATGTACTAATGTACTATAGACATTATGAGAGCACAGTATTACACTTGACAATCAGTCAATAATTTTCATCCAATTTCCATCTTGAAAACCTCCAGTGCTCATGCTTTGAGAACTGAAAAAAGAGAAAAAGTGGTTTCTGATTCTATGTGGTTTTGCTTTAGTACTTAAATGGCAGGCAATTTCATCAGGAAAATGGTCTTTCTTGCTTAAATATAATACAAGTACAGGACTGTCCTTACTTGGCAAGGGTAGGAGTGAGACACGGAAAACAGAAAGAAAAACAAGGATTTAAAAAATAGGGTCAAACATTGCTGAGATGATCAAAGGCAGTGAGAGGATTGAGCAAGAGAAGTAACCAAATAAATGGTCAGTCAACCTTCCTGTACTTGTAATATATTCAAACAAGAGAAAGAAAAAAGAAAGAAAGAAAGAAAAAGGAAGGAAGGAAGGAAGGAAGGAAGGAAGGAAGGAAGGAAGGAAGGAAGGAAGGAAGGAAGGAAGGAAGGAAGGAAGGAAGAGAAAGGAAGAAAGAAAGGAAGGAAGGAAGGGAAGGAGGGAGGAAGGGAGGGAGGAAGGGAGGAATAAAAGAGGGAATGGAGGGAGGGAGGGATGGAGGAAGGAGGGAGGGAGGGAGGGAGGGAAGGAGGGAGGAAGGGAGGAAGGGAGGGAAGGAGGAAGGAAGGAAGGAAGGGAGGGAGGGAGGAAGGAAGGAAGGAAGGAAAGAAGGAAGGAAAGAAGGAAGGAAGGAAGGAAGGAAGGAAGGAAGGAAGGAAGGAAGGAAGGAAGGAAGGAAGGAAGGAAGGAATTCCCCCGCTTATTTTTCTCCCTATTTTCTTATCTGTAGAATGAAAATACTCCCAGTTTTTATGAGAAATAATTTAAATGTCAGTTTTTACTCCTACTACCCTCTAACAAAATAGAAAATAAACTTTTTTCCAGTTGAATATGGTAAGGAATTCAAGGATCTTCTCATATCTTTCTTTTCTAAAAATATTTTTGACAAGTTTGTACATAAATATGATATATCTTAATCATATTCATCCTTCCTTCTCCCCTTATCTCCTGGATACCCTCAACACACTCCCCTCCCATATTTCTCTATTCTTTCTATTACACACTGACACTATTAGTACTTCACATATGTATATAAGGCCATTTCATGGAGTATAGACAGCATACTGATGGCCACATCCTGAAAGACAAAATGACCTTATTCTCTTAATAGCTATCAACTGCTTATAGCTCCTCAGATGTGAGAGAGTCTACATGATCTCTTCCCTTATCCATGCTTGAATGTTTACTGGATTGATTTTGTGCAGGTCTTGTGCACATACCCATAGTTATGTAAATTCATGAATGCAATGGGCATGTCATGTTCAGGAGACAGTATTTGACAGCACTTTCTCTCATCTGGTTTTACTCACTATTTTTCAGTGTTCTCTGAGTCTTAGGAACGAGGAATTACAGATGTCAAATTTGAGAGCTGAGCACTCAACAGTCCAACCAGAACAAACTCACAGAAAATAGCCAAGAAAGACATACCCAAGATAATTATTTTCAAAGCCTGATCTTACTATGTTCAAAACAATGAAAGAGGAAATCTGGGAGGAGTTAAATAACTGCATCAACCAATTTGAACAGGAATACATCAGACACTTGGAGGAGATGAGAAAAGCAGTTGAAGAAACAAAAATAGGCATAGAGCAGTTAAAACAATCTTTAAGCAGTGATTAAACTCGAACTAAAAGACAAGCTATCTTCAACCCAGAATACAACAGAGAGCCTTATCAGCAGAACTAATGAAACAGAAAATAGAATATTAGATCTTGAAGACATAATGGAGGAACAAACCAGTTCAAAGAGGTTGTAAAGCCAAAAAGATATTTGAGAGGAATATTCAAGAATTATGGAAAACCTTGAAGAAGCCTAACATGTGCATTCATGGAATACCAGAACAAGAAACCCAAAATATCACAGCTGAAGAAACTTTTCAAATTATAATAAAGGAAAACTTTCCACATCTAAAGAAAGAAGCCGATCCAAATGCAAGAGGCATATTGCACCCCAAACAGATATGACCAAAATAGAAACTCACCACAACAAATAATAGTCCAAACATTACACATATAGGACAAAGAGAATGTGGTAAGAGTCTTGAGAAAAATACCAAGTCACCTTTAAAGGTAAACCTAGTAAAGTAATAAATGATTTTCCAATGGAAATAGTAAAAGCCAGAAGAGCTTGGAGAGGCTTACTCAAGTATTGAATGAGCACAAATGTCAATCCAGGCTGATATACTCAGCAAACTATCAGTCATGATTGAGGGTAAAAGAAAAATTTTCATCCATAAAGGCAAGTTGAAAGTTTATATGACCACCAAACCAGGCCTTCAAAAAATTCTAGAAAAGATACTTAAGCTTCAAGAACAGAACAACCATATCCAGAAGGATAGAAGGAAAGTATAATATCATCACAACCTACAAGCTAAATAATATACTTATGAAAGCCACAAAACACAAAAAAGGCCTTCTGACCTCACAAACCAACAACTCACAAAGAATTATCTACATACCTGACACTGAGATTTTTGTTTAATAAACCATGTCTCCTAGAAACATATTTTCCACTCTTGGAGGGTATTTATATTCAAATTCTTTCTTTTTTAAAAAAAATGTAGTTTTTCACATTAACTTGAAGAATAGTGGATTTCTATAAAATTTTTCATATATCCTTAGTTTCTGTTAATCCATCCCCTCTTATCTAACCCCCAATAACCTCCTCCACGGCTTTTATAATGCATGTGTTCTACTATCTCCTTCTTCCCTTAAGACCTCTTCCTCTTCCTGTTCCCATGGGCCTTTTGAGATCATGTCTTTCTGAACTTGTACTTCTCCATAGAAAATCATCCTGGTCTTTTGTTATTCACAGTACTTAATATCCATTTTCACAGTATCTACACAATCCCATACTAAGTAGATTATTTAGGACTTATCATAATACCCCAAATATGGTCTGATTTCTCCTAAAAAAATCTGGACATTATGCCTTAGGATTTAGAAAAAGTCCCTTAAAGACTTTTAGAATACCTGCTTATTTCACAGATAAAACCGAAATCCAGAAATGAGATAAGACACACTTATTTTATTAAAAATCCGTAGACTCAGAGTGAGTACCTAAATCTCTCGACTTGTCATGGCTCTGCAAGTGTATAGAAAGAACTTTATGTTCCAAGATGATTTGCCAAACAGACACCAGTGCTAAGAACATGGGGTTCCTGGGAAATCTGAGAAAAGATCTTAGTTTTTAATGACTTAGTTAAGAGGTAAGCTTGATTTTTCTCACAATATTATTATGTAACATCCTCATTGCATTCAGTCATAATCAAAATCTCAAATCATATCAATGACTTCCTTATGGCTGCAGGTACCCACCACATGTTATGTCAGAAATAAAGCTTCATATCTTCAGATTTTCATGGATATCTTTGTTCATTTAAATGTCTTGTGTTAAATATGAATATGTCCAGTGAGGTATGAATTAGTTTGACAGCAATAGAAGATCACAATGACACTCTTAACAAGGCATAACAATTACTTTATGGAATAAAGGGGAATAGACATTAAATATTATCCCTCTAGTATAAAACTATGATTCCCATGTTTTACTAAATCTTTATGTGGATACAGTGAATATGAATGTTGATGTTGAGGGAAGTGCAAATTAGAGACACATGTAGATCCTGAAAATAAGAATGTCTGGAATTACTACTAATTCTAAGTTAACCTTATACACATTTGTTTCCTCTTGATGCTTCTAATAGACTGAATAATCAAGCAACAAAACAAAACATTGCTCTATAACTGAGAATGAAATGTTTTCTACTAAATGTCTTCTTAGTATTTGATAACATAGTGACTTTTCCTTTGATGTCATATGAAAATAGATTGTGTGTAAGTGACCTCATAATAGGGTTTGAGATTCTCATAATGGGAGTATAAGTTCAGCAACAGAACTGAACCTTGAAACACTTGCTAGGGAACTCATACTTGAAGGAATTCAGCCTGATGAATCACATTGTTCCTCATGGAAAAATCAAAAGCACTCTTCCTGGTTTTCTTGGCTACTGGCTATCTCTCACGTAAGGATTTTTTTTCAGAGAACCTTGGGGAAGGAGTGAGCATTTAAACCTCCTGGGGAGGGAATACATCAATAATAACTTACTTAGAGGTATGAATTTTTGAAATTCTGAGTCTTTTCTCAGAAATGAAGAATTCATCACCTCAACTAGAATAACTGTGAGAAATTTATTCAGTTGTTTAATATTCTAAGAAACCTACTATGGACAATTTTAGATTATACTTTTAAAGGAATAAATTATAAGCTATAAGGACAGATAATTTAACCTTTTGTGTTGAGAATTTTTATTCCTTTCCTTTTTCTAATTCTTTCTTACTATACTCTTGCACGCACTGGTAATGTGTGTGGGAGGGGTGTTAGTGTGTAAACACAAAAGCATACTACATGAAGAAAAGTCAGGTATTTACATAACTTACTACCAAAGTCATATCAGATGTTATTAAGTCTCTTGAGGACTCAACTATTCTTATTCTAACATGATACCAGCAACAGAAGCCAAGGCTATCAAACTGAATCTTCCTCCTGCTTGGTAAAATGGAGGTGGAGGTGGGAGTGAGGGAGGCTCAAAAACAGATTTTGAAAGAAATCAAGACTGTCAAGAAGACCACAAATATAAACACAACAAAGCTATTAATATTTTGGATTAACAGATGTTGACATAGAAGCTTCAGAAAAAAAAGAGATTTCCTTATGAATAGCATATATAAAAAGTCTCTGTTGGAGACAGGTATAATCAGTAGTAAAGTTGGGTGTCTACAGTGTCTATTTACAAAGGACTAGTCTTTTCTCTGAAGCAGGTTTACTTAAAACCTGTAGATCACAGCACTATATGATACCATTGAGTCTCAGATGAGGAGACTTGGTGTTATATCACTCCTGTATAAAGTCAGGATTAAACCTAGGAGTGGGCCAAGGTCGAGTTTGCAGGCAGAATATGAAAGGTCTTGGACAAAAAGAGAGGAAGGTAACAAATTTGAGAATCAGACATGATTCAGAAAAACTTGCTTGTAGGAGACATTTATGCCCATGACATTTGGTGTATTTATATGTGGTAGTTTACTTAGTGAATCACACATTTCAACACCTCATTGTTTTATTGGAATCTTAAAATTTTTATTACAGATGTTATTGGGGAAACTAAATTTAAGGTAAGTTTCCAGTCAATAAAAATTTTTTCTCATTGAGTTTATCTTAAATAAATCATTAAGCTATCTGTAACTATTGATATCTAGCCATTTTAAATCTACATTATGGTGGCTTCATATATCTCAATCTAAATAACTCTGCCATAAGTGTTTCTGGGAAAATCAATATTCACCTGTCTCTTCTTTTTTTCATGTCTTTATATACTAATGGCAACTAAGGTTCCTATGATTTTCTTCTTTCTTTTCTCTCTCCAACACTATTTCCAGGATTACCTACTTTGGAAATAGAAGGTTGAAAGAATTATGACATATTCCTTTTGGTGCCATTTTATCTTTAGCCACTTTTAGGTCAGAACAGAGTCAAGTAGTAGCAAAAGAAGCCAAATGACCTAAATATCATAGAATATACCATCTGGCTCTTAAGAGAAAGTGCCTGTCAACTTCCCTTAATCCTGAGAATGGAGTTTTCACTTTATAAAAATAAATGTAATTTCTTTCTGCTTAAAACAGCAACTCCTCTATCTTCAGATAAACTTTTTGCTTACTTTGCAATACCCTTCTTTGAAAATAAATCCCTTCCTTTCCCAATTCAGTTAATGTGGACTATTCTGCGGGTGCATCTTATTTCAATTTTGCATTGTTGAACGTAAAATACCTCTTAAACATATATTCTTCAATACTCACATCCAATTTAAAAAGTTACCTGCATATTTTAAAAAGTCCACTGAAGCATTAATTTTTGGTAAATTCCCCCCAAGCATACCATGCAGACTCAATCAACAAAAGGAAGATAAAAGATATAAACAATATTTTCCTTAGAGTATGAATATGTCAATTAATATTCTAAAAAGCCCTTTTATTTAAATATTATGGATCTTTGATATTTTAGAAAAGTAAGGTCATTCCTTCAAATCTATCATCGATAATCAGGTTTAAAACAAGTCTATAATTAGTGAAATTTTAGAAATAAGCCAATTTAAATTAAATCATGTTAAAAGGAAATAGTGCATGAACTTGGGAGCAATTGAGCAAAGTAACTAAAGTTTTAGAATCATTGCTGTACTATGAGGCACTGACTTACAGGCCAGAGTATAACCTGACATATTATACTATAAATGAATAAATATACCGTGATCTGAACCACCAGAGTAGGGAGTTGCTGCTATGCATGAGTTCAGGAAATAATATTGGTGAACTTTTCCAGCTTTCCTTCCATTTCTAGACAAGTTACTATGACATTTAAGATCCTATAAAGCAAGTTTATGCCACCTTTGTATGTACTGAAAGATGCAAAATAAAATGGCAAATTTTAATGTTAGAGAAACCCTAGGAACTCCCTTTTCTTTCTATTGCAGAACACTAATTCCCAAAGAACTGAACTACACCTTAATGTCAGGGTAGGACCATACAGTATGTTTAGTTCATATAAATGCCATAGTTGGAATGAAGCTTTGAAGTAATTAAACCATCATAGAAACAAATAGGAAGAACTTGGCGTTATTCTCAGAAAGTGGATATACTCTTCTTATCTACTTTCTAAAATGGTTCCTTTCTCTTCTAACAAGTTTCCAATACAAAAATTACAGTCAAGGATCTGGGCTGAAATAGCCTGTTACTTTACAAAACAGTAATTCCAAAGGTTCTAGCTGGTGAATTTATCATATTATAGTTACAATGTCTAAAATTTAAAAGAAGAAAATTGATGATTTTTTCCCCTTTTCCCAAATTGAGACACCCAAACTCTATGCTTGAAACTATTAACATGACGTTGCAGGACAGAAGGTTTAATCTATGAGTTTTGTTTTAGGTCATTTCGTGCAGTCATTATCAAAAGAAGTCTGTACAGCGGACACATGCATGCTCCATAAGGGTCAGCCCACTGTGTGCATCTAACAATGTCACATATCCTAGTTCCTGCGTGTACTGTTTTGCCAACATGTAAGTGACAACATAACACCCCAAGCACACCCCCTTTGGAAAGCCTAGTATGTGTCTGACTCCTGACAGGTGACTGGGCCTATTCTGGAAGATGTTATTCTGTACATTAAAAAAAGTCATGTGGCTGGAGTGGCTGCTCCACTGACTGAACTTGAGGTGACAGAAGCAACAAGGAGAAGAGAAATGGGATATTGAGTCCCATGCCACATGGCAAGGAAAACCTCCAGTTCAGAACATGAATATCATTATGGGACTTGGTGATGAAATGATTCTGTACCTAAAGTGTTTGGAAACCACAGTAGCAAACACACAAGGAGAAAAATAATAGTGGCTATAATTCCTACCTTGTAAGATGCAACCTGCAAAACCAGAGCAAAGCAATAAAGAGGTAGAACAATCCAAGATGATCCCTATTGTTACTCGTGAGTCTCCATAGGCACAAACATTCAAAATATAATTTGGTATACACACACACACACACACAAACACAAATTTAACACATGTAAATAAAAAGGAAGGAAGTTACCATATGGTACATGCAGTATGGTAATACATTTCAGAAATATATTCTTTGCATGACAAAAATACAAATTACTAAAAGAAATGCACGATTAGTAATCTTGGAAAAATGTATTGATACACTTGATATTTAGAGTTTTAGTACATACCAGTCATTGCTCCTGGTTCTATATAAGAATTATCCTTAATTTTTGATATTCAAAACAGTTTTTCAAAGTAGGTATTTTTGCTACTGCACATATTATAGATACTGAAACCAAGCTTTAGTGAGACATGTCCAGCAGTTCATACGTGGAAAAACTAATAAATAAATCTATAAATTTAATTCTCAGTTCAAGGAAGCTTAACTTCCAATGTTTATCAAGATTATAATTTATGTCTACAATGTTTCAAAAGCTGTCTTGTCTTTGGCTGGGGGGGGTGTACCTAAGTCATAAAGACCTTATTGAGTATGTGTGAGGCCATGGATTTGATCTTCAGGACTGAAAAATGTATTTCTTATATTTATTAATTTCTCCAATGAGTGTTTAACACATACTTAGTGAATTCTAGATACTGGGCTAGGTGCAGGGAAAATGAAACAAATATCAAACAATGAAGCTATTATTCTTAGACCGTTATTTCAATTAATATTATCACCATCCTCTAATTCATTTCATACAATTAATATAATTACCATGTACTTTTGAAAAAGTACTTTGTAAGAAGAATACTTCTAAAACCCATGCTAATACTGCATGGTAGGTGGGAGTAATTCATTTTGATTTATGAAAAGGCTCCAAAGTTAATTACCCTGCCCAAAGTTACTCTGAATATGTTTACAGAAAATGAATGTCTTCACCATTAGGTTTGGCTCCAAGGTAGCTATTATTAACTTAGAAAAGGAAGGACCACTTTTCCATGAAATATGTAAGCAAAAGTCCACTGACAATAATTTAGTGTAAAATTAAGTAATTTGGTTGCTGCTGTTATTATGATATATTGAAAACAAATGTTTTTCCATAATATTTTCCATACCCTTCTATTTATTTTGCTCTTGAACATGCTAGTATTCATCCTCATAGTAGGGATTCTTAATTTTTATACGACATTTCAGAGTGAACTCCAAATAATCTACTTCAGGAAGTTTTCAGTGTTATGACCATTTTACATATATTGTAATTATAATTGAAGGAAATGAAAGGATTTTTCCATAATACCACCATAATTTATCAGTCCCTCCCCCTCTGTTTTAGTATACTCTTGCCAAACACTCTTGCAAATATTCACAATGGTTACAAAGCAGAGGTGTCTCCACAGAGTGTAGAGTGGTGGAAAGATAAAATGAAGCAAAAGGCAAATCTTCCTAAATCAGGAATGTACAGCCCAACACTTTTTCCTTAAAATCTCCCTTCAGTGCAACTTGATTAGAAAGAAGACAGGTTACATTTCATACAAGTGATGTCTAAATATTATGTCCATTTTTCTTAGAGCTTTGAATTTCACTCTTCAAATTCAGCACAGTGGATTATGCCCAGCACATAAACTTTGAATATGGCATGATTATTCTCCATTCATCATGAGTGAAAAATCATTTGAATCAAGCATCATCTTTCTTTCATAAAGTAAAATTCATCAAATTATTTTTAATCAATAAATTTTATCTTATGGAAAGTGCCTCTTTGATTCTTGTCATATTTAATATTTCGTGTGTAAATAGAAAATCCAATAAAAAACAATTCCGGACTGTACAACTTATGGTTTAAAAAGTTAATTGGACGGTTCCATTGTTTATTCATTAAACATTATTTCTTAGGAGATTCAGAAATTTGGCTAGAAACTTTGTCGGCAGCAGTAATCAAAACAAGTTATTCACTTATGCAGTTTGTAACCCTGGGAAGAAACAAGAGAACACATAATTATTAAACACTATAATAATGTGTGAGAAAGGGGCAATCACACATATCATTGACACCTGTGTCAAGCCTCTTACTTATAATTTGGTCTTGCTGTTCAGACCAACCATTTCTCAGAAACTTTACATATGACAGAACTTTTCTGCGACTGTGATGAATCACAGCAATGATTCCTTCATCATGGCAGAACATAGGAAAAACATGAACATTATCCAAGCCACTGAAGATCAAACATGCCCCCATAATGAGACGTCATGGTTTGAAATGTAATTTGTCCCCCATAGGCTAATGTGTTTGAATCTTTAGTTGTTTGGGAAGGTCATGGCAAGAGGTGAAGCCTTACTGGGGGAATGCAGTCATGGGGTGTGGACCTCCAGGTTAATTAGTTCCACCCTACTTCCAGGAAAAGTCTGCTCTTGCAACTGGCAGTTTTTGTAACTCTCAGCTTCCTTGACAGAAGAAACTTAAGCTGCCTTCAACTTCTGCCATTCACCCATGCTTGTTCTGCCTTAAAGGACTAACTACATCTCCACTCTGGAATCATAAAGTGGATAAATTTCCCTTTAAGTTGCTTGACTTCGAGTGGTGTCTCACAGTAATGGAAAAGAGTAACTACTTACTATATAAGATTTTCTTTCTAATTAAGGTTTCTGAAGATATACCCAACTGCAGGATTTGACAAGACCATCTATTCCAAAGCCTTTCTTCTTTAACTCTTCCTTGAAATAAACTTAATGATATAATGTCTTAACAGTAGGTACTTTCTGATGTTTGCTTGCTGACATGTTCTCTTACTCCTCAGGGCATACATTTTCCCATTTCGTCATGAATAATAAGCCCATCTTCTTTAACAGTTGTTGCCGTTTCTGATGGTCCTTAGATGGAGGATGTTAAGTGCCACATTTAAAGATGGGAATGTATCATCCTTATTGTTCAAGACCTTTTGCCTCACCTCCCTCTCTAAGGGTATTCACAGGGGTTTGGATAATATTCAAACACATTATCTTAAAATCTTAGTTGGCAGGGAACATTTTTTAATGTTTAATATTTAATGTTTCTTTTTCTTGCTTGCTTTTTTTTTTTGAAGTTTTCACACACAGCACATATATGTCCTTACTTCCTCTTTAGTTACCCCCCCCTTCCCACCTTCTCTTCCATTCACCAATATAGCTGTGTTCCTCTTGCTCTCAGGCCCATTTGTAAGTGTGGAGTTTGAGCCTGTTTTGTACTGGCCTGAGTCTGGAAATATGTGTTAGTACAAGTAGCCTTCCAGTGGACACACCTATTGTCTGGCGCCTTTCCCAATGGTGGTTCTGATGTAGTTGTTTCTCCTGAGATCCTTGCTCTTCCATGGTGGAATATTGATTTGTCAGCCTTTTGAGGATCTGAAGGAAGTAGATCTCATTGCAGTGAATTCCTGGATGAAGCAGCCCAGTCATGACTGGAGTGTCATGCCAGGCAGTGCACTTCCCCACCTTTAGGCTGTGACTACTGTCTCCTTTTCTGCTACATTTGGCAGGAAATGTTTCACTAATTCATTCATAATGTATTGACTCATATACTGTTCCCCCCCAAACCTAATGTGACCAGTGAACTCAGAGTTATAATAAAGATAACACCTGAGAACTTCAATAGTGTTTGGACCAAACAAACTTTTGTGACAATGGAACTCTGAAGTAGGGTGAAAGCTCTCAAGTGACAGTGGCGTGTAACAGAACACCTCTTTCCTTACAGTGAGGTTACCACTGCCCTTTTCTTTAAACATCAGTCACTTACCATCAGATTCTCCCACGTCCTGAAACCAGCAATCCTTTCTCTTTTCTGTTTGCTCTTTGTTCACCTCCTGATATTCAGTATCCATTTTCGGATCTCAAAGCTCAATCCAGGCTTCAGAAAGTCATTCTTCATTTTCCTCTCAGTCTTGAAGAATTTAACAGGTTTTACTTACATCCTCACCTAAATCCAAATCAACTTATTCTTTATCTGGCCTAATGACTTTCAAATGAAAAATACTATCCTTATAAAGGGTATACGCACACACAGAAATCTTGATTTTTACTTGTCCCAATGTCAACCATGATAGTAACACTGACTAAAGTCCTGCAATGTTCAGTAGAGTCTTGCTACAAAAAGAACTGACCTTACAAGTCAGTGTGTTTGACAGTGTTCTACGAAAAATAGCTTAAACCCAGATGGCAGTCAACTATTGATTCCGTCCCTCTAGCTTTCCCTCATGTCCACTCAAGATTTCAGAAATCAAAGATAACATGCTGGGTGTGACCTCAAAATCCTTCTCAACAGAGAAATCCAAGTGTGATCTACCACTTGGTTTATTAAAGAAAACAAATTTGCTATCTCCATCTTTATTTTTTCCCTTTCACACTATGTAAATGTCATGGGTCTTGATGACTCCACCCAGTACCTTAATACTGGTCCTTTTTCTATGTTTAGCCACCTCTAATCTTTCTGGGATCAAAAGACTGTCAGCTTGAAGATGCAAACTGTTCACTAAGAGCTTGTACATTCCAACCATGTGACTTTTTAAAATTAATATTTTAAGTTAGAATGCAAAGCAGTGACCTCCATTATACATACATCCAGAAAGTGGCTTTGATGGTAAATGACAAAGTATTCACTGACCTTCTTTACTAGTCTTATGAGTGAACTGCGCCCTCTAGTGGGGAAACCACATGCACAATATTGAAATTTGGAAATACAATACCCTTGGCCTCTTGAATACTAGATTGGATCTTTAGTTTCAAAGAAAAAGGGATAAAAAGAGAAGGAGAAAAGGAGAAGAAAGAGGATAATGAGGAGAAATAAGAATAAAGAAGAGGAGGAGAAGGAGGGAAGAAGACCTGAAAGTGACTAAAGTTATTAAAGGATATGGGAAATTCACTGAGATGTATGTAGACAAGATTCTATAACTACCTGAAAGGTTCAAAAGAACATTTCAATTCAGATGTGGCTGCATGAAAATTTTCCACTTACTTTGCCAGAAAGTCCCCCTCTCTATTTCTTGGATTCACCTATGCTTTCTTTCCTCAACATCTTTATTTTACTGAACAGCTTCCCATGTCCTAATACTCCACTTTTACCTCTAGATGGCAGTGCTAGAGTTCATTGCAGAGGAAGAGCCCTTTCCTTTTCCAAAGCTGCTAATGAAATGTTTGAGTCTTACTATAATCATGGGAATAAAAGTTTTCTTCCAGAAATAGTCTTTATGGCTATGAGCACATTCAACTTTAATTGAAGGTGACTGAATTATGAGACTATAAAGAAGACAAGAAAAGGGTAGGTCAACTCGATCATATGAAGTAGAAAATAAATGAGTTTTCCTTAAAAGAATACTGAGGTGATACTATCAGAAAGATGAATTAATTCAAGAAAAGGAAACAACAGAAACTTTGCAACCATGCTTCTATGTGCCATCTTACTATTGCCAAATTTAAGGTTGAGGTTAATTCCCTAATATTTTCTTGACTATAGTTAACGATCTTGTCTGTTTTAATTATAATGAACTATGATGCAGCCAGAAGTTGAAACACTGAACATCTTGGTAAAAAGCAAGGAAATGTAATTCAAAGATCTCAGTTTTCTGAGATCTTTCAAGCCCAAACAAAAGTAGTTGACTTCCCATTCCACAGACAACAGGAAAACAGGTTTCAGAAGATCCCAGGATACTTACATTTTCTTGGCAACTCTTGCATATAGCTCTAATTTTGTGCAGTTTTGCATCATCAGCAATTTATTTCACCTTCTGATGCTGCTGCTTTTACTCTCCCTTACTTTGGAGCATGATTATCACTCCCCATCTTCCTTCCTCCCTCACGTATGTTCAAAATCACTTGTGGTAATAAACATTTTTCTGGAGGCTGAGGCTAAGAAGGAAGGATAGAGGCTTATACAACATAAGTTGTATCTGGATTCTTTCCATCATAAATTATAAAAATCAAAGTGAAGTTTCACTTAGGTCAGATAATATGCATGGGCCCAGGTAATGAAAAGGATGTAAGAGGGAAAGGTCATATTCATGCATGACTGCATCCAAATACTAAAGCATTATGAAGAATACCACTCTATATCTCTCTCTCTTCTCAAATTTCATTAAGTATTGGTTTCATCATACTCCATGAAGATAACACTATTCCCATATCTTCTTATAACTTACAGTCTAAAGGGAGAAAGGAAAACATAATCTTGGGTCTTAGTCAAACATCTTCCCAATCAGTATGCACATGTAATAGGAATCTGGGATATATGAAATATGGGAACATGGGAAATATAATGGATTTCTTAAGAAATTATGTGTCTTAGTTTATGCTAAAATGTCGAGTTCAAGCATATGAATGAAGACTATAAATATTACCTGTGAAGAAACACTTCATAAATGTTTGCCATTTTAAAGGCACAACAGCTTTCTGACTAGATTTAGATCCACTTTTCAGTAGGGATCGCATTCCTAGTACTAGAACAGGAACCTATGAAAAGGGAGAACACAGGACCTAGGGGGAGTACAAGCTATTAAGGTTTAGCCATAAAGACACTATGTAGAATACACAGCACTCAGTGTTAGTAGCTTCCTTTGGCAATGGAAGGTGGCTATCATAGAAAATCACAGCTCAAAATGCAGAAAATAAGGGGGGGGGAGAAGGAGGAGGAGGAGGAGGAGGAGAAGGAGGATTGGTGATTAAGGTGTGAAAATAATAAAGTCCACTAAATTCATGTCTTGATACACAAAAAGAATGATGAAAAGGAAAAGTATTCATCATTTAAAATATCAGCTGTAATTTAAAAAAAAGTATTGCATATTATTGAATTTAATCAGAGTCTAATAATTGAAATTATGTCAGTGGTTCTTTTTGTTGCTTTGAGGCAGTATCATTGTGTAGCTCAGCTTAGACTGGGTTCACGCTTTCAGAACTTTGTGCCTCTGTCTTCTGAGTACTGAGATGACCTGTGCCATCATATCCAGCTTTATTTCATTGCTTAAAATTGATATGGACTTAAACCTAGTTTTAAAAGACTAGAGTATTCAAGAGCCCTTGATACTGGGATTGTAGCTCAGTTGGTAGAGCTGTCTAGCATTGACAAAGTCCTGTGTTTGATCCCCAATACAGAAAAAAAAATGTTGGTGGACAGGTACTTGCATTCCCAGCACTAAGGAGATAGGTATAGCATGATTAGAACTTCAAGGTCCTAAATTACATAGGGAGTTTCAAACCAGCCTAGGCCAGAGAAGATGGTTCAAATTAAGTAAATAATAATAATTTTATTAATACTAAAACATAATTTTGAGAAATACTTAGACAATGTCTTTTTAAAAAAAATTTGGCAATTTCTTACTTCCACAAAATGTATTGTAATGATATATCCTCCACTAACTTCTCTTATCCTCCGCCTCACTAGTTCTACTCTGTTGCAATTCACCTGCATGGCTGCTGATAAATGACAATCAAATGGTTTAAGGGAACAAGGTATTTATTCTCTCTATGATTACTGGTTACAGTTCCTAGTCCATCTTGACAGGAGAGCACGCACCAACACCAGGGCCGAAGGAACTGGCCACGCCATCACCACATAATGGCTGCAAGAGGGACAGTCCTTACTTGCCAGACCAGCATGTCTGCCCAAGTGTATAGAAGGATGCTGATTTTCTCAACCAGCTCTCTGTGATTTATTCCAGAGCCTAATCCCACCCACCATAGGCTGGGCTTCCCCCATCAGCTAGACAATCTTCTTCAGATTTACTCTGAGCTTAACTCAACCACTAATTCTCCACAAATGTGCCCAGAGCTCAAACCCTCAACTGTCAAGTTGACACCTGTGTTCGACTATGATACACTCATTCTTTCTCTCCCTGCCTCACACACTGCAAGTGACCATTATGCTCATTTAGTTTGAGTATTTAAGAGCCCCTGGTAATTTTCTGGGACCTTCCTTTATGGGATTGGGAAAGGTTAGAAGTTGCTATTATGAAGCATAGAATTGGGCTGTTTTCATTTTGATTGACAGGTTTGGATTAGGCAAGCCTCTGCTCACTTTACATGATGTATCCTACTTTAATCATATGCATGACCAGTTATATACATAGACATAAAATGACAAGCAGTGTCTTTTTTTATCCCTAAAAGTTTACTCACAGGACTCAGTTTACCTAATTACACATGTTCTTCAAATTAGTTCAGGCCAGACTGGGTCCATCTTCTGATATGTTGAGCAACACATCTGAATAGAAACTGGTTAGAAAAAGGGGGCTACTGAAAGTTGTCAAGGAAGAGTAACTAATCCCATTGTTTGAGTCCTAAATTGTTATGTACACTTGTAGATGTATGGGATGTGTGTGTGTGTGTGTGTGTGTGGTGTGTGTGTGTGATGTGTGTGTGTGTGTGTTCAGTATATCCAGCTTGATGAGGGGAGGGTCCTAGGTTGCTAGATGCTTTGTTAGAAGAGGTGTGGGCATAACCCAACTCAGAGTCTGCGGTTGCTAAGTTATTCCTATGCTTGCCTTCCTCATGTCCACCATCCATTGCATGATTTGGCATGATGAAGTTCCAAAGACTAGGAAGCCCTGCCTTGATAGACTTGCAAGCTGCAGCCACATAGTCTCTCTCCTAAATTGTTCCACTCAGTTTTTTGTGACTTTCCTTGACAAACATTCCACCTCTCAGACATCTTGAACTTATTGAGGTCTCTGTGACAAATTTGACTTCAGCCTCACAAGGTTTTCCCATCACCCTCTTGGGCTACTTCAAGAATTGTGACCCTTTCACATGTTGCTCACTTCCCAGACTTCCTTTTAAAATGAATCCATACTTCTGTTCTGCAAAACCAGCATCGCGTGTACAACCCCAAGGTATGCAATTCGCTTAGTAGCAGGCCTTCTTGGGTCACATCTGCAACCTGGATGACTCAATCTGAATCAAAACAAAACAAAAACTTACCACCATCTTTCCTATGCAATCCTATGTAAGTTGGGGGTGTCAAAGAGATCTTTTCTCAAAGAACTCTTTAAATTCAGTCCTTATCATATAACCAATACAGTTTTGTAGCTTCATTTTAATCATGCTAATGCAAATCCACTTGGTTTCTTTCTAATGGTCCTATGGTTTTCAAACCAAAAGCAGCTAACAGTAACCACATTGCAGCCTAAATGCTGGTGCCTAGAGATTTTCTTCATTATATTAATTAGTCTCTGACATTTTACAAAGTCTCGGAACAGGGAAAAGATACAGATAGTTCATTAGCATGCAACTTGCAAGACCTTTAGTCCAATCTCCAATATAGTCTTCATTCATTATCATATGAAACCTGATTTGCATAAGTTACTTATAGTTCTGCCAGTCTCTGGTAGAATCCATTTAAGCTTTGCTTCTTACATTTTAAGTTCTAGTCCAAATCTTTAGGCTTTTCCAAATTCTTCCCACTAAATAGTTCTAAAAGCTCCTGAACCATGTCATTAGGAGATGTCATAGTCAGTATCAGTTTTATGTGTTGGTGACTTTTTCAATCTGACAAATTCTTGATCCCAATGTTGAAATTTGTAGTATTATTCACTTGGGTCATCATCCTGAGTATGCTAAGCTATTTTGAGTATTTATTTATTTTGAGAGAGAGAGAGAAAGAGAGGAAGAGTGCTGGGGGGAGAAAGGTGTCATGGTCTTGTGTGGCAATAAAAACATTAACTTTTCATAAACTACTTCTCTCCTTCTTCCTTCCACCATGTCAGATCTGGGGAAGGACTGAACTCAGGTCATCAGATTTGTATATCGAGCCTTTGCCTGCTGTCATAGTTACACAGAGATGTCAACTTGACAGTTGAGGATTTTGAGCTCTGGGCACATTTGTGGAGAATTAGTGGTTGGGTTAAGCCCAGAGCAGACCTGCAGGAGACTGTCTAGCTGATGTGGAAGGCCAGGTGGATGGGTTTAGGCCCTGAACAGATGAATAAAATCCTGAGAGTCAGTTGAGGAAGTCAGCATCCTTGTGTATACTTGGCCAGAAATGCTGGTCTGGCAAGTAAGGATCATCCCTCTCTCAGCCATTACATAGAGGTGGTGTGGCCAGTTCCCTTGGCCCTGATGTTGGTACATGTTCTCCCATAAAGCTGGACAGACTATAACTGGACTAGAAAATACACCTCTTGTTCCCATAAGCCATTTGATCATCATTTATCAGCAACCATGCAGGTGAACTGCAACACCTGATGAGCATAAGGACACCAAAATGAAACCAAGACCTTAAATAAGTAATAAGGAATGAAAGATTATGCAAATGAGATTTCAGATAATAATGACCATCTTTCAGGTTCCAGTGTTCTTTTACCTAGAATTGTATCATAGCAGCAGATAGAGTAACTGCAAGACTATTTTACTGGGGGCTGGAGAAGTGGCTCAGGGGTTAAGCCTCCGTCTTGCAGGCAGAAGGTCCTGAGTTCAGATCCTGGACCCCACATATAGACGCCAGGCAGAAGTAGGGGAGGCCTGAGTTTCTGGTCCTGGTAGGGCGGAGCCTGTGAATCCCCGGGCAGAGTAAACAAGGAGGAGGTGGAGGCGTCCATGGTGGTTCCTGAATTCGTCCGTGGTTCTACACACACACACACACACACACACATACATACGTACATACATACACACACGCGCACACATGCATACACGCACAATTGAATAAATAATAAATAAAAAAATTTTTAAAAAGACTATTTTATCAACTTGCTAGGAAATGGTGTCTTCCATTATGGGCTGGACTTTCTCATATTAATTATATATTCTACCACAGCCTCATGTTACATGAAAAAAAAAAAAAGTTTTGTGGATGTGCCCAAAGACTTACCCTTCAATTTTCAACTTGGTATTTGTTATTTAAATGCTACAATCTAACATTCATCCTTATGACTACCAAAAATATTTTAGGAATATATAAAAGACTGCAAATTTTCACCAACCCAAAGACTTAGATGTCAACAGATAATATCTGAAGTGTACAAAAGGTATTTCTCTACATGAAAGGTATGAAAATCTGATGACCTGAGTTCAGGCCTTCCTCAGATATGACATGGTGGAAGGAAGGAAAGAAGTGGTTTATGATAAGTTCATGTTTTTATTGCCACACGAGTCCATGACACCTTTCTCCTCCACCTCTCTTCCCCTCTCTCTCTTTCTCTCTCTTTCTCTCTGTTTCTCTGTCTCTCTCTCAAAATAAACAAATACTTAAAAATAGCTTAGCATACTCAGGATGATGACCCAAGTGAATAATACTACAAATTTCAACATTGGGATCAAGAATTTGTCAGAGTGATTGAAAAAGTCACCAACACATAAAACTGATACTGACTATGACATCTCCTAATGACATGGTTCAGGAGCTTTTGGAACTATTTAGTGGGAAGAATTTGGAAAAGCCTAAAGATTTGGACTAGAACTTAGAATGTGAGAAGCAAAGCTTAAATGGATTCTACCAGAGACTGGCAGAACTATAAGAGTAACTGTTATGCAAATCAGGTTTCATATGATAATGAATGAAGACTATATTGGAGATTGGACAAAGGTCTTGCAAGTTGCATGCTAATGAACTATCTGTATCTTTTCCCTGTCCTGAGACTTTGTGTGAAGATACATTCTATTTTTCTGTTATCTATGTACCTGATTCTTCCACCTGTTTTTTTAAAATGATTTGATGTATAATTTCCTTTGTTCTGTTCATGTAAAAGCTTCATGTCACACTCTAGAACCAGGGTTCTAGAATACAAATTTAGGGGAGCAAGGGGGTTAGATAGGCCCATGATTGTAGGTTATAGCTGATCATCATGGCAAGAGTAGTGCCAGTACAGTGAGCCGATTGAACTGGTCCTACTCTGTAACTGCAGGAAGTTAAAAAGATACATACACTTTCTAATTTTCCAGTCATTTCTCTCTTCATCTCATACACCTTGCCCAAGGAATGGTTCACCAGGGTCCTCCCACATCTCCTTGGGAGATACCTCACAAACATTTACTCACTCCAGATAAGGGTCTACTGACAGGCTAAATTAAAGACAACAACAAGTCTAATTTGGTGAATCAATGAGTCCACAAGAGTTACTTAGAGGAGTGTGGGTGGGAGTATCTTACAGAAGCACTGGTGACCTCAAAATGATCTGACTAGAAAGTCTCATCTCCTGCATGAATGATTGGTTTCTCATAGCTGCATGGATGTAACTCTCTCTTTACTTAACCTTCTTCAGTGTATATACTCCAGACACTCACTAGATCTCCAAGCTGAGCATATGCAATCACAGCAGAACTGCATACAAATGGTTGGGAGGTATGCAAGGGGCAGGGACAATCCAAGGTGTATGAGGGGTGACCCTCCTCATCCATTCTGTCTCAAGGAATGCCTGCAGTCAAATGTCTCATCTTGACCATCTCTTGCAGGGTGTTATAGTGGATTAGACAAAATGGTGAATGTTTTGCTCTGACAGTGTACTACACCACCATATAAATTAGATAATCTCCTACAGGCTTAATTTAAATAATTCTTCATAAACCTGTCTAAAGACTCAGATCTCACTTGTCAACCTCACACCTAAAATTACTGCCACAGGAGGCAAACAGATTCTTGATTCCAGGCCATGATAATTTTTGGCTCCAGAATAAATGTTTACTTATCCCTTTTTAGGTGAGAACAGTATTTTTGTGTAAAAAAAAAAACCCAGTTTATAAAACAATATATCCAGTTGCATTAAGATTCCACTCAACTATGCTGAAATAAACTTCATCTACATTATGGCAGGCCCTGTACTAAACACTTTCACATCTCATTCCTACTTATCTTTCTGTCCTAGGAGACAGGAAAAAAAAAGTCTTACTCTTATTTATTGAAATTCAAATATATTACTGACAGAATAAAATAACTGAATATAACTCAATCTTCACTTACAGGAAAAATACAATGTGAAAGTTAAGATTAAGAGTATATGAAGTTTTGTTTACCCTCCAGAATTCCAGACCAAGATACATGTACGACATGAAATTTGACTTGACTATCTATGACAAGTTAAAACCAGTGATGACAGACGTTAGCAGTGAAAATAATGAATGAAACAGAGTTCCCTAAAACATTTAGTTTCCTCAGTAGCACATCCACTGCTGTATCTCGTCAAAAACGAGGAGTTGTAACCCACATTACCTTCATGCAATGTCTATAACATGGGATTTGGAATTTGGAACGTCTGCAAATTACTCTCTGGAGACCTTTCATTATCGCTTTTAAAAAAAAACAACTGATTAAGCTGATCTCTGACCAATATGGCAATCATAGAAATTTTCATGACACTGATGTGAAAATGTCGGAATACTACGAATCACATGCACACAAAGACTATCTCAAATCACACTAGGAATGATTAAACATCTTCAAATGTGTCCCTCCACCACCACCCCCTCCACCACGCTTACAGTTCTCTTTCAGCTCAATAATTCTGCGAAATTGTAAACTGCCCACTTTGTAAAGAGCGCCAAAGGCTTAACCCAGTCCACAGAGTCTGAGACCACGCCAAAACACCCGGGCTCCCCAGCCAGGCACTCGGGTCCTTCCCGCCTGGGGCTTCATGCATCCCGGGAGCCGTGGTGAGGCTTCCGAGTGCCACGCTCAACATGGCTCCCGCACGGGGAGCCACACTCAACATGGCCACGGTGGGGCGCGCTGAGGCCCGGCCCCGGAAATGCACTCTGTGTCTGCCCGAGCGGCAGCGGAAGCGGAAGCGCTGCGGAGGTGGGGGCCGCGGGAAGTGTGTGTCGCCTCTTCTCCCTCCCTCTCAACCACAATAACAGACCGAGGGGCCGGCGTAGGTGAGGCGGCGGCCACGGGTCCCGGGCTTGGGAGGCGGGTGGCGAAGTCCGAGCGGGACGCAGGCTGACCGAGGGGCCCCGGGTCCCCACCGCCCGGGCTCTCAGCCTCGGACCCTGGAGCCCCCGGGCCTGGAGCTCCCGAGAACAGGAGGCTCTGGATTTAGAGTTCTGGCCTCCGAGGCCCTGTTTGAGGGGACACCCCACCCAGGATTACGTCGTTCAGAATCGTCTCGGGGGTCTTGGATTCCTCAACAAAATTGGAGGTTTTGCCCGGACTTGGGCACTTCCCCCAGCACACACTCAGGGTTTTGATGTGAAATCGTTGTTCGGGCTGGTCATCCACTTGCAGGGGAAATGCGTCCCAGCAGAGCGCCGCGAATACAGTCTTTGCAAGAACTCCACTTCTGGGGATCAGGAGCCCCGAGTTTCAGTTTTTCCACTTTCACAGACTCGCTGGGTGACCTTGTCTAGGTCCATGGCCTCTCTGTACTGCAGTAGACTTAAGTGTTAAATGAGTGTGTTGGGGACCTCTTAAACACCACCTCCCCAAACCCCCATGTGTGCAAATCACATTCTCATTTCCCCTTTTGTGGCGTTAAGGAGACTTAAAAAGCATGTCCTTTCTGCCCTCTGCCTTAACAGGAATTGTCTGATAAGAGATGTCCACAGTGTTTCTTTGCAGATACAAGCTGACCAAGGGCAGTGGGGACACTTAAGAAGGTTCCGAGAAAACTATTTTATGAACCTGAAATAGCAGTAACATCACTCCTGAGAAATAGACCCCTGTTTTCTTATCCTTAAACTGCTGTTTACTTGGTGTTTCATTTTTTGTTAAAGCTTTGTTATTTATCTTGCATAAATATGTATTAGAGGGCACTACATATCCTAATGAAGGACCAAAAGTGACTTTGGGAATCATCCTGGATTGTTTCCACCTTCTTTTTGCTTTGCTTTGGGATTTCCCAGGCTTCTCCCATCAGGGCCAGAGATACAGCCGCTGCTGTTTTTGCTTGATGTTTTTTACTTGGAACATGGGATCCGAACTCAGTACCTTCTGCTAGGTAGGGAGTCTTAACCCCTAAGCCATTTCTCCAGCCCTTGATGGTTCATTTTGGAAAGATCTTTTCCTTCTTGAAACTTGGGTCTCCTCACCAGTCATAGGAAAGTATCGAATTAGACACTGGTTCTTCATCTTCTCATCTTCCCTAACTCCTCACCAGAATTGAATGAAAGATAATGTTCTGTAAAACTGTGTTTTTCTGGAGATGGGAGAGTCAAATATAAAAGGTTATGGATTACAAAATATGCATATAATTTTAACTTTTTTCTTGAAAATTACTGGTTTAAGGTGGTCAATAAGACTCCATCCCTCTCTTCAAAATCTGTGGTGTTGCATTTCTACTATCCCCTTTGGATAAAGAAAGAAGATATATGTGTCTCTGTGTAAGTGACTGCATATCTGAGGACATGTTTTATATTTCTCTAGAAAGGACACTAGTACATAGTTGAGGGGAGAGAGAAAAAAAGTAAGTAGTGAAGTTAAGTATAGTGATGCAAAGTGCTCTGGCACTGGAATTGAAGATCTAGATCTTCACTTCAGAAATGGCCCATTGTGCCTCCTTGATATTAAGGAAAGCATTTTCATTATCTGAGAAATGAAGAATTGAGCAAGATTTTTAGGCCCTTTTCTATACTATAGTTAGGTATTTTGTCTTTTTAAAAAATTACAGTCAGAAGAGGGTAGTCGCATGATGTTGTTTTTTTAGATGACAGAAGACATCTGGGCAGGAGGTACATAATTCTGTAATATTAACTAGGTGACATGTAAAGTTACAACAAACTGAAGCCAGTAGGAAATTAAGGCAATAGAAACTTGAGATGCAGTGAAGACATTGAGCAATCAGGATTGTTGAGAATGCAGGAATATTTTATGTGGGACATGTTTTTGTTTTGCTTTTGGGTTTTGATGGTAAAGGTTGCCTCCAGAATATAAGCCTCATGGACAGACTTTGTTGCCACCTAATACTTAATAAATACTTAATGAATGATTGAGGGGACTAATGGATGATTAGACACTGTAATTAAAAGAAGGAATCTTTTCCAAGGAATTGCCATTGAAATACAGATTGAGAAATTAGTTCATGTTATGAAGAATTCATTAGAGATCCCTGAACATTTGGCTAATTTCATGATAATCTCTGAAGTACTAATAAAAATCATGTTTTCAGAGCGCTTCCTGTGATGTGAGGAAAGAAATAGTAGGTAAAATCAGTCATTGATAAAGAAGGCTGCTGACTAGGTAGAACATAACAAGAGGAATTTTAGTGATGAGGGAGACTTTTGAAACATCTGTGATAGAAATATTGGATTAAAAGACTTGATTTTGCAAGCAAAAAGCATTGGCACAATAAGGCTTAACTAGATCAGTGTAATTTGGGGAGCAACCCAAGTGAATTTATAGTTTCTTTTGGGTTTAAGAGAAGATTTAACAGGATTGTTGAAGAGCAATCCATAAAGAAAATGTATGAAGGATCTTGTGCTAAAGGATCCTGTCAAACAACTCAGACTTAAGAATGTGCTTGGAATGCCAGAGCAAAGCTGACATTTCCTGTGACTGAGATCTGGTAAATAGTCAGCTGTAGAGTGATATTGCAGAACCTAGGTGGCTGTAGATACTATATGATAGCCTAAATTAGATAAACCTAAAATTTGCAAAGGAAGTTGTGGTTGGCGGCAGTTCTTAATAGGAGCATCCTGAAGCTCATCTCCAAGCATTGGGGCATAGCTCTGGAATGTGGGGAGACATGATCAAAGGGTATGTCCTGTAGGCTGGGAAGTCTGAGTACTCCTGAGCTCTGACATTACAATGTGACTCAAGGAGTATATAAACTCTGAATGTTGTCCATATGAAAATTGAAAGAACCAGCTTTTGGTTAGGAAGCTAGATATTTTTATGAACCCCTTGAAATTATATTTATAATTGTTTGCCTGAGATTTGGCCGACATGCTACCTTAGATATATGGTATTACCAAATGCAATTTTCTTGCATTTGTTTACAGCTTTTTAAATATTTTATTTGAGAGAGAAATATAGAATGAGTACTTGTGCTTGGGCCATGTTGTACATGTGGACGTCAGAGGACAACTTTTGGAAGTCATTTCTCTCCCTCCACAATGTGGGCTGCAGGAATTGAACTCAGGTGGCCAGGTCTATACAGAGAATCCTCTTTACCTACTCAGCCAACTCCCACCCTTACCTGTTGATTAGACTTGCCTGTCCTTCCCTCTTATAATTCCTTTGCAGGTTCCTTCAACTCATCTTTCTCTCCTGCTGAGAACAAGAATTCCTTCCTTAACTCCTTTAACCTGCTAATCCTTTGAACATTCCTTCTCAAATTTCTTAGCAAAAAGTAGACTGTTTAGTGATATATAAAAGGTGGGGAGAAAAGAAATAAAAAACAGTATACTTCTATAAGAGACACTGTTATCACTTGGGATTTTGCATGAGTTGGTTGATGTTTTCTTCCCCCATTCAAGAGTTTCCAGTTCCTGAGATATAGCTTAGCTTGCTGAATGCTGTCAGTGAGGTGATGCCAGCTGAGTTGAAGCAGTTTTGTTGTCCTTTTTCAATATTCAGTGGGGCTGAGGGAAGGGGAAGATTTTTGTCTGAACATTCCCAGAGTTACCTACATGAACTCAAGAGGCCAGGTGCAGTTTTTTTCTAGCTGTGAGTCCTAACCTGTCATCCTCCTGGATGCTTTTACCCCAGGTTCACATCAAGCTCTTTCACCTATTTCACCTATGAGTCATGTAGTTTACAAGATACATGGGGTATTCAGATGAAAGGAGTAGAAGTTTCATAGAACACTTAGGATTTAGAATTTGAAACCAGAGATAGTGACAGAGAGAGAGAGGAAGGAGAGAGTAAGAAGAGTGAGACAAAAGTGAGGAAGGAAAGAGAATGAGAATGAATATGAATGAATGTAACTATTTCAGCCAAATTAATAGCATATAAATGTAAAGAAAGACCAATATTTAGAGAGCTGAATGAATAGATCCTGGTTCTGCTGGAGAAATACCTAGAAACCAGTGGTAAGAGTTGTAGGATAAGATTAGAAACCTAGCCTAAGGTAGATTGGAAGGATTTTTGTCATCTAAGAGCCAGGATTCCTTGTAGGCTGTTTGTTTGTTTGTTTGTTTGTTTATTTGTTTTCTGTGTTTTCTCAGATTTTAAAGAAATATCATAAGCATGGCCAGTCTTAAAAAAAATGAAACAATTGATGGGAATATAAAGTGAAAAGTAAAAATTTCTTAAACTTTAGTTTATTAGGCAATGATAACCACTCAATATGTTGTCATGCAATGCACGCATGTCCTTTTATCTAAATTAAATCACACTTTACTCTTATTCTACATCTTGTTTTTTAAAAACATCATTATGACAGATGAATATGTTGAAAAGGTAGTTCTAGCTTTACTGTAAAGTATGGTATGACAAGTATTTATTCAATTACTTGTAAGCGTAATCTGTGTTTGTCTTCGTTGTAGACCTTGAGGATACAGTGGTGAGCATCAGTTAGAGGAGAGTTGATATAATCCTGAAAGTCAGTGGAAATGGATATAAGACAGTGCGGTGGGAAGTGAGAGTCTGGGTATGTTTAGGATGATTAAGATTTATAACCTAGGAATTCAGTAACCATAGTAAAGAAGGTTGTATCTGTTGGTGTTTGTACTAGCTGAAGACTTGGGAACAGGTATGGCTGGCCACTGAGAAGAGAGCAAATGAGACAGAAGAGTGGCCTTAGAGGAATGAAGAAGAAGACTAGAAGAGCCAGAGGCTAGGGGTCTTTAAAGGACTACTCCACTACTCAACAGCACCTTATAATAATAGATTAGATGACATGGCACTGGGAAGCATCAGATTTAATGACCCGAAGTTCAGAGTAACTGTATGGCAGTTTGATAAGAAAGAGTCTGTTGGAGAGGAAAACAACAAATGGCTGAGATAGTAGGCTATGATATAATAGGAAGCTGGAGTATTTATCTATAATTTTTCATAGACATTTTCTGGGTACAAGTTATTTCTCTAGAGGCCTACAAATCAAATGTGTTTGTTAACATTTAAGTAAGCTGCCAAGAAGCTAAAATAGACTTTATAAACTCAATAATCTAGCTTCAGTGCTCCTTGCAAAATCCATAGACCAATACTGTTAAGTTCCTGTTGAAACAAATCTATACCTAGTTCTGAAATCTTTTTTCCTGGTTTTCCTGGCAGTAACTCACTAGAATTAATGAGCAGACAATTAGGGGTTATGCTTGGGTTGTGTGTTGAGTACAGGAAGTGGCAAGTAGTTAACACCTGCAAGAATTAAGGACTTCTCTGATGGAAGATAAAATCAGAATATAGTCAGGCACAAGAAATGTGAGGGTTGCTTAGCCTCTCCCAGGTATTGCTGAAGCAAATGTGCTGAAACTGCATGATTCAGCAAGCCACAACCTTCTCCAGTTGGGTGCCAGAGCTCTCCACGAGTACTAACTACACTCTTAATTCCTTACAGTTTCCCATCATGTTGAGGTTTAAGAACCTGCATCGTACTTCCATCTTGCCTTCTGCACCTAACAACCATGGGATTTTGTTGTTTTCATTCCTTGAAACAGGCTCCTTCTTAAAATCAAGCACATGCTACTTGTACCTCTTTCCTTCCTCACTCCTTTTTTGCCCTGATTCCTAATCTTCCTTTAGCTAGCAATTTGTCTTTTCCATAGAAAATCTGACAGTGATTCAGGCTCCCATGCTATATATTACTTTGAAGCCGTTTACTTTATAGTATTTACCTCAGTTTGTAATTCTATCTCATTTGCATGGTTATTAATTATCTCTTCATTTGTTTCCAAGATCCTTTCCTCACAATGCTAGACATGTAACAAATTCAGTGTACATTTGTAAAGGCATGTATAAATTAATGAGTAAACTGAGCCTCCTTTCACTTCTTAACCCACGATGTCTCCTCCATCTGCAATACCATTAGTACTAAAGAGACCAAATTTCATACAAACCGTTCTTATCTGGATCACAATTATTATTATACTTATTTCCAGGCAGTTTAACATTCTGATGTTATTCACATGTTCCAGTAAACAAACAACAAAATATGGGTGATCAGCCCACTTTTCCACTCCTTCTAATCCTCTTCCTTCACTAAGGCTTTATTTATTTATTTATTTATTTATTTTTATTGTGTGTGTGTGCGTGTGTGTGCGTGTGTGTGTGTGTGTGTGTGTGTGTGTCTCGGGTGAATTTGGGAACCACCATGGACCACCTCCACCTCCTCCACTAAGGCTTTATTTTAAAAACAAAATATGCTATATAAAAATGAATGAAACTTTTAATATTCAAGAGACTTGGTAGGGTGATTATTCTCCCTCTGTAATTGTAAAATTAAGTTTATTAAGTTTACTATTTAGGACAGGTCTATAATTTTTCTCCGATTCACAAAAGGGTCTGCAACCCACTGGTATGGTCTCATTCACTTTGTAGTTGGGAAAATAAAGTATTTACAAGTTTGATTCTAATTCCTAGAAGGAATTTTATCAGATCCTGGAAGAGTGCCCCAAAGTGCCCTCTACTGACCTTTGCTCTGTTTGGTCTTGCTTATATAAAAGTATCGGTCTTCTTAGTTTCTTATATAAAAACATAGGTCTTTTGTAGATGGAGGCAGCAGCTTAAGTTGATAGCCAGAAGAAGCATTCATGTAGTTGTGAGCTCAGACATGCCTTCATGATTGATTTTGATTGCCTGTTGAGAATTATAAGCTTCTGGAGCCAGAAACGGTTCTATTATCTGCTTTAGTTATCTTACTTTACTTAAAAAGAATTTGATGCCCGAGAAATTGAGTCAATCAGCTAGGAAGCACTGGAATACAAATTAGAAACCAGGACTTTTTCCTTAGATATCATTCTAAATCATGTGTATTTATACATATCATCTGTTCTTCAGGAAAAAGATATTCTGTGTGTTCAGAATAGAGCAAATTAGTACCTGAGTCTGCCATATACCATAATAACATCAGTATTTTAAACTTTTGTTAAAAATAAGTATTTCACCCAGGTTATAATGGGACAGTTTTGTGTTTGCAGTCCAAGTATTTCTTTGGGCTACTTTATTCTCTGTTTATTTTTCAGGTTCTTTGAACTCAGATAAGCAAGAAGGGAGATTTGCTGCTTAGTACTGAAGAAAACACAGCAATGGGGCCACGAAAGAAAAGTGCTAAAACATGTCTTGTGAATAATGAAGTCCCAGAGGATATGATAGCAGATGAAACCAAGGACTACATGAATCAACTTTCACATGAAGTGCTTTGCCATATATTTAGGTGAGGTTTTGTTTGGTTGACTTTCATATATCTGAATTGTAAAAGTAAAAACAAGTCCTAGACTGTATTGTTTACTGTGTATCTACTAGCTACAGTAGACATTTAAATTTAATTGAGTTGAAAATCAAGTTCTTCATTTGCACTAGCTACCTTTCAGATTTTAGTGGACATGTGTGGCAGTGGCCACAGTACTGGATAACAAAGGGCTGCCAGCCACATATGACAAAAGGAAATAACTCCTTTGTCACAGAAAGATTGTTGAATAATCCTTCTCTTCAATAACATTTCTAGTCTTGGAATTGCTTTTTAACATGTTGACTTTTACAGTATAAAAGTACTATGTGTGTGTAACAGAGAGCACTTCTGACTTACTTAACTATAACTTGTAAAACAGAAGTTTTGTATGTGTAGGATATATATTAAACTTGATTTGTAATTAAATTATCACAAGTTTTTTTAAAGCAAAAGTTTTTACTCATACTGTATTATAATGACTGTTAAATAAATCATTCCAGTTTTAGTTAATCTCAGTCATTTTCCTTGCTCACACTATTTCAAATTCTAGAATACTTCTTTAGAGTTAGAATAACACCCAAGTTAACATTCTTGATATATACCGTAATACCATTTATTAGCATGGACAAACAATAGCTATTGAAGTGTTTCTTAAGGATTCAGTGAAATACTACTTATAAAGCACTTATTACATTGCATGGCAAAATAATGTGGTTTAATGACTATTACTAAGTTCTCTCTTTTTTGTTTCACACTGTGGTGTTCATAATTTCCATTTCAGTTGTTTCTATTCTACCAAATATGTATGACATAGCACTTCACATTGTCTTTCATCTAACTCGTTTCTAATTTTTGTCTTTTCTATACTTAATAGTTGTATTGAAATTATGTAATCATCTGGATTTTTCCATTATATTAGATTATTTACCTGGAAGGAATTTCCACATACAAGTTCTTAGAAACACTTTGAATCTTACAAATTATTGAATATTTTCAGATTACGAAGCTTTTTAATAGTGGTAAGTTATTTGAAGGAGACATAAACACATTATTTTTTCCTTTCTAATATAATTTTGTTTTCTTGCAGTTTATTTTGTAACAATTCAGAGTAATTCAGGCTATGTGAAAATGAAAGGAATAATTAAAATTATGGATTTTTGTCCCTAAAATAACAAAATTATACTATAATTTTCTTGCGGTAGAAAAAAGTTTGTGGAAATTGCCAGAAAGTTTCAGAAAACTAAAGCGATGTTCCAAATAAATTTTAAAATACACAGTAGTTATATTACAAGCTTGAGAGGATTATATTCAGATATAATATACATTCAGTTATGTGAAGATCCAGTTCATGACTTGTTTGGTTTTCAGCATCACTGCAAAAAGATGGATA
Organism: Typhlomys cinereus; assembly: GCA_023101885.1. Taxonomy (NCBI): domain Eukaryota; kingdom Metazoa; phylum Chordata; class Mammalia; order Rodentia; family Platacanthomyidae; genus Typhlomys; species Typhlomys cinereus. The sequence goes on from JALPQD010000123.1 coordinate 696,804, forward strand.
TGTTTTATTTAGTGATGTCATCACAGCCTACAAACCATTTGGAGAAAAAGCTAAAAGAATGACTTAAGTCTAAATGGGTAAAGAGTTGAAAGATAAATCCATTAAAATTCCAAAAGGAAGTACAGGTAAAATTGTTTCTAGGGACAGAAGTTTGAAGTTAGTTGGAGGGTCATTATGTATTATATACATGTATCCACTGTCCACACATGTATCCATTCTTTTCCCACAAAGATGTGCAAATATTATGTCAGTAGAAATAATCTTAAAATGCTTAGCTGTATAATGAACCATATTTTAAATGGAAAGTAGATCAGATACTGTTTTGTAGTTCCAACAGATATTCAAACATAATGGAGAGAGCTTCTTCCTGTAGAAAATAAAATAAGAAATAATCTTAATTTTTAATAATGATATTTTATCTTGAGAGATTATTAAATTAATCCAGGCAAATATTTTGGGTAGCATTTTATTTAAAAAAAAAAACAGAGCTTAGTGTTGTAAAATCTATAATCCTGTATTTTCTTGAAAGTATTTGTCTAAGTTTCAGAAACTAAGGAGTAGCAATAATAATTTTGATAGATATTTTTATTTTATTTAAATAGCTCTGAAGAGGGAATGTCAGAAATAGAAAAAATTAAAAATGCTTAACATTATATCCATTGACTTTTCTTTTAGACTTAGCATTACTTTTAAGCATTAGAATCAGACCAAATTGAGGTGATATCACTGCCCTTTCTTCCACTTAACTAGCTGTGTGACTTTTTGTGGACAATTTTGTGAGACAATGTCACTCAATAAGGGTAGCTTGTGCTTTAATTAGGGGTGTGCAAAGAGATGTTATGAGAGATGAGATTTTTCTGGTCTTTGGAAATAATATGTGTTATTAGAAGCAGGACAGAAGAGGTTAATTGAAAATTTCAAGGAGAGGGGGAAAAAAGAGGTAGTTGTACAAAAGAATATCTGTGTGTATGACATTAAAAGTAAAATGATGAAGGAAAAGAAATTGCATGTTATCAGATTAGTATGTATGTGTCTGCTTCTGAAGAAGATAAAATAAAGGTTTCTAGGAGAAGTGAGAGTGAGCCAGAAGCACTGGCAGTAGATGCTGTGCAAGATGCCAAGTAACTCTAGCTCTGCTCATGTTCATCTGGCCTTTCTGATGCCACTCGCTCTACTTTCTTTCTTGCTTTTTTTTTATATTTATGAGATATTTATTTTTAAATTTTCTTCATCCACAAAAACTTAAAAGAAAAATCATAGGTTTTACCAAACTTCCCATGGAGTTAGCTCAATATTTTAATTGGATATTTAAGTACTTGCTGACTTCCCAGTGTTTAGTAAAATGCCATGTAGTATTGTGCATATTCATCTTAAGGCACTGGCACTACTGATATTTGACTTCATTTGAAGGATAGGAGAGTGGTGGAAGGCAGCAGCCCAGATGGGAAATACTTACCTACTTGATAAACGTGAGTTTCTTTCTCTTACAAAGGTACCTCCCCCTGCAGGATATCATGTGCATGGAATGTCTTTCCCGGAAACTGAAGGAAGCAGTCACACTATATCTGAGAGTTGTGAGAGTCGTGGATCTCTGTGCAGGGCGGTGGTGGGAGTACATGCCAAGTGGTAAGTAGACAGAGACTGGTAGGGCACCCTGCACAATAGTAGAAAATGATAGTAAAATGATAGTTTTTCTGTGTTTCTCAGATCATGAGATTTTGAATATGTATTGAGGCTTAGGCAGAAAAAAGAATCCTTTAATGAAAGTGGAAGACTAAGTAGATAGTATCGTTTTGTTCTCTGTGGCAGATCAAGTAGGTTATCTCTGAAATTCTGTAATATGTTGTATGTAGTACTGTGTCAAGAGCAAGTCAGTTAATAACATTTAATGTTTGGTCATGGTAGTTGTCAATGTATGGATATCAGCTCATAAAAGCCATTACAAATACCAGGCTAGAACTTACGAAGAACAAAGCCTAGTTATCTTTAGTTGCTTAGAAGGGAAAAGTATTCATCTAATTCCAGAGAGTGATATAGTATGCAAGAAATAATCAGAAGTATGTGAGAAGAATTTTATTCATATATTAGGTTTGCTTGAGCACAGATAAGGTCAGCGGCAATCTGCAAGATAACAGAGCTCCCATGGGGTGTAATCTTAGTCTTAATATCTTTGCCACTCGTGTTAGGAACAATCTGGCTGATCTTCAAATTATAAGTACCCATGAGCCTGGAGTTTTTCATCTCTGCAGTAAATATAAAAGAAGGGAAGCCAGCAATGCCTAACCTAGGACAAAATCACACTAATCATTAATTAGCACTATTTTGGCCTGTTTTGTACAGTTTAAATCCTGTGGTATAAGTATTTGTAGTTCATAAACATGATGTCTTTGGAGTCATTTTTCATCTCAGTTAAGAATGCAGTACTTTCTCCATGAGAGAAACCATGTAATGTGTGAAAATAAGGCTAGATGTTGGTAGTAATCACATTAGGTTTTTATTCCAGCACAGCTAGTTTATTCTCAATTTCGTTTTTTACATTGGTAAGTGAATGTTAAGTGACCTTCTCTATTAGTTTGGCAAAATAAGTGAGGAAACCTTGAAAAGAGGATAAAATGAAATGTTATAATTTCAGAGCAAGTACTTTCTCAGGTGCCTTTTGCTACTTCGTTGTTTGAGATGAGAATCTTGTGCAGCACAGCCCAGGCTGGCTTCAGACTCTTTGTATAGCCGAGCCTGGTTTTGAACTCCAGCAAGCACAGCCATCATGCCAGGCTCTGAATATTAATTTTGTTATTGTAAAGTTAGCAAATATAGGTTAACTGTGACAAATGAGACACCTTTCAAAACTTTAGTACTTTAGATTTCAGTTATTAAGGTCTTCATTGTATTCTTGAGAGTTGATATTTTGTTATCAGTGAGCAGACAGTTGACTTTTAAGTAAGTAACTTAAGGCTCTAGAAGTAGAAAGCATATCATATCTGTGGCTTTGTCCTACTATTTATTTAACCAGGAGTTCCTGCTGTTCCCAGATAGACTCAGCATACTCTTAGTTTATATCATCAGTCATATTTTAGCAAACTTAGGGGTTTTTTTTGAAAGAAGGAATTGTCTCAAATAACTAAATACAGAATAGAGCAACAGTTTTTGGGAACTGTGTAGAACTTAGTTTGTGATGAAAATTAAGCTGAAACTTCGAACTTCTTGAAGATGAGAATCTTACCTTATTTTTATTTTTAGTGTTCTACAGAGTTCAGAAGATTTTGTAGAACACATAACAGCCATTTTTTGGAAGGAGGAGGAGAACATAGTGGTCCTATAAGTTGTTCCCACTCTATCAATAAATTCACATTGTCTGAGTTAGATATGTGGTGTTAGTTGAAGATTCAAATGCCTTTGAAGTAGCAGTAGCAACTACAGAAACAAATAATAGTAAATGACAAGCCTTGGCCATAAAGCATTAATTCACATCAGTTAGAGTATGTGATATATTTCTTGTGTTACTAAACTAATAAATCTTCTATGGTTACAGTTTAGTCTGTTGAAGAGTTAGCTTTCTGAAACTTTAAAGAAAAATTTTTGTTTGAATTTTTGTTAAAAATTGCAAATGTTAATGAGAGTAAGATAGACCTAGCTGTAAATACTCTGTCTTCTGAGGCTTCACGGATTCCAGTTTTCTAACACTTTTGAAGAAGATGCCAGACGTTGAACAGCTGTATGGCCTTCACCCTCGATACCTTGAGAGACGAAGAGTAAGGGGCCATGAGGCTTTTAGTATCCCAGGAGTCCTGGAAGCTTTGCAAGCGTGCCCAAACTTGGTGGTAAGTGCACATGACTAAGTGTTTTGATTTCAACCGTTAATGAAGTCACGGGTTAAAAGAACTATCATAGAGCTTGTTCATTCACATATAAAGTACACGCATAGCATCCTTTTGTCTTAGGTTCCATTACATACTTGGTATCTTGTTATATAGATACTAATTAGAAGCATTCTTATGTGTGGTATGCTGTTTTCTAGGGTGTGGAAACATCTCATTTGGAATTGGTAGAATCCATTTGGACATACATGCCACATGTTCATATATTGGGGAAATTTCGTAATCGTAATGGAGCATTCCCAATTCCTCCTGAAAATAAACTGAAAATTCCTATAGGAGCCAAAATTCAAACTTTGCACTTAGTTGGTGAGTACTTGTTTCCTGGGTCACTTGGAATGCCTCAAAATGCCTCGAAATTTGGGGAAAAGAAATAATGAGAATTTTAGAGTTGACATCATATTGAATGATAATAAATAGCAAGCCTGTGAAACTTGCATAAAAATTCAGAAATCTTATTAATCATAGATTTTTTTTCCTGGGGAAAGGCTGCTTTCCAAGCAGTCTGTTGCCATCTTGATGATTCATTAGTTTTAGAGCTTTTACTTCATGGGGAATGGGCTCTATTTTTACTGTGTTGTATGATATCCTTTCTAGTGAAACCAAAGAGGTGAATGCTTTTATTTGTGTTACTTAATTTTTTTCTCTCTCTTTCTCTCTCTTTTTGATGAGACATGTTCTTGCTATGCAATTCAAGCTGCCCATGAGCTGTCTATGTACCTATCTTCCTGCTTCCCTCTATTGAGTGCTAATATTGCAAATGTGTTTTTACATGCCTAGTTAATTTACTTAAATATAAATAAGCAAGTGTACCTAGTGACTCTTTTACTATATGGCTTAGTCCAGAACATTATAAACTTAAAAAAAAACAAAATCCAAGATTTTTGTTAGTTTTCCAGTTTCTTCTCCAAACAAAAACTTACCTAATATCCATCAGAGCCAGTGAAACATTCTATGTCTTTATCTTTTTTTTCTCTTAAAAAAATGGTGAGAGAGTGGTCCATTTCCAAAAACACTTGGATTTGCATTTGGTGACCTTGTATATTCTCCATCTTTAAGTTCTATCACTGTAATTTCAACCAAGAAATTGAGGGAAGATATTTTGTAAAATTTAATTTTTAGTCCTTCCTTAATCTGCTGAAGGAATTTGGAAGGCTTCCTATTAATACAGTCTATTGCTTATTTACTAATTTGCTGATTTATAAGCAGGCATTTCTGTAACTCAGTCTGGTCTTAAACTCATCGTGTAGTTAAAGAAGACCTTAATTTCCAATTGTCCTACCTCTATCTCCCAAGCGCTTTTATTACAGGCATGTGCTACCACACCTAGTAATATTCATGTAATTGTGGAAATGGCTTTTCAAGCCCTGTCTTATATACTAAAACCACAATGTCAAAACATAGCTAGTTCAACTTTATGCTAAAAATTTCAGTTTTCTTACTGATAGGGCAATAGTGGTCTTGATACTCACATGGTAAGTATGTGTATTTCATCTTCATGTCCACATTTTGCTTTTAGAAACCTGTTTCTGCTTTTCATCTCTGGGACATATGTATCTTGGAATTGTTAAGGGTATATGAGGAAGGTGGTTGTTTTAAATAAATATGGAAATAGATTTTAAAATTCCATCCTTTTCTAGAAAGTCAATATACTTAGAATTTTGCATAAGTTTATCATCCTACTTTAAACAAATCAGATTTGATAGAGTTTAATTATGAAATTAGTGTTGATAAAAATCTCCTTAAAAGATGAATTGCTGTTTTGGAAACTGACTCTTAGATATGCCATATACAAGGACAAAGTATTTGTCATTTTCTCATTTGTTCTTTTTTGTGTACGTGCTTTAGGAGTGAATGTTCCTGAAATTCCTTGTATCCCAATGCTAAGGCACCTTTATATGAAGTGGGTAAGGCTCACGAAACCACAGCCGTTTAAAGACTTTCTTTGTATCAGCTTAAGAACTTTTGTCATGAGGAACTGTGCAGGTAACGGTACACTATTATGTTGGATTACACATATGTTATTCCAAAAATACCCTAGCAAACTCCCACGTCTGCATTCAGTGTTAACATGTTGTGCTCTTACTGTTTACATTTTATAACTTGCTTATATAAGTCCATCTTTTATTTATAGACAGCACAAACTAGATTTATGGTTCCATCTTTAAGTTCTATCACTGTAATTTCAACCAAGAAATTGAGGGCAGATATTTTGTAAAATTTAATTTTTAGTCCTTCCTTGGTTATAGTTTAGCAAAACAAACAAACAAAATGACCAAGTTAGACTGTGCATCTCTCATAATTTATACTCCATATTATCATTTAAATAGATTTCAGCCTGGCCTCCTGTGCTTACCACAGCCTGTGTTTTTACACTGACTGTATGGAAAAAGGAGGCAGAATAAACCTACCCCATGTACACCTCAGTCTTGGCCACTGTGCCTGGTCTGTATTGTGAATGGGGAGACATGGAAAAAAAAATAGATTTCAGCCTGCTTTGTCTCTGATCATCTAAATATTAGGATATTCACTGTACTATAAACTTTGTTTTTATTATGTTGTTCTCCTAAACAGTCTTTAGTGTCCCTCTATTGTCCTATACTGTCAGATGCCTACTGTTCTGCCTCAGGGTTCTTGAAATCCAGGATTCCCTCTTGATAGTCTTACTTCCGACGCCTTTACAAAGTAGTCTTTTTTTCTGGTTACATCAACCTGTTCACTATTCTCTATACAAATGTACAGTTTTCACCTGTGTTTTTTTCTGTGCAATACTACTTTCTCACGCCAAGATCTGTACTTCTTCCTCTGCACTACTTATATGTATCCTTCAGGGACTGCTTTTCTATACATCTTCCTCTTCTCATTTCCTTTTTATGGATTATAGTGTATTTTATGTTGACACTTGATACATTCTGCCTTTTTAATTACTCATGTTCTGTCTCTCCATTGGAGATTATTTGATGGACAGTATCATACTTTTGTGATTTCCCCTAGAATTAAATATTCAACACTGGTCACATAAAGAGCTGTTTAAATGCTGGAGCAGTTTACTTGAATTGAATTCTCAAATTTTTTTCTTGGGTATTTCTTCTATGTTACAAATACTACATGTCTCAGCATTGGTTTTGAATCTTTGTGCTGAGTAAGTGAATAGTTAATAAGCCAACACTTAGGTTTGAACAAACCACAGAAAGCCAGTAACAGTTTGACTGTCATTTTTAAGACACAGAGTATACAAAGTTACTCATTTTAGTTTCTGTCTGGAAAATTATCTTTAAAAGAGTTTATACTATTTTATTGAAATTTTTTATTATTTTTTTAAATTTTTTTCAGGACCCACAAATTCCTTAAAATATGTCCCCTTAGTAACAGGTTTGGCCTCAGCCCGAAACTTGGAACACTTAGAAATGGTTCGAGTTCCTTTTCTTGGAGGCCTTATCCAACATGTTGTTGAAGACAGCTGGAGATCAGGTATCTGTTTTTTATAGTTTCAAAGCGTTTTTAAGGTAAACATTTACTAAGGTTTAAGTCTTTTTTTTTTTTTTTTGCTTATTAAAGAAAATGCCTGGGGCTGAAGAGGTGGCTCAGGGGTTAAGCTTCTGCCTTGCAGGCGGAAGGTCTTGAGTTCGGATCCTAGACTCCATGTATAGACAGACACTGGGCGGAAGCGGGGCGGCCTGCTTTTGTTTCTGGTCCTGGTAAGGCGGAGCCCGTGAATCCTGGGGCAGAGTAAACGAGGAGGTGGAGGCGGTCCATAGTGGTTCCTGTATTCGCCAGTGGTTCTACACACACACACACACGCACACACACACACACACACACACACAATTGAATAAATAATAAATAATAAAAAATATTAAAAAAGAAAAAAAGTAAATGCCTGACAGAAAATGCCTGATTGTACTTTCTATTGTTTTTGATAATGATAAGTGTTAAGAGGCACAGACTGGCAGTGCTTTCATTTCTCAAAAGACATAAGTAAAGTTGTAAAGCACACTTTCTGATTTGTCATTATTGCTATTTGTAAGTAGATACTATCTCCTGTTACAATTGGGATCTTTCTTACATATATTAACAGGGAGTTTTATTGTAGTTTTAAGAAAAGATATACTACATGAGCTACAGAAGCTCAGGCATTAGTAATGCTAATGTCTGGTATTTGTTTTATAGTATGTAGATTCTTTTATGTCTGTCACTTGGATATTAAATTCACTCATACAATGAGGAGTTCATAAAAGAAAACAGTACTTCTTAGATCCCTTTACACAGCTTAGTAATGGTAAATAACAGAGTGTACTTCATACTAGCAATTCCATTACAAAAAAATAAGCAGGCTTTAATTTGGTGATTAATAATCATAACTAAAAAGCGTAAAATGCAATGGAAAATAAAATAGAATCAAAATGTAATAATGAAGTAAAATGGAAAGTCCTCTAGTACCATCAGGAAAAGTTAGATAGTTAATAATACTAAAATATAAAATACAGTTCATCAGTTGATTGGGTATAGGGTTAAGTTCACTGTACTGGATCAGAGGTATGGAATAGGTTCCTATCTGACCAATGTCATTACTTTTGTTCTAATTACAATAAGTAGGATAAAAGTCAAAAAAAGAAAAAGAAGACCATAGTGTTCAGTTATTAGCTGCTAAAAGCTGAGATTTCTATGAAGTTACTACAAGAGGAATAGACTTTTTTCCCTGTTATCCATGTTTAAGACTGATTCAGCCTTACATTTTACTCAGGCAGTCAGCATTTCTCTTACAAGATTGAGTCTGGATAGATTAGAGATCCCCGTGTGAAGAACAAAATGAAACACTATTTTTAGGAATGTCACACCTATCATACTATAAACTACATACTATAAACAAACAAGCATACAAAAAAATAACAGACTGGACCAGAATTAAGTTAAAAATTTTTATACATTAAAAGGAGAAAGCCAAGCAAAAGAGTGGAAAGATCTTTCAGTTTAGACCCGGCAATGCATTGAAGATATATGAGGTATTTGTGAAATTGATAAGGAAAAAAAACAGACCACCCAATAAATATAATGGGAAAGGACTAGCAGAAAACACTTCACATAAAAGTTTATCCATATGGATGATAAACATGAAAAAAAAATGATAAAAATTTCACTTAGAGAAATGCAAATTGAAACTCCAATGTGGCACACAAGCATTAAAATGACTATTTATACATGTGAAAAGGCAGGAGTGTTAGCTAAAATGAGTGTTAGCTAGAATTAGCGCCTTGAGATACTGCCGTATAGTATGTTGATTATCCCTATAGCAGCAATGGTATTCCTATCTTTAAGACCAGCAGAAAAGCATGCATGTGTTCACCAGAAAATATGTTCAGGATTGTTCATAGAATAGACTAAGTAGAAACATCCTAAATGCTAATCCACAAATAAGAAGTTATTAAAATGTGACATATTCATACAATAGAGTATTTTGCAATAATGTATTATAAATGTACAAACTCATACCCAGCCACCAACAGTATAGTTGAATCACATGGCAAAAGTATTTAGTCAATAAGCCAGGTAGAAAGGTGTACATATCTGTAATTTTTATTCATGAAAGTTTCACATTTTCAGTGAATCCTTTGTGAAAATTCATTGAGCTATTCATTAATGATTTCTGCCACCCCCATTTGGTATGCAGGTCCTCATTTCAAAAATGATTAATCAGTCTGGGAGGATGGCTCAGTGGGTTAAGTACCTGGTACACAAGGTTGAGAACCTGAGTTCAGATCTCATGCATTGACTAGAAGACACATGCAGCATACTTACCTTTGTAATCTGAGTGCCAGAGAAAGGGAAGAACACAGGTGAATTCTGGGTTGGGAGATGATTTGCTGGCCAGCTAGTCTAGCTGAAATGGCAAGCTTAAAGTGCAGTGAGACAGAGAGAGATCATATCTCAAAAAATAAGATGAATAGCTGTGGCTTCCACATAGGCATGTTTATCCCCCCACATACACATCTGACACACACACAAAACACTGTAAAACATACACACAAAAAATAAAATTGAAAAAACAAAAGGAGCACTTGAAGTAGTGCTGTTCTTATTCTTTGATATGAGAGACTCAAAATTCTGACAGAAAATAGTCCCTTTTTATATTTCCTTACTAACTTTTAGTCTTAAGTTTGTGAAATGTTCATCCTATTCTTTCTTATTGTTTATCAGTAAAAGTCATGGTAAAACCATGGTATAAACCACAGATAAGCCTTCAAGGTGAAGAAAAATGCAGAGAAAGAAAGAAAATGCAGATGAATAAGAAGATCAAGGGGCCCAATGGATGGGAGAAAGTCACAGTCTCTTGATGAGAGAACAGTGAAGTTTCCCACTGTCCACTTCCTGACATTTTATACAGGAAGGTAAAGCCTGACATTTTATACAGGAAGGTTAAAGCAGATGCTGAGATCAGGCTGCAAGCTCAGGTGTAGGATCTCTATGAGTAGTGGAAGGAAAAATAGAGAAATGGGAGCTTTCCAAGCTTCCAGTGCATGCACATACAGCTAGTCTATATATCAGCAGAAATTAGCATTTCTGAGGCCTTGCATTTCTAGTTTGAGGGACAGCAATGTATGACTCATCCACAGAAATGCAACAACACTGGCCATTGCCTGAGATCGAGAAGGGACTCCAAAAATGTCAGTGGTTTAGGTCACCATTTTTGGACAATTTATAATTTACTACCGTCAGTCATTGTACAATGATCCTCAGAGTATAACTCCTTTGTCAACATAGTTTTCTAAGCACCACTTTTCAATAGGTGGCACTGTATAGTTATCTGAAAATTTGTTTAGTCCAAATCTTACAGATTTCAAATATGATCGGTATGTCTTCAGAACAAGTATCTGTACTTTCAGCATTTGTTTTTTGGAAATTGATATTAATTTGAATGTAAGCCAAGCAGATTGACTTTGAAAAAGAATTATTTTCTAAGACAGGTATAAATGGTTTACCAAAAGTTCTGAGATCAAAAGTGATGGTTATTTTTGTTGTTTTTTTTTTTTTCCTTTTGCTAGGTGGTTTTAGAAACTTGCACACTATTGTTTTGGGAGCTTGCAAAAATGCTCTTGAAGTAGATCTTGGTTACCTCATCATCACTGCTGCCCGTAGGTACGTTTCTTTGTACCCTATGTCTTTTATCTTAGAATTACAAAAAATCTGAAGGAACATGTATAAGTATGTTTGTGTATGCAATTTAATCCTATCTTATTTGGATTTAAAACACAAAGGGGCTATTTAAATTGTAGATGCTGTCACTTACTGGTAGTTTTAACTTTGGAACTGGGTACTATTTGAGTTGTATTGTAGACAGTCACTCTTGGAAGGGCCAGGTCCCATATTACAGAAGAGCAGTTGATTATATATGTGTCTGAATTGAGTAGAAGTTAGTCATGCTGGTATCTGAAGAGCCATTGTTTCAATTCGTGAATGGTTTTCTGAGTTGTTTTAGGTGATAATGATATTTTCAATTCAGAAATCAGTGCTTTACATGGGCTTTTGTCAATGTTTGACTGACATCTTCATACTTCCTACCTTTAATGCTCTATCTCTAGTGATAGCTTTATGTTTTCCTAAAGTTGGGTTTTTTTTTAATTTACTCAGAAACAAAAATTTTGCTTTTCATCAGTAGAATCTTATAAAATTAAAGTGTTTCTAAATTTAATCAGTAGAATCTTATAAAATTAAAGTGTTTCTAAATTTAAGTGGATTTTATTATCTATCATAGATGTATATATCTTACTAAAATGAGGCATTTGCTAGCATAAGAAAAATGTTAAGGAGCTACCAGCATCAGATGCACTCACCTCAGCCAGGCTTTTAAAGAAAGCTCTTAAGTCATAGGTTTTTGACTTTATAGTTTGTTGTGATTAGTTGCATGGCTTTATATGATACGAAATCTGAGCCTATCCTTTGAAAATTCTCTATAGCAAGCATCTGATCTTTTTTTTAATAGAAGAAGGGAAAAGTCGTTGATACCTATGACATTTTGGTAAAATTATGAACTTCTTTCAAAATCCAACATCAGGAGTAATCTCATACTATGATTTTCTTTTAATATGTTTTTCTTTGTTTGTAGATTACATGAAGTTCGTATCCAGCCTTCTTTAACCAAAGATGGTGTCTTTTCTGCCCTAAAGATGGCAGAGTTGGAATTTCCCCAGTTTGAAACTCTTCATCTGGGATATGTAGATGAGTTTTTGCTACAAAGTAAGACATCTTATTTCATTTCTTAGAGTTGCTGTAGGAAACTTACTTCATGACTAAAATATATACAAGGCTTAAACGCTAATATATTTTGAATTTTTATAATTCAGAAATGCCTAGTATTTCTTCCATATTGCCTCAAGTGTCAGCATGTCGTTAAAGATGTGATTAACAGTTCACCAAGAAAAATCCTTCCTAGATTTGCAGTTGTCTCCATCTGCTGTCCACCTTGCTTTCCCATTCTTTCTTTTTTCACAGAATCTTTGGTTCCATTTGTTGAATTTAATCTGCCGTACTTGAAACTTTTGGTGGTCCTCTTAGAACCCTTTCCATACTCTACATTCCCATAAGCCTGGTGGGGCTGTGAATTTTCCAGATAATGTGAGCACATGATTTTCAGTATTCACTTACTGATAGTTGCTGCTGGCTGGATCTCAGCAATGCCAGGATGAATTATAATGAGGAACACAATCCTTGGGTTTTGAATTTAATGTCCATCAATTCATTATTCCAACTTTTTTTTGTCACATGGCATTAGTAAAACGTACAAATATTTCTACCAACAAAAGGCTTTCATTTTTTCAAGTACTGTTTTCACAATTTTCCATATTTTTCTTCCGTCCTAGTTTATAGAACATTAAAAGATGTAATTCATTGATTAGGACAGTCTGGGTCAAAAAATAGGACTTTTTAATATATATCAGATGGTAGTCACTGTGTGCTTTTGTTGGTTTTCCTTTTTCTTCCTCATTGCAGTTCCTTAATAGCATACACATACTGTTTTGAAAAATCAGATTATTGTTTTCTAGACAGTAAATGTTGAAATCACTTTAAATCTGTATAACTTGAAAACCCTTGGGTTTTAAAAAAAAATCTTTAAAATACTAAGATAAAATAGTTCATAAGAAACAATCATTGGTTATGAAGGAGGTTGCTCGTATTCGCTGTGTTTTTGTAGCATTGGTGTAGTAACTTGAGAATTGTTCTTTCTGGAATTCGTTTTTTGATTCCCAAAAGTTCTTAACTTCACAAATGGCACATTTGGCAACTTTGTGAGGTTGGTTCTCTTCTCTTACCATGTGGGATCCAGGGATTGAACTCAGGTTACCAGGCACCTTTACCTAATGTGGAGGAAAATTGCCTCTAGTGAAACTGAGTTTATTATTTTTGTTATGTAAGATCTGTCAAAATAGTTAAATAGAAGCATTGCCTTTGTCCTTTAATGTTTATTAATGTTGGTAGTACCAGATTGGGGTGATAAAATGCAGGTGCTCCATACTGGAAATAAAGAAAAGTGGGTGGGTTAGGTACTGGCAGGCATTGAGAGGTATATATGTATGTGCGCGTGCGTGCGTGCGTGCGTGTGTGTGTGTGTGTGCGTGTGTGTGTGTGTGTGTGAGAGAGAGAGAGAGAGAGAGAGAGAATTGTTTGTGCCTATTGAGGCCTAAGGGTGACTTAGGGAATCACTTTGAATTATGCTTTATATTGCTCTGGAGTTTCCCAGGTTTGGGCTTCCAAGGCCAGAAGTGCAGACCACTGTCACTTGAGCCTGATGTTTTTACATGGGATCTAGAATTCAAACTCATGACCTTTTGCTTGAGAGACAGAGGCTTAACCCTGAGCCATGTCTCTAGCCCAACTTCCCTACTTTTGTCTGCTGCGGCTCTGAGGAAACATCTGAAAAACTAAAAGAGTCAAGAATGGGGGGCAACACCTGTAATCCCAGCACTTGGGAAATAGAAGGAGAAAAATCAGAAGTTCAAGATCATCCTAGGTTGCATGGCAGGTTCAAGCACTGGGGGCTTCCTGGACCATGTGAGATTTTGTCTCAATAAATATGTAGCAATCTATGACAAGTTGTTTTGTAAACAGTTTTTACTTTTATCTGTGTTACAAGCTGAAGCTAGAAAGAAGTAAATGAATTCCTGCTGATTTAGTGTCTTGAGGAACTATGGCCAGTGGTAATTTCATTATTTTTCTTTTTCTTTTTCTTTTTTTTTTCTCATTTTCATGTGTGTGTATGCATTTGTGTCTGCATGTGGGTTCATATGAGAAGTGTTTGCATGTGTTTATGGAAGCCCAAGGCTAAAATCAGGGATCATTCTCTGTCACTCTTCGATCTTACTTTATTTAGACTGGGTCTCTAACTAAAAAACAGAACTCACCTACATGGATAGTTCGGCTAGCCAGCTTGTTTTGAGGAGTTCTAGACTGGAATTACCTCCAGTTTTTTTATGAAATCTGGGGTTACAGACTTCATTCCTTTTATTTATGTAGCAAGCACCTTACCCACTGAGCTATCACCCACCTCAGTTCTGTTTTGTTATTGTTGTTATTTGGTTGAGACAGTCTTATTTTGTAGCGAAAGTTTGTCTGAACTTACTTTGTAACCTAGGCTGATATTTTTCTCTCAGCAAGCCTCACACTTCAGTCTCCCAAGTACTAAGATTATAAGCATAATCTACTACCCCTGACATGGATGGTTACCTCAAAGGACTGAACTCAGGACAAGCATTTGTCATATACAGCATTTGTATAGATAGCACGCAGGAAGAGAGTCAGTTCACTATGTAGTCATTGTAAGGAAAAAGACAAGTTTCTATTCCAAAGAGCAAGAATAGTGTTCTTGTCTATGAGGTTAAAGCTTACTTACGATAGACAGATTAAGGTGAATTCTGGGAGATATATATCAGTAAATACTAAAGCTGAACTCAAGTAGCAGAGTATGTGAACTAAATGGAAGTGAAGTTGAAAGAATTTGGAATAGATTGAATTTCTTACACATGTTCCTATTAAAGGAGTATGTTACTGTAATGTGTAAGGCAGCTTCACCAAAAAACAAGTTTTCTTTGTATGTATATCATTAATTTCCAGTACTGTGAAAGAGATAGATGAAGATCTACCTTAAATACTCAGAATTTTCAGGGTGACTAGTTTGTCCCATTTTATCCATCAAGTAAGTAGCTCTTGTTTTTCATTGGGCTGTCTTGGAGAGTAAGGGGCATAGAGATTAAAAAAAAAAAAACATTCAAGTACTGAGGTGTGGCTTTCATTGGCATGATTTATGATACACAATCCTCTTTTATTTATGCCATCTCCCTAGATTGCAACCTGGTTATAGGCACTAAAGTCCTGTATCATGTGTCTGAGTTAAAAGGTAGAAGTTCATTTTAGAGGACAGATATATATCTGCTAACACATGGTATGGCTTTAACGTATCCAATTTCTGGTTTGCATGGCCACGGCCATACCAGATTGCAAAAACTTGATCCTTAAACCATAGAAAAGATGCATTTTCACAATTTCTTTTCCTCAGAAGTAAAATGAATACTTCACAGTGGTATGAACCAAATATTTCTCTTAATTACACTTGGCCGAAATTTTGGTGCTTTTTTTATCCCCCCCTTTTCTAAATAGATGAAGAAATTAACTTTCATTTGATTTTTAACATTAATTTTTGTTTTGTGCAGTAAGTGTTACCATACATTCGGAATGTCTAATTTGGCATTATTTCTAGCCTAATGATAAACAGAGGGAATAGTGACCATAAGAATTAATCACATGAATACTAAGATACCACTTTGGCAGTACTCCATGACACAGAAGAGTCTGACTCTCTTTCATACTCGTTTTTCTTTCTAGGTAGAATGGCTAATGCAGATTTGGTGAAGTATGGTTTGGCTGATGTGGTAGAAAATCCTGGTATCATCACGGACATAGGAATGAAGGCAGTTAATGAAGTTTTTTCCTGTATCAAATATCTGGCAATTTATAACTGCCCACATTTGCATAATCCATACAATTGGATCTCAGGTACTAGAGACATAAAAAGGCCACTGTTTTTTTAAGTAGTGAAATAATATGACTCAATTTTATTTTCCATGTGGTATGATTGCATTTCTAATGTAAAGTGTACATATTTTATCTACATATATTTTATAAGGATAGTTCATACTAATTCTGAGATTCATTGATAACCTTATTTGGAAGTGTAATATATGCTTAAAATCTTACAGCTGTCAGACTAGAAATTTCCATTGTCAGGGTTATAGATTTAAATACCTTCATCTTTCTTTATATGTACTCTTTTGCATATGCAGTTAAGACTTGGAGCATTATGTTTTGTTTAAATTTTTTCCTCATTGAGTTACCTCGAGGATGGCATTCATTCATTTGAAAGGAAAAATTACTCAACTCCTGTTAACACTTAAATTAAATAATACATGCACTTGATAAATTTCAGACAGTACAGAAAGGTACAAAATGAAAGTCTCCTCAAAGTAACCATCATCAATTTCTTGTGTATTCTGGACAAATAATTTTGTGCATATTGCATCCTATACATGTAGCATTTAAAATAGGATCTTCCTATGTCTACACTTATTATTTACCTTATGTTTTGTGCTACATATGTTTTGGAGAGCTCTCCATATCAGCAAGCATATTGAACTTTTGTTTATTCTTTTGAAATAACTGCACCCTATTCTACTAAATAAATGAGCCATAGTTTCTTTATCCAGTGTCTTGTTGAAAGGCATGTGGGTGCCTCAGATCACGTTGAAATCAGGGAAGGCTTGGATTCACATTACTTCTCAGGCCATGTTGTCACAGTGGAGTCAGCTATAGAAATATACGGAGTCTTTGAGTCTTAGAGATCATCAAATAGGAAACCTTAAAGAGAAAGGATTTGAAAGTCTTTTTTCCTTTGTAACAGTCATTCTTTATTAAGGAAGCAAGTGTTATGTCAGTTCTCTCTGGTTATGTTCTTCTTCAACAGACCACTCTCGATGGACTCGATTGGTTGATATCAATCTTGTGAGGTGCCATGCTTTGAAGCTGGACTCTTTTGGCCAGTTTGTTGAATTGTTGCCCAGCCTGGAGTTTATTTCACTGGACCAAATGTTTCGTGAGCCACCCAAGGTGAGTTACATTTGAGAGAGTTCTTATCTATTTAGATACTCAAGGAAGAAAATAAAACAGCCTATTACTCTTGTTATGTTTTCAGTAATATGCCTTTCTAATATAATTGGAACTTTTTACCACGGCCTCAGTGAAGGCATAAAGTTTATAATAATACAGGTCTTGTTCTTGTTCTTGAAAATGAATATTAAGTGTTCTTCAGAGAAGGGAAAGAAAAAGCAGAACTTGTCTCAGTTTTGTAAATTAAGATAACATAAAGTTCAGTGTGCAAATTTGAATGACTTGAAGTAATTAATAATTCTAAATCTAAATTTCAGAATATACAGAAAGGATTTCCCAAAATCTAAATGAAGATTAGGGATAATTTTAGAAATGTTTCATGTTATAGCTTCTAATTACATATTTGGAAAATCTAAAGCAGCTGAACAGTTACCTTAAGTGTCATTTTAAAATTTTAAAACTTTTATAGAACACTGCCCTCATAGTAATGGAAAATGCATCTTTCAGTTAGTTATGTTCTCTCTCATTGGTTATTAGTGGTTACATTCCCACTGTTGAAGCAGTGTAGTGTAGCAGGGGAAAGCACATTAATGGAAGGTCACAATACTGGATGTCATGTTCCAGGTAAAGCACTTATTGGTCCTTTGTTGTTGGACAAATGTCTTCCCATTGTGCACCTCATCTTCTTTAAATCAGACTAGTAATACTTTGTCCTGATTTGAAATGTTGTAATCCTATGGGATATTCTGTATCAACTCAATTAATGGACTTGTGGTTTGATTTTTTTTATTTAGGGATGTGCTCGAGTTGGCCTGAGTGCAGGCACAGGAATTGGGGTTTCTTCTGCCCTTGTTAGCAACCAAAACTCTAATAATGACAATGATAATAATGCCCAGAATAACAATGCCAACATCCATGACAATCACCTTCATCCAGATGACTCAGATGATGATAATGACTTTCGACAAGACCTACAACCAGGAGAGCAACAGTTTGCAGCTGATGGTAACCCAGATCTTTCTCCAGATAGAACAAGCTTTGCTTTGCTTTGTCTGGCTCCACCTAGTTCCTTTTTTCCAGTTCCTTTTGTCACTTTCTACACTGAGCATAGCTAGTTAGCAAAATGAAGGGATGGATGAAATTTTCCTGTTTTGCCTGTCTCCAAAGCTGTCCTTGTCCATATTCTCAGACAGAAACTATCAAGGATTCAGACTGAGATGGACCGGGAGTTAAATTACACAGATAACCCTGAGTGGCCTAGTTTAACTGGTATTTAATTTTTATGATTTGGAGAAAATATTAAACATGGATAGATAATTTTGCTTAAATGTGGAGAACATGTCTGGGTGAAAAAAGGAAAACAACCAGGTGCTTTTAGACGTTGGCATGTTTCACAACCTTTAATCTGTTAGTCTTCATAACTATACAGCAGATAAAGTATATGAGCTAATAATGACCTACTTATTTTACCTGATTCCTTAATATTTACTGAACAGCTGCTGTGTGACAATTCATGACTCCTTGCCCTAATGTTAACAACTTTTATAATGAATGTCTGTTGTGAGCATACATGTCCTCATTGTCTCTGTGGAACTCCTATTTGTCTCAGCAAAGTCACCATTGACTGGCCTTGTCATATCTGGTAGGCATGTTATTGACATTTCAGTAACACTGGACAATTTTGTCCACTTATATCTTCTTGAGATACTTTTCTCTTGGCAGCTCTTAAGCCATTTTCCTGGGTTTTCCTATATCTCAGTTGACATTCCTCCTCAGTTTCTTTTATTTGTATTTCATGTTTTTCCTTTATACATTTCCATCCAGGATCCTGACATTAGTATCAACTGCATGCCGTTGAATTTTAAATCTATTAGTGGCCTGAAACTTTTCACATTTTTAATTAAACAAGACAGTGTCTAGCTCCACATTTTGTAATTTCCAATAAAAAACTCTCTCAGCATTGCAAATTTAGGTCAAATCATTCTTTTGGCATTACCCCAAGAGTTACAGAAAAAGTAGAGCCAAGAGGTAGTAAGGATGAGTAAAAGAGGTACACGTTCAAATGTTCTGTTAGTGTGTTCCATGTGTTATACCATGTACATGTCACTGGCACCATAAAGAGAAGTTGTTACACCAGGTATAGTGCAGAACTGCAAATTCTATAAACTCACTGTGATTAGATATACCCATAGTTCAATGCAGGGGAAAGAATGCCTTTTATTGTGAAGCCTCATATTAAATGGGAAGAGTACTGTATTGATACTGACTCAAACTGAGATCAGCCCATGATTCTTGAGAAATCAGAAGACAGGAGTATCTTGAATAGTGATTTGAATGATTTGGATTTAATTTTGTAAAAGCTTGGTAAAATCTGCTTATTGTCAAAACAGTAAGTTGAAGTAAATTTTCCTGAGACTTATCCTTTGGAATGACATGGGAATTAAATCATTCCACTCATTGGCAGATACTATATAGTGAAGATTTCAAATATCCAACATTCAAATGATATTAAAACGTTATAACTGCACATACTGTATTTGTATCCTTGACAAGTGTTAGCCAATAAATGACCTTACTATATAAAATAAAATGAGAAAGGTATAGTTTGAGTTTCCGTGTTCTGTGTAACCTGATTAAGTCACAAGACTCACTGCTCATAAGATGAGCCCCATGGTCTTCAAATAGCTGATTTTCATCATCTTCAAACACATAGCTGAAAGACAAGTTATAATAGCCATCCTTGGAAATATCTTAAGAGCATGAATATAAGATTTCTTGTCTCAGCAATGTCCCTTTTTGCTACTTGCATCTCAGTGATGTACTTTCTTCAGCAAATAATGCTTTCCCATATGTCATTTTTTTCTTCTATAGAATAGAGGGTATTTCTTGGAAATGTCTCTCTACTGAAGCATTGTTATGGACTGTTCTTTTAGAGTGGGCCTAGAGTCAATGTGGCCCTTCAGAACTCATCTCTACCACAGTTCTACATGCCCTTATGGTTTTTCATGTTTCCCTTAGTTTTTACTTTGATTCTTTGTTTTTGTTAAGCCTTGAATGAGATGGAAGACATGGTGCAAGAAGATGGCGAGGTGGCCGAGAGTGGCAGTGACACTCCTGCCCACAGTCAGGCAATTCTTCCTGTGGATGGTGATGAGGAGCAAGCAGGTAATCATGCGACTCTGCCCATGTCATCATGCTGGATATTGGGATCTCGACTATAGTGGAGAAGAGATTTTTTTTCCTGACCCTATAAAAACATATGCTGGCAACATATGCTGTTTGCTGTTGAGATTTATAATATATCTTTGGTATTCTCCTTGCCTCATGCACATATATCTTGCTAAAGTTTATTATTATTTGTATCTCCAATAAAAACTACTTTTTCTCTCTAGCTGTATATTTATGTTTTACGCATGTATGTAGAAAAAGAAAGGGCTCAGTGTATTGATGAAAAATAGCCTGGTAAACCATTTTGCTCATACCTTCCCCTCATGGAGGGGAAGAGGAACAAGCAGAGGTTAACCTCATTTAGTAAGTAGATGAAAACCTGGTCTCCGGCACTAGTTTATGGCAGTAGTAGGTCTTACACATTGCCTCTTGAGTTACCTTTTTCAAAGATGAGCAATCTGTTCAGCATAATTTAGATATGGACAACTAGGAGATTGAAGTAGGAACTCAAGTTTTGTTTCTAACTTCTTAGAATGCTACTTTGTTTTCGAATTGAAGCAATGCAGTCACTTGATCAATAAATATTAATGAACTTTGCAAGATATTGCACATAATGTAAGAAAAAAGGCAGGCAAGATTCTTTGGAGCTTACATTTTATCAGTGCAGCTAATGTTAGTTACTTGAGTCACGAGAACTGAAAGTTTAAAAGCAATACTGCCAAGGGGCTGGAGAGGTAGCTCTGCCTTGCAGGTGGAAGGTCCTGAGTTCGGATCCTAGACCCCACATAATAGACGCAGGGCAGAAGCGGGTGCGGCCAGCATTTCTGGTCCTGGTAGGCGGAGCCTGTGAATCCTGGGGGCAGAGTAAACGAGGAGGTGGAGGAGTCCATGGTGGTTCCTGAATTCGTCTATGGTTCTAAACACACACACACACACACACACACACACACACACACACACACGAACACACACACGAACACATGCACACATGCACAATTGAATAAATAATAAATTTTAAAAGAAAGCTATACTGCCAAGACAATAAAGTAGTTTGTTTTTGTTTTTGTTTTTTTTCCGTAAATGTAGCTTATAACTAAACTTGCAGATAAGCCTAAGTTAAAGAATGCAGAGTTGCTCTCAGTTCAGTCTCCTACTTCTCTGAGGCTTATCTGTATCAGCTTTGCCTTGTCTCATACATTTGCAAAATTGCATAAATGTATGGCCTGATTTTTTTAATTTTAACAGCTGTTACTTTGCTTCTTTCAAGGTGATTTATTCTACATTTTGAAATAGTGATGATGGAGTGGCACTTTGATATCTATTTTAATTTGTCATTAGAAATGTATACTGTTGGTTGCCATTCTAATACTGTAGAATTAAAGTGGTTTCACAATCTTGTCCAAGGCTCTGTTACATTGACATGACATGAGTGATGGGGAGGCTGTGCAGTAAAAGGCTTGTCTGTGACCCTCCATCCCTGGGAATAGTGCTTTCAGTGAGAGCCTTTCTCAGACAGAGTATCTCTTAGTCCTGTCCTTTTGTTTTAGGACCTAGTGGTCTTCAACGTGTGGTAAAACCAACCCCAATTACTGTTCATGATTCAGAAAGTGATGATGAAGAAGACAGTCTAGAGCTTCAAGAAGTCTGGATTCCAAAGAATGGTACTAGGCGTTATTCTGAACGGGAAACAAAAACTGGAGAATCTGTGCAATCCAGGGAACTGGCAGGTGAGAGATAATGTCCTGCTTTTCCATATTAGTTAATGAAAAGCACTACCAGAACAGGTACACATGGTCTTTGTAAAGTGAGTCTCTGGGCAGCTTGCAGTGCAGTCTAGCATAGTCCTTATGGGGTGTGATAGGGAAGGCAAGGAGAGCAGAGGTCTAAGGAGAGAATCTGGTCAGCCTGTCGCACTACAAAAGGATGTTATGAGGGCTCAGGAAAGGATAGTAAGAATTAGTAATCCCTCAGTATGGCTTTAGGTAATCATGGCATTCATTTAGCTTTCCAGAAATCAGCCAGAGACCTATAGTATATGTAAAGGATGGATCGTAAGTATTCAGAGGAGCAGTATAGAAACAGTTACTCTCTAGCTGTGCAGTTGTAGTTAGTGAACATTGGTGTCTAGTATGGTACTTGGAGGAGTCCTATAATACAGGGTCTTTTTGTTTGCTTGGTTTTTGTTGCTTTTTATTGAGAAATGAAAGGGGGGGAAGGGGGAAGGAAGAAAAAAGAGGGAGGGAGGAAGGAAGGAGTGTTGGAGTTTGAACCTGAAATGTTGAGGATGCTAAGCAGGTACTCTGCCACTGAGTTTCATTCCCAGCTCCCTAAAATTTGATTTATCATCCTTTTTGTTCAGTGCAGGCAGCAAGAGTATGCCTTTTGCTGTACTAAGAACTCATAGTTGTCTGAACTCTCAGATTCATGCTCCTGCCTTGTCTTGCATTCCTGTTACACTTTTCAGAATCCTATGCTCACCACTTTTATCCAAAGATCATTTTTTTTCAGAAGTTCAGATAGTATACTGTGGTAAAATAATGTGACCAGGTGACATGTTTCCTAGAAAACTCAGTTTCTAAATCTCGTGACTAGAGTCAGCTGGCCAGACAAAAATCTTACTTGTTTATTGCATTCCTATATTCATTGAACTTTAATGTATTCAGGGATAGCGCTAAGTGATGCTTGGCTTACAGGATGAATAATATAACATACATTATTCTCTTTAGAGAACCTCTAGCCTGATTGAAGAGTCATGCTTACAGGATTGCAGGCCTTGTATTATGGCAGCATGAGGTGGGGTGTGGAAGAGATTACACAGTTGAGGACTGTCAGATTGCTGAGAGCAGTGGCCTACAGTCGTCGTGAAGCAGACATTTATTGGGAGAAAAACTGGGGCTGGTGCAGAATGTGGGTGGAGGGTAGAAAATGGGAACATAGTTTAGAATTAGATTATACCTGACAGTGTTAAACTATGTAGAATTTGAGCAGTGCACAATGATATAATCACAGTCAATTTAGGGAAATAAGTGTATGTTGTTTTCTGTTTGAAATTTATTCTTATCTTTTACCCAGAATTTATACTGAAATCTTTTCTTTTCCTCGGGCCATTCTTTTTCTGTAAGCAGTAAGTGGAAAAGGCAAGACTCCACTTCGAAAGAGGTACAACTCCCATCAGGTGAGCCAGTCAAAGCAGTTTCCCCTGGAGGAAAGCAGCTGTGAGAAAGGCTGTCAGGTCACCAGTGAGCAGATCAAAGCCGATATGAAAGCAGCTAGGGATATTCCCGAAAAGAAAAAAAGCAAGGATGTTTATCCCAGCTGCAGCAGCGCCACCAGCAGCACAATGGGAAACTCCAGCTCCAACAGCACTGCTTCTCAGCGCCCTGACTTCGTAAGGACGGTGACCAGCGGCGGTTCTTCCGAGCCTAGCCCTCCAGAAGCGGATGTGTCCAGGCAGTGCGTCTGCTCCCCCGCTGGGTCAGAGGACTCTGAGGCCATGGAGGAGGGAGATGCAGAGAGTTCTGTCTGCCCCAGATGCTGCCGTCACAGGCCCCAGGATTCCCAAAGAAGAACTAGCAGATGTTCTGATGAGGAACGTCCTTCAACCAGCCGAGCCTGTGTTGTGAATGGCCCGGATGGTACGAGATCCGCCTTTCCCTTTAGGACTCTGCCTCAAGGGGGGTCTTCAGGCCCAGCACATGATGAGAGGACTAATGGGAGTGGCTCTGGGGCTACAGGTGAGGACAGGAGGGGGAGCTCCCAGCCTGAGAGTTGTGACGTGCAGTCTAATGAAGACTACCCTCGGAGGCCCCTAACCAGGGCCAGGAGCAGACTGTCCCATGTACCGCTGGTATCTGAGTCAGGTATGACAATGCTCCCAGGATTAGCACCTGCAGGGTAGGGCTGGACAAAGGCCTAGCTTGTTCCATTAGTTTTCTTACATAAAGACAGTTGGGCAAATTACATTCTTTATGAGCAAATCTTTTGGTCATAAAGAATTCAAAATAATTTTTAAGAATATTTTGGTGAGTGGGAGTATAAAACACTGAAACATTCAATCCAGAAAATCCAGAACAGTTTAGCTTTTAAGAAAGAAAAAAATCTTACTCTGTATATTTGCCCTAAATACAGAGTTTATTCTGATGCCCAGGCTCCTGTAGATTAGTGCTGCTCCCATTCCACACTTAGGGAAACCTTAGGTAAAGATTTTATAGAAACATGGAGGTAGCCAAACTGAGGACTCACGGTGTAGTTTCCTGGCTGCATCACCAGAGCTCTCTCTGAAGTATTGGGTGATTTTTTTTTTTTTCTTGAAATCTACTTTTGCTTCAGGTAGGTTTGCCAAGAAATACACAGGTAAGTAAGATAGCTGAGAATTATTTGGGTGAAAGTGTACAAATATATCTGTGTACTTAATATATATTGATTTCATTAACATTTATGTATACCAAAGCATTGGGTTGAGTGAAAAATAAACACAGTAATTATTTAGATTTGTAATATTTCTTTTGTTAGTAGTTCCTCCTATCATAAATGATGGTGGATTTTTATTTTCTCTGAACATCTCGATTTTAAAAAACATTAAAGTTCATCCTTCAATATAGTGTTAGAGAATTTTCATACACTAAGCAGAGTTAGATGAATTATTTAGATTTAAACTCACAAAATTAATCTTAAATTATGAAACAAATGCAAATAATCATAATAACATAAATTCATAGCATATGTTTTATTCAAAGATAAAATTATGCTTTGTAGGCTCTAGTGTCCTGACTTGAATTTTAAGTGTTTTGTGTTACCTTTTTTTAATTGTGATAAAGTATATACTGCATAAAATTTTATCATTGTGAAGTATATAGTTGAATAGCATTCAGCATTGTCACATTGTACATCTGTCTTATCAGAGCTTCTCATTTTCATATTTATAGCTCAGATTTGCATGTTCTGTCTATGCTGTAAAAGACCTTTTCCTACGTGTGGTTTAGATAAATGTTCATATTTTCTCATTCTTTTGTTCACCTGCTTATTTTCTTCTTTAATTATGTCAGCATTTAGAATGGCATTGAATTAATAACTGATGAAGCATTTGCTTTCTTTCCAGCATTCAGTCTCTTACCAGTATTATGTATGTTTCAGGTTTTTTTTTGTTTTTAACAGCAATCTTTCATACTATTAGGATAATTTTGATGTTTTTATGTTTGTCTTGTGTTTCCTTATCCCTCTTATCATTTTGTTTTTACCTCTTTCATGACCTAACTTTTCCTTAGATTAAATGATGCTGTAGATTAAAGAAAGAAAATCTCATTTTTATAGTGCTTTTTGCTGTTATATCCATTTCCTTAATATGTTTTTCAATTTATGATTGCTGTAGCATTTGTAATGTAAGATAAATTAATTGCCAGTATGTTTAAAAGACTTTATAAATGTCCACTTGCTTTCAGTAAGTTTTTCTGGAGAAATGTCAAAGTACTTATTGTAATATTGTCTAGATCTTTTTTTTGGAGAGAAGAACCAAGTTACAACCTATTTTTAATTTAGTCATTCTGTTTTAACGGTATTGAAAATAGAATTCCAGTTAATAAATTTGATTGCTATATAATTTTTAATTGATAAAAGGTAACACTTGGATTTACTTGTTGAGCCAGGGCCTCATATAGTGTTAAAACCATGTTAGAAGTTAATGTAATTATTTTTGTGTGAGTTCCTATTTTATACACATTTTAATAAGCTGTTCTTTGTATAAAATATTTATATAATAATTATCACAGAATACCTACAGTGATTATTAAGAACAGTTAGGATTAATGTAGTTCTCATAAACACTTAGAACTGTGTTTCACTCCCTGTCTTTCTAGTGGACTTTGAGCTTCTTGAGGGGTAGGGGCATGTGTACTTCTTTACTGGTCCCATGTCGTAGCCCTATGGCTTATATAATGGAGCTGAACAAATGATTTGAACTTAATAGCCTCCATATTATGATGTACTTAATGACCAGGAATTGTCCCTAGACAAAAGTAATTGTCCCTAAGCAGAGAAGACATAAGAGATTAATAGCAATAAATGTCTTTTCTTTTTACATTGAAAAGCATTTGCTCAGGGTCACTGACATATGAACTGTTACTTCATTTTATAACTTTTTAGGAAATACTAGCCAGTTTAAACATTACACAGTGCAGGACACAGGCCATTAACAGGAGGAGAGAGAACAATTCAAGAAGGTGAGAAGTTTGAAATCAGGATCATAAAAAGTGAATGCTATAGAACACCTTTCACAGAATGCTGCCCTGGAGGAGAAGTTCTTGTTTATTTGTTTGTTATGTTCATTTTGGAAGTGATTAGAAGAGGGTATAAGAGGTATGTGAATCTTGACAATATGCTGCTGTTAGCAGGCTTCTTATCATAGAGGCAGTAGATTTTATCAGAAGTTCTTTCAAGGTACTGTTTGATGGGTAGAACTCCTTTTTTGCCTTCAACCAAAGAAGCTGTTGTCATTTTGGCAGGGTAAAATTTCAGTTTCCAAACAAGGATAAAATAATAGTGATACAAGAAAAATGTGAAGTAGATTTTTTTCTGATTCTGAACTGTGGTATTGATAGTATTTGTACTTCATTTCCCTGTGTTATTAATCTTTTGCTGGTGGTTACAAAATAACAGTAATTACTGTGGTAGTATAGGAGAAAGCAGCTTGCTGGTGAATGAATTCATAAGGAACCATGTTAGACTTGGCAATCATAGATTAAGTGCCAAAAACAAAGAAAAGGCCTTCATTATCTTAGAGTAGATTGGATAGGGTTAGGTTTAGATATGAATTTAGAGCTTTAAGTAAAGTTGAGATATTTGTTCTTGTAATTAGAGTATTTTAATAAAAACAATCTTAATAAATGAGTTAAGCCCTTTCTCAGAAGAAAAAAGAACAAAAAATTGCGTATTTTCTGTTTCAAGGCAGGTTGATGGGGCTTAACTTCTGATTCCTCCTGAACCTCTTGGCCAGCTGTTTTATCTTCCTGTGCCTCTTTTTACTAGTGTAGGATGGAGTGAGTCAGAGAGGTTAAAGGCCAGGATGTGAATTGTATGGAAACAGTTGGGAATTGTATGAAAGGGATTGTGAGATCAGGTGGTTGAGTACTGAAGAATGATTCACACTTGAAACAACCCATTAGAAATACCACCTGTTCCATTGCAGACCACCTTGAGATTCCGGAGTTTCCTTAAAGGACTGTGTATACATGTGCTTAAATAAGGAGGCTATAAATCTATCTTGGAGAGTTTTGTTAGGATTAACTGGGTTAATACAAGTAAAATCTTTAGCTTACTTAAGCACTGAACAAATATTCTTTGTTTTGCTTATGTACCAGCAATGTATTCCTCATTCTACAAATGTCAAGTCTATTCAATAAATTCATTTTAGCTTATAGTAGTTGATACTGAAACAAAGATGAAATCGTTTTTTTGCCTGCAAGGGACTTTCAGTTTAAATATGGAGACATCAAAAGAATAAGGGGATTACAGAACAATATATCATATTCAGAAGTCCAGTCAGTTGGTTAGAACTAAGTGGTAATTGAGCTCAAGTGAGATGGATGACATTTCAAAACAAGTAGATAGAAAACATGTTCTGGAGCAGTGACTGGTTTTGGATCAGAGAAATGACTGGAGAGATGAGTGGAATAAAATTGAACACACAGGATTAAAACATGTATTCCCTTGTATACCCAGACATTGAAACATTCTCACTACACAGTAGTCAACTTAAAGCTTTATAGCAGAAAAGTCATGAGTGTGTTTCACCAATAGCATTTAGGATGGAGTGAGTCAGAGAGCCTAAAGGCCTGGATGTGCAAATTGTATGAAACACTTGGGAATTGTATGAAAGGGATTGTGAGATCAGTTGGTTGAGTACCGAAGAATGATTCACACTTGAAGCAACCCATTAGAAATACCATCCTAACTGTTCCATTGGAGACCAAGTTGAGATTTGGGAGTTTCCTTAAGGGACTGTATACATATGTAATTGAATGTGCTCTGTTGGAAGTAACAAAACAAAGCTTAAAATTAGTTTTTTGTGTTTTCTTTTTGGCTTTTCTAGAAGTTGCCAAAACAAAACCACGTCATGCCATAAAACGGAAACGAACTGCAGATAAGTCCACCAGTACCAGTGACCCTGTCATTGAAGATGATCATGTACAGGTAAAGAAGAAGAAAAAAAAACTCTTACTTTTTTTGACTAGCTCAGTCCTTGAGCCCATGCAAAGAAACTAAAATTTCTATCTTTTTATAGTTTCTGTGTTTTAAAGAGAAAAATTGGTATCAGCTGCTTTACAGTTGTACATTGAAAACTTTTGTGCTTTCAAAAACTTTCTAAGATGCATTCTCTTACAATTTTTCAAATTTTATCCTTTTAGGTTCTTGTATTAAAATCCAAAAATCTAGTTGGAGTCACTATGACCAATTGTGGAATCACAGATCTGGTACTAAAAGACTGCCCCAAGATGATGTTCATCCATGGTGTGTATTTGGGCTAGTATTGGACCAGAGTATCATGATTACTTCAGGGAACTAAGGTTGGGTTGATGTAGATTCGTAACCCTATCTACTCAAGAGGACTGAGTCTGGAAGATCACGAGTCTAAGGATATCTTGAGTAAAATAGCAAGACTCAATCTCAAAATGTGGTAGAACAATTGATATTTGCTGCTGAAGTTCAGTCCTAGTAGTACAAAATAATTAAACAGCCAATTAAGAACTCATATATATATCATATATATATATAATGCCATTATTTCCTTTAATAATCTTTCGGATGTCTTTAATTCTATCCTTGTTCTGTAGTTCTCAAATAATTTCTCTGAGGATTTACTTGCTGGCACTTGATTCATTTTGTAAGCAATCTCTAAAAAACACTTGCTTCTTAACATGGCAGAGTGTCTTCACAGCATAGATAGGCTATAGAGTCAGGTGCACCTCAGTTTAAATACTGGTTGAGCCATTTGTTTATTGTGTGATTTGGACTTGCCTTATGCTTAAATGTGTTATGCAGTTGACTGAGTCTTCAATGATCAACTATTGCATTTAGTTAGCTGATCAATCATATCCTTAATCTTTGGCACATTGTCTAAGCCCATTTTTGCAGACCCATTTCAGATCCCTTGTGTTTCCATCATCTTTACTCATACATCTAGTATGTGACCTTCCAGCAACCCTGATCTCAAATATAGAATGTTGTGTGACATTTTAAAACTTTAGGGATGTATATTGTGTCCATGTGTAATCTGATTCACCCCCCCCCTTTTTTTGCTCAAAACTTTTTTTTATTTTTAAAATATGGGACGCTTCACGAATTTGCATGTCATCCTTGTGCAGGGACCGTGCTAATCTTCTCTGTAAGACTCCAGTTTTAGTACACGTGCTGCTGAAATGAGTACTCAAAACTTTATTTTTTTAATCCTTCTTCATAAAATGTTCAAGATTTGACTTTTTCCTTTTCTTGGACAGTTATATTTCTGTGTTAATTTTCGTCAAGTTGTAAAATGTGCATAATTTTTAAAGCATTTGTGGGATTTAAATGCAGTGTATGTGTGTGTGCACACACACACACACACACAAACATACATAGTACAGGGTCTACCTGCTAGAAAACACCTAGTAAAACTGGGTGTGGTGACTCATATGTATAATTGCAGCACTAAGGAGACTGAAGCAAGGGGCTACATGGTGAATTCTAAGCCAGGTTAGACTATGGAATGAGACACTGTCTTAAAAAAAAAGAAAGAAAGAAAAATGCACCTACTTAATACTCTGTATTATGTTAGTATTTCAAAAACTATTAAGCAGTTTGGTTTAAATTGTACATCTCCTATGGCACTGGTGTTAAGTAAATTATTAATAAAATGTTAATTTTATTAAAAGACATCTATCAAATATTTGTTAAAAACTGAGAGAATCCTAGAAAAGGGAGGTGTAACCCTCTCACCTGAATTCTGTAGGACTTCAGGCCCTGTGCTCATTCTGAAGAAATAGGAAAGAATTTTCTCATTTCAGCCAACACAAGTTTGATGTCCTGAAGTCACTGTCTTCTTAGCGTTTCTTCCTAAAACAAAACTATTCAGAAGTTCAGAAATTATGTCAGGGTTTTTCTTTCTACCAGCTTCTCAGCACTGAGACCCTCTTCCTCTGAGTATCTAAAACAACATTCAGATACTTCTGGACATCTCTGAAAGGAAATTTCTCTTATAGAATGTTACTTTCCCCTTTGCATGGTACTCTGATAATTCTTTCTGTATTTTCTCTAGCTTGTTGATAGATCACATAAGCCAAGGTGTTTAATTCAAAGTGTTAGGAGACACAGGATCTTAGCTCAATCTTTGGACATCAGCTGATTAAAATCATGGTAAACAAATGCCTCAATGAAAATAGAAATCTGTATGTTCTGGTTTTGTATCACATCCTATTGGATCTTCGCCTCTTCTTCATTTCTATCTTCATCATTTAGTTCCCAGTCCTTTCTCCACTTGACAGAGGAGAAAATACAGTTCACCGATTCACTGTTAACACATCATAGTTAGACCAAGTGTGGAGTGTATGGCAGTGACAATATTTGTTTCAAGGATCTCTCCCTGAAAAGTTAAAAAAAATAAAGCAAATCTGCTTTATGGTTTTATATTCTCTTGTATTTAATCCTCTCTAAAGTTGGACTTGGTGATTAGAAAAAAGTACAGGGGGGACAAGAATGTAGTCATTATTCTCATGTAGTTGAGTGCATTTAAGTCACAGATACTTTATGACTTCATGTTTGTTGTGTTGAACAGGAAGACTAATTGTTTTGGCTTTTTTTTCAATAGCTGCAGTGGTATAAAATGTTTTTATTCATACTATAAATATGGCAACATTAACCTTAGACTTAAGTCTAGGTTAATATTTCTGTGCCTATTTTTTCAAGATTTTGACTCTATATTTGTATTAGGAATTAAAGTTAATCCTGATCAGTTCCTGTCAGTTATTCCAGTTATGACCACTAACTCTGTATGATTATATCATTTAATAGTTATACATTCTAATCATAAATATTTTGTGAATGATTCAAATGTGGGCAACTCAACTGCTAAGATTTGGTTTTCTTGACATAAAATTAGAAGAAAAAAAAAACTACCTTTCCTTTTAGCATACTGACAGAATCATGTGCAGATCCTTACATTAGCTGTTCCTTGTCCTCTGACAGTACTTGACTTATATTTAAGATGTTTACAAGTACAACTTTGTGCGAAAGATACTTCCAGGAGACTATAGTTGACACCTTTATTTGAAATATACCTTTATTTGTTGATAGAACTTATTGTTTTCATTTTGTAGCTACCAGGTGCAGGGTACTGAAACATTTAAAAGTAGAAAATGCACCAATTGTAAACCGATTTGACTATGCACAATGCAAGAAACTGAATATGGATCAGGTTTTAGACCAGATACTAAGAATGCCTCCTGAGAGAAACCGCATCATATACCTACGCCCAATGCAGCAGGTAATAAATTGTTTTTCTGGTAATGTGCACATTTTGGAGATTTTTGTTTCTTTAGTTCATTCAGTCATCATTAGTAATTACTCTTTAGATTCCATGGAGTTTTTATAACCAAATCAGATTGTGTTGCCAATCTTCTCTGCTAGATTTTTGTGTGCGGGTGTGTGTGTGTTGAGGGCATCATGTGTACCTGTGGAGGCCAAAGGATGACTTAAGGATCATCCCGAGTTGCTCTACCTTCTTAATTTCTGACCTGGTGTTTTTATATAGGATCTGGGATCCAAACTTAAGTCCTTTTGCTTGTGAGGCAAAGGCTGCTTAACCCCTGAGTCATAATCTCTTCAGTCCCTCTCTGCTAGATTTTTATAAAACTTTAGCAGATTACATGGGAGGAATTGCTATTCAGCATGTTAGAACTTCCTGTCACTAAACACATGCTCAGGTTGTGCTCGGTCTAATTCAAATTCTAGCTTTCTGGAAGTATAGCAGATTCCTTAGTTTCTATCTTTTAATTTCTTTATGTATAAAGTTAGAATAAAATATGCCTGTGGTTATTTTGTTATTTTTTTCTAGTATATGCAATATGTTAGAATAGTTGCTGACATGTAACAAATAGTAATATGGTAGCTGTAATTGTTGTTATTATTCTTATTCTTATTATTATTATTGAGCCTTTTTTATCTGTAAGATTATGCTTGCTGCCTAATGATCGTTTAAAGGAACTATTGAACAACTGTTAGATTCAGTGTGTGAGCCCAGACCCCGGAAGAGTTGAGTTGAACAAATTTTTCAAATATTTTATTTTTACTTACTATTTACTGGAAAGAAAGAGAAGGGAGAGAGGTAGAGACGGGAGAGGGGGTGGGAGAGGGAGAGAAAAAGAGAATGGGAACACATGCATGCCAGAAAGAATAGGTGGAGTTCAGGGGCAACTTACACCATGTGAATTGCTAGAGATCACACTTAGGTTGGTGAGATTTGCAAGCATGCTCCTTACTAGCTATCTTACTAGCCCCATCAATAAATTCTTAGTGTCTTAATACACAAAATTTGCTATATATTAAAGATCTCACAGAATACTATTTTTCCTTCTGGAGGTTAGCTTCCCTATGAAAGAATCAGACATGTGTTCTACTGAAAGCATGCTAGGGTATCATCGATAGAGCCAGGGACAGGGGAATTCCATAAGAAAACACTGTCCACGTACAGTCTACAAGAAAGCAAAAAGTATGTTATTCTTACACTTAGTCAGGGCTCACTCTGAGTAGGGTTTGTGGGTTTACATATTCACAGTTCTGTAATGCAGTCCATAATAAATACTGAGGATACGTCAGAAAAGAATTCTAAATTGACTCAGATTAAGTTGCCTGAATCTGGATTCTCTGAATTAATGGATACTTGAGGGGCAGTGAGATATAAATTGCTCACTGATTGATGAATGTACTAAACTTTAATTCCTAAATGGCGTGTTGTGTTCTAAGCCAGAAGTGACCATGTGATCTCCAAGTCAACCAAAGATTTTCGTAATGGAGGGCCCAGGGAAGGTTGTTTAAGTTCTGGCTGATGATGTCTCAGACTTAACCTTTTTTGGTCCAAAGACCTTTTTCTGATGTCTTTCTCAGGTAGACACACTAACTTTGGAGCAAAAGCTGTTTAGTGGTCCCTATCCCTATCACATCTGCATCATTCATGAATTCAGTAACCCTCCCAATGTGCGGAACAAGGTGCGAATTCGCAGCTGGATGGACACAATAGCAAACATCAATCAGTAAGTGATCCTGAAGCCCCAAAGGCCTTTGGTCAACCTTCTTCTGTTTTGTGCTCCTAGGTGCAAATCTCAAAGATGCCTTATTTTAGATAATCCCAGTTAAGCTTTCTTGGGAGACTTCTAATCAGGAGATTAACTAGAACACTGAGGGAATTGGTGTGTGTGTAGGTGGGTGTGAGTGTGTCCATGTATCCATTTTTAGATTGAGAAGAACCAAATACTACCTGTGCATTTTATTTTACTTCTTCAGTTGGGATGGAAAGGAGGTCAAGTTAAGAAGAGCTTAATTTAGACTATGATGTTTTGCATATTGAGACAATTAACTTTTTAGGTATTACATACACATTGTATTAATCTCTGTGCTTGAGACATTGCTCTGGAAAGTGGCTTTGTTCCTGTAGTGTGATTTAGGAGATTTTAGACCTGGCTAGACTGCTGTCACAGGGGCTGTTGCAGACTCATTGTTCTGCCTAAGGTGGTTGGTAGAGTCCGACCTGGGTACTTGAACAGTTGCTTCTTGCCTCACATTTCTGGTTGAGATTTCGATTTTGTTTTTCCTGTTGCCCCCAGAGAGCTCATTAAGTATGAATTCTTCCCTGAAGCCACTCGAAGTGAAGAAGACTTAAAGAAGTACCCCAAGTACCCTTGGGGTAGAGAAATCTATACTTTAGAGGGTGAGTACTAGCTTAAACTGG
Source organism: Typhlomys cinereus (assembly GCA_023101885.1). Taxonomy (NCBI): domain Eukaryota; kingdom Metazoa; phylum Chordata; class Mammalia; order Rodentia; family Platacanthomyidae; genus Typhlomys; species Typhlomys cinereus. Next base: position 730,962 of record JALPQD010000123.1, read on the forward strand.
AAAGGTACATGGTAAACCAAGAGGGACATTCCTGACATGAAGAAGATACGAACAAGAATCTTAGAATTTGTTCAAATCATGAGCAACTGAAATATCTGCCAGAAGCAGAACCTTTGTTCACCAGCCGTAAGATAGTGAGAAGCCATATTGAAACAGAAGCCATGTCGAAACACAGAAGATATAGAAAGTGAGCATCTCTGTGGATTGAGAGTTGAAGAGGAGAGGCTTGGTCTCTTTACATTCTGCACGGCAAATGCTGTACTTCAGTCCTATCAACATTCTTCACTAGTTGCTCTTTGACATCTTTCTTCTTGTTTTAGGTGTGGTGGATGGAGCTCCATATTCCATGATCTCTGACTTCCCTTGGCTGAGGTCACTACGGGCCGCAGAACCCAACAGCTTTGCCAGATACGATTTTGAAGATGACGAAGAAAGTAATTATAATCTGACTTTGCTTGTATTCTCTACTTTAAATCAGCTGTACTAGGTTAAGTAGTTAATATTTCATCTAAGAATTGGGAACACTGAAGGTTTTAAGTGATTCCCCATATAAAGATTCTAACATTTCTTTTGAAAAAAAATATACAATAATAGATGCCCAGTGGATTTACTAAAGTTATGTGAAAAGGATTCCTTCAGATTTCCTGGTAGATTATTTGCTTTACCTAAATTGTAGGGTATGTGTGTTGGGAATTTATCTTAGGGCCTTAATAAGCAGCATTTCAGCCTTTTATATAAATACTTGGAACCTCATTACTTTTTTTTTTTTTTTTTTTGAGAGAACATCTTATTGTAGCCCAGTCTAGCTCAAATTCTTATGTAGCTGATGCTAGGCTTAAACTCTTGATTTCCTACTTCTACCTCTCAATTGCTGGGATTAAAGCAGATGCCACCATTCCTGACAGTCTCATTATTCTTTTGAAGAAATAATAGTATTATTTCAAAATTGTTTCAGATTTACACTTTATTTGCCTTGCTACTTGGTACTTAATATTATGTAACATATGGCAGCTTATCATGAGTTAGGCATAAATGTTTTGGGGAAAGTTTTTAATTCACTCTTCCTAAGATTTGGCACACTTTGAATAAAGTGGGTTTTGAATTACATACCCATGTGTATAACTTAATCTTTGGCACATCATTTTTACTTGGGGACTTTAGTCACATCTGATGTCTTACTTAGGCTTCAGACCTAACATAGAACTAAAGTATCCAAGATGCATTCCATGGGCTATTCATGCATCAGCTGAGTTATGGCACGGCCACAAGAGAGTTTCTGGTCATCATACAGATTTCCTGTCTCTCCCTTTCAAGGTACCATCTATGCTCCGCGAAGGAAAGGGCAGTTGTCTGCAGACATCTGTATGGAAACGATAGGAGAGGAGATCTCAGAGATGCGACAGATGAAGAAGGGTGTGTTTCAGCGAGTAGTGGCGATTTTTATCCACTATTGTGATGTCAATGGAGAGCCAGTTGAAGATGATTACATTTGATCAGTCCTTCCTCCTTCCACCTGCCTGACAGAAAACAGCTGGGCCATCCAGCTGCCAAAAGGCTTCACATGAACTTGGGGCTTAGAATTGGGAGGCCCTGGCTCAGTTTGGTATATAGGAGATAAATAAGGAACATTGATATTGTATACAAAGATTTGTATATAGAGGAAATATACAAAGACACTTCCTGAAGTACCAACTTTATATCTATGTTTATACATCTTAATTTAAAAATTCATTTTAATGAAGGCAGATAATTTCAGAGTTCATTTAGTTCATTTTTCCTGACTTAGTTCATAGTGTCACTTTTGACTGACCCCTTCTCTTGCCATTTACTATATTCTTAATCACCACTATCCCTTAAATCTGTGCCTTTTTCTTCTCTAGCAAAGCTGTTTGAGTAAATCTGTTAAAGTATTAGTGTCTTGCGTGCTTTTTTGTTACTTAAATAACCACTAAACCCTTAGTCAAAGAAGACTTCAGTTTTCTGTACTAAGATTGTGGTTCCTTTTTTCTTAGTGTTATCATTGTATTTCTTTAAATGAAAGGATTCTAGAACTTTAAAAAGAAATAAATTTGAAGGGGAAATAGAAGTTTCCAAAGCATTTCTAGTTATTTATTTCCACATTCAATTGTGTATATGCTTTATCTTGAATATAAAAATAAACGTTTATTAAAAACTTTACTTGAACTTGAATTCCTCTTTTTAAAGAAAAGTAGGAAAGATGTCACAGAAAACAAATGTGTAGAGTCTAGTCTAAATTGAATCCCAGTGTCCAATTTCTGATTCAATTGGTTGTAACATGCTGAGCACATGTAGAGCTCTTATGTGGCAGAACACAGGGATGAGAAGTTACCACAATTCCTGGCCTCCGGAGGGAAGCTGCCCCCACAGCAGTGCAGTGTGCATTGCGGGCTAAAGGCATTAGCGATACCTGTGTTCTAGCCATGGCTGCCACTTTAAAATTCTGAAAGCCTTAAGGGCAGGCAGAAATGGTCTGCACAATTGGTATTATTGAACCTCTTTGCTGTCTAAGCATTAAGGCCAAAATTGTTCGCTCCTGGTCAGGTCTTATGTTAGCTGAATAGGACAGGCATCCAGGCTTCTGATTCCCACTTTGCTGCCTCTATTGCTGCTACAAAAAAAGGCAAGGGGCTGGAATTCTCCCACTGAACTGAATAATAGGTGTATTTTCTTCAAAGATCTCGTAAAGATTTTCAAATTCTTAAATCCTTATATATATGGAATTGTAGTTCAGATGCTTCATCTATATAATAATTTATTACTTGTAATTAGAAGTGCCTATTTCACTATTCAGTTGGTGTTATAGCTGGGCACAGGTGTCAAATCGACAGTTGAGGGTGTGAGCTCTGGGCACATTTGTGGAGAATTGGTAGTTGAGTTAAGCCTAAAACAACCTGAAGGAGATTGTCTAGTTGATGGGGTAGACCCAGCCCATGGTGGGTGGAAATAGGCCCTGAACAGGTGAATAAAATACAGAGAACTGGTTGAGGAAGTTGGCATCCTTGTGTATACTTGGTCTGGCAAGTAAGGATCATCCCTCTCTCAACCATTATGTAGAGATGGTGTGGCCAGTTCCATACACCCTGTTGGTGCGTGCTCTCCTGTCAAGCTGGACTGAGAACTGTAACCAGATAATCATAAGGGACAATAAACCCCTTGTTCTCTTAAGCCATTTGATGGTCATTTATCAGAAACATGCAGGCTGACTGCAACAGATGGTAACTAGTAAGAGGCAGAAAGTAAATTATGGAAGTCCTGGGTTAAAGTTAACCAGCAACCCCTACCTTCAATAAGATGTTCACAAACCCTAGCAATGAACTATCTAGATAAATAATGCTCATGTTGGCCACAAGAGGCCGCTGCTCTACCTTCATTTGATTTATCCATCTGGAAATCTGGAAATACGAAAGGAGAACTAAAATCACCGAGGGGAGCCAGAGCTAGTAGAGAAACAAACTTGGAAGACATCTGCTGTCTCAGACATTTAGTAAATGTGTGTGAGGCAGAGGGCTGAGAACCTTAGGTCGTGGGCCACCAAACTACAGAATCTTGATTGTAAATATACTTAAGTGGCCACAGACATTTTCTGGGGCACGTACTGAGCTTTAATGTATGAAGGCCATGATCAATGCATATGTTATAGACATGGCTATATCACAGTAAAGCTAATTTCATGGACAGAAATTTGAATTCTGTATAATCTTCATATGACACGAAATAGTACTTGAGTTTCTACTTAGGCATTTTGAAAAGGTAAAAACATTCTGAAAGTTTACAGAGCATATGGGTCCCTGAGTCAGTTCGCCTACATCTCCCATAGAGAACCCAGTTGTCCTTCCCATTATATCACCAGCTTGTGGTGCAAGAGGTTGTTTTAAAGACAAGAGGGCTTTTCAAAGATGATCTACAGTAGTGACATTGAAAGAATCATTTATCTCATACTGCAGTTGAATGGTGACAAAAGCTAGTGCCACATCTGTCCATGGAATCAGAAAACTTGTATTCTAGTTTTGACCAGGAATAGTCACAAGCCCTTTTCTAAGCCTCAGTTTCCTCACTCATGGGGCAGTGGTAAGGGTCCAGTGTAAGCCACAGTAAACTAGACAATATAGTTATGGGTATGCATTAGTGCCATTTGCAATCTGAGAATTAGACAAATCTGGTTTGTATTTGTTTTCCTCCCTTGTTGTGAAAGAGAGTATGAACAGGTGACAAAACATACGGAGCTCAAAGGACAACTTTCAGAATTTAGCTCCAAAAGTCTTCCAATCTTAAGGTTCTAGGGACCAAATTCAGATTTGTATGTAGTTGCCTTTATCTGCTGTGCCATCTTGCTGGACCCTTGTGTCTCTAACCTAACCTGTCCCTTGGACTGACTGCTAAAGGTGTGGAGAAGAGATGATGAAATATCAAAGTTAGCAAGCTTTGAAAAGATTAGCAAGCTCATTGCAGTGACGCTTGAAAATGCAGAGCTAGTTGAGTGAGTTAAGTAACTTGCTCATCGGCGTAGTTAGGAATTAAAGGAAACAACCTTGAAACGGGTTCATGAACATGACTCAAAAGTCTATGTACCTTGAACCATCCATTTTTTGCTGTCTCAAAGAGGGAAGTGGACAAGTGAGGCCTATGGTATGCTGGGTTTTACCAACAGGGCAACTGCCAGATTAGACCTCTCTTTACCACTTCAGCCTGAAACCAATCCAAGCTGATGTAACAGGCCAGCAGTCTCAGAAAGAGAGGTTTGTACCCCTTGCACATACCTCCACTCAGCAGCAGAATGCAGTTAGCATGTCAGAAGCAATTTTTCAAACTCTAGACGTTGATAGCATGAAAGGAACACAGCAACCAAAAAGAATGAATTGGTAAGAAATTATGTATTGAAAACATGAGCTACTGGTTACACTCAGCACCATTGTATTTATATGTAAGAGTAATACAAAACCATAGGTCCTTGACTCATATGCAGATGGAAACAGAACTAAGCAGAGGTCAGGGGACATTGCTGTATATGTGTAACTGTAATTAATGTTCAACAGTGGGGATAGCTTGCATAAATGCATCATTTGTATAAACCATAATCTGTATATCTGAAAGGTGTCATTTTGAGCCTCAACATTTCATCATGGCGGTGAGAAGACATGAGGCACCACTGCTCCCTAAGGGATTATTGAGATTTAATACCATGGGGAGCTGCTTTCTTCAGTGGTACACACACCGATATATGGCTCATCTCCAGCAAGTGACCAGGCATGTGCTACCGCAGGCAACTCTTATGAATTCAGTGGAGCCATATTGAAAAATAGCATGAAAGTAGGAGGAAGACTGGTTGGAATAAAATTTTCAATGGTAGAAGGAAGGGGAATGAAATCAGGCAATATGAGTGAAAGCAGCTGAAATTCATTCTGGTCTAGAAAACTGAGAATAAAACAAAATTTTAAAAAAATTAAAGAGGAAGATGGTACTATGTAGGATGGGAAGACCTAATGTGTTTTCCACTCTGACTCATGCTTCCAATAAGCTCTGTGTCCTTCGGCAAGTCACTTGCTGTGACAAAGAGCTTTTCTTTGTCTGTGAGGTGGACTAATAATCTCTTCCCACAGGAATCCTGAGGGACTTGGGGACTTAGTGAATGGTCGCCCTGCCTTCTGCTTGTTCACCTCTGTGATGGTCTGCACTATTCACTATGCTTTCTTTGTGTCCAATATCTGGTTCTCACATATCTGTTGAAAGCTTATCCCATACTACCAGGCTGGCTTGTACCAAAAAGACTGAAAGATCAGGGCACAGAGTCTTTCCTCCTGATCAGCCATGGACAAGGATCTCATCATCATTTAATTATGCAAATGAAGCCTAGAAGAGAAAACAATAGAACTTGTTCCTGGCAGAGAGCAGGCATATCCAGAGCTCCTCTCCAGGTCCTTAGTCAATACGGGAGGGAAACTCTTGGGCCATTGGGAGCAAAGCACTTGTTTTCTGTCCTCTCTTAGGGTCCAAGGCATGTATGAAGAGTGGATTCATCCTACCAGTAAATACCACTGAGCATGTTTAAAATGATAGCCTTTAAGGTTAGAAGGTCTGGGTTAGCATTCCAAATGCCCACATTCCAGATCTATTCCCTTGGGTCAGTGGCCAGATATCTCAGCTGAAGTTTGCTCATCTGAAAAGTGGGGGTAATATTGGTACCTATGTTGAAGGATTTTCTGAGAAACCCATGGAAAACCCCTAACCAAATGCTGCTCACGTCCTTATATTATTATTTTTTTATTAAGTTGTGTTCTGGGACAAACTGAATATCTGAAACTTAGAAAATCTGAAATAAAAACGATACTAGTTGAGAATGTAAACAGTTTTGTTTCTCTTCTGCCTCATTTTCAAAAAACATGGAATGCCACTTGCAGTTAAATCAATGAATCCCTGAAGTTTGGCATTCATTGGCTGTGAATCCTCTTCCCATCCTTCCGGAAGCTAAGAGTCCTGGAAAAGGGACAGGGACGCAGCATCCTCGCACGCACTTGACTCCCTCATCCATGCAGAGGCAAAGGGCACACTCTGGCATTCTCAGAACTTAATAGCCTGGTTTTATTTTCATTCGTTTATCGCTGAGGCTGCTTTCTATTTATACTAAATAAAGCTGATTTGCCGTTTTGGATGTTGATATACTGTTCCCTTCTAAACTAAATTTATGTAAGTGAAATGAAGATGTTAAGTAACTAACAGCACGGGCGGAGCGCTGATTAGGCGAAACTGCTAGCAGGTGGCCCTTCTGACCCATGTTGGAAAATTCACAAGCATCTGGTCAGCTGAGAGACTTTCTGTGTTTTTGTAGAAGATACAAGTGAGTTAAGTGTTCACAGGGCCAGAGAAACCAGATGCTTCACACTTCAACCCTCAAACCCAGGCCTTCATTGTTTAAATCCAAAAACAAATACTCAACCTGAGTTTTCAAGACTGTGTTGCGAAAGGGATTGCAAATATTGGCCAAGAAAGGTAATTATATTGACCTTTATTCTCCTGCTAGATCAGGTGTTTCAGGAAAGATTTTGACCAAAGCAAAGTGGAGTAATACAGCAAAAGAGCAAAACAACACTAATATTTCACCAAAGAGAATCACAATGCCAAAGAGAAAACAGCAACAACACAGAACCAAGAAGACATTATTATTTTGTTCTTAAAGACACTGTCAAAGGCAATTCAGTTTCTCTACTTCCTGGACCCCTTTTAAGTCCCCTCCCTCATCCATCCCTTGTTCCCAACCCATCCCAATTCCCCGACTAGTTAGCAATTGGTTTCTGGACAAAGCAACTTTGCAGCAGGTGACAGGAGAAGTGAAGTCTCGGAAAGAGCAGGTATTTTTTCAAACACATCCTTGGATGTCATTAGAAGGTTTTATTTCCTTTGCTGGCTAGCAGCTGTTGGGGAAGGCTGGGATGAGAGCTTTGGGGCTGGGTAAAGGGCTTTGGGGCTGGGCAGTCCTATGGACTGGGAGAGTCAAGTGGAGAGGAAGTGCCGAGGATCCCTCCATCCCTGGTGTACGGATGGTCTGACTGGATCCAACATCCCAATGGTTAGCGAGGCTTATCTGCAGATATGGATGGGACACAGCCTTCTCTCCTCTAGTAGTGTCTTCTCTCGCCACTGCAGGCCTCGTGAAAAGAGGAGGGCCTTCTTAGGAAGGAAACAAGTGTTGGTTTCCTCCATCCATCTTCTGAGTCCTCCGTACTCAGGTGGTATCATCTGAACTCCCTAGAGTCACAGACTGAACTAAAGTCAGAACCTCAGCTGTGCAGACAAGATGAATCCAATCTTGTCCTGAGAAATCCCATCTGTTTTATCACCATGCTATCTCAGTCTTAGTCCACGGGGCCAAGAGAGCATGCTTCCAAGCCTCTCTGAAGACCACTTCTTAGAATAACATGGGCTTCTGTTGTCCATTCCTATTCTAGGGGGCCTATAGCACCAATCATTCCAGAAGCATCTCCAGAAAGACAAGGAGTGTCTTCACTTCGTTTTCACCTATGTTATGCTCTTTGTTCTGTAGTGAATCCACATTGCCATTTATTATGAGAGACTGAGAGCTACTGGGTATGGGTACTATTATACAGAAATGGATATGCTTGCTAAGCTCTGAAGAAGAGAAACATTTCCTAGGATATAACTCCTTCTATCTTTATCATGTGTGCATGCACACCTGTATCAAACAGTAATGTTTATCAATGGGGTGACCATTATAAACAAAGCTTGTCACCTGCCTTTCTAAAACACCCAAAGCCTAACCACTGCGATATGATTATCTGAATCTTATTCATTTCCCTAAGAGATGCTTTATGCTTGGAGGAGAAAAGACTTCGGATAGCATGTAAAGAACTGTGGACCTGCAAATTTATTATTCTCTGCTTTTTCATGAAAAAAATGTAGATAGAGACATAACTCTGAGGTGATGGTCCTCAATAGAGGAGACTCCATTTGTATGGTGAATAACCCTTCCTGGTATTCTTGGGACTGTGGACCATCCTGAGATATGAACTTTTCAATGCTAAAGCTACACAGTTGGCCAACCCCCTCCTTCACATGGTGAAACCTCATGGTATCTGAAAAGGGAAGGATGGCCAGTGAGTTTTGCCTTTTATGGGTGAAAAAGGGAAAAGAGGGTGATGATGACCTGAAATCATGGTGAAGAAGAAAAGTAGACACATGGAATCAAAGGGCAAGGACACCTAGATGTGGTGGCTCCAGCCTGTGATTCCAGCTTGTGGGGAGATTAGAGGATTGAGTCCCAGGCAGCCTCAGTTACACAACTGAGTTTGAGGCCCCCCTGTACTATGAGGGAACCTGTCTCAAAAAAAAAAAAAAAACCCTAAAGAAAGAGGGAGGGAAGAAGAGCAGGAAAAGGACAAGAAAGAAGAAGACAAAAAGAAAGAAGAGAAGAAAACAAGGGAGAGAGCAAGAATGAAGGAGGATTCGAAGAAGGTCAAGGAGAGCCTGCGATTGAAGCTTTTTGTAGGGTGTGGACACCAGCCAGCCCTGCTTGCTTCAGCTCCCTCTGCTTCACTGGCAGGAAATCGGCACAACAAGGCCTTTGTCAATAGCCAAAAGAAAGACAGCTGAAAAAACTGTTGTAGCTTCTCTAGAGATATGAAGGAGATGATAACAGCTTTGATAAGCAAAGGGGTGCATCTTCTTGAGACTAGGGGCAAATGAACTGCTATGAGAAGCTGTGGAAATTAGCTCTAGGGTCTTCCCAGGATCAACAATTCCCAGGAAAGGAAGGCTATGCTTACCCTTTGCTCCACGTGGAAAGCTGTCCTGTCTGGGAATTGCTGTTCAGTGCAGAACTGCAAATGTACTGAGATGGTGGTTGTGAGAGCAAGTCAATCTCCTGCTTGAACTCTTGAGTTTTAGGAGGATTTCTCTGTCAATATTCAGAGCAAAGGGATACAGCCTTTCTGCATTATCATGGAAAAGATGTAAATGGGGATTCATTCCAAACAACCCAGTCACCAGTCAGTGTGCCAATGAAAAGATGGCATCTTAACACACACACACACACACACACACGAGCAAAACAGCTGGGTAATAGATCCAAGATACAAAACCTAAGCAGAGTTTCTGAAATCTGTGTTCAAGAGAGAGAAAAGAAAAAATGGAAAATGTTCACAACTAGGAACCAGATATGTAGATGCCTCGCTTGTCAGTACATCACTGCTTCCAGACAGACAGCTGCGCACCCACTAAAGCGTCTCCAGAAGAAGGTGACTAGAATGGACAGGAAACTGGAAGTGTTCCATACTAGAGAAGGACTAGGGCGGGTGTTCGAAGAGCATTGCCTTCCAACACCTAGGGCTGACTGCAGGACACAGAGAGCAGCAGCATGGCCCTGGATGGAAACTAGGACAGTGACAGAATTGTGCTCCAACGAAACACAGACCTTTCTTATGATTAAAGTGCCCTTGCTATTGAAGAGACTTCATCAGAAGGTAGCAATCCTCAGGGATGCACAAGAAGAGACTGATTGTCAGGGGACAACGGAAGGTGCCACTCCTGCTCTTGATCTGAAGATGTCCAGGGTTCTCTCACCACTCTCAGGTTCCTTGACTTGCTGGCCTCGGGTCCTGTCCACCACTCTCCTCTGCACACCTTTGCTGGGCCCTGGCCCTGCCTGCCTCATGCCCATTGCTGGTGACGAGAGTCAGGAGTGATGCCGGGGAGTCCTGTCCATGAAGACATGAATGGAATAAATGGCCTACGGGCGAGCCATGTCCTCAGTCAGAAGCATGATTCCAAGGACTCTGGGTCATTGTGTATGGGGAGTTTCTCCAGTTCCTGGTGATGTCCACTGTGCAGAACTGTGTACCTACAGGAAGGAGGAAAAAAGGCATGAGAACTCAACAGGCATCCTCAAGATCCAAAGGAAATGAATACTTCTCCTGCTTCCTATCCTTGCATGCATTTGAGAACACAGACAGGGGAGAGCAGAATGGGATGGAACTTCACAGGAAGGAAAGACTAGAATATTCACCTAGGATATTTATTTAGGTTAAAAGCCAGAAAACCAAGTCCTACAGGAATCAGGACTCGGGTGGCACAGAGACTAAGTGAGACAGCTGGAACACGGTCCCTGATTTCTTTCACCATAGTGTTTTTTTTTTTTTTTTTTCTGGTGCCACTTGTCAGAATGAACTTTTGAACCACAGCAAGTTGGACTAGAAGAAGCCAAGTTCCCTCTACTGTAGCACCGCATTTAGTAATATTTAAACCTGACTGGCTTAAACAAGCCAGTCAGGACCTGATGAGTATAATTGCATTTGTTTCTTTGCTTCTTTTTGGTGCTATTTGCAATGGCAAATCAATTAGCTGAATCAAACAGCAAGTTGACTCTATGCATCATAGGGAAACTTACTACTTGACAAGTGTTTATTATTTTTCCAGGAGTGTCATGATATGCTGCATGCAATATTTTAATTGCCTTTAAATCCCTCCAAGGTGCAGGTGCATTTCGCCATCTGCCACCCAGGATCCAGCGTCTGCTGTTCCTTTGTGCAAAATCTCCATAGCATTAAGAAGCAGATCACCACTCACTTTTCTGAGGTCAGCATCAAGCCCCCTCCATAACTGGGCATCATGTGTTGACAAATCAACATATAAGTGGCTTCTCATTACTCACCTTGACTTTCTGCTTTAATTAAAATTGCTTATCACTGACTCCAATTGATCTGTTGGTTTGTAACAATCCCTCCCCATGCATTTTTTAACTTAATTTATTCAATGTGCCCAAGGAGATAATGCTGTTCTTGTTTTGCATCTGGATAAAATGCTACAGGATCAGGGTTAGTGACCTGCCCAAGTTGTGAAGATCCAGTCCACCAAACCCACTGTCAGAGGCCAGAACTCGTGTGCTGCTTAACCTCTTCTTGCACAGCCCAGGGGCCACATGCCCACCTAAAAGAGTACATTTCACCTCTCATTTGGGAAACACTTCCCCTCGCCACGGAAGGGGACAGTGCTGCTGGAACTTAGCGGGCAGTGGGCTGGCGTTCTGAAAATGTTGTATAATGCAGCACGGTTTCCTAAAGCAACAGCAAAAACATGGACCAAAATGTCAACAGTGCTGAGATCAGAAAACACTAATCTCCAATAGGGCGTCCTCTGAACTGGCTAGCAGCGTGCACTGCCTGAGGAACACGGTTGGTGCTCCCGCGCAGTGGTCCTCTGCAATCACTGCTGAGGGGAGGTGAACCCCCACGACAAGCGCACAGAACCCACAACAGCTGTCACTGCCAACCAGTAGATGAGGGTTCAGGGGAAGGGAGAAAGAGTCAGATCATGTGCTCTTGGGTAGATGACCAAGATTCCAAGGTCTAATTTCCCAAGTGAACTAACTTCCTTCCTCTTCTTTCTTTCTTTCCTTCCTTCCTTCCTTCCTTCCTTCCTTCCTTCCTTCCTTCCTTCCTTCCTTCCTTCCTTCCTCCCTCCCTCCCTCCCTTCCTTCCTTCCTTCCTTCCTTCCTCTTACTTCCTTCCTTCCTTCCTTCCTTCCTCTTCCTTCCTTCCTTCCTTCCTTCTTTCCTCCCTCCCTCCTTCCTTTCTTCCTTCCTTCTTTCTCTTTTTCTTTGTATGTGTGTGCATGCATGTGTATACAATAGATGACATCAGGAATCATCCTGGATTGCTCTAGCCTTATTGAGCTTTTCTACGGTCTGCCTTCCAAGGCTGGAATCACAGGCCACCACAATATCCACCAGACATTTTTATGTGAGATCTAGAGATCTGAACTGAGGTCCCTTTGCTTATGAGATAAAAACATGAGCCCCTGAGCCATCTTCCCGGCCCCCAAGTGAAATTTCTAAAGCTTCGTATAAGTTAGTGATGCTGCTACCCAGGTGTAAACTTGACCTCAAATTTGCCCATCTATGCTGGGCTCTGCCATTCTGCAAACTCAATATCTTTTCTTTCTTTTTTTGATTGATTCTTGTCAAAAGCCTTGAGTAGAGACTATTAGAAGGAGAATGGATGCTAGAAGAAAGGAAAAGGGCTTGCTCCTCCTGGGAGCTTTCTAGCTGCTGTGATTGTTACAAGCTCTGTGTCTGTAGCCTCTGTGCCTCCCACAAAGGCAGAGTCTTCCTAGAACAGCAGATGACCCCAGACTCTTGTGGCAGCCCCTCAGACACCAGCTCCATTGGTCAGCACCTCCTCCTCAGGGATCAAAGATCTGCTCAGTGAGGCCCCTACTCCTAAACTGTCGTTCCCTTCCTCTTCTCTGCTCTACAGCAAGGAGTCACTTCCCGCAGTTGCTACCTCCATAATACCTTCTTAAAGGTCTCCCTTTTGCCCTGTCAGGAGTTAGCAACTACATGCAGAGTTGACACTTTTTTATTTAAATGTTGTTTAACTGTTTTGGTTTCTATCTCTAAACATGGGCATCTAGATTAAAGAAGGGAGATTATCTAAACCAGGGAGAAAGGCATTCCAGAGAGAATAGTTATCAGTGATCCCAAAGCATTATAATGGAGAAAAGAATATTCCAGTGCCCAGTAACAATATACTTACTGTAACGCTACAATTACCTGCAGTATTCAGGAAAGGTTTGTACAAATGCCCCAGGTCTAGATCCCACCTGGAATTTTTGAAGACTAGCGGAGATAGGAGGCAGGGAAAAGAAGGAACAGGAGGAGTGAACAGAGTTAACATTGGTGGGTGTCAGAGACCAGAGCTGGGGAAGAGCAGCCATGAAGATCCCTGTTAAGGCCTTGGCTCTTACTGCCTGCAAGTTTAAATAAAGCAATGGTTTGAATGACCCTGGGGCAGTCTCCTTCTACTACTGGCTGCTCTGTCAAAAGCATAGCCACACGTTGCTTTAATGAGAGGGCTGTGTTTCTTACCACACAGCCAGATTCTAGGGCACAGCCACAGCTACTATGGGCTGTACTATATGCCCAGTAAGTACAATGTTAGTAGCTGATGGAATTTTTTTAACCATAATCTTATGAGTCCCATACACTGGGCTCATCACTAACAGGTGTTATCATGTGGCTCATGATGGTTGATGGACAGAGGTGCGGCGATCTCTCAGTGATTTGCAGCAACAATCCAGGGGAGAGCAGCTCACAGTTCCTAGTCCCCAGGAGAAGGGATTGAATTCTAGACAGATAAGCCCAGCCTCGAACAGTGTGCTGTACTTACTCTCTCTAGAAGGTTTGGCCTTGGGTTTTTCTCATACTGCCCCGTGTTTGTGTTTGTTTCCCTTGTCATGTCTTGCCAGCTGAAGTGCTGTGTCCCACAGAATCCTGACAAAAAGCACCTCTGAATTTCAACAGGCTCCACGTCCAGTCCAGATTCTGCCACTCACTAGCTATATGACATCTGGCAAGTTGTTTTGTTTCCCTAGGCTCTTCCTCCTGCTCTGCAGCTAAGTACAACACCAGCTTCAAAGCCCTACTGCATAGAGGAGGGAGGAGCCAGGGTGGCACATGCTGAAGCTCAGCAGGTAACACCAACATTGCCCAGTCTGTCTTCCCTTAATACCTTGCCAAGTGAAGAGTCTATGATGATGATGACGACGATGACAACGATGACGATGATATATGTACAGTTCTTAATGGTTAAAAATATGTTTCTCCATTTTTTTTAACTGGTAAAATGTGAAAATCTTCACAGTCTGGAAGGTTCATGTCTTTGTTTTTGGTTCCTCCCTCATCAGAATCACATACCTGCTCTCTCTCTCTCTCTCTCTCAATCACACACACACACACACACACACACACACACACATATGCATTACTGCAATGCAATAGATCTTCCGGTTCATGGACTTCTTTCATGATCACAGCAATTTGGTAGGTCAGGCCAGGTGAGCAAAAACAAACAAACAAAAAAAGAACTAGTACTATTCAGAGAAGAAAATCGAGGCTGAATGAAGATCCTCAGATCCTTGGTGAGTACATGGAAGACTCTTCACTGGTAAGAAAAACCCTTGACTCAGAAATGTGGCTTTCTCATGATCAAAGCAGTAGGTACATGCGGAAGAGTACAGAGTTGTCAAAGCCCGGGTTCAAATTCTGACTTTATCACCCACTCGCGCTGTGAATTGGTAGTTTTGATAGATATTAATTTGAGTTGATACTTGTAAAATCCTTATCAATGACAGACAAATATTTGGCAGTAAGTACTGCCTAGTATCCTTGTTATATGCTTACCAATGTATGACTTGAACCAGTACTTAATTCCTGACTCACTGCACAATTCCATTCCTTAGTCATTGATCAGATGTCTTTCCATGTGTTAGTTGAGACTTTCAAGATGGCTTAACGGATGAAGAAAAGCACCCAGATAAAGACTGTGCTCTGTCAATGTGGCAAAAGTGTCTCAGCTCTATTCGGTATAGGACTACAGTCTGGTGTTTGACCTGGTAGAAGACCAATCCAGGTAAGTAGGAGGTAGGTGTACCTGGTTTGCTATATGACTAAGGAAAGTCTCCACTGTTTCCCAAGCAACAGCAAATAATGAAGCAACTCCCTCCAACCCAGCTGCTTTCCCTCTCCCTCTTTGCATTAATTTACTCAAACATGACAGGAGAACCACATTAGCTCTGGTAATTACCTGAGTCTACAATTCATTCACTGAGCAATTAGCATTGCTCTTAGAGAAGTCTGGACACAGTAATTAATAGGTAATAGCAGGCCCCCTTTCCTTGCCCAGCCTGGCATTGTTAGGAAATGATTAGACTTCAGAACATACAACCTGGGCCTTCCCCTGGGTGATAGCCCTTGTTCACACTGGAACACCTGCAAAATGAAAGACAATCAATCCCCTGGTAGAATTTCAAAAAGTCCAGAGAGCCCTGTCAGCTGAAATCAAAGATATCACAGTGGGTGGATTTTTAGTGTCTCGGAAAGATGGAGAGTTTCTAACCCTAGTCATTTATTAATTCGGGCGTCAAGTTTAAAATAAATTTTGAGTGACTACCATGGTGTGGGGGCTGTGCCATGCCTTGCAGAACTTGGTGGAAAGTCAAGAGTAGCCAATCTTACAGAGTCCCCAGTGAGAAATGTCAGAATTGAGAGGTCTTTGGTGGTGGGGAGAATATGTCAGGAGGATGTGCCCTGAGCTGTTGCGGCAGGAAAGTATGATGGAGGAAGGGACAGGAAAGGAGAACTGAAAAATGGATAAAAGGTCCCCTGGCCATTGGGGGGGGGCACGGAGATACAGATAAAGAGGAAATGAAAGGGCCAGATCCACAATGACTGGCAGAACAGAGAGAGGCATCTGCTGTTGATGAAGGGCACTGGGCAGCAGTGTCCACTCCCATGCTAAGGGCTGTTATCCTTAAGCCAAGAACAGTGGATACCTGGCCAAGTATAAGCAGAGTGCATTCAGGAGGATGCCATATTTTGAGGGATCATTGGACTGGGGTATGAGCATGGTGTTAATGTGAGAATCCAGTGTATTCATTTCCCATTGCTGGTGTAACAAATTACCCCCAATACAGCAACTTAAAGGAATAAAAAGTTTAGTTCTACACTTCTACAGCTTAGGGGTCCAAGTCTGGTCTCATGGTTGAAATCAAGGTGTTAGCAGAGTTGCCTTCCTTCTGGAGGTCTTTGGGATCATTCATTCCTTGACGTTTTCAAATTCCAGAAACTTCTCACATTGTTGGGTCTCACTGCACCAACCTGTGACGTGATATACTCTCTCCTTCTGACTCTGATCCTTCTGCTTCCTGCTTATAAGGATCCTTGTGACTGAGATAAATGTACTCAGATAATCCAAAAAAAATCCTTCCATCTCAAGTTACACAAGGATCCTGACCATATCTGCAGAGTCCTGTTGCCACAGGACATATATGTTTACAGGGATGTGGGCCTCATGGAATGGCCCTTATTTTTGCCACATGGGTGATGTCAGCTATCTCCAGAGAAGTCTATAGCTCAGATATGTACAACGGTAACAGTGGGGGTATTGGGAAACAGTCACATCAGAATTCATCTTGAAGGCAGAGCAATAGTATTTGATGATGTCTTGCCACGAAAGAAATGAGGGCACTCCAAGTCTAGATGAGGACTGGACAAAGACCCAGAATTGAGAGAGATCACAGGGTGGTCCGAGGAAAGGTGACTGTTCCAAGAGTCTCCTGTATGGTGGGGCCAGAAATGCTGAAATGTGATAGAATCACTCGAGTGCCTTCAAAGCTGGATGGAGGAGGCTGGGCAGAGTGCTTAGGTGATGTAAACTTAACTGAATGGTGACTGCCTGAAGGGAAATGGGTGCATCAGCAGAGACTCAAGTCATGAGCAGCAGAAGCAGCAAGGATGGCAGCAGAGAGGGAACCCTGCACAGGAACAAGGGCGAGAAGCATCGCTGATTTCAACAATGATGGCATGTGTAAGATGAGTCCACATTACTAGCCAAGGCTACTAAGTAAATACTGATACCAATAATGGGACTTCAAGGTCCAAGGACCACCCCTTCTCTGGGTGAAACATCTCCAGTGGTCCAGCTCTCCACCTAGAACAGGGCTTCCATTTCCTCTCGGCTTCCTGATTATTCCATTCTTGGATTTGTGTATCTCTGTCATAAGAAAATGAATGACCTGAGTAGCCGAGGGATCCTGGCCTCATATCCTCTCTTGCTGTCAGTAAAGTAAGAACCCATATCTGCACCTTACGATGCACCTATGCATGTACTGTTAATGATCATTTATAACTTTTCCAGATAAGGAACTTTTCCAGCTGTACTCCTTGTCTGGATTACCCCACACCCCATATCAAGGACACACATCTCCTGAGCCCATTTCTTCGGAGCGGGAAGCATTGGGCACTCCTTTCCAATAGTCTCTCTGTAGGGGATTTGGCCTTCTCGCCCCAGCACAGCCTCACAGGAAAGGTCAAGCCAAGCGAGGCCAATGTACTCCCACCTCCAAGGAATATGCAACTGGGGAATCTCAGACACATCTAAGGTCTGCTAGTGCTTGGACATAAAATGAGTTAGGGATGCCTGCGCGACAAGTTTGCTGCTTTTCCCACAGAAGTAGAGAAAGGCCATCAGGAAATTGATGTGTAGGAAAGGGTAGGTAGTGGACTCCAGGGCCTCAGAGGGGAAAGAGAAGAAAGGCAGCCTTCAAGGGAACCTCAACCCTTATTTTAATTACAACAAAGACAAGTAAATGTTTCAGTTAATGAGGTGTCCTCTATGCTTCCAATAAATCTACCTGTTGTTAAGAAGGTGAGTATGGACTTCCAACCTGTGCCAGATGCTGTCAAGCGCACAATCGGAAGGATGTGCCAGACCTTCTGCTTCCTTTTTGAACAAAGTTCCAGATATATTGGTGTTGGGGGACTTACCCGTGGCAGTTTTCTTTACAATGGAACCTGAGAGGCTGCTAGGAGAGTCTGTTGGGGAAAAAGGCCTAGTGCAATAAGATTGTGCTAATTAAATATCTAAGTGCCAACTTGACAGCTGAAGGCTGAGCTCTGGATATGTCTGTGACGAATTAGTAGTTAAGACAAGCCCCAAGCAAGCCTAGAGGAGATTGTCTGATTGATGAGGGAAGGTGGGTGGGGCCATTCCCTGGGAAAGCGAATAAGATGGAGGAAGCTGGTTCAGTAATTTGGCATTCTTCAGCATACTTTGACAGACATGCTGTATGGCAAGTGAGGTCTGTGTTTCTTTCAGCAATACTTGTGGATAAAGTGTGGCCAGTTCTTTTGGCTCCTGGTGTTGATATGAATTCTCCTATCAAGCTGGTCTAAGAACTGTAATTGAGAATCACATAAAGAATATAACCCTGTTGGTCCCCTGAGCTGGTTGGTTGTAACTTTATCAACAACATTCAGACAACTGCAACAAAGATACTGCCTTGTCTTTCGTGTGACTATGTTAGGGGGATGAAAAATCCAAACCTCTATTTTATAATTTGCAGAAGTCGTCCGAGAAGAAAAACCAACAGGCTGTGTGGCAGCACAGAAAGATCAATGTTCTCCACAATGTTGTAAATGACTACATTAGCCAGCTCTGAAACTGTCAAACTTTAGGTTTCCTATTTTGTAAAGTGATAAATAATCTCATTATTTAAGTAAACTTTAGGTGGATATTCCCAAACTTGTAAGTCAAAGCCCTCTGAGTGACACTATTCATTGTCCCTGACATCCATGTCTACAATATTCTCTCATATTCTGACACACTGAAATCCTGTTTACTACTTAAGACCCAGCTTAGTGCTCACCTCTTTCAGATAACTGTCGCCATCACTCAGCATTTACTGTCTGTGGGAACGTGATTTTTGTCTAGTAATGTTAAACATCTGGTCCAGAATATGCCTGATCTCCTGATACTCACAACAGGGTGCACAGTTCATCATGTGATAAGAGATAACAATCATTCTGTTCTCTGTTTGACCCTGAATTAAGCATTCTTTAAGCTATGTATCTTATTCTTAAATTGATATGATCCCAGAACTAATTTTTAATGTTTCATTTCACAAATGAGGAAATCTAAACTTGGGCAACATAAAGTTTGACAAAGCTCCCTCAGCTAGTGACTTAGAGCCAGGATTTAAACCTGGGCCTGTTAAAATCCAACGTACTTTGCACTACTAGTATTTCCCAACTTCATTTTCTCACATTCCGAATGCAACTGTTGACACCTCACAGTACTGAGATGGTTACAGAATCTGTGGGAACATTTACGAAATGGAAAACAGAAGCAATGATCCTCCTCTAGCATCACGTAGCATTTGAAGCAGTTGCAAAGGATGTTGGCAACTATTCTCCTGCGGATCTTCCCTTTAGCTTTCTGTACTGTACTAACCCTAACACTGTACTGTACCCCAAAACACTTCTGCATTTGGAGCAACTCTTTCCATTCCTTTTTGTGCATTGCTGTATCTTCCAGAATAGGGCCAGGGGATAAGCAATCTTTTTTTTTTTTTTTTTTTTTTTCAAAAATAGCCTGCCTGTGGGCACTTCTGAGTTTTAATTCTTCCGAAAAGGAAACTGGGAAAATCTTCTTAGCATCAATATTATGGGTGAGGACAGTCCTATGGAAACCCCAGCAGAAAAACTTGGGGAGCACCAGTCACTGGCTAGTGATACTCTCTGTGTCCAAGGTTATTGGACTTGGCTCAGTCGCCGAGTACTTGGCTAATATGAGCAAGGTACTAGTTCAGTCCCCAGGACTGAAACAAAAGCCAGTTATTCAGTGACTTCCACCATCCAGAATAGATGTTACAAAGTTAGGGACTTTTCTCATTGTCTTCCTCAGTGTTTTCTCTTAGAAAATATTACAGTTCAGTAGGGCCTGAAAACACTGTTCTGGGAGCCAGGCTCTGCCATGCGGCAGTCACTGAGTTGAACTCATGAGGTAAAAGATGACACATGGGAGACAGAAAAGAAGCAAAGAAAGTGGAAAGCAAA
The DNA here is from genome assembly GCA_023101885.1 of Typhlomys cinereus. Taxonomy (NCBI): domain Eukaryota; kingdom Metazoa; phylum Chordata; class Mammalia; order Rodentia; family Platacanthomyidae; genus Typhlomys; species Typhlomys cinereus. Next base: position 750,883 of record JALPQD010000123.1, read on the forward strand.
CCAAGCAAATAAGTTTACCACAAGTCTTGCAACGAGGTAGAACATTCAAAGGTTTGGTCTTCCCTTTCCTCTTTAGTTGACCTCCTAATGTATGTATGTCTTGAAAAGTCTTTGGATATATAGTTGGATATACATGGCACTTCCTGCATTCTGATTATATTAACATAATATTTCCTCCCTTCTCTTAACTAAGCATACCATCTTCTGTTCCTATATTTCATTTGGCAACATCTAATGCTTGGTGAAGCCTCCTTCTCTGGATTACTACATGCGCCTATACATGTGTACAAACATAAAATGTGTTTACAGATAAATTAGAAGTCTACTGGTTAAATTGGCTAGATTTATTCATTCAACATAGGTAGTAAGTATTTTAGAAAATGTTTTCAACTATCTCCCTAGATTATTATTTTAGTGCAGGTTAACTTAAAGAAAATTCAACATGACAACTTTGACCAGTCTTTTTCAAACTGATTTGATATTAGATAAATAAAGATAAGTTGAGAGTTCTGTTAAAAGCAACTGCAGGTGTCTTGATTCTTTTATTACAATTACAAAGAAACGTTATCATGAATGGATGCTGGGGAGAGAATAACGCAGTGTTTTTAGATGATTTCCATTCTATAGTTTTAAAATTGTTTTAAAATACAAAGTTCTTAAAGCTGGAAAAGAAGGCCTTTTTGGCATAGATGTTGCTATTTTCTTCTAACAACATGTAAAAAAAAAACGAACAAACTGGAAACAAAAGACCTCAGCTATTAGATGTAAGAGGAGTGGGGTCATGGAATGAAATATGTGACCCCAAATGTGGGAGACAGACAGGCACAGGGATTCAGTGGTTCAGAGACCACAGGACATCACTAGCAAGGTAAAGATTGAACCATAACCACAAAATTGCTAGAGGCCCAGGGAGGATGATTGAAAGATGAAAACTCCAGGGCACCCAGCAATAGGGACCTTGCACTTTTGCAAACTTTATCTATATATTCTTGCAGAAAATAGAGAAAAATTACCATAAAGCTCAGGCAAGCAGGGGAGAAATTAACTATCTAAAAATACTCCAGGGCATTCTGTACTTTGCTAATGAAGTCTGTCTTTAGGAGACCCATCAGAGCTTAATTTTCTGGAGTTTTGTTAACTGATAGAGGAAGTGGTACACTTAACTCTGATCAGTTATAGTTAATGACTCCAAAGTACTAAAAACACTTGGGACGTTAACTTTCTAAAAACATGGTTTCCCTAAAATACAGATCAATAACAGGACAGAACACTTCCCCTTCCTCATGTGCTACAACTTCACTAATGAAAGACTTACTACAATTCTTTTACTAACCCTATCCTTCCCAGCTACTAAAATACACACACACACACACACACACACACACACACACACACAGACCATCGAGTATAAAGATCCAAATCAAGGATAAGATGGTTGTTGTAGGAATTTTCTCCAAATTGAAATATTACCATTTGGCAGGTGGAAATTCACTCATAGCAGGAAGTAAACAATGCTGAGATGTCTTAAGAAATTCTTGAAACTTACAAGATGCACAAAGTCCCTCCTCGAGGATGTGGAGAGAGGGGAATTCTTCTACATTGCTGGTGGGAATGCAGGCTCATACAACCACTCTGGCGAGCCGTCTGGCGATTCTTAAAGAAGTTAAAGATTGAAATGCCATATGAACCAGCTATTCCACTTTTGTGAATAACCCCCCATATAGCAAAAATTCACCTTGATAGCACAAGCACGACCATGTTCATAGTAGCACTGTTACAATAGCAAAGCTATAGAGTCAACCCAAATGTCCAACAGTTGACGAGTGCATAAGGAAAATGTGGTACATTTGTACAATGGAATACTACTCAGCCATCAAAAATGATGAATTAATGCAATTTGCCAGGAAATGGATGGAATTAGAAACAATTATATTGAGTGAAGTATCCCAGACACAGAAAATTAAGCACCATATGTACTCCCTAATAGGTGGATCCTAGTACCAAACCCACTTAGTGACACACTCAAAGATAAATCTCTGTAATATCTACAGTAATTGCAAAGATTATAAACAGGAGAGAAGGGGAAGGAGGGCCCTGCCAGAAACAAGGAGAGAGGGGATCATGCTACAGCAGAGATAATAGCCCACCATCAAGGACTGCAAGCAAGAAATGAGACATCTGGTTAAGCTCATAGACTGTCCTTCCTGGTCACTTGCAACTGATGGGGTATGATCTTACCAGAAAGGGAGGGCATACAGTCTGGCAGAGAGAAGGTAACCATTTTGCAATGAGAGACTGACCCACCCCTCACCGCAGTCTCCTACTCTTATTCCATATACCTTTGAATCTATCCTTATAATAAGACTCTAATTTAACAGCTTTTTATCTCTGGCCAGGGGGTGACATCCAATACCCATCAGAATGGAGCCAAGAGCATCGCAGGAGCGGCAAAGGTGAAAAAAATCAACAAACCATAATTCAGAACATCAGAGACTCTATATCAACCACCTGAAATCAGGCCTGCCTATTCTCTCCCCATCCTGAAGCTCAGGGAAATTTGTGGAAGAGGGAGAGGTAAGATTGTAAGACCACAAGGATGGGAGGAGTCATGATATGCAAGATACTCTACACAAGTTAGGGCCGAAGCAATTATAATAGGACTCTGCATGATCTGTGTAATGACCAACATATCATTGACCCCTCAAAGTCTAGCATGGACTAAAGGCACTAGGATCCTTAGAAGCAAGGGATTAACAGTCACAATAGTGTTCCTATACTTAAGGGGAACACAAGAAAGAGTTCTAGGAAATGCCACTAAGTCCTTACCCTCATCAGAGAGGAGGGCCCAGAGGAAAATTCGATATACACATTAAAAGATCCTTCAGAGATAGGGGGAGGGGCACTGGGAGAAAGAGAGGGAGGGGGAAAGGAAGGAGAAAAGGGGGGAGGGAGCAGGGAAGTTCAGGGAGGGTGGTGGGAGGGAGGGGACAGGGGTTCCTATTACATTTGTATGAGCAGAAAAATAAATAAACATACAATTTTTAAAAAGTCCCTCCTCAAGATTATGCAAGCAGCAAACAACTGCTCAGGAGAGGAGATTCCAACCAGTAGAGCTGATATTGAAATGGTCACATTGGGACAACTATGGTTCTTATCCTAAAGGCTTTCATTAATAACGTTAACAGCATGCAAGTCGGATAGACAGTGCAAACAAAAAGATGGAAACTACAAACCACACAAAATTTCCAGAGGCTGATAACATTGTAAGGAATAAAGAATGCCTTAGATGTGTTGATTAACACACTGGCCTCAGCTGATGACTTTTGAGCCTGATTGTATCTCAGTAATTTTATTTTCGGTAAAATAGGTCACAAGTTTATTCTTTAATTTCCAAGAGTTATTAAAATATGTGAAAAATGACAAACATGGCTTTTTAATTTACATATGGTTATATATACAAAGTTGGCAAAATATTTTCAGAATCATATATATATATTCATAAAAAATCAAGAATATGCTTATTACTTCTGCAAAGCATTTTTAATGACTAAAACCCAACAAAAGTAGACGTTGAAGGGGAACAGAAAAGTGTTGACAATAGATTGCTTGAATATTGTTCCTCCCAAATGTCTAAACCGTCACATATACTACTACTATGTTCTATATACCTTGTAAAACTCAAAAATTCTGATGTCTCTTCACTGGTCTAAAATAAGTCTGGGAGAGAGTGTACTGGTGAACTGCTCAGTAAGAAATTCAGTTCTTTTGTTATCATTCTAATTTGGCTTCAGACTTTCTTACTTATTCGTTCTAACAACATTCCCATCTTCAGATGCATTTTACCACAAGGCAAGCTGTGCATACTCTTAAGGTCACATTTACTGGGTTCCCGAGGACTGCAGAATGGAGTCTGTGACTTCAGTGTTGGTTCTTTTGACGTGTTCACTGTTACCAAGTCAGAATCATGAGCACAAACTGAATGGAAGCTCCTTTCCTTCAGATCTGTTGCTGGGAAATGTGCAGTGTTGAAGTCACCTCCGGCTGGGAGGGATTAGGACTAAGATCCATACTGAAATGAGACACTTGAATGCACAGGTGTTTCATACTTTGACTGCCTTAGTTCTTCTGAGTTATTTTCATTACAATTAATTAATGTTCAGACATATCAAGGATGCCTTCTTGCATATTTTTAAGTGAATGTAGCTGTGTAAAGTTCTGTTTTATGCCAGGTTCAGCTGAATTCATTGAGGTATGCACACTAACTTTTTTCTCATCAGATCCTCTGTTTTTCCCAACGGTACGAGACAGGTTGAGAAATAAACACTAACTTCTGCTCAAGTTCCTGGGTTCCTTTGCACAGGAAATCCTGCTTCATTGCCTGCTCAATTTTTCTCCTGATGTCTTTTGAGGAAATGGGCTGCAATTCTAGCTTTGCTTTTGGCTCAGTCTTTTTTTCAGACATGAGCAGAAACAGAAGGAAGGAATCTGACACTGCATTTTATTCTTTTCTTTAGGTCTCTTTCATATTCCACAAAATCAAAAAGTAATTTAGACACAGTATTATCAACAACTTGCTAGTGGCTAAATCTGTGCGAAAGTTTCTGTGTTGTTCATACAGAAGGTGATTTTTGAGATCTTCCTATTTTTGCAAGAGACATTCACAGTGTCCTTTCTTTTGTCCTTTCTTTTAATTGTAGCAGAATTGGAGTTCTACTATTTTTAACCCCATTAGTATTGATTCTTTAGCCTGAATTTGCTTTTGGATGCTAGATGGTTGATTTATATCAATGTACTGCAGAGCTTCTTAGTTGTTTATGAAAGGAATATTGGTCAGCTGAGGATAAAGAGGCCGGTAACACTGATCCACATCTTCAACCTTCACAAAAGGCTTTCTGAGTCTTCCTGCTCTTGCTTTTGTGCTCCAATACCAAGTTTTCTCCCCCACATCTTTTACAGAAGTACTTGATTTCTTCAGTGAATACAACTCTTTTTTTCTTCTGTTCAATGTAGGATCTAATGTCATCAATATGAAGAATTTTTATTCCCCAGGATAAAGCATTTAATAATATACCATTTGTAGGAATAAAATCATGATCCTTGATAGCTTTTTCAACTAATAATTTTCCTTGACTCAAGCACACAGTGTCTGGAGACATAAAGTGAACTTCCATCATGGTTGGGATGAAGTGAGGTAGTTTTTACAGCATAAGCATAGTTCTACAGCATAAAGAGGAAAAGCAATTTAGGATTTTTCTTTTATGTCACCTTTGGTCTCTACAGCGACACACACTTATTCAAGTGTCCTTTTACACAAGTACACACACACACACACACACACACACAACCTGCATGCACATGCATGAGCACACACATGCATGTGTGCATGTAAAAAGGAGACGAGAGAAATGAAACCATGAAAATGCCTGAAAACTATGCAATAATTACAAAAACGCATGTAAAGTCATAAAGTAGATGTCAGGAATACCAGAAGAAGAAAGAAAGAAACAAAATAAATATTTGATGCATTCAATACCATACACCAAATCACAGATGCAAAAAGTTCAAAGAAAACATTAAGTAGGATAAATGTCAATAAAATTACAGCTAGGAATATCATATTCAAATGAAAGAAAATCAAAGATAAGGAAAGAATGCAGAAAGAAGTGAGATGGAAAACTGTCTGTATCCTGAGGAAAAATGATAAGAATTATGCTTGGTTTCTCAAAGTCCATTCAAATGAGAAGAGACTAGAGTGACATATATGCAGTATTGAGAAAATAAAAGAATGTCAAGTTGTAACTCTGACCCTGTGAAATTATCCTTCAACAATGAAGAAGAAAGAGGCTTTCTTCAACAGATAAAAATTAAGGAAATTTGGTGCTTGTACACAAGTCATCAAGAAATGGTTAAAATAAAACAATTTTTTAAAAATCAGAACGAACATAAACCAGAATCTTCTTTTATACATGGAGAAAGGAGGAGTATGAAGGAAAGAAAAAATTTAAAATAAAGTTGTCATAGCTAGATTCTGGTGTCAACTTAGCAACTGAAACCTCTGAGCTCACCATACAGTTGTGAGAAATCAATAGTTGAGTTAAGCCCCAAACAAGCCTAAAGGGGATTGTCTAATTGATAAGGAAGACTCAGCCTATGATGGGCAGGGCTTCCCTGAACAGGTGAATTAAATGAGTGCACTGATTGAGAAAGGAGGCATCCATTGTATAGTTGGCCAGGCATGCTGTTCTGGCAAGTAGGGACTGTCCCTTTCTCAGCAGTCCTGTGGAATATATGGATATCGTGTAGCAAATTCCCTGATGTTGGTATGGCTCTCCTGCCAATATGGACAAGAATCTGCAACTAGACACTTTTAATAGAAAATAAAACCCTATTAGCTATTTGGCTGTGAGTTTAGTGGAAACCATGCAAAGTAACTGCAACAGAATAAACTTATTTTTCTTACTAGTACATCAAGCAGATGAGTTTGTTCAAAATAGTAGCAACATAGATTACACATGCATATTTTATAAATTACATGACTTATAGTAATGACATAAAGAATGTTAAGGAGAAATTATGAATGTTTTGTATTACCCATGAAGACCCGGTATTTGTTCCCCAGATCTGATTAAAAAAAAACAGTAAGCAAGTCAATTAACGTAATACTTCACATCAACAGACGAAATAAAAAAAGTCACATGCCACATGCTCATGTAAATAGATGCATTAGAGGCATTTGACAAAATCAATACTGATAATAAAAAAATTCAGTAAAGTAGAAATAAAGGAAACTTCCTTGATTATATCAAACATTTATATAAAATTAACATTATACACTTAATGACGAGAAACTTAAAACTCTCTCACTTAGATCAGGAACAGTGCTGGGATGGCTTTTCAGTTCTGTCTTCCTTTTCTTTTTTTTCTCTCACCTTTAATTCCCATTTCTATCCCCACTCCTTTTCCTCTGGCAACCCTTGGTCTCTCCAGTCACATTTCCTCCTATTTCAGATCTTTTCATTTGTGTGGTCCACTGTGCTTCATACTGTGTCATCATACTGGAAGTCCCAGTGGATGGAATTAAAGTTAGATTGAAAAGGAATAAGAAAAACTGTCATTGCAGATGGTATGCTACAATGTCTATGCAGAATCTGAAAAGAATCTACAGAAAGCAGAAACTAATAAGTAAAACATCAGATTTTCAGAAATATGTACATTGATGCTTATAGCAGCTTCATTCACAGTTGTTAAAACTTTAAAATAACCAAGATATCCTTAAATAGCAGTATAGGCAAACTGTAGGACATCTGAGAATGGAATATGATTCAGCAGTAATAGAAATATCAATTCATAAACAATTAGGGAGTTTAAATGCATATTGCTAAGTGAAAAAATTCTACTGTCACAGTTACTCTGCAAGTTACTGATAAATTCATGACCAATGGCTTAAGGGAAGAAGGCATTTTATTTTGGCTTACAATTCTTGGTTACAGTTCCTTGTGCAGCTTGACAGGAGAGCTCACACCAACACCAGTAGATGAGGGAACTAGTCACACCATATCCACAGAGCTGGTGAGAGGATCAATCTGCACTTGGCAGAAAAGCATTATTTGCCAAGTATACCAAAGAATGCCAATTTCTTTAGCCAGTAAGTTTCGTCTTATTCACCTGCCCAGGCTGAATTATGAGCTGGGCTTTCCCTATCAACTAGACAATTTCCTGCAGATTTACCTTAGGTCTAAGGTACCTAGAACTTGAGCCCTCAACCATCAAGTTGACAGCATATCTATGATACCCATATACTATATTGTTCCAATCACATGACATTCTGGGAAAGATTAAAAAGTTCAGTGTTCGTCAGATGTAAGGTTGAAACGAAGAGATGATTGAACAGGATGAGCACAGAGAGGTTTTAGAAGAATGAACTTCTCTTATTAAATGCTACAATGTCACATTAAAGGATGCTCTGGGGATTGGGGGGGAGGCGGGATGGGGAGGGAGAGGGGAGGGGAGGGGGAGCGGGGAGGTCGGGGGAACATGGAGGCAGGGAGGGGACCAGTGTACCTGTTAAGTTTGTATGAGCGGAAATAATAATAAAATGCTACAATATCATAAGCATGTCATATAGACTTATCTAAATCTGTCATGGCTAGAACGTGAGTATCTTCCAAAAGTCTCATATGATTGAATCCTTAGCTAATGTTAATGTTTGAGAAGATTATGGCATCTTTAGGAGGTAGAGCTTTGTTGGAGGAAGGCACATTCCATGGGTTGGGCCTTGAGGCCTGGTAGCTTCCTCGTGCTTTGTTTCATTTCTCCTCCTTATGATGGCTTTAGGGACCTGAAGAAGCTTCCTGCTTCTGTCTTCAGCCATAGCTTCTGCTATACAAATCCCATCATGATAGGCTTTATCCCCCTCTGGAACAGTGAGCCAAATAAATCTCCCTTTTTCCCTTAAGCTGTGTATAAATACTGTCTCATGGGAAAAAGAAAAGTAACAAAACCCAAACTATACACCACGAGTGAGCCTTAATATTCTCTGTGGACAGTCTGCTAGAAAGGTTAGTCAATGTAGGCTCACCAAATGTAATCAGTGCCCTCACTTTAATGGGAGATGTGAATAATAAGAGGGTCTATGAAAACACAGGATATATAGGGACTCTTTGTACTCCCCTATCAGTTTTTACATGGTTCTATATCTGTTCTCAAATACCAAAGTCTATTCTAAAATCCTTCAAAATATAACCTTGAGTTCTTCACAATGTTTTGTCTAGGAACTATGAAGGAGTGCATAACTTACAGCCATGAATTCATGCATGAGGGATAATGAGATAAGGAAACGTCCAAGGTAAACTAAGCCCTTACACAGTTCACATCTTCCATGAAAAATTTGCAAGGGGAAAAAGTAAAACAATTCATTAAGAAATTAAAAGATAAAAAATGAATCACCCCACCATATGAATCTTTGGTCTTTAGGTCAACATAGTCATCAAGATCTGGAAATTCTTGGACTTAACAAGTCTCCTTCATCAAAGGTGGTATGTCCAAGTGCACCTCAATCTGACTAAGGAGGACAGAAGGACAAACATAGATAAAAGATGCTTGGTACAGAGAAATGAGTGGACCAATCCAGAGAGACTCACAACACAGAAAGACTTACAGAGAACGTTCAGTTAGACAGGAACAGGTCTATTGCAGAAGAGCAGGAGGAAGCTTGAAACAGAGGAACAGCCACTTAGTTCATAGGGAAAACAGCCACGGAGGAGGGAGAGCCAATAAGTAGGGAAAGAAAAAAGAAAGAAAACATAGAGATTAGTAGACACATGATCTCAACCTAATTGAACATTTCAGAGTTTTAAATGCTTTTAGAGGAGGATTAAGAAGGGAGCATAATCATTGAACATAGTTACACCATATTATTTGTCTAAAGAGCAATGTTATAACAAGTCTATCACTAGTTTTGCAATGAGGTAGAACATTCAAAGGGAAATTTATCAAATGAGAAGGTTTGGTCTCCCCTTTCCTCTTTAGTTGACCTCCTAAAGCATGTATGTCTTGAAAAGTCTTTGGATATATAGTTGGATAGACATAGCACTTCCTGTATTCTGATCATATCAACATAATATTTCCTCCCTTCTCTTAACTAAGCATACCATCTTCTGTACCATCTTCTGTTCCTATACTTCTTTTGGCAACATATAATGCTTGGTGAAGCTCCTTCTGCAGATTACTACATGCAACTATACGTGTGTTTAAATAGCACATTTACAGATAAATTAGAAGTCTACTGGTTAAATTGGCTAGACTTATTCATCCAACATGGATAGTAGGTACTTCACTGATCATTAGATTAGGCATAGTGGTAAAGAATCACCCATCCAGAATTCTAATCTCAGCCTCATTACTTAAGCAGTATTGGAAACTGGGACCTCCTTTGGCTCAATCTCAACATTTAATGTGTACAGATAACAACAGAACTTACTTCTGTGGTTTACGGTAGGTAATATCAGGTATATGCCATGCCTGATAATGTGTTCATGGGCAATAACTAGTAGCATTTTAGTCAAACGTGAAGCTAATAATGTGATGAAACAGAGATTTAGAATCACAGTGTATCCACAGCTTCACTCATTCATGTGTTAGCCTGATATTCTTTTGTGTGTGTGTGTGTGTGTGTGTGTGTGTGTACAAGAGGGTACATGAGTGTGTGTCCCTGTGGAGACCTAAGGGTGATTGGGAATCATCCTGACAGCCTGAATTATTCTATCGCCTTCGTTTGTTTTGGGGTTTTCCAGGCTCCACTTTCCATGACCAGAAGTTCAGGCTGCCACAATTTCTGCCTAGTATTTTTGAGACCTTTTGCTTTTGAGACCAAAGTTTTAACCCTGAGCCATCTCTCCAGTCAACCTCATAGTCTTAACTTAGCCTTGGTATCTTTAACTAACCCCTTCATATATTGACCCTTTAAGCCCTTTAAACACAATTCTGATTTTGATAATTGATATGAAATTATTTCAAAATTTGAGAAACTCAGAAACTTTCCATGGGTTCTGAACAGTCAGATGAGGATTTGACTATCTGTGAATCTATTACGTGGCCTGCCCTTCTGGAAATCAGACTTTGAAATAATAAGAAGCAGGTACTGTAAGGACGAAACTTACTGTTGCAACATAACAATTCAGATTTTCTGAAACTGTATAAGTTTTAACATGTAAATTTTTGACAGTCCATGTAAACTTTCCTGAAATAAGAATATAGCTTCCTGAGATCTCCTGGGTGTTTGTACTGTCAGTGACTGAAGCCATCATGTTAAAAGACAGCAAAGTTGGTCCTTTACTCTTGGAGAAATTTGTTACTATTCAGAAGGAACTTACCCACAAACTCTGAGTTGATATCTTAAAAGTGCTTGCTATCATATCAGAAGAAAGTACTAAGTTTGCCACCAAACATAGACCCTGGGTTCGAAGGTCATCCCATTCTTTTCCTCAGTTTGAGAGCTCTATGTTTCCAACACAACAGTTGGAGAACAGATTTCAGAGACTTCCCTAGCAAAATTCGCCACGATCTTCAGTGACAGGTGCCACTTGTTTAGCCTAGCTTGTGCAAGACCCTGTCCACAAAGCAGATCTCATCTGTTGTGCTCTATACGTCATAGTTAATACTGACATTTCATAAAGTTAAACATCATTATTTTCTGTAGAACCTTCATAATAAAAGAAATGTTTTTCATGCTGCCTCTGATCGGAGTCTGCTGGAACCTACTGTTTTTAACATTTTTTTTAGCTAAATCTAATTTAAGTGCTACATGAAATGACGGGTAATATGCAGATATAATGACTCCTTTCATGGACTGACTTTGAAGTGTCACCCGCCTCTATAGTTCACTTCAATACTGTATCACTTGTTCTTTAGAGCATTTTGAAAATATCACTCTGAAAGCACTTTGCTCAATTGAGCCTAGCCATTGCCTTGAGTTCAAACTAAATAAACATAAAAACAGTTCTGATCTGACCATATCAGTTCTGCCGGCCCTCAAGGAACATTGCTCTACTATAAGTACCCATGCTTTTCTGGAGCGGCCTGCTGAGATCTGGCTGGTTCTAAAGCCAGCTCTAACCTGGGCAGAAACCATTAGGAAGCTATTGGCTATTATTGGTGGTTCTCTCGTTGTCGCACAAACAATGAACTCCTAGGTGCAAGTTGTGTTTATGAGGTCAGGGTTTTTTTCCATTAGTCTTGGTCCTCAGCAGTTGGCTAGTTACAAATGCAGTCCTGAGACCAAATGACTAGAATCCAATTATCCCAGCTTCCTGTCTGCAGTATCCTGCCAAGGAGGAATAGTCATGTTTGCCTGTCTCATCAGGCTCTCAGGATTCAAAGGATAACATTTGGAGAAAGCTAACAAACAGTAGGTCCTCAAACATTTTGATGGAGAGACAGCGCCATGTGGAAAGAGACTCTCTGGACCATAATGAAAAACCCCTGCTGTGTGTATCCTTTCTCTTATCCTTTCTCTTCTGGCTGCTGCTAACTCTTAGAGTTTCTCATTCAGTGTAGTGAGATGAGGGCACCAACCACTATGTGGTTTGGCATTTCTTATGAGATGAAGCATGCAAATATTTTGCTGATAATTTGCTGCTGCTGCTGCTGCTGCTGCTGCTGCTGATAATACGAATACCTAAGCCCGGCAGAGTAGCACATTGCTAGAAAGGCTGAGGCAGGAGTTTGAGACCATCATAAGATACACAGTAAGTGCTGAGCTAGCTATAGCTGCACAAAGACTCTGTTACAAACAACAGCAATACTTAGCATTTCCTAAATGCTTCTTATATAGTCAGGCATGTGAAATAAGTATTGTTTCTGTCTCTACTTGCATATGAGGAAATCAGATATCGAAATTAAGTACTTTTTTCAAGCTCACATCACTGGAAGAGGCCACATGGAGTCATAGCCAAATATTCTGATCCAAGGACAGAAGTTCCAAACTTTCTAGTGTCAATTACTCTTTCCTGTAAAGAGTCATGCGTGTCTTAGATATTAGACCATATAAATCACTCTCTCATATCGCTTCTATTAATTTTTCTAAATTTGATTTGTCACTACTGTTATTGCTTGGTTTTACACTGCTTTGCAAATACAATAGCAAACACATTTTAGTTCAATGTTATACAATTTACTAACAACTGTTCTAGAAATAATTTTATACTTACAGATAAGGAAAGTAAAAACCAAGAGCTTATATAACTAGCTAAGGTCATTCGGTAAATGCTGAAATCAAGAGTCTCATATGCATACAGAATTTTCCCAATCAGTTTCCATGCAAAATATGATTTTTAGCCCTGAAAAAGACTTATAATCAAAACAGAAGGCTAGGTGGACAGTCCTGATCACCATAGCATGTCTGACATCAGAGTCATGTCATAAATACACCTCTATTAAGTAAGATCACTGATTTCTGAGTATATTCAGTTTGGGCACAGTTATAAGAAAAAAATAGTTAAGTTAAGGCCAGAGCAAGCCTGCAAGAGATTGTCTAATTGATGGGGAAGACCCAGCCCATGGTTGGCAGAACTGGTCCCTGGACAGGTAAATAAGATGGAGGGAACTGGTTGAGGAAATTGGCATTTTTGGTATACTTGGTTGGACATGTTGATCTGGTAATTATTCCTCTATCAATGTTCTATGACTAATGAATAGTGTGTGACCATCTCCCTTAGCTTCTAGTGTAGGTATTGAGCTCACTTGCCAAGCTGGATAAGGAGCTGCAACCAAGAGTCATAAACCAAAATAAAACCTCTCATTGCCTTAAGCTGTTTGGTCATGAATTTATCATCAACAATGCAGATAATTGAAACAGACCCAAAGCAACTGGTAATATAGTTTGCAGATGCCAACACCAGTGTAATGCTTTGCTAGCTCTCAGAACACCCACACAGAGTCAGTCCCACAATCACCCTCGACTGCCTGGGGACACACACCTATCTGGATGAACCCTCACCAGAGGCAGCAGTGACCGGCATTCAAGAATTTCAGTGGTGAAGGGAAGCATGGTAAATGCAATAACCACCATGATGAACTCTATCATTTTTCAGTAGTTTTTATCCCAGTGTCTAGCACAGAGTAGGTGTTTAATTAACATCTGTTCAAATGAAGAAAGACACAGTGTCCAAACTAATGACTATCCCTAGCATTCCTGAGGCGGTTAACGATGTTGATGCAATTTTATTATATGCTGAGATACTCTATGTGGAGTCAAATGTCCTGGTCACTTACAGGGTCAGTTTTAACTTACATTCTTAGTAATGGTGATTAGTGTACATTGAGATAGCTACTTTGGACATTTCTACATCATATGGGAACCTAAGAGCATCCACAAAGATGTGGAAAAATGTATGAAGATATTGGAGTAGCTGGGATTGCCTTTCCTGACTAAGATAGCTCATGACATAAGCCTTAGACTAAACTGGAGAGTAGTGGAGGATGTATGGTGAGTCACAGCATAGTCAAACACAGAAGGCTCAGAAATGGAAGTGCAAAGGGAAGTGAAACAAGGCTCAATTTACTTCCTCTACTCTGAAATGGGCCTGTGTCATGGGTATAAACAACATATTAATAAGCTATTAGGAACTAGTTATGGTTTTTAGCTAGAGTTGTTGAAAATTTAGAGGAAAATATGAATTTTTCCTTTTGTTGTTATGTATAAATATGACTTAAAATACAAAGTAACCTGGCAGGTATGTAAATGTAGGCTTATAAAAGATAGTAGAAGTGATAGGGAACAAACTTTGAGAGGCAGCAGTGAAACCCAACAGAGAAGACCAGGTAAATCATTCTAAAGTAAGAGAATATGGAGAATATATGTAAGAGGGTAGAAAAGTCCCAAATCAGAGATAACTTACCAATAATTATAAATAACCATATTCTGAATTTGTTGCTTGCTCCTCTATCTTTTAAATTATAGTGTTTTAATTCAAGTTACTGGACTGCCATCTCTTACTTTTTGAGACTACCTTTTTTCTCATATAATGTAGAAACCCCACTGAACAAAACTAATGCGTGCAATTCTGCTGGAACAGCATAGTGAACCATTTCAATGAGTGGATTTGGACATTTCTACATCATAGAAGTTGTCATAGGAAACTGGATACAATCAGGGTACATATCTTCCTGGGGCTCACCTGGCCAGTAATGGGCATAATGAAGGGTGAAGTCAGATTCCATGTCCCCCCATCATTCAGTGTACTACAGTGAAACCATCAACTGCAATAGAAGAATTGAATAGCAAAGAAATGTCCGGAAATTAGAAAATAAATAGACTTTTCTCTACTGAGAGGGATGCTATTAAAGAAGACAGAATTTCTGGAATGAGTTTGGCCTTTGAGTTTTACCAGCTCAGTGTTACCAGCAGCTCTGTGCTGAGCCAAGGAGACACAACAAGAAGGGCAACCTTGATGAGGCTCATCCATCCTGGCTCCTGCCACTGACTCATACCCTTTTGATCCACTCTGTAGCTTTTCTGGGACGAGAGGCCCCAGAAATGGTGCCTTAGCTCAGTTCATCCAATCAGAGACTTTTCACTTGAAATTATGTAACCCTGACATGAGTTGCCTTTCACAAAACCTCCAGCAACTGATGACTCACAGCCTACACTTGGCAAAGCCTCAAGATGAGAGAGATTGCTCTAAGGATTTCAAGAAAGAATGTGGAATGAACCAGGAGAGTCTGTGTTCTAGCCAAGAACTTCATCATGAAGCAGTGTCATATGGACCCCCAATTTGGACCTTGTTGACAAGAGATTGTACACTGAAGGTTGTCATGCTACTTCCAGAAACAGAAGGGGAATGAAAAGATATAACCACCTAATCGCCTTCAGTACTGACAAAGATTCAATTGCAATGAAATTATCTGATCTTCACCAAGGTTTTAAAGATGCAGATCATATCTACTCTTTCCTGTAGTCACTCATCAGAGTTATTTTCATATTTATACACATTCTAATTTGGGGACAGTGCCTCATCTAAGTTTGATACTTAAAAAAATTTTTCTAAAACTTTGATCTATTGTTTCTGTCTACAATGAGACAAATAGCAAAGTGAAAAAGGAATTCTCAAGATGGGAAAATCTTGGCAAAATAGCTCTACACATGATTATATCTATGGTCCTGGGTCAGAAACTTACCCTCTGTAAACCTTGCTTATGTATGAAATGGGAGTTACATGAAAAAATAATGGAAACAATAGAGGAAACTACTATCTGCCTTAAAATATCCTAAATGCTATGAAACATACAATCTTCTCTAAATTATTCAGTCCTGTGAAAAAGTAGTATTATTTCCTTCTCCCTCCTGTTTTATGTGTAGTTTAAAATTTTTATCCTGATTTTATACACGTGTACATATTTTGATCATATCATCACTCATTATCATCTCTTTTCCTTTTGCCCCTCCAACTGCACACCCTCTTTCTAAACAATCTTTCCCCTATTGTCACATTCTTTCTTGTATACTACTGCATTTATTTAGGGTTGCTTACATGAGCATAGAGGGTAGGCATTTATTTATTTTTTTTAAAAGCTTTTTAAAAATAAATTTATTAAATTTACATTTTTATATACATGCTCCTTGACTCCCTTGTTTCCCCCCTCCTTTTCTCCCTTGCTTCCCTCCCAGTCTCATTCTATCCTATGCTCCCTCTCCTCCCTACATGGGTCCAGTTTACTCCCTCCTATTCTGTCTTTGGCTCTATGGGTCCTGGGGTTTCCTCTGTATTGTCTGTTCTTATGAGGATTCAGGCCTCTGTGGCAGACAGAGAAGGCCTTCCTTGGGCAGTCAGCTGATATGAATATTCCCCTACTTTTGTCTGATCCTTTGTCCCTAAGGATCCTGAAACTCTATCTCCTGAGATCTACACCAATCCATGGTGGCATGTTATCACATCCACCACTGTTCAAGCCCCATTGCTGTGAGTTTCTGGTTGTGACTTCCCTATCTTGAGTGGAGTGACCTGTCTAACAACAGAAACTCTCCACCTTTAGGCTCTTATGGTCTTACCGCCCCCTCTTCCACAAAGTTCTCTGAGCTTCCAGATGGGGAGAGATTTGGCTGGCTTGGTTCCAGATGAATAGGGTTGCTGCTGTTCTGTATTCAGGTTGTTTGTTGTCCATTTTGCACAGCACAAAGCTGCCTCCTATCTGGTACTGAGATTCTCTTCTGTCCAACAATACAGAAACTGTTAAATAGAGACCTTTATATATGAGAAGGCTTGAAGGAGAGGGAGGATCAGGAGTAGGGCATAGTAGTGGTTGGGATCAACCTCCAGGACGGAGACTGACCGTAGATTGCATCAGAAGCCTTGCCATTTTTCTTGATGGTGACTTTATTTCTCTATTGAAATTTGTTCCTTTGTCGTTATTCCCTTTGGATCTTGTTTTCCATACCTTGCTGTTTCAAATCCTTCATGGGTATAAAGGGTAATATAAAGATTTTCCTTTGAGTATGTCATTATGAGCACTTGGAATTAGGTTTCACTTCTAAGGGAGAACATGTGATGTCTGGTTTTCTGTGATTGGGCTGTATCGCTCAGTATGATTTCTTCTAGCTCCATCCAGTTAGCAACAAATTTCATTAATTTGTGTTTTTTTTGATATCTGCGTAGTATTCCATTGTGTATATGTGCCACATTTCATTATCCATTCATCAACTGTCGGACACTAAGGTTGATTCCATGACTTTGCTATTGTGAATAGTGCTGCAGTGAACATGGATATACATGTATCAATATAGTACAATGAAGCATTTTTTGAGAATATTCTCAGCAAGGTATAGTAGGATCATATGGAATTTAAATTTTTGACTTTTCTGATCAACATAGTTGTTGTACAATTCTGCATTCCCACCAGCAATGTATGAGGATGCCCTCCACAATCCTCTTTAGCATGTGTTGTTGCATATTTTTTGGATTTTTGCCATTCTGACTGGTGTGAGATGATATCTCAGAATAGTTTTGATTTGCATTTTACTGATGGATAGGAAGGTAGAACATTTTTTAAAGTATTTTTTAGATATTTCAGTTTCTTCCTGGGAAAAAATTCTTTCAAGTTCCATGGGACACTTTCTAATTGGGCTATTTATCTCCTTGTTATTTAATTTTTGAATTCTTTGTATACTGTAGATATTAGTCCTCTATCAGATGTGTGGTTATTGAAGATTTTCTCCCATTCTATGGATTTTTTTTTGCTTGGTTGACAATATCTTTAGATGAACAAAAGCTCTTTAATTTCATGAGATATCATGAAAGTGTTGGCCTAGGCCAATCAGTCTGATGGAATTACCTACTCTTTCTTCCAGGGTTTTTATACTCTTTGTTTTAATCATAAGGTCCTTGATCCATTTGGATCCATTTTTCATGAATTATGACAAGTAAAAATCTAGTTTCAGTCTTCTGTATGAATGCAAACATTACAAGCAAATAACTTAACAATCCAACTTTTTTTAGAAAGACAATACAATCCCAAAAGTGAGATACAAACAGAAATTAGTAAAACCTGGGGAGAAATATCCAAAATTGAGATAAGGAAAATTATACAAAGATTAAACAAAACAAAGAGTTCGTTCTTTGAAAAAAACCAACAAGGTTGACAAAACTTTAGCCAAGTTAACCAAAGCCAAAGAGAGAAAACTCAAATTAATAAAATTAGAGATGAAAAAGGAGTCACTACAACTGACACCAAGGAAATTCAGAGAATCATATAGTCACACTGCAAAAATTTATACTCTACAAAGTTTGACAATAAGAAAGAAATGGATGAATTTCTTAATAAGCACAGCTTATCAAAATTGAAATAAAGATGAATTGAATTACTTAAACAGTTCTATAACAAGTGATGAAATTAAAGAAGTAATTACAAATCTCCCCACCAAAAACTGTCTAGGACCAGATAGATTCAGTGAAAAATTCTATCAAACATTCATACAACAACTAACGCCACTACTCCTTAAGCTATTCCATAAAATAGTGAAGGAAGGAATACTTCCAAATTCTTTCTATGAAGCTAATATTACACTAATCCAAATAAAAATACAATAAAAAAGAAAACCGTAGGCAGTCTCATTGATGTACACGGACCCAAAGACCCTCAACAAAATTTAGCAAGCCAGATTCAGAAATGTATCCAAAAAATTCATTCACTATGATCAAGTAGGATTTACCCAGGCATACAAGGTTGGTTAAACATATGCAAATTGTCACACCTTTATATAAACAAATGTAATCCTTCATATAAACAAATCCAAGAACAAAATTACATCACTCTATCAAGAGAAAGCTTTTGACAAGATCCAACATCTCTTTATGGTCAAAGTCTTGGAGACAATTGGAATGTAAGGAACATGTATCAATATAATAAAGGCTATATTCAACAAGCCTATAGCTTTTAAATAGTGAAATACTTGAAGCAGTCCCTCTTTGATCAGGAACTAGTCAAGGTTGTACACTCTCACCACTTGTATTCAATAGGGTACTGGAAGTCTAAGCTGGAGCTATTAGACAAGAGAAGGAAATAAAGGTATACAAATAGGAAAAGAAGTCAAGTTATCCTTATTTGCAGATGAAATTTACTTTATCTGAGAGACTCCAAAAACTCTACCAGGAAACTCCTGGAACTAGTAAGTTCAGTAGAATGGCAGGGTACAAAATCAATGTTCTAAAACCAGTGGCTTTCTTATACACTAAGGATTAAAAAAAATGTCAGAAAGTCCTAAGAGAAACAATTCCATTTACCATAGCTCCTTAAAAGAGATGAAATACCCTTACATAAATCTAACCAAGGAAGTGAGAGACCTGTACAATGAAAACTTTAAAACCCTAAAGAATGAAATTTCAAAAAATACCAGATTGAAAGACCTCCCATGCTTCTGGATGAGTAGAATTAACATAATAAAAATAGCCATTTTACCAAGAGTGATATACAGATTCAATGCTGTATCAATCAAAATTTCAAGGCAATTCTTCAAAGAAATTGATAAAGCAATCTCGAATTTCATATGAAAGCACAAAAGGCCCAGGATAGCTAAAATAATCCTGAGTAATAAAAATTATGCTGAAGGAATCACCATGTCAGACCTTAATCTACACTATACATCCATAGTAATAAAAAAAGCATGGTACTGGCTCCAAAAAAGACATATAGATCAATGGATAAGGGTCAAAGATCCAGAAATAATCTGCTATACATATAGTAATCTGATTTTTGACATAGGGGGCTCAGAAAATTCAATTGCAAAAGAACAATATCATCAACAAATGGGAGTAGGAATTAACTTGATCAAGAGCAACTAGCCAGCAGCCATGCCATTGAAAAATATGGCTCCACCTCCTTTGGCAGCCATTAATATCTGTAGTTCCTCAGGGAGGGTGGGCCTCATGGGACTTTTGGCCCATCTTTGACAGAATTCTTATGCAGTCAGTCTTTACACTTCTATTTTCATCAATAAAGAAGATGATACTCCTGATTTCTCCGCACCATTTCCTTATGATTTTACATGCAGTTTCTGGACTCCAAATATAATGGAATCCAAAATAGTAACAGTAGCAACTATATTGCACTGAATGCACATTGTATGCCAGAAACTGGACCGTTTTACTCCTGGCCTCAAAAACATAACCATAGTAATACACTATCAGAGAAGAAGCTAGAGGCCTAAGAATTAAGGAATTTTCCTGGGATTCGCACAATTAGAATATGGAAGGGCAGAGATCTCAACCGAATTCCAGTCAATGCTAAGTCCAAGCACTTAACGCTTTTCCATGTATAAATGGCAAAACTGAAGGCAGAATGGGTAAGGATACGGCAGTCATTTGGTAGGTGAGAAAGAATCCTGGGAAGAGGCATTTAGGAGTTGAATGCTTTTTCAAGAAGGTGCTAATTTTATCCTAGCCTTAGCAACTCATTGTGTCTGTCCTATACATCCATGGCCCCATTTATTTTTTCTTCATTCAATGTTGTCTCAATAAATTCTGCTATTGGTGAAATATCTGTCAGTGTCCTCTAGGATTACACAAGGTCAAGTCACTCCCACAGCTTCAGTCTGTGTCATCATTCTGCTCTGAAAATACAAAACTTCAGACTTTAATTCAATAACAGACATGTACCAAAAATGAGAAAAAGGAAGAAATTTTCAACAAACCAGAGAAGCAATGGTATTTTCAAACTCTAATCCTTTTGGTACTTGCAAGAAATAAATATGATAAGTATCTTGATGCACTCAAAAGTGTGACAGGAAAATTTTCCTTTTATCAGAAGGCTGCAGCTTTTGCAAGAGGTGGAGATTAAATGAGAGAGCAGCAGTGATTTGGGGCTGAAAAAATTAAAGATGGTGCATTGCAGCATAACTGGCTCAGAATTCTAACCAACTAAATTTAGTTAATTTACTGAGAGACTTTGGTGTACAAAAGTTTGAGGTGGGCACCAGAAAGAGCCAAAGGCAGAAAATAAAAAGTGGCCAGCACCAAATATCTGATAAGGTAACTCAGGAAAGGCATGAAAGAGACACAAACAAACATATAACTGACATAAGAAAAGAATAAATAGTGTTGGAGATTGGATGGCACAAGTTAAAAAAAAAAGTTCACTTTATCCTGTAGGGGGAAATGTGCCCCCATGGAATGAATGACTGGAGCCTGGATAGAAAAGTGCAAGGAGAGATTGAGTGAGACAGAGCATAGTGCTTGCTTTGCCGAGATAAAGAGGAATAACTACAGGCAAGATTGTAAACATTAGGCTCAGAAAACAGTAGGAACCCCAGACTTGGTTGCAATGGTGAGTTGGGCAAGGGATGGAGGGATGTCAATTGGATCCTTGAGATTAACAGCCACACCAGAAGAAAGAGTATGAGTTGTGGAAAGGCATAGATATAGAAATGCTAGGGACAAAAATCTGCTGATTGCATTCCAGATAGACTTCCTCTTATTCCTGATAAAATGAATGGGGTTGACAAAAAATCTCTTTCTAGCTGGTAAAGAATTTGGTAGCTTTCTTCTACAAAGATGCTAATTGGAATTCACTGACATAAAATCAATGAAGATGTACTGGATGAATACATATGCTTCTGTTCACAGACAGCCAAGGCTCCATAGAGAAAGAAGGAAGGCAAGTATAAGAGTACAAGAAGGGAATCCATTCATTTTCAGAGCAGTTCCTTCTACTAAGAACAACAGGCAGATCAAGGAGGGATCAAGCCCACAACCATAAATGGCATGGCAGAACAAGATTTTACTTGGCACGCCTAGTTCCAGAGAATGTCGCATCCATGGAAAAATTCCACATTAACTTCTCCGATGCTTGGGTTATTCTTCAGGTCCACATGATATAACAATGACATTTACCATATAGAATGAAACCATGTAATATGTAAGATGTGTCTCTCCAACGTGGATACCTAGCACATAACTGAAGAATGGTATCCAAAATCACTTCTTTGATCTCACCTCCTTTCACATCCCCATATTCCTTGAGTTCCTTTGATCTCACCTCCTTTCACATTCCCATATTCCTTTGAGTTCCAACCACCCATGTCAAGCTCATTCCAGCCCTGGAGCACTGGCATCTGTCATTCCCTTGTCCAAAACAATGTCTCTCCAGATCAAATGAGCAATGTGCTCTTTGTCCCTAAGCACAGAGCTCACCTCCTCCTCTAAACCCTCTCTAAGTATACAAATAGGAGTACATCACATGTTGTTCAGTTCATATCTACTTTTACTGATGCTTTCTGCAGTGCTTGTTAATTACCTAAGCCTGTGTAATTCACGTATGTATAAGTCTTCTTGTTTATTTGTTAGTTTCTAGAGCTGATAGACAACTAGCAACAGACCCTGACAGAGTGTGCTCAAAATCTGTTTCTTTCAATCCTGTAGGGCAGCAGAGAAAATTAAAATACAGAATAGATTTAAAAAATAAAACCCCTTATCTCAACACCCTGACAGGATGCAGTTTGGGGCAATAAAAAAGCAGAAAAGTGGACAGCAATGGCCAGCTATAAAGCAGAGGACCAGCAACTCAGCAAGGTTCACACAAAATCAAACCAACCCAACATCCCCATCCTAAGGCTTTGGGAACCTCACAGAAGAAAGGTCAGTGAGATGGTAAGAACCTAAAGATGAGAAGATTCACTGTTGGACAAGACATTCTGCTCAAGACAGGACTGTTGCACATAGGAACTCACTACAGTGAGACTTGTCCTTACAAGACCTACATAATGACTGACATACCAACATGTCCCCACAGACTATCAAGGAACTTGAGAGAGATAAGAACATACAGTGGAAACCTTGGGGACTAAAGCTGGATGAGTAAAGTGGAAATTCCCTGAAGAGAGGCCACTTGGTATGCCACAGAGGACTGAATCCCTACAAGAGTAGACAAGCCAGAGGCAACCCTGAGATCCATAGAGCAAACAGGCAGGTGGGATTGATGGAGGGTAGGAGAGAGAAGATAGGAGGAAGAAGAGCTAAGTACTCAATATGCTTGTAAAGATAGAAAAATTAATAAAAAGAGTAGACAAATCAGAGAGAACCCTGATTTGTAAACAGAAACAGACAAGCAAGAAGGTGAGAGGGAATGGGATGGATTGATAAAGGGAAGGGAGAGGAATGGGTAGAAGGAGAGATGGAGGAAACCAGGGATAAGTACTCAATATGCTTGTGAAACTAGAAAAATAAAAAATAAATAAACATGAATTCAATGATTTATTAATAAATTGTTTTCTTAAAGAAATGTTAAAGAAAAAAAAAACACCCCAATGTTAGCATATCAGCTCCTCCTTCTTGGAGAGATCTAGGTAATTGCTCCAAAATGAAGACAAATAATTTAGAAAGAAAGCAAGAATTTAGAACATTTCCAAGGTAAGGCTAGCCTGAAGACAATTCATGCAAGAAATTTTTGGAACTTAGAACTCTGCCTGGATAAAGCAGGTGCTTCATTCACAGTTGTGCACACTTACGTTTTCATTCTTGAAAACATCAGGTGATGAGATATTTTCAGTATAAAGAAAGGTTTTAGAAAAAGGAGAAGTAAATCTGGGTGAAAGACTGACACTTAAAATAGGTCACAATCAATGTTATGGACTCTTTCAGCATAAAACTAAGAAAGGAAGAAAATGAGTCTTATCACAGATCTTAAAGGGACATCCTCTGGCTATGTGGGGTTGCCAAGAATGAAATAAAGAGATAGGATGATTCAGAATTACATCTTCCCCAAGTGTCATGAATCTCTTGTGCAATGGGAACTTGAAAAAAGCTTGTTTGAAGCAAGCATTCTGGTTTGAAACATAGCTATTGTTCATTTTCTGAGTTGTGTCAGAATAAAGACGCCCCCGTAAAGATGCCCCCAAGAGTTAAAGAGCTAGGTCACCTGTCAGTTCTCACTCTGTCCTTGTTTGCAGGAGGCTCTTTACTGCCTTGCTCTCAGAAGAGATAAGACCAAGATCTCATTGACATATAGTGTGACTTCAGGCTCCTGGTTGATTTTGTCATGAAAAGAAAAAGTGTTTTAAACAAAGGGTCACATGCATCATAACTTCAACCAAAGACCTATGGCTGTACCATAGCTTGTTGCACAGCTGTGAAGGGTTCCATGTGGTCCTTGACCTGAGGTTGGCTGAGCTGTACCTCAGTGCTCAGGCAACCATCAGATCTACCTCAGTGCCTGAGAGCTTAATAAAGATAAAAGGCTGACGAGCAGGAAAAAGTATATTACCTGAGGATCCTATGCTTGCTAGATTTACTTTTTTTAGAGGAAAATCTGATATTGGAGACAGAAATTCTCCCACTTCAAGCTTCAGCTGCTCCTGTGAGATGCCATAGGCTCTGAGGGTTGCAGACACTCCACAGTACAGAGGTATGGGGGTTGACTTTGGCATTTTATTGCATAATCAAAATTCAGTTATTAGTATTTTTAATAATTTATATCAACATGTACAGATGCATTCATATAAACATATGTACTATATCAATGTTTATCAATAAATAGAATTCATCAATTAAAAAACCCTATGTAGGCTCTTGCTTTTCAAGGAATGTATTCTGGGGACTGCATCATAAAGGAGTTATCCTGAAACCAAGAGAATTTCCCATGGAAAAAAGTTAGAACTAGGATCTTAATGCCTTAAAACCTCACTGTCAAATAAAACACAGATATAACTAACCATCAAAATCAACAATAACACCATTATCAGAATTGGCAATCCTCTAAAGTTATAAAACTTGTAGCACAGACACACATGTGCTTGGCATACTGATTACATGGGGACTCAGTGCTTTATGAACTATACAAGTAGTCCCATTTGTAGTTCCACTTTTCAAAAATGTAAACAAAATCTTTGAGGAAACAACATTATACCATAATTAACCATCACTTACATGAGCTATCGAGCCAAGAAATATTATCTGGTTCAGTATCTTAATAGACTTTCCAGGTAATAAACATTCTTCTTTAGTGGTCATCCTTAGTCAGCCCCACATTTCATTTATTAATATAACATATAAATAATTTTCAATGTAGGAATTAATTAGATTTGATGGCCCAGGAATTTTTCTCTAAATACATTTTTACATCGAAAATAGGTATAGGAATTTGTTCAAGTGACTGAATTATTATGAAAAGTTAAGGGCATTCTCACCCAAAATAACTCACAATCTATATGTCTTTTCAACTACTATTTTAAGAATGAAATCCCTTTAAATAGCATGTAATTTATAAACTTGTCTTTGGGGCATTCTGGAGTGAACTAATGAAGAGGGAAAGAATTGGAAGAACTGATCACTAGAACCTGTTAATGGGTTTTGAATCCAGAATAGATTCATTCTTTAAATGGATTCATCTCTTGGTGAATAAATCCTTAGCTCTTGAGATCTTGGGCACCTCTACAGTAATTCAAAATACCCCTATAATAATAAACACACGGAATGAATGTCTTTTATGATTTACAGAATGTTTCCATAAACATGATTCGTCTCCACAGCAGCTGCTATGAAATAAGCAGAAGAGATTTTGAGGCAACAGATGTTCAACTTTCAGTCCCATCCACTTGGAAAGTCAGATAGTGCACATGCTGCCCCCTCCCCATTTTTGCTCCCCACATACATTATGTTCATGAATGTGGTGAGAGCAGGAGCAGGCAAGACAGGCTGATTGAATCTGTTATCCAGTTCCAGAAAAATGATTTCAGGAATGTATTGCTCCTTTGTATTAGAAAAGAACTACCCTCAAAATGGTTCTTACCTCTGAGTGAATTCTGAGTCTTATGATGGCAAGGGAACATGGATTTGGAAAATCAAGGGATTAATATGGCCAGAGAGTCAGGGGTAAAGTTACACCTTCAAGTCTCTCCATATTTGGCAAGACGAGATCCTCAGTCATGACTGCTCCACCTATCGTGAAAAAACAGGCTTCCCAAGAACCATTCCAGTGATCCTCAGCCCCATTCAGGAGTTCTAAGTGACAGTTTTCTTTCAGTCTACTTCCCTTTGCTCCCCAGGAAAGTTAAATCTTCACATGATGGAGAATTCCTTTTGGCATGTGGATGATTTTTGGCAATCTTATCTTCCTAGCTCCAAGGTTTCTTTCCTGTCAATTCCAGAACTGAAGTCAACATCAACAGGAATGGTAATGATTCATGAGCAGTTTGAGAAAAGAGCAGTAAATAATCCTGAGAATCATTCAAACCACAGTCATGATAAAGCACAAAACCTCACCAGGCTCTGGGAAGGGGTGTTGGCCTGCCTGGTACCTTTGTTCTCGTGTAGCTGGGAAGAGCTACAGACTCAGCTTAATTGCAAGGGCAGAGCTGATCATGTCAGGAATCTAGGAGGCCAGATCAGGAGGACAGTTCCTTTGAAACAAAGCCTGAAGCAGGCAGGTCATGACTTTTTGAGGTAGCAGATGACTGTAGCAGCATCCTGTTGTCCCAGAAATGGAAAGAAATCTTAAAGACACCTCCCCAGTCCAATCTTCAGAGAATGTCCAGAAAGGACTTTTTATTTGAGTGCTCACATTTCAGGAGCAGAGCGTCGGCTAGTCATCCAGGGTATCTGACTTGGAGTCGAATGTCTGCCCATTGCCAGCACAGCAGTGCTCAGTGTTCCTCCATCTGAGGCATAGTAGGGGTCCTCTGGGACCAAAGAGGGGTTTGAGGACTTTAAATTGAGACTTCGGGCTTCACCACAAGTTCGCAGAAAAGATTACAGCATCTCTCAACGAATATTCACAGTGCCACCAGCCCTGCTGTTATGAAATGCACTCTTGTAGGCAACAGGAAAGTGAGCGGCTCAGAGAAGACAGGTCTGGGCCTGGCACTGGGGCAAACTGTCTTCGGCTTCCCATATCAGAGATGATTTTCCACTGCCAGATAGCTCTGCTCCATGTCTTCCACTTTTAAGTCTACTCTGAAGGACACACTGACATTGAACACAGGAAAAAGCAAGCAGAAGTCTAAGACTGACAAAAAGCTGGCCAAGAGGATGCCTGTCTGCACCAAGAGACACAGGGCGGAAAGTGTTAATGTCCAGCACAGAACAGGGCCAGGAAAGGACAGACAGCTTGAACGGCATTGTGGTAGATGTAACCAAGCAAGAAGCATGATCGGGATAGGCACAGAGAAGACGTGCTTTAACAGTGTCTGTGAAAACACGGAGCAGAGGAATATCAGGAATCACCTACAACAGAGATACAACACAGTGGACACTGAGACAGAGTGGGGAATAGCAAAGAGATGATGTCAGGGACACTAGAGATTGTCCAGCAAGAGAAAAAAATCTCCAGCAAGAAGGAACACTGGGAAAGAAGTAAACAAGGAAGCCCTTCTGTTCCACTGACTCCCTCAAACGCCACTGCTGAAATCCTGGAGGGAAAGCCAGTGAGTGTTGCGGGCTGCTGGCAGACCTCCGGTGAAGAGTACCAGGTGCAGTCACCCACACGCTGCAGCTTAGGACCTGGCCTCTTTTGGAGTCACAGCTGTCTTCTAGGTCACTGTCCCAGGGACCTAAGTGTCACTGGACTGAGCGGCCACCAAAGGAGAAGTTGCTGTAGGGTGGCACTGACTCTCCCACTGGCCACCACACTCCACTGCATCCCTGGAGGGGGAGAAGATTAGAGACCCTCAGCACTGGAATGGATGTCAAGGAGCAGCCGTGAACAATCCCACCCAATGCGGGAACCCTCACGTGCCATGCAGACTGGGTGGTGGCTTAACTCCACTAAGAATCCCAAGTAGGGACTGGAGAGATGGCTCAGGGATTAAAGCTCTGCCTTTCAAGCAGGAGGACTGGAGTTTGGATTTCAGATCGCAGGAAAAATCACCAGGTGGAAATGGCAGCAGTCTGCGCTTCTCGCCCCAGAAGGCAGAATCCGGGAACCCTCAAGAGAAGCAAAAAGGAGGTAGAACAATCCAGGATGAATCCTGAAGTCACCTCCACGGGGACATACCATGCTCTCTAATACACACACACACACACACACACACACACACACACGTGCACACACACGTGCACACACACGTACACACACACACACACACACACACACACACACACACACACACACCAAAAAAAAAAAAAGAAAGATGTAGAAAAATAAGAATCCCAAGTGACACACCAGCCTGTAATTGTGATTGAACAATTTCAGGCCTTAAACTTGCAAATAATGCTTAGTCCAAATTTACCTTCATACAAATTCCACCCAGTAGAACTACTGTGCCCTTCGTATCCAGTCAAATTTCTGATGGTATCCTTCAAGTTTTCTCTTCCCCAGGCTAATAACTCATTATATGCATGGTTTCAAAATCCTGTTTCATAATGAATACTGGTCTTCTGAACAAATTTCAAACAGTGATGATCTCTTTTAAAATATAGTATCCTGAAGGAGTACAAATCCTCACGGTAAGCCTTTTCATGTCCTTTTTATTATTGGTTTGTTTACTTATAGGAATGCAGTAAAAGTGAGTTCATTTCTAACCACAGCAATGTAAAACTGTCTAATAATGAGTTTGTCACCCACTCACATTATTTATTTAACAGCTGTCAACTCCTGAAATTCTTTACTATTCTGTTACAAATGGTTTATTTAAGACAAATTGTAGAACATTGCATTTGTCTCATTTAAACTTCATCTTGAGTTTGGTAACATTTTTGTCAGGTGAGATCATTCTGTGATACAAGAATTCCAACATTTAAGATAAGTATTTCACACCTACTTAAACTATATTTCAAATATTTCCCAAGCACTTAGGATGATAAGACAACTTATAGTTCTATCTAGACATTTTGGTTTAATGTCATTTGCCTTGCTAGGTTTCAGTGAAGGACAATGCTAGTACAGAGTCCTGATATACTATCAGGAAAACACTCAGACTTCAGTGTGCTTTAGCATGGACCAACCATGGCAGGCTTTGTCCAGTGACTTGCTAAGATGTCTCACCAAACATTACCAACCAGCAACTCTGTCCTAGTAGTACTCAGAATTCTGGCAAGGTTTATTTTAGCCATGGGTTCGCAATTTCTGGAACTCAGCTTTAGTTGGGGGCAATGTTCAGTGATTTCCATGCTTCCACTATTCCATCTGTCCTAAAGGAGAACCAGTCAGGGGTGTTATCAACAGTTTTTAAACCCAGGAGATTTAGGGTCTTTGGCTTAGAGACAGTAAAGGCTTTCTATCAATTCCAGACAGCAATGTTCTCGTACAACACACTCTTCTTTCCAGTTGGAAGTCTATTCTTACTATAGCAGAATACACAAAAATAACAAGATCTAATCCAGACTTTCCACTTCTCTGATCACAGCTTTTGATTCATTCCTGGTTATATATCCTTCCTTCCAGAATTTCCACAAGCTGTTTAAAAGCATCAAGTGGTGTCTTCACATCTTATCCTACATCTTTATTTATCTCATTTGTTGAAAATGTCTTTGAAGAGACAAAAAAAAAAATGAATGGAAGGAAGAAGGGAAAAGTCCCTTCACAATAGCTCAGCCTCTGACTCTGTGGAGGACTCAACTGTCTCCCCTCAGCAGCACAGATGGAAACCTGAGAATGAGGACAGAGACCTGGAATAGTCACAACTTACAGTATTATACTGCAGTATCAATGATATGAAATTACTAACACTTAACACTACAGTGTTATCTGCCTTTCAGATCTTGATTCAAGATAAAAAGTTGTGATGCAATATTCCCTACTGAAAGTGATTAGTTTTTAGTGTAAACACTGTCTATGACTTTGCCACTTAGGAAGACCTTTTCTCTCTCAGCTCAAGGGCACCTCACAAACCAACGGCAAAAGAAACAAGTATAGTGAGGGGAACAATTAGCCAGAAGTCAGGCTTTTAGCACACAGTTATGTGTCCCTGATAATACAGTCCAGCTCTGTGCCTCATTGTTACCATTTGTTAACTGAGGGTGAGATCATCTAGTGGACCCTTTAAACTCTGAAACTCTGATTCTGTGAGTAGCAATGACTGGGGATGGACAGTCCTTCTGATTGGGTGACAGCTGTGTGTGGGACTGTTCTCCAAAGCTGTAGCTAATTGCTACAAAATTGGCTTTTAATATTCTATTGTTAGCATCTGATACTTTCTATTCCATGTAAAGAGAAGAGGTTTTGCTAAAAACACAGGGAGGATTATTTTTGCATTTGTATTTAAAATATCTAGAAGACTTTAATTTCTGAATCTGTGAAGTTGCACTGCAAAGTTGTTAAATGTGTCTGAGCAATAAAGCATAGGGTGGCGTGGAGATGCCACAACTTAAAATGCAGTGAGATCATAACTGTCTCTCCTCAAACATATGCTTGATCAAAAATATTGGCAGAGCCACTCAAAATCCCTTATACAAAACATCATAAAAAAGAATTTTTCTCCTATTTTCAACGGATGTGTTTTAAAATGCCTTTTTCCTGTTTTATTACTTTTGATGACACCTTTAAAATTTAAAACGCATTTTCCCATCTTTTTTTCTATATTTGAATCTCCATAAACCTATAGGGAGGGAATGTGCAGAACGTCTTTCCATTTCAGAGAATCAGAGTAGTACACTGTAGGTATGAGCTGACTGATAGCTAATAGCAGTTCCATACTAAATATTAGGGCTTCTGTTCAGTTCTACTCTCAAACTAGGATTTCTTTCCATTAGGACACATAGCAATAATTTTTGTGGCAAGAAGAGTTTTGTGATAAAATCTGATATTAGCAATTAATAATAGGCTTGCAATTACCTATGTCTAGCAAGGAGGAGGAAAAAAAGGAGAAGGAGAAGTGGAGAAAGACTATCTATCAATAGGAAGAAGAGAATCCCTTGCTCCCAAAGATCTAGAGACTATATGCATGAGGATTATATCATGTAACATATGCCAGAACCCACACCGGTTCTCTGAAAGTAGAGGGCAGGGATATACAAGAAGAAATCTCCATTTAAAAAATTGGTTTTTACATACACAGGAGTATGAGGTTCCCTGAGCAAATGAGTATTAAACCTTTCTATCAATAATGGAGAAATAGCACAGGGACAGAGACTTGGGAACAATAGAGAGAATCTTCAGGTGAGTCAGAAAGACCAGTTCTAGAAATGTGACACAGTCAGTGATGCCCCCAAAGTGGAATAAGGGGATCCATGAGCTGATCAATTACTAGTCATGGATTGCCACACATAAACTTCACAAAATCTCTATCATGTGGTTTTCATTTATTGACCATGAATTGAGATTTAAGAACTAGACCAAAATAGAACTAGAAAGGGGTGGATCTGAACAGAGAGCTTCATCCAGCTGGCCTCACTAAGTGTGCACTGTCAGCAAACTGGTTTCTTAAACCCCTAGACATTGTCCTTGAGAAGAGGTCTGGGCAAGTAAAAATGTGACACAGCCGTAAAAATAACACACTTCAGATTCTGAGGGATAAGCTGAGCTTCCAAGAGGAGAAGTGGTAAAGAGACCTCGTAGAAAAAAAGTAATTAATTATCTGCTCAGAGATTGAGGAGGCTGGGATCAAGAAAGTTTAGAGAACTCATATTGGAACTGTGCCTAGAGGAAAGATTAAGCTTATGCCAGCCAGGAAAGTAAGACAACACTCGAGGCAGCCAAAATGCTCCAGTGGCAGGCAAATTTACATTTTATTTGGGAAAAGTTGACCAATCTTGTATGCTTGCTGCATGAAAAGGAACAAGACTGCAAAAAGAGATGCTAGTAGGAGAAATAAGCCCAGAAGGGCTTCTATACTCTTCACTATCAGTCCACTTTAAGATGGCTATGGAAAAACTGCACTGATGGTCAAGTTGTCCAGGATGATCTGATAAATTTGATTGTGCTTCTTTATTCAGCTGCCACAAAAATTTAGATAATCAGAAGTAAGAAATTACAAGCCTAACTATACACATATTTTGGCAGGTCTCATGCCTCTTTTTGCTGGACTGAATCCATTGTCCATATCCTACTGGAATGTAATAGTAAGGCAGTGAATGGATGTACCAATGAATCACTGAGAAATTGACTCCAGAGTTCTGAGAACTGGGTTCTGATCCATGTCCCTCTGTCAACTACCTCTATCATCTTAAATAAATTTAAATAAATACCTGTATCTCAGGTATTTTCTTTACAAGACTTTATAAAGTAACCAGTCTTCAAATTAGAGGGTAAAAATCATAGCAGCCAGCAAAGCAAAAAAAAAATATTGCTTATAAAAGAAATCGGAGCAGACACCAAATATGTTTGTTTGTCAGATTTATCAAAACACGGATTCTTTAACATTTCCTTGAGAATGAAGAACTCTCCAAGAACAATTTTGACTGCAAAATATTTCTAAAAATCTTGTTAAAAATATCCTGAATAGTCATCACAATATGAAACAGTCGTTACAATGAGAAAACACAGTTCAGAAATAATTTTGTGAAAAGTAGGTCCTCTTTGGTTCTTTGGTTGAATGTGCTCTGTTGTCCTTTAAGATAGGTAGGAGTCATCTGCTGGGCTCCTTGCTTGGGGCCCACAGCAGATGATGTCACTGCATCTGCATTGTTTAGCAGGGCAAAGGCTGGAGCCCTCTTTAGAGCTTCTCACAGCTCACCTAGCTGCATGGTTTAAGCAAGTTTTCTCTTTCTGAGTCCAGGGCTCAGGAGCTATCCTGTTCCTTCCCAGAAGGACTGTTCAGTGATTTTTGACACCAAACACTTTCCCTTCAAACCCTGTTTTTATAATGAACCAATGTTCTAGTAAAGAGGAATTTATCATATAGTAAGACTACTACAGTAATGAGAATACAATCTCTCAATAATTGATTATGTCGCCCAGGCTCTGCATGAACATTATCCTATATAAAATTCCCAGTCATTTTCCAAACAGAAATCACTGTGCTCTCATTTTGTTCAGGAAGAAGCTGAGGTCCTGAGAGGCTCATTAACTTGTCCGGAATCATTCAGTTTCACAAGGACAAGAGTAGAAACAAAGGACACAAAGCCAATCTCAATCCCAATGCTTTTTTTTCTACTTTTACAAACATATTGAGTATCCATCCCAGCTTCTCTCCCTGCCTCCTTCTCTCATCCCCTCCCTTCCTTTCACTATTCCCTCCTACTCCCCACTTCTGTCTGTAAGCTTCTACGGACCCCAGGGTTCACTTTCGCTTATCTGCTCCTGTGGGGGCTCAGGCCTGTGTGGTATAGCAAGTTACCTCTCTTCAGACCACCCTGCTGATTTCTCTTCACTCATCCAGCTTTAGATCCAAATCAACTCCAATACTTTTAACCAAACTGCTTCATTAATAACTTGTCTCTCCATCCAGAAGCACCATGAATTCATCGCAGTCCAAGGATCCTCCATGGAAGTCTCATACAGCAATTCTACTCTAAGCTTCAGTGTCAGAAGCCTCTTCCCAGTGGATTTGGCCAAGGTTTTTCTCTATGACAAACCAGCTACAGGCCACTGAATATAGAATGAATTTCTCCTTTGAAAAAGTCTGAACTTTCTACCTGTTACAGACTGAAAGGAAAAATTCAGGGAAAACACAATGACTCCTGGAATTGACAATATCATCTGTGATGATCTCTCTACTCACCAAAAATGTCTCCTGATTTTCTCCATCAAAATGGCTGAAGGTTTTACTCTCTCCTCTGTTCAGCTGCATTTTAGGAAGAAAATTTGGACCTAAGCACATCTCATTTAGTCTTGTACTTGCTCAGAAATTCTGACCAAGATCAAGCAATGCTTCAAGCAACTGACAATAGACTAACAGTTAAAATAGTCATCTGATTTTCTCTAGAACTTCCTCTAGAAATCCCAAGCTCTTGGATTCTGCCTCTGTCACTATTAGCCATGCAAAACAAGTAAAATTGCTTTTAAATAAAAACCAAAGTGTTTAACCCAAATCTCCTTCACTATAATCTCAGCATCCTTGATTTCTTTTACTCTGACTTGTATTATGAATTATACAGGGAAAATCATAGCATTTACACTCTTCTGAAAATACTTTAGTTTGTCAATTCCCAATATAAGATTAGCTTCTACTGCTTCAATGGGGCCAGCGACCTACATCATTCTACTGTGGACTAAAGACATTTACATGGGAGCACGGTTTTCCAGTGGGTTTCGCAGTGTGCTTTGGAGGCAAATCCTTCCTGAACAGCTGCTCTGACTAAATTGAGAGTGCTGTGTCCTTGCCAAGTACATGCTGTAAGAGAACAAGCGCATAGAGCCTGCTTTGTGGAAAGGGCTTATCTGCAAGGTGGCTGCCAGTACTCTAACTACAGAAGTTCAGGACCTTCTTCCCAGAAATATTAGTTATTTTCACAAGGCTTCTCCTTTCCTCATCTTGAGAAACATTGGTTGAAAGCTAAGTGATGTAGGCATTGTAACTCCTAATGTTGAAAATCTGTCCCTGCCACCCCCGGGAAATGACAAGGAGATTCTTTATTGTCAATCCCAGAGGCTAGTTTCAAGTAGGATTTTCAATTTCAAGCAATCTTGAAATTGGGACCAGACAATTCTCATTGTAGACATTTTCCCTGTGCACTGTTTAACAGAACATCCTTACTAGAGACCCACTGAAAGCCAGTAGCAATCCTCAGTTGAAACAACTAAAAACACATACAGATAATGACAAATGACCCATGGTAAGCAAAATGACACCACTGAGAACTAGTGGTTTAAATTCATATGCTCTTGGTAGTTTAAGATATGGATCTAGTCTAATCTTAGAGCACTGTCTAATTCAGTTTGCTCATGCTATTGGTGCTGAGGAAGGATGATGGCCAATTGGCGATCAATAAGAGATTAAAAGGCCTGCTCTCTTTAGTTTGTCAAGGATTCTCATCCTTTCTTGCACATTATAGCTCTAAAAGCCTATGGATTTCTGGTCCCTGTCTGGCTCTTTTCATCTCAGGCACCATTTAGGCGCTCCTAGCTATTTCTAACATGTGTCAGGTTTGAGAATCTGAACACCATACCACGTTGACCTCAGCTAACTCACTTGGAGCACCTCAAGATCTGGTTTGCTTGGGCCTTGCCCTGCACACAGGCACGCACCACCCCTCTTCATTGTGGACATCAGACTCAGAGGACCGTTACAGAAAGCACTGGCACCCCGAGTGTGGGTACACCTGCAGAGCAAAAGAAGGTTCCAAACACACAGAATGTGCTCAGCCTGTCTGACATGATTAGTATGTTTTAGGTTGGGTCAAAGAAATGACTATAGGTAATTAAAATCCAGAAGGCATATTTAAAATAACAGATCCAACTGTTTAGCACAGGACATGATGCTCCCAAGAAACAAATCTTGTTGCATGTTGTTTAAACAATTATTTAAAAACAATGTGATATCTAATTATTTCCTGTCTTATCATTTAGTAGGGGAATCTCTGCATTCAGTGTGTTTAGGAGCAGTGTTTAGGATGAGATTTTTTTATTGTCTCATTCTTTAGAAGACACTCATCAGGAGAATTTAACAAGGGAATATTATCAAGAGGAATATGATGTTGCATATACAATTATAGCTGATTTGATCCACTGAGTACTTTTTGTACATTAGGGGTAGGCTTAGCACTGCACATATATTATTATGGGTAACCTTAAGCAAAACTTTGTGAGCTTATAATAATAACCATATTATACAGCTGTGAAGAAAAGCCCAGATATGTTTGGTGACATGTTCTAGGTCATGTTGGTTCTAAATAATAACTCCATATAGACCTGAACTCAAGGCCTGCCAAATCCCAGCATCTGTAGCTCTTGTGCTATCTTGCGTGCTGTGCGCTCTTGGTTCCATGCTAGAGCTCAACTTCCACTGAGTCAGAGGTAACAAATTTTTCTCTGCACAACATCTCCATGGAAGAGACAATATTTCTACCTCAATACTGGGTCCATACTGCAGTTATCTTGTAGAAAAGCTCAGGCCACCTGAGTAACAAGTGATTAAGCTGAAATCCAGGCACATTTTGCAGAGAGTAACTAACTTATCTAAGTCTGAAAATGGGCAAATGGATCTTTTTGGAAGTTGTTTCAATGCTTTCTTGGTGTGATCTCAACAAGATCCCAATTTTCTGAGAAGCTACTCCATGCTGGGATTTGGGCAGGTCTGAAAATAATCATGGGTGCCAGTGAAAATTCAAAATGACCCAACACTGGGTTGAACACTTTGTTGCCACTATTTTGACATTCTTAGTGACTCTATTTTATGCTGAGAAATTTAGTAGAATATGCATGAATCAAAGAGAAAAAATGAAATTTGAGTTACTTTTATGCTGTTGTCTGTCAAAAAATACATAGGCGTATATAAGCTACAAAACACAATTGTATAATTTCATTAATTTTCTAGCCATGTTAAGTGCACTTATATTTGCATTTTAAAATTAGCATTTCATGATGTAAACATGAATCCTAACAAAGAAGGGTAGAAGACTACTG
Source organism: Typhlomys cinereus (assembly GCA_023101885.1). Taxonomy (NCBI): domain Eukaryota; kingdom Metazoa; phylum Chordata; class Mammalia; order Rodentia; family Platacanthomyidae; genus Typhlomys; species Typhlomys cinereus. The sequence continues at coordinate 787,303 of JALPQD010000123.1, forward strand.
CAGTTCCATCACTTGGAAGCAGAGGCAAGAAAATAGGAGTTCAGAGTCCTCCTTGGAAAAACAGTGGTTTTGAGGCTAGTCTGAACTGCATAAACTCCCACCTTGAAGTCCACCCCCCAAAAGTATGAATGGCAAATTTTATGATAACAATTGCTTTCTCTTGCATATAAAGGTAAATGAAGATTTAAAAAACAATATTAAGATAAGAGAGATGGAAGAAAAAGACTTTCCAATTTAGTACCTTTAATGACAACTTTTTTCCTGCCCTTCGAACAAACAGCCCATTATTTTCAGTTTGTTTAGGGACTATAAATTATGCTGACCTTGGAAAGATTTATGGGAGAAAAGGCAAAGTCACACCCATCCATCTTTGATTTAATCCAGATTAAATCTGCTTTGGCTTCAAAAATGAGTAAATTTTGAATTCAATTGTAACCCCCAAAGTTCAAGAAAAAGGTCATAAAAATGTCATTTAAATGTCAAGCAACTTTCCAGCATTGTTAGAAATCTCCCCAATAGTCAAAGTAAATAAAAACTAAATTATTTATTCACCAATGGATAGCATCCTCTAGTTATTAGTGTGAAAAACCTTAATTAAAAAGAAGAATCTGGCACATTGAAGCTAAGAAGTGGTTAGTGAATTCATGACTCCATGGCCATTCAGAGGTAGTGTTTCTCAGCCCTCTTCTCTTCCTTTTTGCTCTTACATTCTCTTAGCCAGCTCTTCAGCAAAGATGTAAGAGAGAATGGGGATGCAAGGAAGTAATAAGAATATATTTTACATATGAATAAAATTGCCAAAGAACAAAATTAATTAATAAAATGTCAACAAGTGATTTCATGTATTAATCAGTATTTCAATTATCAGATTGATAGTTACATTATAAAATGGTGAAAATTTTTTCTACCACACAATCTAGGTACATGGCAAAATATTCATTCACTCATAAGCATACTGAGTAATGTCTACCCTCTAAAGTTTTTGGGATAAAAGAGAGAGTAGCCTGTCCTAATATATTAATACATTGGCTGGTGAGAATGAAAATGAGTTAAATTGTAAGTGCTGATACTTGTTATTTACAAAGGAGTGAAAAGGGTGATAACCCAGATTTTCTTCTGCTTGTTTGCAAGTGTGTGTGTGTGTGGTGTGTGTGTGTGTGTGTTCATCTTTATTCTTTTTGCCACTCCTCTTTCACTTTCTTTCTGCTCTCAAATCTTCCTTTTCTCATTCCCTATGCAAATCTGATGTACTAATTCCAAGCATAGAAGTACTAAAGATTGATATGCACATGCAGGAAAATTTGATTTGGTGAGCTTTAGGTGATAACAAGAGTTACCACAAGAGTCCCGAGGCAAAAGTATCTTGCTTCTTTCCAGAGAATGTCCCTGTACATCTCCAGAGCTGTGGCATTTGAAAGACCCTTTTCTAATCTTAGAAATAGTTCTCACTTGCTTTGTCTAATCCAATGTCCATTAAAGTGCTAATAAACACTTCAAATGTGACCAGTAAAACAAAGGAAACAAATTTTTAGTTTTCTTTCATTATATATTAAAATGCAAATAGTCATACATGGCTGTATTTACAACACTGTACCATACAATTATAGAGATTTCTAAGGGAAACCTGCCATCAGGGGTTTTGGGGACAGATAATGGAGTATGGTCTTCCTTTTAGCATCAAAGCAACACAACACTTCTCTCGTACCTGTCTTGTGTTAGCATTATAGCTCATTGTTTGCAATACATTCCTGATCAACAGGGAATTTTAGGAGGAACAAGGATTTTATTCATACTCACAATTCCAGATCAAAGAGTCCATCATGGCAGGAGAATTACCATCAGGAGCCAAGAGAACTGACCACATTACATCCAAAGTCAAGAGCAGACAGAGAACTAAGCATCCAGCCATCTTCCAAGCCACATTATTATATACACTACCTGCCTACAAAACGGTGCTGCCTACAATGGGCAGATCTTCCCACTTCAATTAATGCAATTCATAGAATCTCCTTGGGACTTACTTTAGCTAAATAATTCCTCATAGATATTTCTAATGACAAGTTGTCAACTGAAACTAATGGGCATTGAATAAAAAACCAAGGTAGGAAACAGGTTCAGTAGAAAGTGCTTGTAGTTCCTCAGCTTTGTTAGGAACAGGGACTGAGTAAATATTTTAAGTTTGAGTATGATCTGAACTTCGGGATCCAGGAAAAAAAAATCTAAGCTTGTTGGAAAAATAGAGGAACACATGTCCAATGTTAAACTTTGTGCACAATCTCTCTCTGTTACCCAACTAATAAATATCTATCCTTACAGGTAGACATGCTTTTCATTAGCAAGACCATATTTCCAAAGACCCTCAAATTGAATCATTATGACTTCTCCCTATAACTTATCCCACAGTTGTGGTCACAAGGCCAAGTTACATGATCATACTGTCTACCCAAAGTGGGCAGTTAATTGACTTGGATCATGACTGAACCAAGGCAAATTTACAAAGGAATTTTCTATACATTTTTCTAGTTAATGTGCAATAAAGATGTGTCTTTTAAGAGACTTAAGAATTAAACTATGCATCATAACCTGAAGTCCTGACACACAATACCAGCAGACCCTGGAACATCCTGATCCATGCCAATCCAGGCTGGTGGGTCTCAAAGTATATTGTACATAAAATTTTGTTAGTAGAAATACCATTTTTCTGACTTGGTTGGTTCTGATTTGATAAGTGTAGTCCAGGAATCTGTGTTTTTACTGACTTATCAGGTGATTCTCATGTGAGTGACTTGCTGCTCATACTTGGATTGATTCTTATTGATTGATTTTGCTAAAGTCTGCCCTATAATGTTAGTTCTCTCTCAAAGTCACAAAAAGTGTGTGAATTAGCAACATGGTAGAAATGGTTCCATTTATGGGGAAGACTCTGGAAACTTGCAGTTGTAGAAAGAATGTAGAACTGTGAATCCTGTTTGGCTCCATTGTGTTTGGGGTTCCTAAGAAATGTCTGTTATATGGATTTACCTAGGAAGCGAGCTGGATCATTTGGTGTGGAGCTTAAGAGAAGGGCTTACATCAAAGAGAGACTGTATAATCAGAAGATGGTGATTGAGGTAATGGATGGTGCAATGCTGTAAAGCAAGATACAGCTGAGGATCAAGAATTCTCCTCAATAATCAGAGTGAGAGAGGCCAAAGAAGAATGACATGTAAGGAAAACATAGAGAAACGCTGTGAGCTCAACAGAAAGCCAGAGAAACATGATGTTTATGGAATCGAAAAGAGAAGCTGAGCTCATTATAAGTGGTGAAATAGGAATGATGTTTTCAAAATAGGAAGCATCTATAAGATACTTAAAAACCATGCAAATGATGGGAGGGAATATTTGCAAATTACATAAGAAAGGATTGGTGTACTAAGCATGAAGATGCTCAGAAATTAATAAGAAAATAGAAGCTAGCGAAGAGGGTGCCAAGCATAGATGCAGCTCATAAAAATATAAGTAACTAAGAACTAGTTAAAAAGAGGTTCGACTAGATAAATCCTCCAGGAAATGTAAATTGAACCAGTGCTTTTGGGTCCTTGTAAGTCATTGGAGAGGAGGGCCCAGAGGAGAGTCTGGCATGCACATTAAAGGATTCTCCGGGGAATGGGGGGGGGGAGGCACTGGGGGATGGGGAGGGAGGGGTGAGGGGAGAGGGAGCAGGGGGGTCAGGGGAAGGAGGAGGGAGGGAGGGAACCGGTGTACCTATCAAGTTTGTATGAGCAGAAATAAAAAAATTAATTAAAAAAGAAAGAAAATTTTGATAAGATTTGTGTTGGTATAAGCGTTGAAGACCCAGACATGAGTTCATACAACTACAGTCATCTGATTTTTGACATAAGTGCTCAGAAAACCCAATGGAAAAAGAAGAGCATCTTTAAAATACGGTGCTGGAAAAACTGGATATCTATATGTAGAAGGATGAAATTGGACCCTTACTTGTCACCACGCACAAAAATCAACTCCAAATGGATCAAGGACCTTATGATTAGATCACGGAATATAAAAACCCTGGAAGAAAGAGTAAGGAATTCCCTCAAAATGATTGGTCTAGGCCAACACTTTCTAAACAGACCCCAATTGCACAGGAAATAGAACCAACACTCAACAAATAGGAGCTCCTGAAATCAAAGAGCTTTTGTTCAGCTAAAGTTATTGTTAACTGGGAAAAATGCAACCCACATCAAAACCACCCTGAGATAACATCTCACCTTCAAAACACATACAACAACAAAAGGTTGAAGAGAATATGGGGAGAAGGAAACCCTCATACATTGATGATGGGAATGCACTTGTATAACCATTTTGGAGATCAGTATCATGGTTTCTAAAAAAGTTAGAAATTGAAATGTCATATGACCAAGCTATACTGTTATTGGGAATGTGTTATTTTACTACATTGACACATGTAAATCTACGTTCATTGCATCACTACTCACCATAGCTAAGTAATGAAATCAATATAAATGTCTACAGTGGTGTTTTCTAAAAAAGTTAAAAATTGAAATGTCATATGACCCAGCTATACCACCACTGAGAATATTCTCAATAAATGCTTCACCTTATTACACTGACACATGTACATCCATGTTCATTGCATCACTGCTCACAATAGCTAAGTAATGGAATCAACCTAAATGTCAACAGTGGACAAATGTATAATGAAAATGTAGTATATACACATGGAATACTACTCAGCCATCAAAAATGAATTAATGAAATTTTCTGGTAAATGCATAGAGCTGGAAGAAGTTATGCTGAGCAAAATATCCCAAGTACAGAAAGTCAGATGTCACATGCTCTCCCTTATCAGTGGAACCAAGTACCAAAACCTCATAATGATGGGCTCAAGGGGAAATTTCTATAATATCCATTATAGCCACAAAAGAACCATAACTAAGAAGGTAGGGGAAAGAAAATCCCAAGAAGTGGAGACAAAGGAACATAGTTAATTAGATAAATAAGGTCACTGTCCACGTTCAATCTCCTTCCTGTTGACTGGTGATTGGACTAGTTTGCAGTACTGGGTATGTGTTCTCCATGTGGTTGGGGAGGTTAGGGATGAAAAGGTGGGGGGCCGGTTGTCTGGAGGTTGACCCCACTCTCTACTATGTCCTATTCCTGTTCTTCCCTGTCTTTTAAGCTTTTCCATGTATAAAGGCCTTCTTTAAATATATTTTTAGATAGGAGAGGATCTTTGGATAGGAGAGGATCTCAAAACTCAGATAAGACCCAGCATAGTACAGTGGAAGAAATAGACAACAGCCAATCAGAATGCAAAGTACCATAACCCTACTATGTTCATAGGAATCAGACCAGCCAAATCTTTCCCCATTCTAAAGCTCAGGTACCCTTGTGGAAAAGGAGGCAGTAAGATTTTAACAGCCTAAAGATAGGGAGGTCCACTGCAGGATAAGACACTTCGCTCAAGGCAGGGCTGCTGCAGCCAGAAACTCACTGCAATAAGACTTGACCTTACCAGACCAAAACAATGGCTGACATATCAACATGCCTCCACAGACTAGTGAGGATCTCAAGAGAAATACTTTTAAGCAGTAGGATCCTTGGAGCTAGGGTTAGACTGGTGAAAAAGAGTGACCACATATGGTCTGCCAAATGAAGGACCACTTGGTCTGCCCTAGACATAAGAACCCCCACTAGAGCAGATGTTCCAGAGGGAATCTGGGACCATAGAAATGGATGGACAGGAGGAATCTGGGAGGAAGACATGAAAGGGAGAAAAAAGATTGACAACAGGGGAGGGAAAGAGAAAAGAAAGGTTGGGGAGAGTAATGAGCATGCAGGAGGATGGGAGGGAATTAATGGATCCACTAACACAGGGTAGGAAGGCAGGAAGGGAAGAAGGGAGGGGGGAAAAGGAGGGAAGGCAGAAAGGTAGAGAGGCTGTGGATACCTACTCATTGTACTCACTAATTTTCATTAACAATAAAAGTATGTAAAAAATTTTGTTGTTGATGGATGGGAAGGGTGAAAGTTATTCTCATACTCACTGATGAGAATGCAAATTGTTGCAATGTTACAAGAGTTCAGCTTTTGGGAAACATAAAAATAGTATCTGAGCATGCATGCTAACTAAACATTCACTTTTGGTGCTAAGAAATATCAGTACCATTCAAAGAAGAACATTAAAAATAATACAGTTTATAGTAGCAAAAATCCCTGGAAAATCTACATCCCGCAAGCAGGAAATAATGAAGAGAATATCATTATATATTTTTGCCAGGAACATTAAGGAACAGTTAAAAAAGAATGAGTTCTAACAGATTCAGAGATGGGAAGGCAATGCATGCAGTTGTGCTCTCATTGCTGAGCCCACTGAGCTCCAAGAGACAGTCAAGGGATAATCCCGAACTCAGGGTCACACAAATGAACCTCTAGCTAAATGCGGTGGAACAGCAACAACAACAAAAGACTTGAATCTGAGAGGAAGACATGAAAGGGAGAGAAAAGATTGACAACTGGGGTGGGAAAGAGAAAAGAAAAGTTGGGGAGAGTAATGAGCATGCATCGTACATATGCATGAAATGGTCAAAGAAAAAACTTCATCAGAAAAATAATCAGCTATACTATACATTCTTCATTAAAATTATCCCTAATATTCCTGCTAATCCCTAATCCCTGTTAAAAGAATAAAAACCAAGATCCAGAACAGTGGTGGCATCTATACAAAATAATAGGAGAAAAAGCTAAGCTCTTATATGATTTTTTAAGACTGTGCATAAATACATTGAAGAAAAGATATCTGGAGATAAGATAGCAAGATAGGCCTGGCTTCCTTTTAATTGTTTTCATATTATAGTTCTTAAATTTGCATATTCTTTTTGATGTTCTAATTTTATGGTTTTTAAGACAAAATGTTAATTTTGTTGCTATGCTAATTTAAAAAACAATCGATATAGAAAAGTAATTGTATGAGTTTTCCTATATTCATTAAATTTTACATTCTTAGGGGATGAAGCAATGGTTTAGTGAGTGAGGGTGCCTGTATCCCCAGTAGTATAGGGGAGACAGACGAAGATCACAGGGGCCTGTTATCTACCAGTCTAGTGAGGTTACCAGTTAGTAACCTCAAAACACAGGTCTGAAAGTGATAAAGCAGGACACTTGGCATCGTCCTCTGCCTTGGGGATGTGTTTACACGGTATGCATCCACACACTGTACACAAAAGGGGATTTCTGAGTTCCTGTAACTAGCAAACAATTTTGTTGCAAAGTTGACCTACAATAGTGGATCAAACAAATAGTATCCCAGTGCCTGTTAGACTTGACTTGGAATGGATTTAATTGAAAGATTAAATTCTCTGCCCTGGCTCCTTTGACTCTTCAGAGATTCTCATCCCTACTAAACAATACTCTGACAATTTTTTACATGTCTTGACCTCATGAAAAAGTGAACAGAGTGCAGTACAGAGGGAGCATTCTCAGCCATCACTGATCACTGTCTCTTTGCTTACCAGTGACACTATATATCAACAAATAGCTAGAGAAAATATTGCAATATTAATAAAACGGACTTTCTTTAGCTGTGTTAGAAACTTCCAAATTCTTCCTCTGATGGTATTTGTGGTTAAAAGCCATTTAGTTTCATATCATGATGTTGTAATAAAATACCTCACACATGCAATTTAGGGCAGGAAAAGTTTTATTCCAGCACACAATCCTAGGTTACTGTCTATCATGACAAGGGAGTCACAGTCCCAAGGGAACTGGTTACATCATATCCACAGCAAAAGCATAGGATGATGAATGCACACTTGCTTGCTCCCTCTATTCTCAGCAAACTCTCTCCATCTTTATCTACCTGTCCAAGGAATAGTCCCAGCCTCTTCAGGCTGAGTCTTTCCACATCAGTTGTAAAATCAAGATAGTCCATCACATACATGCCTGTCCAATTTTAATATACTTGTGCCTGGAGACCACCTTGTACATGCCAAGTTGACAATTAATACTAATGTCACAGCCACCAACTTCAAAACCAACTGACTTAGCTAAATGTATTGGTGGAACATACGCTGTTTGCAAGTCGTCAACAGCCGGCACTTAGACAACTGCTAGCTTAAGTAGCTAAAGCTCTCTGGCACCCACACAGACATTTTGTACTCACACTTTGTGGTTGGATTCTTTCTGTGGCATTCCCTAAGCCATAATAATTAAGAGAGAATGTCAGCCTCTCAGAGTATCCTTGAGGCCCTTCCACCAGCTGGATCCTCCTCACTACTATGCTAGGCTTTGGTTGCAAGTCTGCCCACACTGGTAGCTGAAAACTAGTCATGCTTCAGAACAGCGTTTATAGTCCATAACAATTCCTGTTTTCTTTTCTTCTCTTACAGGCACAAGTGAAAATTCCCTAAGTGTGTCAGCTACCAGAACAGTCAAATACTATTATGAAAAGAATTAAATACTTATCTCAGAGAAAGAACAATTTTTCAGAAATTTTGATATATCTCAGAGGAAAAAATGTAAATATCATTGATAACTAACCTTTGCTACAAGGATGAGAGTACTTACTGCATGTGACTTTTCACAGTTGAGAACTAGTCAAGTTCAGACTGGCCAGAAGGTTCTCAGGGGACTGGGAGAAAGCATCATGACCAGGCATGAACATCCTTCACTCTCACCCCATTGCTACCTGTCTATAAAGCCTTGGGTATAAATCATTAAATTCTATGCTTTTTCACATTCCACTTCCTTTTGCATACTGCTCTATCTGCTTGAAATATTCCTCCTTCTGTCAGCCCTTTTTTTAAAATATGAAAGATTAAATTTATTTATTAGGACAATGAGAAAGAGAGAGAGAGAGAGAAAGAGAGAGAGAGAGAGAGAGAGAGAGAGAGAGAGAGAGAGAGAGAGAGAGAGAATGAACTTGCACTATGGTGTACAGGCGGAAGTCAGAGGACAACTTCCAGAACTGTTTTCTCTTCTTCCACCACGTTAGTATTTAAGAATTGAGCTCAATGTACCAAGTTTGGAAGAAGACACTTTACATGCTGAGATATCTTCCTGTCCCCTCAAATTCATATAAAATGACGTTTATGAAACCTTCTCTAAATTCTTTCATCAGCTTCTCTCTAACTGTAGACCCATCCTATGTTCCAATATCTCCTATCATCTATCTATCATGTGACACTATTATTATACCATTACTCTATTTATTGTAATTTTGTCATATTATTTATAACTATCTTAGGCTATCAGGCAACACATAATCATTAGTAGTCTTACCAATGTTAAAATATTCATTAATATGAGTTCTTATTATATGTGAGTCCCTGTAAATACATTATTTCATTTTTTAAAATTTTCACTACTTTTATTTTTCCTTATATTATTTAATCATTTATTTTTCTTCATTTTCTTTTAAACACATTATTTCTTATGGTCACATAAAGTCTGTGAGAATGAAAGTACTATTATTGACATTTTTACAGTATTGAAATTAGATGTAAAAAATGTACACTGATAGTTATTAGGGCACAGAGTCCAGATGGAATCTTTTCTACTATAAATTCCTTGCTTCTAGGCACTACCCAGCACTGTATCTAAGTGCTTACTGAACTCGGGCTCTGAACACATTAGCTCATTTGATCCTCACAAAACTGCAATATAGGTACAATGATTATCATTTGATTTTTAAAAATGCAGTTAAGCCACAGAACTAATAACTGTCTTCCCAAGGACACAAAATTACAGAGAATGAACCTGAATTCAGATTCATTCTAAATTGTGCCAGGGCCTGAGTCCTTAGCAACTACTCCATTACATGGCCAGATGGTGCAATCAACTTTAAGTTTTGCAAATGCTATACAAATTTTCAGGAAAAACCCTCTGAAATAGAACTGGACTGTGACCCTTTCTGAGCCATGCTAATCAGCCAAAAGGATCTGCTCTGAACACTCACCTTAGCACATGTGTGGATCCATTGATGGTCGTGGTTGAACAGGGGACAGTCTGGCCCAGAATGGAAGGTCTTCTGTAGCGTTCATCATCACAGCAGAGGATGATGAGGAAGGCACGTCTAAATGACTTATTCAAGAAGGCGTAGAGAAAGGGGTTCAACCCTGAATTGATATAGCCAAGCCAGAGGAAAGCAGTCCACACCTGCCCAGGGACAGTGTAGTCTATGAAAGGATCCACGACATTGGTAACGAAGAAGGGAGCCCAGCAGAGGCAGAAGCAGCCCATGATGATGCACAGTGTTTTGGCTGCCTTGGTCTCTGTCCTCATTCGATGAGTGCTGTGCTGGTCTGCTGGCTGGGGCCGACTCTCGGAGGGGGCTCCTGCCCGCTGTAACATCTGGATCTGGTGGGCATGATCCTTAGCAGTGACATAGATGCGGTAATAGGCCAGCACCATTAGGAGAAATGGGATGTAGAAAGCCACCACAGAGCAGGTGACGGCATAGGGTTTGTTGACCATGAAGATACAGTACGTGGAGTTAGAGTTGTGGTTAAACTTCCTTTTTTCTATCTGCAAATTGGGAAGATGACATGAGGACGGAAGGGAGAATGAGAAAGAACCAATGAAGAAATAGCAGGAGAAAATGAAAAAAGTATAAGAGAAAAAGAAATAATAAAGTTTGTCAGCAAAATTGTATTTTTCTTACAAACCTATAGCACATACAATTTCAATGGTAGACAAAGTACATAAACACATCCCAGTCAACGGAGCACTTGTATGTGCTGAAGGTCTCAATAAGAACAGACACATGAAGATAGGAACATTTTTCATTCCCTCTACCCAACCTCTCTTCTCTTAGATGGATATCATCAGAATCACCTGTGTTGTTTATGATGTGTGTTTTGACCCTGAACCCAGATCTACTGGATCCACATCTCTCAAATTTCTGCAATTTTGGCCACATTTTAAAAATAATTCTGAAGTTCATTAATATCTGAGAAGTTTGCTCTACATCATTGCAAGCCAAAGATATCTGGGGATATGGGGGTACTTTCCTACATTCATTTCTTTGATTAGTAAGTACCCCCAATAAAGGCTCTCTCACGTAGAAAGCACAATATTCAAATTACTGATGCAAATTACTGATAGCCAAGAGGAGCCTTAGTGCTTGAGAGAAAGAAAATATAGATAAATTTGAAATCATACAAGATTTTTTTTGCTTATAGTTTCACTCTCAAGGCTTCAATTACTTGGCCAACCACAGTCAATTATTCTAGAAATAAGCAATTCCCAAGTTTTAAGTTGCAGGCCATTGTGTGGAGGATGAAGTTTCACAGCATCTTTCTTTGTCTCAACAACAAGCAATCCATCCCTTTGTCCACCATATCCACAGTACACACATGTTATTTAGTAGCCTCAGTTATCAAATGCATTGTAGAAGTGTCATGGGGCTTGTGTTCAAGAAACTTTATCTTACCTAACAATGTCCAAAAACATATGAGTAGTGCAATGTTTTTGTAGTATGTAGCAATGGTTGTTCTATTCTTATTATGTTAATCTCTTACTGTGTGTATAAATTAAACTTTATAATACATATCTATGGGAAATCACTCTGTACATATAGTTCATTATCTATGGCTTCATGTATTGACTAGGGATCTAGAAATGTACCACTTGGTAGGTAAAATGAGACTTTGTATATACAAGATCATGAGGTTTGAGGCCCAAGTAATAATTCATTGCTTCCCATTCTTTCCTGAAAGTGATCCTCGTAGTTATTCATGCCAATCATTCTATTAAACGACTATGCTCAAGATTATCACAGACCTCCACAGCCTTGTTTTAAATGTGCCATCTAATTCCTGGCACAAATTATTCCCAACATCCTTCTTCATGGATATATATCTTATTCATTTAAACACAATGTACAAAAATATCAAATGGATACATTGATAAATGAATCTTATGTAGTATTACCAAATATATCTATGCATCTATTATACATCAAAGCATAGAATATTACCAACATTCCCCAAACCACCCAAATGATCCTCCAAGCCATAATCACACCAAGATAAACATCATTAATCTTAATAACCTTAGATTAGGGCTGGTGAAATGACTCAGTGGTTTCAGCACTGACTTGCCCAAGCCTGAACTAACTTCCATTTCCTGGAACTCATATGGTAGAAGGTGAGAATTGAATCCTGCAAGCTGTCCTCTGACTTCCACACATACACTGTGGTACACAATATCACACACATGCCCATGCTTGCACACACATACACACACGCATACTCATAATAAATAACATTTTAAAACCACAGACTAATTTTGTTTTCCCATTTTAATATAAAATAAATTAAATGTATTAGTCTAATCTTCTTTAATATTTTCTCGTTTGTTAATTTCTGGAATTCATAATTTATTCTTGCACATCGAAGTATAGTACTGCATTTGATAAATAACTCTCAGTATCCACTCCACTGCTGACAGTCATTGCATCAAATTTTCAGGTTCTGACAATTTTAAATGAAACTATGTACAGTATTCTTGTACAAGTTTATGGGGAAAGTGTACATGCACTTGAATTTCTCTCAGATGAATATCTAGGACTGATACTGTCATGTAGTAGAATAAACACATATGTGGTAGATAGAGCCACATAGTTCACTGAGGGACTGTTTCAATTTACATTTGTGCTACTAGGCGAAGAGAGCTCCTGTTATTCTCTGTCTTCATCAGCACTTGCCATTGTTGTATAGGGGCAACATGCTGTGGGCATGCTTAGTGGTTTACTGGGTTACATCTGCCGGATACTCTTCCTCTCCTTCACTCCCTGAACAACGTGTTTAGAGGAAGCTTGCCTTAGAGTTTGAGCAATGTCTTGGGCATCTCTGTCTACAGAATTAGAGTGTATTGACATGACTTCTCTGGAAGGAAAAGATGACTTTCTGCTTCTAAGTGCTGCTTAATGCTTCAGTTCCTTCTCTGGGACCAGATTAGTGTGACAAGCTTCTTCCCCGCTGTTGGCACATTTTCTTACAACTGCATGTTCAGATTCATTCCACTTAAGTCCTTTCAAACTCAGTATGCCCTGTGCCATGCTTACCATGCCCCACCTGCCTGACTGGTATTTTGAATCAAATCAAATAAACTAGAATCATTCTATCTTTATCATGACTATTGAGGTTTAGATTGTGTGTGTGTGTGTGTGTGTGTATGTGTTTTAATCACCATCTCCACAGCTCAAGGCATTAATTAGCACCTTGCTACTTGGATATCCTTTCTTGTGAAGTCATTATTCAGGTAACTTCCTGTTTTAAAAGTAACCAATTCATGCATTTCTTTCTCGACTTTGAGTAGTTCTTCTATACTCTGGATGCCTCCTTTGTTGAATTTATGTATTGCAAACCTCTTTATCAGTCTTTCACTCTCTCACTTGTATCAGATGACTGAAGTTCTTAATTTTAAGAATCTTTTTGTCTAATACCTTTAAGACCCATTTTAAAAAATTCTTATTTGCCCTTTAGGACAAAGATATTCTCATAATAATTATTTAAAACATTTTATTATGCTTCAATGCATCTCTCTTATGTTAGTTTTTCATATTGATTTCTTCACTCCACCCGGGATTCCTTTTTCTGTATGATGTGATATAGGACACAAGATTAACTTTTCATCTTTTAAAAACCAATTGACGCAGCAGCATGGATTGAAAACTTTTCCATCTATGTTGAAGATTAACTTTGGTTATACCAAAGAACTATAAGTATTGCTTCTAAGATTCTAAGAACTATAAGTATTGCTTCTAAGATTTTTTTATCTATATGCCAAATCATTTTAATTTCTTTTTTTATTATTTATTTCTTCCACTCATACAAAGTTGATAAGTATCCCATTCCCCTCCCTCCCTCCATCCCTCCCTGGATCTCCTTGCTCCCTCCCTTTTCCCTTTCCTTTCCCCCTTCCCTCCCTTTCTCCCAGTGCTCCTTCCCTCCCCCGCATCCCTGGAGCATCCTTTAATGTGCATGTCAAAATTCCCTCTGGGTCCTCTTCTTTGATGAGGTGCAAGGACTCAGTGGCATTGCCTAGAGCTCTTTTTTGTGTTCCCCTTTAGTATAGGAACACTATTGTGGCTATTAATCCCTTGCCTCTAAGAATCCTAGTACCTATGATCCACACTAGACTTTGGGGGTTCAATGATATGTTGGTAATTGCGCAGGTCATGCAAAGTCCTATTATGATTACTTTGGCCCTAACTTGTGTGGAGTATCTTGCATATCGTTGTTGCTTCCCATTTTTAGGCTCTTACAATCTCACTGCCCCCTCTTCCACAAATTTGCCTGAGCTTTAGGATGGGGAGAGATTAGGCCGGCCTGGTTCCAGAGGGTTGATGTAGTGGTTCCAGATGGTTGATGAGAATCTCTGATTTTCCGAATTATGGTGTGTTGATTTTTTTTTCAGTTTAGCTGCTCCTGCACCACCCTTGGCTCCATCCTGATGGGTATTGGATATCACCCCCTGGACAACGCGAGCAAGCATGTGTTTCCATTTTAATTCCTATAACTTTATTCATTTGGAATATTGACAGTGTTATAATTTTTGAACTGTGGATCATTTTAAAGACTACCTTAAATGCCTTTATATTTCAGTATATTCAAATGTTGTTTAAAATTATCTAATCAATTTCTACAAACAATAAGGACTTTTTAGATTTATTTTAGATTTTAGATTTGCCATACTCATGTCTGTCTCTTGGATATTTTGGTGTCCTTTCCTCTGCTTTATTAACTTTTTGACCACACATTCCTTTCTTATTTTATTCTGCTCAACACAATTGCCATTTCCTTGGCAATACAAAGATCTAGAACACTTGTGGGACAGATATATATATATATATGGTATGTATATATATATATATATATGGTATATATATATATGGTATATATACTAACATAATTTTTAGTCTTTTTATACATTCAGTATTTTGTTTTACAGACAATATATCTTATCTCATCTGTGTTTAGCATGATTCTTTTTATAAGTCTGCATGTACTCAAAAGTAAAGAAGGCAATAATATTAGTGCCATTTTAATAATAAGTATTCTTTTTTCTTACATGTTTACCACTTCCAGTGTTCTATATTTTTTTTCCTGTTGTGTGATGCATTTATCTGGGGATTTTGGGGGGGAATGTGTCTGAAAATTTTTTCCTTAAGGTAATATTTAGGATAGAGAGATGGCTCAGTGGGTAAAAATCTACATATAGTGGCATATTTCCGTAATCCCAGCATTCCCGATGTGAGATGAGGCAGAGGCAAAGAGGCTCACTGATCAGAGAGCCTGGAGCATGCAGAGCTGTAGAAACAAGAAGACACCTTGCCTAATGAACAAAGGAGAGAGTTGGGGAGATGATTCAATGGTGAAAGTACATTCCATGCAAGAGAAAGAAAGGACTGTAGTTTGGAATCACCACATCATACTTAATATGCTTGGTGGACATGATGGACCACTTTCAGTTCCATCCTTGGAAACAGAACCTGGGAATCCCCAATCACACTAACCCTACTGGCAAAGTCTGAGTTTAATTAGCAACCCAGTCTCTAGAAATAAAGTAGGATAGTGATGGAGGTAGATTTCTGGTACTAATGTCAGACCTCCAGATGTATAGCACTTCAGACACATATACATTAAAAATTTACATGCCACATACATATGAAAATGGGGGGAAAAAACAAAAGAGAGAATCAATTTCCAGAAATTGTCCTTTGATCTCCACAAGTGCATGGCAGCATGTGCACACTTTCCTATCCCCATATCAATACTATTATTTATAATAATTAATAAAAAAGATTAAAATAATATTTAATGTAAAAATCTCAACAAAAATTTCCCTTGGCTTTTGCTTGCCTGGAATTGTCTTTAATTAATTTTAATTTCTGAAAAATATCAGAATATTTTCACTGTCATGATATTTTTGAATGTGTATGTTTATAGAGTGTGTGTGTGCATGTTCACATGTGTGAATGAACCTGTGTTTATATAGATGCATCTGTGCATGGGCATGGAAGCATGAAGTTGGCACTACATGTCTTCTTCACTCACTATCCACTTTTATTACTAAAGTAGAATATCTCAGCTAAATCCTGAGCTCAATAATAAGTTAGGCTAGGTAGTCGACTTGCCTTGGGGATTCATTATCTTACTTCCTGAGTGATGGGACCACTGGAATGATGGGTGGTTGCCATGCCTGCTTGGCTTTAGAAAATATATTTAAGATGAATTCCATTGTCTTACTGTCATTGTTTCCTTACAGAGTCAACTGTCCTATCTTCCCCTTTAAATGTAGCTGATCTTTTTTATCTAATAAATTTTAAGATTTGTCCTTCATGAAGGTGGGAGGGAGGGAACCTGTTGGGGGGGGATTAGAGGAATTGGAGAAAGTGGAAGTAGATAAAATCAACATTCATGATACATACATATGAAATTTTCAAAACATAAATATTATTGTAAAAGATTTCTTTATCTCTGATTTTCAACATCTTTAAAAATTTTTTTTTATTTATTCAGTTATGCATGTGTGTGTGTGCGTGTGTGTATAGAACCACGGGTGAATTCGGAAATCACCATGGACGCCTCCACCTCCTCCTTGTTTACTCTGCCCCCGAGATTCACAGGCTCCGCCCTACCAGGACCAGAAACGCACGCCGCCCCCGCTTCTGCCTGGTGTCTATACATGGAGGCTAGGATCCGAACTCAGGACCTTCTGCCTGCAAGGCAGAGGCTTAACCCCTGACCTACCTCTCCAGCCCCGATTTTCAACATTTTAAAAAATGGATTTTCTTTTTTTAACTTGTGTTGCTAGAGTTTCATAGCAACTTTTTAAAAAAAAATCTGTGACTTAGGGTTTTCATTTATTTTGAAAAACTTTTAATAAATAGTTTTTCAAATAGTAGTCCTATATCATTCTCTATAATTCTAGAATATCTATGTATGTATATCTACACACATACCTGTATTTTGATATAAATTTATGGATTATTTCTGTTATCTCTATATATTTCCTTCTGAATATTTTTATATGTTTATATTCCAACTTGTAATAAGTATTCTTAAGTGTGTTTAATCTACTTTTAACTTCATTTTACTTATTTTTCTTATAATATTCATTACCTTTAGAATTCTTTTTCATAATTGTTTTGCATGTGTGTAGAGGTGGGGTGGATAGATGTATGGACGGATGGATGGATGTATGGATGGATGGATGGATATGTTTACAAGAAGGCACTAAAGTGCATATGCTTGTAGATGTCCAAGGGTGAATTAGGGAATCATTCTGAATTGCTCTACCTCCTTATCACTTTATTCTATCGTTTCCCAGCTTCTGCCTTCTAGGGACTGAATTGCAGGCCACTGACATTTCCACCAGGTATTTTTGATCTGAGAATTTGAACTCAGGTCTTTTTGTTTTCAAGGCAAAGACTTTAACTCCTGATCTGTTTCTCCAGTCCCTATCATAGATTATTATCCTTAGTGAAATTCTCTGTGTTTCTTACATTTCTTGTGACTCTACTGGCCTTAGTTATTTGAAAGTTCTTGTCTGAAATTCCAAATCTAGGTCGTCTGTGAACAATTACTGTTGTTTTTTATGTACTAGGTTTTTGGACTGTGGGTTCTGTTTCTTACAATGTCTAGTAGCTTTTGATTAAATGTTAAATAAGATGCACAATAACTTGCAGATCCTCTACATGGTGGTATCCAGCTTCAAAGAGAACTCAATTTTCTTCTGAAAGCCAGGCAAAATCTGACACCTCAGTTATATCTTGGATGATTAATGTGTTTTGAGAAATATGAATCTTTTTCCAGTTCTACTTTTTCCTTATGGAGTGGTTTGTCAAGTGATTCATTAAAGTGGTGGGAATACTTGCCAAGTTCCTCTGCTTAGTAAATGCTTGGAACCAATTAATTTGTATTTGACTAGTCTTCCACTTGTTTATATTTATGGTACCTATTCCAGCAGGTTATCCCAGTTTAGGAATAAGGAAATACTTAAATGAATCCCACAGTGAACTTTAGGTTCCTATCTCCAAAATTCCACCTCTGGGGTAGCACCGTCACTCAAATCCCATGCATGCTGGTACTCTCAATTTCCAGACTGTTCTCATGGTTCAGTGAAACAATCTTGAGCCTAAAGCTATTGTTCTCCCTTCTCTCCATCTCTGGAGAAGCAATGGCCCCAAAGGAAAGTAGTGTACTGAAGGCCTTATACAAAAAGCTGTATAAAAGGGAACTCACACTGCTCCAACTCCATCATTCTTTTCCTGTCTTTGGACTGAACGAAAACATTGGTCTATTGGGTCTCTAGATTCTGAGGCTTGTTAACCTCCATAATTATACGAGCTATTTATTGTTAAAATATATTAGCTTCACTATCTGTCTATATTTCTCTCTGTCTCTGTAGAGTATAGGTAGATAGATGGTCAGATACATGACAGATGATAGATTGCTATGTATGTATATGAAAGATACATATAGATATATAGATGATAGACACTTGATAGATAGATAAATAGATAGCCATGTATAAGCATACAAACATCCTATTGGTTATGTTGCTCACATGGCCTGCTACAATAACACCAGATACAGTTTCTACACATGACCAACTATCCTTATCATCACAATCATACAGGAAGTGGGGCATTTACAGAATCTGGCTCATAGCTTCTGGCCCAGACTCCCTTCATTCCTGGCAGCATGTACTGCTATGTCATGCTTCCCTGGGTCAGACAAGCCTCATAGACAGTGCAAAATGGGATGAAGGCCTCTTGGGACATATGAAATACTTCAAAGCCTGGGTCCTGACTATTAAATTTCGAGTCTCCATTCTACTATGTGCAACCTATGTGACATGAAGCACTTCATTTTCTGGTCCTAGTCTTATCAATAAACAAGAACATATTTATACTCTTCCCAAAAGACTCTGTTAAGATTATATGCAAAATACTGTGTGCTCTCTGGCACAAATGTATTGTTTAAAAGCTATTCATGACTTTTAAAGCAGATTTTATTCAGTACTCTTTTCACAGGTTTGAGGAACTACTATGATGCCGTTTTATAGTATGAGAGAGAGAGAGAGAGAGATTGGGCCCACCTTTACATTCAACAAGGAAAAGTGAGGTTTTACAGCCAAGGAGCAGGTGAGACCGACAGTCAGTGCATAGAAAATTATCAAGAAGAATACAGGTCAATGTGACTGGACATCACCTGGGAGAAGGCAGATGATCATCCTCTCATCAGATCCTAAAGGTGAGGGATTCTGATTAACTCAATGTAGCAGAAGTCCAGCCAAAATTGAGAAATGCAAAGATGGACTTGGAAGCTCAAAATATGAGGTTTAGCTAGGAAGAGAATTCAAAAATCCTTGACTAAAAGTTTGTCAAGGTGAGGGCCTGTTAGCAGACATACAGAAGTGACAGCTTTTTCTAAAATTTCACTCAGCCCATTATTAGAATATTTTTAAAGCATTCACCCAGATTAGTATTGTTTGATTATTTAAAATCACCAATATGGCCAGGAAGATGACTTCAATGGGTAAGAGAACTTGCTACACACCCATGGGGACTTGAGTTCAAATCCCTAGTACTGAAATAAAATGAAAGCAGGGTTTGGTTATATAAGACTGGAAACCTAGCGTAAGGAAGTAGGGCTCAAAAGTCAACTAGCCTAGCTAAAACAGGGAGCTTCCCATTCAATGAGAGACCCTGTCTTAAATAGGTAAGACAGGGAATGATAGTGAAAGATGTTATCCTCTGGCCTTTACAGGTACACACACACACACACACACACACACACACACACACACACACACACCATAAACATGCCAAATAACACACTGCACATGATAAAAAATATTAAATAAGATCCCCAGAAGAGCTGATCAGACAGTAAACCAGTGGTGTTTACATGGATACTTACCAAATCAACTATGCCAATATTATTCCAGCCTTGCATTATAGGGAGGAAGGAGATAAACATGGGGATGACCCAGCAGCCGCCCAGCATCAACGCGATGCGCAGAGGGGTCATCTTGTTCCTGTAAACCAAAGGCTGGCAGCAGATTGCATAATACCTGTAAAGAAAATAAGGGGATGGTCCATGAATAAGGAGAAGTGAGAAGAAAAAGAGGGGTGGATGGAGAAAAGAATGGAAAAGACAGAAAATACCAAAAAGAAAAGAATGGGAAGAGGAAGCAGAAAGTAAAATAAGGAAGGAAGTGAAGAGAAAATAATGGGAAGTGAAACAAATGGGGGATGGTAGATGAAAAGAAAGCAAATGAAGGGGTACAGAGAGGAAAGAGAAACAGCCATTACACAGTGAATTATGTTAGCTTGTAACCGATACGCTTCTGTGAGTATATAAAATCTGTTTCAGATCACATCCTAGGGCTATTGTTTAGACTCAATTCTGCATCCTTCCCTGTTTCCCAGGGTCAGGTGCAGCTTGACAGAACTAAGGATCTGTTCTATGAAGTCCCAGTGCCTAGGTATTGAGAAACTTATACTGAGACACTTTCCAAGAATCTCTCTGACTACAATTTGCGGAGATTCAGTTTTTGTCTTATCTTGGATTTCTTTCTTTCCTCTTGATCACTTGACTGGAGGCTGTATTTCCAGTGTTGGTTTTGTGGTCCAAATTCTCCTTCATTCTTCCTTCCACGATATCAGGATTCAGCTTAGGTCTTTTAAATATGCAGATCTCAGGGATCTCATGAATCAGAGGTTATGGGGACTTACCTTGAACATGTTTTAATCTGTGAGAATCAATATCGCTTTCGGGTAAATCTTTCCCCAATTTCTCCCTTAAGATCAGATATACTTCTGCTTTCCTATTGTTGAATGGGGCTCAAATAATATGCTCAGAACAATGATCTATGCATAGAATTCATGGACATTATTTCTAGAACTAATTACTTGTTTCTCTGATGTTAAGACCTAAAATTCTACACACTCCCTTTCCTCATTTCCTACCTACTGGTTGAAAGCACCCTACACCTATTTACCAGGGTCTGTACTCCCTCAAGGGACTTGCTGTTCACCCTTCATTGAGTTCATGTTATGATGAGGTTACTAGGTTTTTTCTACTCCCAGACAGAGGTGTGACCCGCTTCACAAATGACCTTGTCTCTAACTACCTGACTGCTCTCCCAAAATGATCCTGTGTGTTATCGAGTCTTACGGACCAGCCTTTCTATGCCCAGGCACGGCATGAAATTTGCCAAAAAAAAAAAAAAATCTTAGAAAATGGCTATCAACTATTTCTCTTTGAAGGAGTCAAAAAATAAGTACAAAAAACCAGGTTGGAAGCTAAATTCCTCCTTGAAGACGATTATGCTGTTTAATAGTAGGCCACCCCCTTATTCCCATAATTGTATGCAGTTCACTTTGTTAATTTTCCCTCACCTCGTCTTTTCTTAATTTAAAATATAACTGATACAACAATGGCTACATTCATCGAAGAGGTGGTGGTGGGATGGATAGAGAGGGTGGAGAGAGGAGAGCCCAGAGTTACTGAGAACTAGGTGCCTCTGGAGCAGGGAGAGGCAAGTGTTTGCTCCCTTGCAGGGCATCAGGGGCAAGCAGATCACACCATGCCAGGAATCCTTCTGTTGGCAGCAAGCCCTTTAGATGTCTTGATCTGGACAAGAGCAGGAATACCAAACTGAAGAGTGGGAGAGGCTTCCTTGTAGCTCATTTTTCAACACTGTAAAATTGACAGGATCTCAAAATCTAACAGCGCTAACTAACAGCAATGGAAAGAATCATAAATTTTCTTTCATGCTCATGATTTGTAGAAAAAAGGAAAATTATATCCAAGTAGCCAATTTTTTACAGAGCCATTATAATTTTCAAATGTTTATTAACCTAGAGTTAGTCATGACTATGGGGTAAATTGTTTTTTCAAATTTTGTCCCTTTCCTCACTTCTTTCAAGGGAGCACTATTTTCCATTTAGAATTTTTTCTCCTTATATCTTAGTAATGGTAGCCTGAATCCTTTGAAAATTATCTTTTCCCTTTTATAGAATTATTGGGAATGCAGACTCTGATTTTTTTTAATATAAGGGGTGATTCAATAAAGACTATCTTATGGAACTCAACATCATGGAACATTATGGAAAGATAAGAATATATGATAAGGTCTCTTCCAGCAATATCTGCCTTGAAGGACTTGGGATTAGATCCTGTTCTTTGGGACTTTGGATATCTGCATTCTTTCTTCTTAAGGCCTTCATTCTTTTTCTTTCTTTTTCAATTGAATAATCTGCCTGATATTTTTCCAACAAACTCAATTTTTTGCCTAAGATAAATTATGTTCTTCCTGCCCCCAAGATGTGCTGAAGTCCTAAAAAATACTCCTTATTTGTAAATAGTTTTTAGAGATATTGCCAGAGAAAGTCTAAATCCAATATGACTGATATCTTTATAAATGGCCATGTGAAGAAGGCAGATTTGGATAACACATCTGTAAGTCAAAAAACTCCAAAGGTTGCCACCAGAAAATAAGAAGTAAGAGAAAGTCCTTTCTTCAGAGTGAATGTGGTCCTGATTTAATGCTTGTAGCCTATGAAACAGAGAAACAATAAGTTTCTATTCTTCTAAGTCATCCACCTATTGATGTTGTGCAAACAAGTCTAGCAAACATGTACACTTATCTACAAGTGTCTCTCTTGTTTGCAACCAAAGCTTCACAAAGTGTAATAAGAATAGCTTTCAATGCCAGATACACTTTACTTTAAGCAGAAATATCTTGTTTCATTAAATACAATACCAAATCATAATTCAAGTTATGCCTGCCCTATCTCTTCCATCTAATAAAACAATAGATGGACAAATGAAGAACAAACATATTCTATATGAGGGCACATGGGGAGAGGAAGCTAGGTAAAAATGGAAATGCCCTGAGATATTTCTGCAGAAGACATAGGCAATTAAATAAAATTCCCAGAACCAGATATGTGATACCTTCTAATTAACTGTTGATCATAGGAAGCCTTTTTTTAATTTTTTATTATTTATTCAATTGTGCGTGTGTGTGTGTGTGTGTGTGTGTGTGTGTGTGTGTGTGTGTGTGTAGAACCACGGACAAATTCAGGAACCACCATGGATGCCTCTACCTCCTCCTTGTACTCTGCCCCGGGATTCACAGGCTCTGCCCTACCAGGACCAGAAACGCAGGCTGCCCCTGCTTCTGCTCGGGTTCTATATGTGGGGTCTAGGATCCGAACTCAGGACCTTCTACCTGCAAGGCAGAGGCTTAACCCCTGAGCCATCTCTCCAGCCCCTGATCATAGAAGTCTTAAAGGCCACAGATACAGTGCAAGCTTTTTCCATGCTCTTGGCTGCCCTCTAGAAACTGAGTGTATTGCTGAGAGCACTACGCATTGATCATAGGAGGAAAAAACAAGCTAGAACTGAACTGGACAATTTCCTCTTTGCTGGACAATTTTTATAGTATCAGAAAAGACTGTGTAAATTGCTAGGGGAGAAAAGCAATTATTATCACCTAGCTGTGAAAGCTGCCAGTTACAGTAACAACAATCCAAGCTAGAGATGACTATTGGTGCAACAGCGGCATAAATGCTATGGGGTAACCAACTGCCTACTGTTAGGTTTTAAGGACCACTTTGCAGCAGCAAACATGTTCCTAGTCTGTAAACTGGGTCACAAACCTGTGGAAGAGGAATCCAAAGACCCAAGAGTTGAACAAAATACTAAGGTTTAGCTATAAGGACATGACATCAAGAACCCTCTAACTATTTATCACTGAACTAATAAAGTGTAGAAGCTTTCAGCCCTTGAGTTTCCTTTTGCAGTAAAGGTGCTTGATACAAAGAATCACAACTACCAAAGTGCAGAAATAAGTGACTTTAGAGTGCCCTAAATGGGAAATCTAAATCATTACCCCCACCAAGGCTCAGAGAATGTTGAAGAAGAGGAGACATAAGAATATAAGAAACTGTGGGAAAGAATGCTGCCAGACAGTATCTTTTAGACAGGACAGAGCTGTTACATCTATGAGCTCACTGCAGTATGCCTACTTACTTTACCATAGAAGGCGAAAGTTCTCAAGAAGCTCCACATCTCCCTGACTGACTATAATGCTGGATGTGGGGGAGAGGAACTATTCTCCTCAATGATATCCAGCATATTTACTGATATATAATCAATGCCTCAGAAAGTGTCCAGATACATGCCATTAATGGCAATCAAGATGAAATTCAGTGGGCCATACATTCAGAAAGATGTGAAATTAGGACAGAGGCAGGTAGGGGAAAAGCTTTTCACTAGAAAGAGATGGAACTGGAGCATAAGGGATGAAATGACATAAATTCATTTGTGTTCACGTATGAAACTCTAAAATAAAAAAAGGAAATTTTTGCAAAAGAAAAGAAAAGTGAAGAACAGAGTCTGCCTTATCTTTTCTGTGCAATTTGCTATTTTTGAAGTTTGGAACCAGATATTAATATGTTGAGCAAAGAGATTTTAGGAATTCTGACTGGTTGAAGGATCAGAAACATACAAAAGTTCAGGAAAACGAAAGCAAATAAGGTGTTTTTCAGGAATACAGTAAGTTTTGGAGGATTCTTATTCTTTTGATTTCAAGGAGATGTGTATATTGAGAAGATGATGTTAGGGAGATGAGAGAATATACAGAATACTCTAGAAGGTAAGATTTGCTGGTGCTTGCAGCATTTGATAAGAGCTTTTTCTTTTCTTTTTAAATTCTATTACAGACTCAAACTCGGGTACAATGAATGTAAGTCATTTTTACCTTATATTTCCAAATGAACTTTTGGACAAAAGACAGCCTTTTCTTTCTAAGTGTACTTGGTCAGGATCATAGTCAGATTCCCAAGACATATGAACATCCTGTGGACAATAATCTCCCCAGAATCAGCAGTCCAAATGCTTTTGAGGTTTGATTTGCATTGCTCTGGATTACTACAAGTTGCTGCTACAGAGAAATAAATAGAAGTCACAAGTTACAGAGAACCATAACTATTTAAAATTCAGAGAATAAATGACTGTGGAATGCTCAGCCCTAAACAGAACATCTAAATCATCTTCTCTGCCCAAAGGTTCAAGAAACTCTCAGAAGTGGGAGTATAAGAAAGAAAGAGCCAGAGGGTGGTGAGGGATGCAGCCAGATATTATCTTCTAGACAAGACAGGGCTGTGGTAGCCATGAACTCTCTGAAGCTGTAGCTACTTCCACAAGACTTACAGGAGATGTGGCCTGAAAACAATTCATCATGCAGAGGGAAGAACACATGTGGCACTACACTTCTCTGAGGGACTATATACTGGATGGGGGAAGGAAAACTACTTCTCTTAATGGTATATCCACCAATATAAGGTTCATGCTGCAGCAAGTGTTCAGGCACATGCCAGCACAGACAAGCCAGAAGAAAATCAGTACCAGACAAACAAGAAAAATGCATAAAAGATGGTGCCTGATTGGGAAGAAGATGGATTTGGGTAATATTGGGAAAAATAACCTATATTCACTCTATTCTTTGTATAAAACTGCAATAGAATAAAAATGTACAATAGAATAAAATAAAATTGACATTTGAGCATGATAATATGGATACAGCACACAGTTTTCCAAAATCTTATGCATTTTACTTATGCAGTAGGTGTTCTGGACAATAAATACCTAAATAAATAGGTCTAGAAAACTCCATCCTTCAGAGGCCATGGTGAGAGGTAGTGATAGCACTCTGTATACACAATTGACTGAAGTCATTCTTTTTTAAGAGTTTTTTTAAATTTTTTTTTTATTTATTCAAGTGTGCCTGTGTGTGTGTGTGTGTGTGTGTGTGTGTGTGTGTGTGTGTGTGTGTGCATGTGTGTGTGTACAGGTACATGTAAGTGTGGCAGGCACAATCTAACATCAGATGGCATTCACTTTTCTATTTTGAGATAGGGTCTCTCGTTCCCTTGGAGCTCACCAACCAGGCTCGGGTGCTGATCAGTGAGCCTTGGGTACCTGCCTATCTCTGCCTCCCCAGCCCTAGGTTTACAAGTGACTGCCATCATGTCAGTTATTTATGTGGATTCTGGTGATTTAACTCAGGTCCTCATGTTTGCACAGTAAGCACTCTACTAACTGAGCAATCTCTTCTGCCCCTCAAACTATTTTTGAGACAGAAAATAAAAAATATATCCATTTCACAGATGAAGAAGTAGAAACAAAGAAGGGTCAGGAACTTGACCCAAATCCACAGGTGGTAAGAACCATGCTGACATTGAAAGGAGACTGGAAGACATGTTGGAATGGGACTAGAATCATTTCACTCTACTGCCTCTTCCAAATCCTTAAGGGATTTCAATTCTTTTAAAACCCACTTTAGAAACAATTGAAGTGCGACAATACTCAGGATTTGAAGGATGCTTAGACGCATGAAATGTCTAA
This sequence comes from Typhlomys cinereus, assembly GCA_023101885.1. Classification (NCBI taxonomy): domain Eukaryota; kingdom Metazoa; phylum Chordata; class Mammalia; order Rodentia; family Platacanthomyidae; genus Typhlomys; species Typhlomys cinereus. Next base: position 813,741 of record JALPQD010000123.1, read on the forward strand.
ATCCAACTAAAATGAAGATTATATTGAAGCCTTCTTGAATTTATCAGGAACAGTGATTTGCTCACTCTTACCACAGTGTTCTCCAAAATGAAGGGCATCCTAACATTAACAACTTTCCTCCAAAAAGTGATTTTTTGTGATTTCCAGTGCTAAATTTAAAATGTTTACATTTTAAGTTTTTTCCCCTATATGGCTGTCCAATGGCTATCTGAAGAGAGTTTTTACATTATTCTTCAGTCTTTGTACAAGTTTAAAAAAAAACTTCGTTGTTTTCAATCAGGACTTATTTTGTTTACCAGGGGATATCTTGCAATCTAGAGACACTGTTCTGTTGTCACACTGGGAAGTATGTGTTGCTGGAATCCAGTCAGTCAAGTTTGAGAATTCTGTCAAATAATCCAGTGATAAATGTCTGGTCTGAAAGGTCAACAAGGCTGATATTGAGAACCCTGGATTTTAACCAGGTTATATTTGAGGATAGGAAGGGCTCCATATCAATATACTCTTACCAGTTAAGTCTGGGATACACAATAAAGTACAGCATTCTGTTGTTTTCTATATATAGAGAGGAGACCACTCTGCCCATTTTGGCTAGCTATCACAAAGGATAGGGCACGTGTGGCTCCTCAAAGAACTATCTGGGAAGAGGGCTACCAAAGGCTTCTCCCCTAGGTTATGAACTTCATGAAGGTAAGTTGTTTGCTTTACCAATGCATCTCCAGCTCCTACTGCAAAACTAGATACTCAGTGGGTTCATAACATAACATTCATAGAAAACTCTCAAGCATTATCAGTTAAAATAAGCTGCATTTATATATGTTATCAAGAAATAGGAATATAGTTCAGTTGTTAGAGTGCTTGACTAGAATGCACAAAATCCCAAGTTGATCCCTAGTTCTATATAAACCAATCATGATGACTCATCCCTGTAATATAAGTTTGAGAAGTGGAGATGGTAGAATTAGGAGCTCAAGATTACTTTTGCACAGTAAACTTGAGGTCAGCTTGAGCTACATGAGACCCTGTTTCAAAAAAATACATTGATTTTGGATACATAAAGTTTATATTTATGAACCAGACAGGGACAGGCCATTTCCATACATGCTTAAATTTAAGACAACGGGAAATCCTAGAGAGAGAAAATAAATATAGGAAATGCATATCCACAGGTATGTATTCATATAGTCATATAACATTAAACATAAGAATTATAAATTAACTGGATTACAGAGTATTTGTAAGAAAGTAGAAGGAAATATGCCTAGCAAGTTGGCTGAGGCAGGCCTCAGAGCAATGATTCTATAAATAGATGCATGAAAATCATTTGGAAGGTTGGCTGGACAAAGATAGCTGGCAAGGCTGGAGCGAGAGCCAAGAAGCTCATTACCAAGTGACACCACTGCCGGTAGATTGGGAACCACTCTTGGAGATTTACCATCTTAAAGGTTTTGTTGAATGCTAGCCTAGAAGAGGTCACAAAAAATCTGCTAAACCAGAGAGGGCCATTCCTATTCACACTGATACACGTTCTTCTATAGAGTCAAATCACAACAGATGAAATAGAAATAGTTGTTGATTCACAGACTATAGATGTGTACTGTACATCTGATTAAATAATCGTGGTTCATCTTGGGAGTGGATTAATTTGTGAGTCTGTTCTCCAGTCTTAAATGGGATATCTTCTGTTCTTCAGCCAAAAAAACTTTTGTGAAGTGATTAAATGAATGTTCAAGTGACAAGTGTGGCTCCAGATGGCCAGGATTAACTAAAATGTAGCTAGGGCATTTACAAAGTAAGCTCTTATGCAAAACATTTCAAAGTATTTCTCATAAAATTCCACTAAAATCCCCTTTGGTAGACCAGCTCTAGCTTCCCCAAACACAGTCCTGTGTAAATATATAATCTAATTGCTTTAGATGCCTCTAGGAACACAATTTACTTTGACAACTCTAAGAAGACAACTCTAAGGAAGAATTCTACCTCTTAATTCCCTGCCCTTCGAATCACAGGAAAGTCAAAAGCAACTAGAACAAATTGAAATCTTAGAATTTCAGAATGACAGAGAACTTACCAATCAAATTTATGTCTTCACAACTGCACAGTAATTCTCCTTTCTTTAAGTACTTATTCACCCTGTGTTCTCAGAATAATTTATTCAATCTCTCCAAGGTACAGCTTCCTCATTTGTAAAGTGGTGATAACTATGACTATGTGAATACACTATGTGAATTGATCTTAAAATACTGAAAATACAGTAAGTTCCTGGCACATCATATACATGTAATATTAATTCCTTAATATTTTATTATATTTTAAATGAATTCAACTGTGTTTATGTCTACATATGTGTGATTGTATGTGTGCATATAACACAGAGGACAATCTTCTTGTATTGTTACTCACTTTTCCACCTTGTTTGAGGGTGGGTCTCTTCACCACTGCTGCATAATCCAGGCTGGTTTTTCTATGACCTTCTGGATGTGTTCAGTCTCTACTTTCTACTTCAGTGGGCAGACAGATACGTATGCCATTGTGTTCAGCATTCAAGTGGCCTCTGAGGATCTGAACTCTGGTTCTCATGCTTTCATGGGAGGCGTTTGACCTACTGAGCCATCTCCCCATCTCTAAACCATTGTTTCATAATCTGGGTTCTACAGTTTTTATCACACCATATTGAATATATTTGTTCCAACATCTTTTCCAGTAGTTGATCCTAAGAAGCATAAAAAGTAAACAGGTTGTCCCTACATAGGATTAGTTATGAACAACAGAGCAGAGTGCATGTAAGATCTAATAGTCATACATGGGTTTTTTTTTTTTGCTAAGTTTTGGGTCAGAGTTTTAGATGAATACAATCCTTTCTATAAATGATTTTGCAGTGTCTTGTTTCTTATTTGGTTTCCTTTTGAAGAAGTATAAAAGAGAAGAAAGCTGCTTATAAGTTTGAGAAATAACTAATGTGGCAAGCCAGACAGACATATGTTAAATGCCAAGGGACGGAAAAGGATGCTGAGAAGGTAGTCAAAAGAGAAGGAAGGCAAGATAACAGAGATGGGAGGCAGGAAGAGACTCATACTGGTCAGGTATCTGGAGGAGCCAAGAATCATAATATCATTTGCTATCTATGGGGCTAATGCTGATGGTGCCTTTTCCTATGAAATACCTTTATCTTCAGGATGAGTAACCTTACATGAGGGGGTTTATTGGGTATTTAGAAAGACAGCTTCATTTATTATAAACTACAGGTAAAAGGATAGTACGCCAAATGATAGCATCTAAAAACATGTTGGATGAGGCTTATTGGACACACTCAGTAATGGAAGAATCTTTTATGGCCTGAATGAACTGATCAGTCTGTAAACAAATACTGGCTGATTATCACACAAACTTCCAAGGTCATCTCAGCAGTCTCATCAATTAATAGGTCTTTGTGACTCCCAGAATAAGAATTAGGTCGCCAACTCAGCACCACTTTGTGTGTGTGTGTGTGTGTGTGTGTGTGTGTGTGAGAGAGAGAGAGAGAGAGAGAGAGAGAGAGAGAGAGAGAGAGAGAGAAAGAGTTTGTGTGTGTGTACCTATGCACACATGTATATGTAACTACATCACTCTTTGTAAAAGGGAACACTTGAGTATGCCTATGGAGGTCCAAGGGTAACTATGGAAATGATCGTGTGTTTCTCTATGTCCTTATTGCTTTGCTCTAAACCCCTGAGCCACCCGTCCAGCCTCTGCACCACTTTTTTTAATAAAAAAATTAAGTAAAAGTTTTATCGGAGAAAAATAGAACCACCACATACACAGGGGGGAAAAAGGCACAAAAATTCAACTGATGCAGAACAACCGTAATTCACAATTATCCAATATAGTTTGCAATAACTTTTCAGTTTCTCAAATAGCTTTCCTTAATAATCTTACTCATTTTTCAACTGAATCAGCATCAAGTTTTCAAAGAATCAAGAATCTCAGTAAAGGGACCCACTTTTAAGACAATGGAGGTGATATTAAGAGCTTCTTAGTAGTAACAACTCTACTTAATAATTTCTTATGGGAAACTAGTGAGTGGTATAATTATTTACATCTCAGAGACCATCAGGGATGAGTTAGAACACTGATATAGATGGTCTAGTAAACAACAGAGCCACATTTTCTTGTCTGATGAGTTCCCATTGGAAAACATGGAGGAGCTAACAAAATATATGCAATGACTGCTCAAAAAGAATTAGAAGAGAATTCTAAATACTATTATATAATTATAGTTATAGTGTTCAAATTGATGCAATTTGAGAGAAACAGGCAATTTTAACAAATATAGATAGCTAGCCACAAGTATTTGAGAACTCAAGAAAACAATCAATAGTAGACATAAGAGTCCTAAGTCTCCAAAGTTGAAGGATAGGACTAGGCATTTTTCTTGATGGCTCCAAGTAGACAAGGAAATTTTAAAAAGCATTAAAGAAAATCTAATAATAATAACAATAAACCTAGTTTTTTCTTCTCCTCTTCCATAGTCAGTTCCCTTCATGTAAAGATAAACCTGGAGGCAAAGCAAGACCCCACTGATGACAAAAAGAAGTCTTTAACTCACAATGCATCGCTTTTTTTAGCATTACTTTTTCCACATAGAATTTCTCTAATTGCACTGAGATGACAACTTTCTTCTCTACTGCTTCAGCTACTTGCAGCATATGCCACCCACATATTGAGGCACACAAGGTGGCACCCTCAATTCCAATACAAGGAAATAGGGGCTCAGAGAATTTAGTCACTCACCCAAGTCCATATAAACAGAACATAGTAAAACCTGGTCATCAACTACAACTGCTGAACCATTCTGGTATGGTTTATTTTAGGGCATAGCCAGGCAACAGTGATCCCCGGGGATATTTGGTGCTTCAGAAGCTCTATGAACTGAGGACATGGAACAAAAAGACATATTTAAATCTGAAGCTGGCAAATCAGATAGTATTCAAGAATAATGATTGTGAAGTCACTGCACTAATCTATAAATAGGAAAAAATAAAGGAGAAGAAGATACATTTGGAAGATGTTAATGGAAACATAGCTGCTATTTGTCATCTAACTGATTATGATACACAAGTAAAAGATGACCTTGAAAATTGTACTAAAATGACTAAAAGATGACTAATAGGTACACTTTTGATGTACCAAGAGGAAAAGGAATATTAACTTACAGTGGAAATCTCCACTTGGAACATACTGAGTTTGAGAGAACAGAAAGATGCTGAGGGTACAATCTTTGACAGGCAGGTAGAGAGAGAACTCTGGAGCTCAGGGAAAACTTGGAGAGACCAAAAATGAATGTGTAGGTAAGCTCTTCAAAATGAAAAGCTGCACATTTACTTCTTAAAACCCAAAAGGAAGTTGTTATTATCATTAGCATCATTTTGCATGTTAGGCAAAACCTAGAAAATTCAAATAAACTTTCCCAAGATCACACTATTCATAATTGGCCAAACTGGGGTTGCATCTAGGTAGTGTAACACCCCAGGTCACTTTCTTAGCCATTTTCCTTATGGAGAGTTCTGAGAGGGAAAGAGAAGTCATAACAGAACAAGCAATTAACAACAGCAAACAAAAACACAAGGCAAATCTCAGAGTAGTCCATGTTCAGCCAAACATGCATGGAACAGCAAGCCTGTAGGAGAAATGCAGGCTCAAGAGGCTCCCATTTAGATTGAGACTAGCCAAACATAAATAATCAAATAAAAATAAACAGGTTTCTCAAGACAAGCTATCATGCATTGATGCAATGTTCCATGGGAGCTCAAAGGAAGAAGCAATGACAAATCCTAGGGACAAAAGCCATCCACTCATTGTAGCAAGCAGTGCATCTGTGTGAGTGTTTATAAAAGATGGTGTTCATCAAGAAAAAGAAGGGATTTACATCGCAAGTGCCAACATACAGTGATGAGGAAATATAATAACGTGGAGAATGATAATATATCCCTCATAGGAAAGACTCGAAGCAGGAAAGCCAGGAAGGCAGCTAAGAAAACTAGTAGAGGCTAAGCTAGGTACTTTGCGCTTAATAAGGTGTTGTGCAAACCCAAGGTGCTTTTCCATGCTATTTTCTGGAACCATTGTTCTCTACACTTCACCTCTTTCCCCTTATTCTCTAGTAACCCACATCATCTGTAGGTCCTAACTTCAGCATCGCTTCCTCAGGAGCTTTGTCTGAGCCATACCTTTGAGATGGAATGCTCCAGCAACTGCTTTTGACTTCTCTGTATTTTGCTGTAATGATTAACAATTTTAGTATCGTCACTTCTTTCCTACCACTGTGTTCCACTCCCTTAACCAGACTGGAAACTCTGTGATTCAGACTTTTTCTTGTTGTTCACCTCTGTGTTTCCAGTGCCCAGAAGAGCAATGAGTGAGCATGCTGTTAATAGTTAATGAAACGAATATAAAAATAAAAATTTATATCCTCTGGCATGAAATTGAATTCAACAAATAATACTATTAGGCACAAAGCATGAACGTGCCTGCAAAGAAAATGTGCAAAGAAACTTTGCACCTGGCTTCCTTGCAGAAATTCATTCAACCCTATGGAGACAACAGATGCAACTGTGTGACACAAGTTCACAATGACTGACACTTTAGATTTAGATTTATATATTACAGATCAAGCTGCACCCCAGAGAGATCATTAAGAAATGCAGATGCTCTTATGTCTTGCACATGATTAAACATGAATCTGTGGAGTAAGCAGAATATAAGTTTTATAAGTGATCCCATTTCAGAAAATATCTGTGATTCAATAACAGTTAAAGGATGCTGCAGCTAGAACATATCAGGTTTCTGGATAGCAAAAAACTGACGATTGAGTTGGACAGATGAAAGAGAAAATCTTGCCATGTTTACCATTTTGGGCATTGTCATTTTCAATAAAGTGCAATCAATTTTAAAGGTAATTGCATTTGATGTCAAATATAAGGCAAAGCGTAACATGTACAAAGAAAGGGAAACAGAATGACTGAGTCTAAAAAGCAAAGCTTATGAAGCACGTGCAAGAATGTATGGATAATAGAGAAAACCCATGAACAACACATTCCTGTCTTCCTGTGGAAACTTCAAACAGATATCACTAGGCAGAGCAGCCAGCCTGAGAGAAAATTGTATCTACTCTCTGCTTGAGGCACCCTTTCTAGTACGAACTGCCAAGCTTCCATACCAAATGCTCCTGGTGAAGTTGCCTGTCACCAGGCCTCACCCTTGCCCAGTAGCCAGTATAAGCTTCCAGCAGTTAGAAATAGAATTTAGGTTTCTTTTCCTATGGATTCCCAAGGATTTTCAGATTTATGCTGCCAATAACTATCTTTTCTTTCCTGGGAAAGAACTCAGCTTAATAATAGATCCAGCAACAAGATAAAGAGGGTCAGACACAGAGAAACAGGCAAACAGAAGCAGTTGAAGACGAAGAGAAAAATAGAAACAATGAGAAGAGGGAGAAGAAGTTAGAGAGGTAGGCCAGATGAAAATGCTCAAGTTTTTGTAGAGAACCATATTTTCTTAAATAAGTGATCAACTTAGTTTCTATCATTTCATGGTTAAAAAATACTTACTAATGGATCATCTAACCATCAAGTTAGGAAAAATATTACATTCAGGAAATCCACTGGCATATATACAGGGAAAAGCCTCCTTAAAATCTTACTAAAACAGCTTAAAAATATGTCCATAAAACTTGTATACTTATACATGAACTGACTGCTATTCACAGGGGCTGTTGTGTGCAGTGGTGACCTTATAACATGTTGTAGGAAGGGAGACAGAGGGACATTTTATTACATACTTGCACACCGAAGGCATTTTTTAAATACTCAGGATTGTTTTGTGATTTAATAAAACCCCATAATGATAGAAAAAAGGTTTCTGGAATACAGTAAATGAAACATCATCAACTGTAGTGGGATGAACGAAGATTGGCATGAGGGAAACCTGCTGAGAACTGGCAAGGTGAGAAAACCAAAAAACTCTAAACACTGACCAAAAAGAGCCCATGCCCCATGCTTTGGGACTCGCGGTGCTGAAGCAAGACTTTTCTCAAGGAATTGGAGAAAGTAGCACTTTGACCCACAGGTTTTGTAGATTCTGAGTGAAATTTACATGCATCTGAGAAGTCAAACTTCTTCCAAGATGAAAATTAATGTTTACATGTCTATTTCAGAATTTACTGAAAGCAAACTTGCCCAGCTCTTATCCTAGTGACTATCCAATGCAAGAAGCACCAGAGGCTACCCTCAATGCAGGAAGCACCAGAGGCTACAATCAACTGTTAAAGGTTTTATGGAAAATTCCCTCTCCCTCTCCCATCTTCTCTTTTCTTTCTTCCTTCTGTGCCTCCCCACCTCTCGTTCTTGCATGCCGTATGGTCTGATACACACACACACACACACACACACACACACACACACACACACACATATATATACACACACACATATATGTCTGTATACTTATTTTATGAGTGGAATTATAAGTATAATAATAATCATAGAAGAGTGGTATCTTTCCATACACACTCATTATTTAAATGTATTACACACTGTATTGCACTTTATGTATGTGTGAGTGTGTGTGTGTGTGTGTGAGATAGAGAGAGACAGAGAGAGTGAGAGACAGCGAGAGAGAGCGAAAGAGAGAGAACCAAAAGCACTTGAGTGTGTGTGCCTGTGGAACGTGGAAGCCCAAGGGTGATACAGCCGGAATCATCCTGGATTTCTCCAGATCTTGTTGCTTTGTTCTGGATTTTCCAAGACTCTGCCTTCTAGGGTCGGAATTATAGGCTGCCACGATACCAACCGAGCATTTATGTGTGAGATCTGGAGATCTGAACCCAGGTTCTTCTGCTTATAAAGTAATGATTTTAACCCTTGAGAATATTCCCCAGCCCATTTTCCATTTTGAAAAGCAACATTTTATTACAGGTATTATATTATTACTCACTTATCTCAGAACCTCAGATTTAAAAAATATGAATTCCACTATTAACCTTCTAATAGTGTTTGACTTCTCATAACTCATACTGCATAAAACACTTTATTAATTACAGTGTCTAAATTATTTTAAACTTTCAGTAATAGTATTCAATTGCCGAAGTATCAGGTGCACAAAAAGTATAGCTGAGGAAATTGATATTTTAATACTAAAGAAGTTCTTTATTTTGCTTGATCCAAGGAAGGATTTTAAAAAATCAAGAATCAAACTGAGAGCCCTTACTTGAGAGATACTACCCTTTCAGCCATCCCAGAATATTCATGGCAGCTCTAGGGAGGAGGACAGTCTGAGACATTGGCCCAGTTCAAGCATGAGGTTAGGAGGGGCACAGCAAAATCAGAGACTATTCCCGGCTAAGCACTGCCCTGTAATGCTGGGATGACCTGTCCCCTCACCCCCAGATCCAGGCAAGCATTACTCCTTAGACTAAGAACACACTGGAGATAGATGGCAAATTTCCCAGGTTCCTAAACAAAAACTGAACAAGACCAAATAAAACTGTCTGATCCAATCTTCCTCGTGGTATTGGAGTTTCTGATGTCTTTTCTAAGAAAGGAAATAGGAGTTTGGGCCGCACTGCTAACAAAGAGAATACACTGGCCACTGTCCTTGAGGAATACCTGAGTATTTTTGGTTTTGCTGCTTAGTGGTCCATATATTCATTAAAATGCAAACTCCATGAGAACAAAGATGGTTTATCCTGGTTGGTATCCTGAAGCTTCCTCCCATAGTAGGCTGAAGGGTGGAAAAAGATATTTAAGAAGAAATCACAGGATTGCTTTTACAAATTCTGTGAGCTCTGCAAAGAAGAATGTGTTTGATGGGGACAGAAAAGACTTTTTCTGCAAGGAATATGGAACTGAACCAAAATCTGAAAGACACATGGTAGAGCAGGGGACAAAAGAGATGTCTGGTGGGGGGGAGGAAGAGACTCAGCCAGGAGCACTTAGCACTAGAAGAAAGAAAGAAATCCAAGATAGCATCAGACTAGAGACAAAACTGGTAAAGGGCATGAAGTTGAAGATACAGACAGGAAAAATCCTCTAAACAAAACAGTTTGGTCTTGAATTTTAATCCAAGAAATAGCCATTGAAGCAGTCAGATTTAGGTTTGCACTTTTGAGAGCCGACCTTTTGATTTTGGGAAGGAAAATGGGCTGATAAAATCAATTCAGGGAGGACAATTAGGAAGACAGGACAGAGATTTATGTAAGACACAATATTGGTGTGGACCAGGGTGAAAGAGATGGGGAAGAAACAGATCAGGGTTCATTTAGGAGGGAAAACTAACAGAACTTACCAATATGTGAGCACAATGAAGAAAGGAAGGCCAAATTAAGAACAACCTGGCTTCTGGATGGTGCAGCTACTGGAGCAGCTATTCACCAAAGAAGTCAGACTTTGGTAAGAAAGACAATGGGTCCTTCGGACAGCAGCATCCACTCACAGGAGTACTGAGCCGCAGGGACCAATGCTGTCCCACCAGCGGATCAGCTGATGCCTAACTGCGGTCCTGAACAATCAGAATTTTCTCTGTTATTTATTTGAGGCAAGGAAAACCAAACTTGGAAAGGGTTCTTAACTACCAATCTCAGTGCCACAAGTGATGAGATCTGAGATATAAACCTGAATCTCTTTAATTCTAAAGTGGATGGATTTTAATAACCAGTTCCAGTGACGTGTCCACAGTTTCACAGCGTTTGAGTCCAAATCTGGAATTCTGAAGACCAACCTCCAGCCCTCCCCTCAGGGCTGCCCAGGTAACACTCTACTTCAGGCAGATGAAGCCATCTTTTCCCTGTCTGACTCACTCTCTTTCCCTCGCTTTTGCCAACAGTTCACTGAACTTCAGCCGACCTGTCTCCCCAGCCTTGCTTTTTTCCAAGTTCCTAAAGTACTTCCAGTCTCACTAACAATTTTAACAATAATCCTATGCAAGTTTATCCTGTAGGATTTCTGTATATTTTCTACTTTCTCTTATTTTGTTTTCTATAATATTGAAAATTTATGAAGCATATACTGTCTTTAAAAGGTCTTCCACATACTTGAATCACATCTTTGTAAAGACACTAATACTCACAAAATTCACATTGTGATACAGGATGGATCAGACTGCTAGCCAGCTGCTCAACTGAACATGTCTTTATTTCTAGTCAGATACTGCCATACCTGCCATTCCAGCAGATGAGCGTGTGGTCCATGAGATAGGAGGTGAATCTACTGTTCTCTTTAACAGGTTTCCATTCTTTAGGATCTGCCTCATTATCAGTAGTTCTCTGAAAAGGGATGTATATCCCTTTCACTGTTTAAAGGTAAATATTTTAGCCAATGTCTAATGTTGGATAATAACTTTCTAGTCTTCTATTAAAGAAACACGTTTGTCCTAAGCAGGGGGAAAGAAGGTCTGAAGACAGCTCAAGAGATGGTGAGAGACTGACTGTATCTAGTGATTCTGATCACATGACAGTTTCATCCCATATACTTTTTTTGTGTCTTGGCCCCATGGATATGACTATGCTGACAACATTACATGTTCCTGTATCATCTGACTTTGAAATTGCATTCTGCATTGATTATTCTGTACAGATGAGCAGAAATGGAAAGTTGCTGACACAAGGAATAAGCATGTGGCTTCAACCAGTGAGACAGAGATGCAAATCCTTAGACCTTATGAAGTAAAACATGGAGGAGAGGTACAAAATTTAATGGTGGAAATGAACCTGGTCCTAAATACAATCAATTCTTGGAGATTATAAGATAGGTTTTGACTTTCTGGGAAAGATTCTTCACACTCACATGCACTTAACTAGACCTTTCCAAACAGTACACTGTCATTCTGGATTGACCTTGATGTCCTCCAGACAGACACATTAATTCTTTCTACCTGGATCCTTCAGAATTTTGTTCGTGCCATTCATATAAAATTCAGAGCTCTAGAGTAAACTTGATTGTTTGTATCCACTGGCAGATCTTGGCAAGCAGGCTTTAGTTCTCAGCAACCTTTGGGGTTGCAGAAGATCTGAATGTATCTAGCTAAGAAGGAATCCTCTGTGAAGCTGGAGTGACGTGGGGAGAATGAGCCAGTGAATCACCAAATTAATAGGAAAGAAAGACACTGCACAGTAGTGCTACCAGGTTACTACCTCCAGCAATCCACTTTGTGCATTACTCTGCCCTTACCTGTCCAGTGAAATGCAGCACAGGTGAAAGATGGATGCTGTTGTGAGCAGGACATCCAGAGAGGTCCGGACCAGGCAGAACATCTCCCCGTAAATCCAGATGTCTTGAACCAGCTCAATGGCACCAAAGGGCATCACCAGCACCGAAACCAGCAGATCGGCAAAGGCAAGAGATACAATGAAATAATTGGTTTTTATTTTCCTGCGAGTGAAAAGGTATAAGCAAGGTAACGGGAGGGGGGGATGATATAGGGAAGAAGGTAGGAAGAAAGAGCAAGAGGAGAAATGGAAAGAAAGGGAAGCAAAGAAAGAAGGAGGGAGGGTGAAAGGGAAAGAAAAAGCACATATTAAATGTATTCTGTGAAACTCCGTTTTCCCTTCCGTATCATGGCTGAGAAGATTCTACATGGCCTACATCTTCTACTATCTCAGACCAACCTCACAGCAAAGGTGTCTCTCTTCTGTCCCTGCTAGCCTGACCTGAGTTTCCCCCATGAAGACCCTTCCTGGGATTTTCTGTATAGCTGCTGTCTCCTCTCTCTACTGTCCCACCTGCAGCAAGCCCTGGCTTCAGCCCTGGACTAATCACTTATGGAGAGTCTTCCAAGATGCTCCCCCTCACAAACAATGTGAATATCCCCCATTTTCAGCCCGGTATGCCCCACATTTGTGATTCTGTACCATGTCTAGATTAGTGCTTAGAGAGGAACGCTACGTCTGTATCATATTCTTTTTTATGACCTAATCCTCCTTATTCCCAGCTACACACTAAAAATACCTAGTGAATTGGAGAAAAAAAATTGGAGTTCAGGTTTCACCTCCAACTAATCTGTTCAGAGGACCTATTACAAAAACTGCCAATAATAACAATAATAGTAATGTTTAATCATATTTTTATTTTTAACAATGAATAATTTTTAGATATAAATATGTCCAAAATACTGCTTGGGCATACTAATAGCATACAGTAGCATTTTGAAAAGCATTTGAAGTGATTCTAATTGTAGCCAGGCTAAGACTGATGAGTTGCAAATTGCAGAAGATAAGGGTTTAATCCCTAGGTCAATGGCACTCCTTTCCTAAATTATTGATAAATAAGGCTAGATTATATATTCCCCCAGCAATTGTATACAGATCAATTATGCTATTTGAGCACAGCATAGGACAACAGATGGGGTGGAGATGCACTGAGATATTAATACTGATTATGACAGGCATGTAAGATTATGTGTGATACCCTCCTCTCTGGCTTTCAAAAACTATTCCTATGACTATTTTCCTTGATATAAAATGGAAATATGTGGAACCAATTCTCCAGGGAAAGCCTAGCACTCCACTATTGTTTCCCTAACGGTTCCATTATACTGCTCACCTCAGTTGCCTGTCTCTGCACACAGCCACCATCACCAGTAGATTTCCCAGGATAGCCATCAAGATAACCGCTGAGAGAAATGTGAGCAGCACGACCTTCTCCACTGACCCAAAGCCCTCCTTGGAACTGGAAGACAGAGACACAAAAACAAAAAGAAATGAAGGAGGACTGATGAGATGTCTCAGCAGGTTAGGAGAACTTGCTAGTAAGGTCAATGACTTGAGTTCAATCCCTGAAACCTACATGGGGTTGTCCTGTGACCATACATGCATGCATATCATGGGATGCATGCCTACACTGTCACATATACATGTGCAGACACACACAAACATATATTCATATATACATAAGTGTCATGGTTAGGCACAAGTGTCAACTAGGTAGTTGAGAGTTTGAGCTCTGGGCACTTTATGGAGAATTGGTAGCTGAGTTAAGCCCAAAGCGAATCTGAAGGAGATTGTTTAGCTGATGGGGAAGGTCCAGCGTATGGTGGATGGGATTAAGCCCTGGAATAAATCATGGAAAACTGGTTCAGAGAGTTGGCATCCTTATGTATACTTGGCCAGACATGCTGGTCAGGATCATCTCTCTCTCAGCTATTATATAGAGAAGGTGTGGCCAATTCCCTCAGCCTAATGTTGGTGCATGCTCTCATCAAGCTAGACTGAGAACTGTAACCGGACTATCAGTAAGAAAATAAAATTCCGGGGCTGGAGAGGTGGCTCAGGGGTTAAGCCTCTGCCTTGCAGGCGGAAGGTCCTGAGTTCGGATCCTAGACCCCACGTATAGACCCCGGGCGGAAGCGGGGGCAGCCTGTGTTTCTGGTCCTGGTGGGCGGAGCTTGTGAATCCCGGGGCAGAGTAAACAAGGAGGTGGAGGCGTCAATGGTGGTTCCCGAATTCGCCCGTGGTTCTACACACACATACACACACATACATACACATACACACACACACACACACACACGCATACACCCACAATTGTATAAATAATAAATAATTTTTAAAAATTTTAAAAAAAGAAAATAAAATTCCCTGTTCCCTTAAGCCATTTGATGGTCATTTATCAGCAACTATGCAGGTAAACTGCAACAATAAGAAAAGAACTAAAGGAGACTTGAGAACTTTGCAACACTGGAAAGGCAATTCACATGAGCCTCCTCAACCTTCAAAAAAGCAATTTTGTCATTGTTGCAGTTCACCTGCATGGTTGCTGATAAATGACCATCAAATGGCTTAAGGGAACAAGGGGTTTATTTTATCTTATGATTACTGGTCACAGTTCTCAGTCCAGCTTGACGGGAGAGCATGCGCCAACACCAGGGCCAAGGGAACTGGCCACACCATCACCATGTAACGGCTGAGAGAGGGACGATTCTTACTTGCCAGACCAGCATGTCTGGCCAAGTGTATAGAAGGATGTCTACTTCCTCAACCAACTCTCAGTATTTTATTCATCTGTTCAGGGCCTAGTCTCACCCACCATAGGCTGGGTCTTCCCCATCAGCTAAACAATCTCTCACAGGTTTGTTCAGGGCTTAACTCAACTGTTAATTCTCTACAAATATGCCTAGAGCTCAAACCCTCAACTGTCATCTTTCAGCAGTAGCACCACACAGGCATCTTATAAGTAACACATGCCAAAGTACAATTCCTCACTTGTTGGGTTAGCCTGACTATCTCATGAGAAGAGGAAACCTGGAGAGGTGGATTCAATAGCCCAAGCATTCAGGATTATTCTCTATCAGAAAACTGTGGTTTTCCTTCAGAGATATCACCTTATCCAGATATCCAAAATTCAGAGTTGTTATGTAGTTGATTTCTGCTTTGCATCCTGGACTCGGCTACATAGCAAACACCATAAGGAAAGCACATCAGTTGCTATATTGAGCATTGTATGCTTGATGCGTCATTCCCATTTATCAGATGAAGGGACTATAGCACTGGGAAAATAAATGACAACAACTGGAACCAGGATCTGCATAAACACAAGGGTGTTTTCAGTATCTTGCTCAGGCTCATGCAGAAAATATGGCTTAGAAATGGATTGTCTAAGAAGAGACCATCATAACCGAAGGAAACTTTCATGTCATTTCACTTGTACTGTAAGTTCTGTGATGTCTATCAGAGAGATAGCAGTCTACCACTGATCCCAGGAACTTTTTCCACTCCCTGAGTCATGTTCGCCCTGGTACCACCATTACCACTTCCACAGTTCAAGCTGATTGTCTTGTCAGTTTCAACATCTGGTTTGGCTCTAAAAATGTTTATTCCCTAATGTAAACTCAGCACTTTATTTAGTCAATTTGAGGTAAGTGTCCCCATCAATGAGAATACAGTATCTGTTGATCATTCAGGAACTTTAGGGAAAAAAAGTTTGAATTTTTTCATAGCGTAACAAAAATACTCCTTTCAAGAAGTCTGAAAGAATCTTAAGAATGCTAGACTCAAACTGCATATTTTTATGAAGAGAACAAGGGAACAGGAATTGTTAGAATGTGTCAGAGGTTTGAGAGAACCTCTGGTTCTCTCAAGAGAAGTGGCTTATTTTAAGAGCACATTATAGGATACATAAGACATCAAGGATCAAGAATCATCTATCTTCATATACTGCTTTGACTCAAAACACAAGATGGGCATTGTCACGATTTGAATGCAACTTGTCCCCCACAGGCTCATGTGTTTGAATCCTTAGCTAGTGTCTATGTTTAGGGAGATTGTGGCACCTTTGAGAGGTGAAGCCTTGCTGGAGGAAGGCATGTCACAAGAGGAAGGTGTTGGTTTGTCATACAACCCTGTTTCCAGTTTGTTCTTATTCTCTCTGACTTCTTGATAGCTGTGGTAACTTGAACCAACCTTCTGTTGCTGCCTGCAGCCGTGCCTTCTTCTATGCTAGCCCTACCATGATGGACTGGATCCCCCCTGGAACCACAGACTAAATAAATCTCTCTTCCTTAAGTTGTGTGAATATTTTCTCATAGCAATAAAAGAAAAGTAATGGCAAAATACAGCCCAGTCCTGACTTTGATCTTGTCTAATTCAAAATGGCATCCTATAGACAAACATAGAAGAAAGCATGACAATTGGAATAAGGAACGAGTCTCTTCAAAGTTGGGAAAAGAGAAAGTCCCTTCACTCTAAGAAGTCTATCTTTAGATTGAAACATTTAACTGGGGATGTAAAGGAATTGTTTATACTAAATCACCCTTCCACACTTATGCTACAGTTGCCAATGGAAAAAATACTAGATAGAAGAGATTTTCATTCAATGATGAAAAAAACTTCAATAAAATAATGTGGCCACTGAAATTTAATAGAGTAATGTGGCCACCTTAGACGATGTTAACTGAGGTAAAGTGTTTGCAAAGAAGGTGATGTAGTTCTTTATCTGATACTTCTTAGAAACTTCTAATTCAGAGTCCACTCAGAAACTTTTTCTCTTTCAGGGCTCTGAATTTGATGTCAGCAAACAGTTTTTATTGTCTTTATTGTAGTTATTATCTGAAATGACTTCTCATATTATTTCTATAAATCAGCATACATACCAATTTACTCTGGTTATCTTTTTCCTATAATTTCTGGTGCCTGGTTCAATGTCTAATCTACAGCATATGTGGTATGTAAGTATATGACATATATACAAGTTGCTTATTTGTTGATTGAGTAAGAGATACATTATATTCATTTATTCAAGGGATATTTATTCTTCAGTGTCTTTATAAATTGGTTAAAAGGATATTTCTACCTAGAAGAGAGAAGGCCCAGTGATAAGACAAAAAAGTTATATTTAACTATCTGAAGCATCATCATTTGAAATAAGAGTAGATTTGCATATTCACTCATTCAGCACTATGATAGGTATAGTACGTCCAAAGGAAACAACATAAGAAAAGCCAATAAACACTATCATCCTACATCAGGACTACCTTGTGATGTGTGTGTGTGTGTGTGTGTGTGTGTGTGTGTGTGTGTGTGTGTGTAGATGAAGTAACTAGCCTGCTTCATCGATGGTCAGAGAGGATTTAGAGATAAGGATGTCATATCCTATGCTGTGCAAGTTGCATGATTAAGTAAGACTGAGTTGTCTTTCAGCCATGGTTTCCAATCTGAGCCGCACATTAAGCCATATGAAAAGTTTTTTGAAAACCTGTTGCTGGAGCCCTACTCCCAGAGACACTGATTTAATTAGTCTTATTTTCAAATTAAATATAAGAAATTTTGAAGTTTCCACTTGATTCTGATTTGCAAGCAAAAATAAATATCTCTTAAAGAGTAACTTGCATGACTACAGAGAACGCCTACTTCAAATCAAATGGGTTGTCAGGATCAGCGAGCCCAAAGTTCAATGTTATGGCTCATTTGTGGCATGCCAATTAAGAGCAAGAAGGAGCTAAATTATAAACTGTGACTGACAAGTAAATTTTAACCATGGAAAGAACTTCCACAATCAGGTGGAGCTAAATGTTAAGTCCAGTAACAATACTTAAAATAAATCAGAAGCCACTTTTTCAAATTGCATCTAGATCCTTGGGTTGCCGCTGACATTCTCCAGAAATAATGTCAAATATGACAGGACAATTCTCATCTGACCACATAGCTGCCCATTAGACTAAATTGGTTCTTTGATAACTATTCTTTTGAGAAATTTTACTTTTCTATTTTGAGGTTTTTTTCTGTGATCTTCTGACCCATTAATAAGGAAATGTCACATGTTTCCTGACTGATTGATTTTTTTTTTAGTGAAAGGAAACAAGGATACTAATTCCAGGTAAATTTCACATTAGTTAGTGTCCATGAAAGCAGATTTCAGATGAGGTACCATAACATATTATTATAAGAAGCCCATTTGGCACAATGGCAACGGAAGGTAAAGATTTTGCTTTCTTTTTTTTTTTTTTTTTTTTGATGTTTCTAAACATACGTTTCAGTTTTATTTCTAGTGTCAAGTCCAACTCTCTTATGCTGTTTCCTAAGAATACATGCAAAAGTCAACAGTCTTCTAGTTAACCCTTTCTGAACATTGAAAACAGTTCCCGTGAAATGATCTCCAGTGGCTTTTGTCCTACTAGCACCTTTACACCATCTGCATTATCAGGGTAATACAATCACGAACACAGTGTCCTCTGATTCTGCCCCTTCCTACTACCATTGAAGGATGTGCTCTTCAATTCTGAATTTATTTTTTTTTATTTCAGCTCATACAAACTTATTAGGTACACCAGTTCCCTCCCTCCCTCCTCCTCCCCCCATACCCCCTGGTCCCCCTCCTCACCCATCTCCCTCCCCATCCCCCAGTGCCTCCCGCCCCAGTTCCCAGAGAGTCCTTTCTTGTGCATGTCTGATTTTCCTCTGGGCCCTCCTCTCCGATAACGTACAAGGACCCAGTGGCCTTTCCCTGAACCCTTTCCCGTGTTTGCCTTAGGTATAGGAACACTGCTGTGGCTGCCAATCCTTTGCCTCCAAGGATCTTGGTGCCTTTAGCAGATGCTAGACTTTGTGAGGTCAACAGTGTGTTGGACAATGCGCAGGGCATGCAAAGTCCAATTATGATTGCTTCAGCCCTAACTAGTATAGAGTATCTTACATATCATTGCTCCTCCCATCCTTTTGCTCTTACACTCTTACCGCCCCCTCTTCCGCAAATTTCCCTGAGCTTCAGGATGGGGAGAGACTAAGCTGGCCTAGTTCTAGGTGGTTGATATAGAGTCTCTGAAGTTCTGGATTGTGGTTTGTTGATTTTCTTTTGCAGTTTTGCTGCTCCTGCAATACCCTTCACTCCATCCTGGTGGGCATTGTATGTTACCCCCTGGCCAGAGACAAAAAGCTGTTAGAGTCTTGTGATAAAAGCACATTCAAAAGTAGATGTAATAAAAGTGGGAAACCACAGTAAGGGAGGGGTCTATCACCCATTTGCAAAATGGTTACTTTTTATCTGCCAGACTATATGCCCTCCTCTTCTGGTGAGATCACACCCCCTCAGTAGTAAATGATCAGGAACAAAAGTCTGTGAACTTAATCAGATGTCTCATTACTTATTTGGGTCCTTGGTGGAGGCCTATTTTCCCTGCTGTGACATGGTCCCTTCTCTCCTTGTTTCTGGTGTGGCCCTCCTACCCCATACCTCCTGTTCATAATCCTTGGAATTACTGTCTCTAGGTGGGCGGGGTGGGTTTGGTACTAGGAGCCACCTATTAGGGAGTACATACGGCGCTTAATTTTCTGGGTCTGGGATACTTCACTTAATATAATTCTTTCTAATGACATCCATCTCCCGGCAAATTCCAGTAATTCATCATTTTTAATGGCTGAGTAGTACTCCATTGTATAGATGTACCACTGTTTCCTTATCCACTCGTCAACTGTTGGACATTTGGGCTGATTCCATGACTTTGCTATTGTAAACAGTGCTGCTATGAACATGGTCGTGCTTGTGCTATCGAGGTGAACCTCTGCTGTATGGGGGGTTATTCCCAAAAGTGGAATAGCAGGGTCATATGGCATTTCAATCTTTAATTTCTTTAAGAATCTCCAGACGGCTCGCCAGAGGGGCTGTATGAGCCTGCATTCCCACCAGCAATGTAGCAGAGTTCCCCTCTCTCCACATCCTCTCCAACATTTGTTGTTGTTTGTATTGTGGATTTTTGCCATCCTGACCGGGGTGAGATGATATCTCAGGGAAGTTTTGATTTGCATTTCCCTGATGGCTAAGGAAGTGGAGCATTTTTTAAGATATTTGTTAGACATTTTAATTTCATCCCTGGTAAAGTTTCTTTTAAGTTCCAGGGCCCATTTTTTAATTGGGCCATTGGTTTCCTTGGTGTTTAGTTTTCTAAGTTCTTTGTGCATTCTGGACAGCAGAGTTCTATCAGATGTGTGGTTAGTGAAGATTTTCTCCCATTCTGTGGGTTGCCTTTGAGCTCACGTTATAATCTCTTTATCTGAACAGAAGCTCTTTAATTTCACAAGATCCCAACTGTTGAGAGTTGGTAGCAGTGACTGTGCCATTGGATGTCTGTTTAGGAACTGTTGGCCTAGCCCAATCAGCTCGAGGGAGTTCCCTATCTTTTCAACTATGGTTTTTATAGTCTCTGGCCTGATATCAAGGTCCTTGATCCATTTGGAATTAAGTCTTATACATGGTGACAAGTACGGGTCCAGCTTTAATCTTCTGCATGTGGAGATCCAGTTTTGCCAGCACCATTTGTTGAAGATGCTGTTCTTTTTCCATTGGATTCTTTGGGCCCCTTTGTCAAAGACCAAATGGCTGTATTTTTGTGGGCTTATATCTGGGTCTTCAATCCTTATCCATTGATCTGTGAGTCTATTTTGGACCCAGTACAAGGCTGTTTTATAACTTTGGATTTGTAGTACAGACTAAGGTTTGGTATGGCAATACCTCCAGCTGTGTTTTTGTTACTCAGGATTGTTTTTGCTATCCTGGGTCTTTTGTGCCTCCATATGAACTTTGAGATTGTTTGGTCAACTTCTTTGAAGAATTGCTTTGGGATTTTGATTGGTATAGCATTGAATCTGTATATTGCCTTTGGTAGGATGGTCATTTTTACGATGTTGATTCTGCCAATCCAGGAACAAGGGAGGTCTTTCCACCTTCTGGTGTCTTCTGCTATTTCTTTCTTTAGGGTTTTAAAGTTTTCATTGTAAAGGTCTTTTACCTCCTTAGTTAGGTTTATACCATCATTTTTTTAGGGGCTATAGTAAATGGGATTGTTTCTCTCAAGGCTTTTTCACTTCTTTCATTCTGGGCATATAGGAAGGCCTCTGATTTTTGCACATTTATTTTGTATCCTGCCACCCTGCTGAACTTCTCAATTAGTTCCAGGAGCTTCCTGGTGGAGTTTTTGGGATCACTCAGGTATAAGACCATGTCATCTGCAAATAAGTATAGCTTGACTTCTTCCTTGCCGATTTGAATCCCTCTTATGTCCCTTTCTTGTCTTATGGCTTCAGTTAAGACTTCAAGTACAATATTGAATAGAAGTGGTGAGAGTGGACAGCCTTGTCTAGTTCCTGATCAAAGTGGGAATGCTTCCAATTGTTCCCCATTGAGCATAATCCTTGCCGTGGGCTTGTTGTATATAGCTTTTATTATATTGATAAAGGTTCCTTCCATTCCCAGTGTCTCTAGCGTTTTGATCATAAAAGGCCGTTGGATCTTGTCAAAAGCTTTTTCTGCATCTATCGAGAGTATCATGTGGTCTTGGACTTTGGACTGGTTTACATGATGAATTACATTTATTGAATTTCGTATGTTAAACCAACCTTGTGTGCCGGGGATGAAGCCTACTTGGTCCCCGTGAATGATCTTTTTAATATGTTTTTGAATCCGATTTGCTAAGACTTTGTTGAGAATCTTTGCGTCTGTGTTCATCAGGGAGATCAGCCTATAGTTTTCTTTTTTAAGTGAATCTTTATTAGGTTTTGGGATTAAAACGATATTAGCTTCATAGAAGGAATTTGGTAGTGTTCCTTCCTTTGCTATTTGATGGAACAGTTTAAGGAGTATTGGTGTTATTAACTCCTTAAATGTCTGGTAGAACTCTGTGCTGAATCCATCTGGTCCAGGACATTTTTTGGTGGGAAGATTCGAGATTACTTCCTCAATTTCCTTATATGTTATAGGACTATTTAAATAATTCACAACTTCCTGATTCAATTTAGGTAAGTTGTGTTTACTTAGAAATTCATCTATCTCTTTTGTGTTGTTAAACTTCACAGAGTATAAGTTTTTGAAATATGATGTTATAATTCTCTGGATTTCTTGAGTATCAGTAGTGATAACTCCATGTTCATTTCAAATTTTGTTAATCTGGGTTTTCTCTCTCTTGCTTTTGGTTAGTTTAGCTAGGGGTGTATCAATCTTGTTGATTTTTTCAAAGAACCAGCTTTTTGACTGGTTGATTTTTTCTATCATTTTCTTAATCTCGATTTCAGATATTTCTCCCCTTATTTTGCTAATCGCCTCTCTTCCACTACTTTTGGGATCAGATTGCTCTAGTTTCTCTAAAGCTTTAAGCTGCATTGTTAAGTTGTGTATTTCTGATGTTTCCATTTTTTTGACGTAGGCATTAAGAGCTATGAACTTACCTCTTAGAACAGCTTTCATTGTGTCCCAGAGATTTTGGTAAGTTGTATTTTCGTTATCATTCACTATCAGGAAATCTTGAATTTCCTTTTTAATTTCTTCCTGAATCCAGTTCTCATTCAGCATCATAGTGTTAAGTTTCCAGGAGTTAGTGTATTTTCTCTTGTTTGATGTGTTGCGGATGTCCAGCTTTAGGCCGTGGTGGTCTGATAGGGCACAGGTTAGAATTTCAACTTTCTTGTATATGTGTAGATTCATTTTGTGGCCCAATATGTGATCTATTTTGGAGAAAGTTCCGTGTGCTGCTGAGAAAAATGTGTATTCTTTGGTGCGTGGGTGAAAAGTTTGATAGAGATCTGTAAGGTCCATTTCTTTCAGGGTTTGATTAAGTTCCAAAGTGTCTCTGTTAAGCTTTTGACCTGTTGATCTATCCCATGTTGAGAGGGCGGTGTTGAAGTCCCCAAGAATTATTGTTTGGGGGTTGATTTCTTGCTTTAGACGCTGTAGGGTTTTCTTCATGAATGTGGAGGGGCCCGTATTGGGTGCATATATGTTCAGTATTGTGAAGTCTTCCTGGTGAATTATACCTGTGACTAAAATGTAGTATCCATCCGTGTCTCTTATAATTTTCTTTGGTTTGAAATCCACTTTGTCTGATAGCATAATGGCTACCCCTGCCTGTTTTCTGCTTCCATTTGCTTGTAGAATTGTTGTCCAGCCTTTTATTTTTAGAGCGTGCCTATCTTTTGTGGTGAGATGGGTTTCTTGCAGGCAGCAGATTGATGGATTGTGATTTTTAATCCAAGTTTGTAATCTGTGTCTCTTGATTGGTGAATTAAGTCCATTTACATTTAGTGTTATAATGGAGAAACTATTAATTCCAGACATTTATTATGTTTAGTAGCTTTTATAAGTATATTGCTTCGCTTTTAATGGTGTTATATTTGCCTTCCGTTCTCCTGGATATGCCTGTTTTTTTCTTCACGCTTGAGTATCATTTCTAGCATTTTTTGAAGGCCTGGTTTGGTGGACATGTATCCCTTAAAGTTGTCTTTGTGCTGGAAAATTTTTCTTTCTCCCTCGATCATGACTGATAGTTTTGCAGGGTAAATCAGCCTGGGTTGACATTTTTGCTCATTCAATACTTGAAGTATGTCTCTCCAAACTCTTCTTGCTTTTACTGTTTCGACTGAGAAGTCATTTGTTATTTTAATAGGTTTACCTTTAAAAGTGACTTGGTTTTTTCTCCCTTGAAGCTCTCAGCACCAGTTCTTTATCTTGAATGTGGAGTATTTTAACTATTATTTGCCGCGGCGTGCTTCTATTTTGGTCGTATCTGTTTGGGTGTGGAATGCCTCTTGTATATGGATGGGCCTCTCTTTTTTTAGATGAGGAAAGTTTTCCTTGATGATCGCTTGAAAATTTTCCTCAGGGGTGGTATTTTGAGATTCTTGCTCTGGTATTCCATGAATACGCATGTTAGGCTTCTTCAGGGTGTCCCATATCTCTTGGATATTTCTCTCAAGTATCTTTTTGGCTTTAACCACCTCTTCCATTGAGCTGGTTAGTACTCCCACTTTATCTTCAAGGTCTGAAATTCTGTTTTCTGCTTCGTTAGTTCTGTTGATAAGACTCTCTGTGGCGTTCTGGGTTGAAGATAACTTGTCTTTTAGCTCAGTTTTAAACTCTACTTGAGTTTGTTTTAACTGCTCTATGCCACTTTTTGTTTCTTGCACTGTTTTTCTCAACTCCTCCAGATGTCTGTTATGTTCCTCTTCAAAGTGATTGATTCGATTATGTAATTCCTCCCGGATTTCCTCTTTCATAGTATTGAACATGGTAATGATCATATTTTGAAAGTCTTTATCCTGGGTGAGGCTTTCTTGGCCTTTTTCCACGGGTTTGTTCTGGTTGGAGTCTAACATTATGGGATTAATTTCTTCAGTGGGAAATTTGTTTACTTGAGTGTTGCTTCTCATGGATTTGCACTTTGACTTTGGCATTGTCATTTTAACTCTTAAGATCTCTCACTTACCTAGGGCTCGGGGTGAGGCCGGCTGGACCGCGCGCACGCGCGTCCCGACCAGCGGAGCAGTGTGGGGTGTAAAGGGAGGATGGGGGCGTCGGCATGGAGCTATTTAACCCGAGGGCAGCTGGGGCGGGACCCGGGCGCAGGGGGAGGTCCTCCTCGTCCCTGGGCCCCGCGGGCGGCTCCGGCTGGATGGTGGGAGTCGGAGCCGGGTCCCTGTGGGCTGACCTGGGGTCCTAGGGCGCGGGGCCCGGGCGGAGACTTACCTAGGGCGTGGGGTGAGGCCCGGCTGGACCGCGTGCGCGTGCGTCCCTACGGGCGGACGATTTTGCTTTCTTATATGTACAATCATACTCAGATACATACACATGTACACATTTATGAGTTAATAATATGTTTATTTGGGGACCAAAGTGTGAAAATATCTTAAATTCATTGTATTCATGCATAAAATGCTAAGTGACCAAACAGAAAAAAATTAAAAAGAATATTTTATTTTTGTTTGCCCGTGTTCACACTAACTTTATTAATAACAAATCCTTCATCTATTAATAACTTCCCTTATTCTCTCTGCATCTGTTTCTTCAAGGATTGGTTGAAGAAAATTATACCAAATTTCCCAAATATGTATCAACTATGTGCCAAGCACTGTGCTGGACATGAACAAATTCCCTGCCTTCCAAAAATTTATGCTAAGTTCAAAACAGACAAGAAGGAAGCTGACAGGTAAAGAATAGGTGCAGCTTGTGGTCAATATTTCAGAGTTGTACGTCTCTCACTTTTATGTTCATACTACTCTTCTGAGAATATTGTTGAGTCAAATATAGATTCTATTATTTTTAAGTTTGGGTTGAGTCTCAGAATATGACTTTTTAACCAGCTCCTAGGTATCACTGATGGTGTTCCTGAACCACACTTTAGAGTAACAAAACTACCAAAGATCTAAACCTGAAGGTGTGTGAGAAAACGATTACACAAAAGGGAAAATGCTGGTACTAGTCAGCTGAGTTCTTTGTAGAAGATTCAGAACACAGAGGAAACAGAGAAATAAAACTTAAGTGTAAATGCTCTGAGACAGGAAATACTTTTTTTGTGTTTTTGCTCAAAGAAAAAGAAGCAAAGAAAATGCATCTGAAATCAGGTCAATAAGCAGTCGTATGCTAGACTCTGAGAACTACTACGTTTGTGTGAGAAGTTCATGTTCTATTTGAAAAGAGATGATACAGAAGTGATGTAAATAAAGGGGACTGAACATATGAGGATAAAACAGTAAAACTGAATAGGATCCTGGGAAGAATCTAAAAAATAGATCATGGTGTTTAGGGCAGAATAGTGGCCACAGAAGGAGAGAAGTGGGTGGAAAGAAAGATAATTTTGGGAGTAAAGAGAAAGATAGGAATAACAAAGGAGCACAGAGAATGTAAGATAAAGCAAAACAAAAAAATGCCCTTGATGCTCCAACTAGAATCCAGAAGCAATTGAACAATATTAGAAGTCCGGGTATGTGATACTTCCAGATAAGTTGGTGGTCAGAGAAGTCTAAAAGTCCCACTCCCAAAGCATCAGCCCCCAACAGTACAGGATTTTGCCATTGCTTTTAGTTGCCCTCCAGAAACTGACAGTAAAACCGCTAAAATCTCCAAGGACTCAATTAGATAAAACTTGATAGCAGCTATCAGAACAGGTGAGTAGTGACTCAAACTCTCTAGTTTAATAGCCATGTAAAAATGTGAAATTTTAAACAGCACAGGAAACTCTGCAGATGGATCAGTAAGAATGGTTGCTGCACAAGCATGAGGACTTCTGTTTGAATCCCCAGCACCCATCTTAAAAAGCATGACTCTATAACTCCAGTGCTATACATAGGGGTGTGGGCGTAGAAATAAGGAGCTCTCTGGACCTTGTTGGCCATATCTTGCTCCAGTTACAGTGGGAGACTCTATCACAAAGAAATAAGTTAGCATGTGATAGAATAGGACACGTGACAATCTCCTTTGGCTTCCACATGTACACTGATGTGCGCACACATGTATATACATCTTATAAATGTATATTGCATGTATATTAACATGAAAGTAAAGAAAAACTTGCCAAGAACCAGAATTTGCAGAATTTAAAAAAAAATCAGAACAGAAAAAAAATGCAGAGGCAAATCCAGAGAGATCAATACAGTATGGGGAGCGCTATGCTCCAGTGAGACGGATCATAGCCTTGATTAAGACAGAGAGTTTCAGGAAAACAGCACTGTGTTTTCAGTAACATACATTTTAAAGAAGAGAGAAAAAAAGAAAAAGGAGGGGCAGACAGAAGGTGACAGAGACAGAGAAAATCACAGAAAGAGGCAAAGAGGTAGACAGGGACAGAAAAGACAAAAGTTATACACGGAAGTATCAAAGGGAAACACTAGGAAACTTCCTTATGTCAAACAACTGAAGCGACAGTGAATCAATATTTTTTAAAAGATTAAGTACAGGAAAGTAGGAAGGAAACCGGTAGGGAGGAAGAAAGATTGTAATAAGAAAAAACAAGGTGACAGCATTAGATATTAAGGTTTGAAAGGGTCATAAATTCAGTTCATTCATGTGTGAAATTCTAAGAAAAAAATTACATTAAAAAATTCCTTCTGACTCAAAAATTTAGTGGCTATAGACTCTTGGCTGTAGACTACAAATTTGGAAGACTCAAAACAAGTGACAAAAGGCTCTAGATTGTAAACCCTCTGGCAGAGCTCCAGGATACAGGAGCAACATTTTTCCATCGGAGCTGTACAGCAATTCACGGAGGTAGAAATTTGGGTGAAGACAGAGGAGATAGAGACAAAGGAAGATATAACACAGTTCCAAGTGGCACTTCCAATGCAGGAAAAGGCAGCCCAGAGGTTACAGTAATCCAGTGCCAAAAGGACTCCCCAGAGGCGTGTCAGGCATATCTGATGCAATCTGTGAAGGACAGTCCACTGGCAGGACCACAACTGTCATATGACCTCATAAGGAACTGTTGAGGTCCATGACAAGCATCTAGAAGTCTGGAAAGAAGCACGAAGAAAGTTAAGACTGGAGTATAACCAGGCAAGAGGGCATCCAGAATCTTTTTCTCGACCCCAGCTCTCTCACTTCACATTAACTCCTCATCTATTTATTTAATACATAATGCCATTTTATCAGGCAGGTTTGTCCCATTCTCTCCCTCTCCCCCTCCCCCTCCCCCTTCCCCTCCTCTCTTTTCCCCTCCCCCTCCCCCTCCCCTTCCCTCCCCTCCCCTCCCCTCCTCTCCTCTCCTGCCCTTCTCTTTTCTCCATTCCTTTTTCATTTTCCATTTCAAAGTCTTTCCTAGAAAGCTTGGGTTAATTTGGTCTATGGCCTCTCACTGTCTCAGCCTCTGGAGCCCTGGAACTTGTTTACATTATTTGATTGACTATCTCTGCTTCTCTTTTCATTCTACCCTCCAATCCAAACTACCTCATCCTGCCTCTGTCCCTACTCAAACTCTCCCTTCTGTTTACCTTTTCCTCCTCTATATTTTTTCTACTATTCCACTATTAATAATTAATAATAAGCTCCAATGCAAAAAACCTCAAAAAGTAACTTATTGTAGCATAATTCCTCCAAAAATCACAATACAAGATGATATCCTCCAATGATAGCGAGATAAAAGTGAAATACAAAACAAAGAATTCAAAATAATGATTTCATCTATGTCAAAGAAATCAAACAGGTCACAAGTGAATTCCAAAAGAACAGAAATAATTGTTCCGAATAAAGTAAGGAAGTCAATACTTGATATGTAGGTAGAAATAAACAAAGACACAGAAATATGGAGAAACCCCAAATATTGGAAATCTAATACCCCCAAAAAGGTTAATGGAAAGGTTCAGAGGAGTAGAATGGATCGAGGAGAGTAAGGAAGACATCACTATACTAATTTTCAGTTTATATAACACACACAGTTGTAGTAACAAAAGGAGCATGGTATCATCATAACAACAGACACATAGGTCAATGAGATAGAATACAGGACCCAGACAAACACATGTAGCTCCAGTCAACTGATTTTTGCTTTTTAAAAAAATGTCAAAAACATACATTGGAGAACAGGAAGTTTCTTCAACAAATGGGAAACTGGATCTCTATATTTAGCAGAACAAACTAGAATCCTACATCTCATCCTCTACAAAAAAAAAGTCAATGTCAAATTTTGGTTTAAAGACCTTCATGGAAGACCTGAGCCTCTAAATCTATTAGAGGAAAAAGTAAAGAAATGAATTTAATATACATGTATATAGAAAGGCAAGAACTTTCTGAATGGAACTCTAAGAAACAATCAAGTAATGGGAGAAAGTATTTGCTAGCTATGTATTTGATAAGGGATTAATATCTAGAATATACAAAGAACTCAAAAAGCTAAACAATAGGAAACTTAGCAATCCAAACAAAAACTAGGCTAACAGAATAAGCTGATAATTCTCAAAAGTTGAAGAACAAAATGGTCAATAAACATGAAATAATTGTTCATGCTTCCTAGTCATCAGAGGAATTCAAATTATTAATAGAACTATTTATATAATGAAATTTCATCTACCCAGTCAGAGTGGAGGGCATTAGGAAAGCAACTAATAACAAGCACTAACAAAGATGTGGGAATAGAGTAATTCATACGTGCTACTGATGAAAATGTACAACAAATCAATCCAGACACTATGAAGGGTTCCTCAACAAATTAAAATAGATCTACCATTTGACTATATCAATCCTGATATTTACCCAAAGTACTCCTAGTTGACATATCCCAGAGATACTTCCCCACCAATGTTTATTCATATCAAGTTATGGAAACAACTTGGTTGTCTAAGAACAGGTAAATGTACATAGAAATTTTGTATAAACCATGGAGATAATCATATTAAGTGAATTAAGCCAGTTTTAGACAGCAAAGTATCACACATTTTCTCTTGTATGTGGTATTTAGATTTTATACAGTTACCTAACACCACATATGTATATATGCTATGAATGTATTAGTGAAATTATCTAAAGAAACATAGAAGACTAATGGGAGATGAAAGGTAAGAAAGGAGAAGGTGGTGATTACGGGTGATGGTATTCAATATACAATATATACTTGCATGAAAATGTCCTTACACAAGATATTACCAGATACGTTGAATATGTACAATGAAACTTTTTAAATGAATCTGTTAAGAATGCAAAAATATTTTGATTACAGAGACAGTCTGCTCACTCTAGTGTGAAATTTGGCCTTAATCTTCAGCCCAGCTTCAATAAGCTGTCTTTCCTGACAAGGCTCTGAGTGCTCTCAGAGTATTTACTTCAGGAAACTGGTAATTACAAATTACTTTTCTGACCCATTAAAATACAAAAAAAATTGACTGGGAATTGAACCAAGAGCCAAACATATGCCAGGCAAATTTTCTACAATCTTAGCCAAATCCCAAGTCCACAACTCAAATCTTTTTAAAAGCCTTTTGACAGATCACAAGCTAAGTGTATCTTTCTTAAGGATAATGTCATAATTAGGCACAGATGTCAACTTGACAGTTGAAGGTTTGAGCTCTGGGCACATTTGTAGGGAATTAGGGGTTGAGTTAGGCCCAGAGCAAACCTGCAGGGTATTGTCTGGCTGATAGGGAAGGCTCAGCCCATGGTAGGTGGGAATAGGCTTTGAACAGATGAATAAAATACTGAGAGCCAGTTGAAAAAATTGGCATCCTTGTGTTTACTTGGCCAGACATGCTGGTCTGGCAAGTAAGGATCATCCCTCTCTCAGCGATTACATAGAGATAGTGTGGCCAGCTCCCTTGGCCCTGGTGTTGCTGCATGCTCTCCCATCAAGCTGGATAGACCATAACCAGACTATTAGTAAGAAAATAAACCCCTTGTTCCCTTAAGCCTTTTGATGGTCATTTATCAGCAACCATGCACGTGAACTGCAACAGATAGCCTTAAGAAAGCCACATGTTTGAAAAGCAATCAATCATCAAAGGAGACAGAACACCTAACTCTTTAACTGTACGGCAGGGTGGGAACTTAGCTGGGTATCTCATTACAAGTTATGAGCAACTGTGAATACACAAGAACATTCACATTTGGGTGAGGCCAGTTAGCATATACAAACGGCCTAGGATTTCTCCTCACCTTCATTCTACCATGCATGCCATGTCTTAAAAACTTTCCTGCCCTTTTGCTTCAGTAAAGTTGAGCACAAAATACTATCCCTTCTGTCTTTATTTAAAAAACTTTGAAATATCATCCTTCCTGTTTAACTTTGTTCTCCACAATTTTTGCTTTAATTATCAATTCTACAACTAACTATATCATGCATGCTCTTTATAAATTGCCATGAAAAAAATCCAAGACATTCAGAATACATGTAAGAGAATTATGCATAGTATTTGTACTGAGAATAGTTCTCATGTAAATTAGTTGTAAAATGCATTCTTAATTACAGTAGAAGCAGAAGATTCCATGAATATCATAATTGTTTTCCTAATAACTTATTTATATACATATATATATATATACTTTATATAAATACACTCTTTCCCTGAGGCTTCTTGAGAGGCTGAACATATAGATAATGTCAAGATTGCATATAAGAATGACTAACAATTTGCAGAAACTAATCAGAAAGGCTAAGACTTTTCCAGGAGTTATGAGTTTCCTTATTTTTTCTCCTACTTAATTCCAACTCAAGATCAACCACAGAGAGACAAAATAGTTCCCCAAACTCATTTAAAAAGATAACCCAGGATGATTTCTGAAGTCACCCTTAGTCCTCCACAGGACACACAGTGCCCCCCCCACAGTAAATAAAAAAATAATAAAAAAAAAAAGATATCCCACTTCTTAGATGCAGCAGTTCTGTCTTGTCCAGCAGTGAACTTTCCTCCCACCTTTAGGTTCTTACAATCTCACTGCCCCCTCCTCTATGAGGTTCCCAAAACCTTAGGATGGGAAGAGATCAGGTTGGGTGAGCCTTGCTGAGTCGCCAGCACTCTGCATCATGGCTGGCCATTGCTGTCCACATCACTGCCCCTCTACCACCCTAGGCTGCATCTGAACCCCCACAGGAGTAGACAAGCCAGAGGGAACCCTGGGGTCATAGAAGCATACAGGTAGGAGGGTGGGAGGGAGTGGGAGGGATCCATGAAGGGAAAGAAGGGAATGGGAGAGAAGGGAGATGGAGGAAAGCAGAGATGAGTACTCAATATGCTTGTAAAAGTATAAAAATAAAATAGAAAAAAGATGCCTAACTTCTTGTTAGTATGTTTCTTGCTTTCCCATACCAGCAGTCTCCAAACAGGGTACTTTGGAAGGAATTTTTTGCATAAAGCTGATTCCCTGCGTAGTGCTGAGTCTTTGCTAGATTCAAGGCACAGTGACTGGCCCTCTTGCTTCTTGACATAAAAGATTTTGAAAGAACAGATCCATGTATTTTCATTGGTATATTGCTAGTTTACTTCTTCATCTTAGACATATTCTAGATATTACACTTGTTTGAAATTCTGTATCTTCAAGTTAAGAAGCAATTTTTGGAGGATAGAGTATCTGTTATTGTTTGCCTTACGTTACTTCGCATTCTTTCTTGTTTTAGGACTCTTAGCTCATTTTTTTAGCAGACTGAATTTCACCCAGATCCTTCTTTTAAATGAAAGTTTAAATAAGATCATTTGTCAGAAATGATTTCTAACAGGAAACATCATAGTAGTGTTGCTTCACTTACCACAAGCTTGAAAATCACCTAGAAGTCTTACTTAAAACCATTATTGCTACCACAAGAATTGCTGAGAGAGGGACGGAACACTGTGTGTCTGTATGTCAAAGTATGCCTGTATGCAGTAATACTGAACCAGTTCTCTGTATCTTATCCATCTGCCCAGGGAGTAATCCAATTCATCATTAGCTGTGTCTTTCCAAATCAGTTCACCTCCCAGGAGATTGCCAGGGGTGGTTTTAACTAACAATTCCTCACAGATGTGCCTGAAGTTCCAACCCTAAATTGTCAAGTTGATGTAACTGTGTGTAACTGGCCTAAGGCCTGGACATTTCTTATTGCTTCCAGAGCTGTAGCTGGGCTCATCATGTAATAAATGTGGCACTATTTTAGTAGCGGGTTTCCATTTAAGGTATTTGGAAGTATGCCCCTGGGATAAGGGATCCCTCTATTTGCTTTTCCTAAACTTATCTAGCTAATACACGTTGTCTTAACGTTTATTAAGTTGGTATGTTTTTCTATGTTTTTGGATATGTTATTTGAAAGGGAATTGATAGTTTCCATTATTAAATGTAAGTTATTGTGGGATTTTACTCTTTGAAAAAATAAATTTACATTAGCAACTGAAAAAAACCCACTTATTGCTAGATCAAATCACACAGTTCCCCATTAAAGAAAGATCCTGATTCTAATAAGTTCCCAGGTGGTGTTGATACTGCTGACTTGAAGACTGAACTTTGAGAACTACTGACCTACATTCCTGGAAGGGACACCATTAGCCTTAACCCATAGACTCCCACTGCAGATATATCCTTTTTCTCCTCAGCTTGGTGCTCCTGCTAAGAAGGAGTAAGATCCTGACCATGATTTATTGCACATATCCCTTACAGCAAACAATGCCCTTAGGAAGTTGTCTTCATTTTGTTGGTTGGCTTATTTCATCTTCACAGCTGTGCCATCTGATGCCATGGTGCTCCTTTTTTAAAAGAAAAATGTAGCACAACACAGTTAAGAAACAATATACTCTATTAATCAAGTAGAGAGCTGAGACCTCAACCCACATATTCCTAATGCAAGTCCAGTGAGATTCCACTAACTTTTAAGCATACTAATTTAGAAATGAATAAACTTCTTTAAAAAAAAAAAAGGGGGGGCTGGAGAGGTGGCTCAGGGGTTAAGCCTCCGCCTTGCAGGTGGAAGGTCCTGAGTTCGGATCCCAGATCCCACGTATAGACGCCAGGCGGAAGCAGGGGCGTCCTGCGCTTCTGGTCCTGGTAGGGCGGAGCCTGTGAATCCCGGGGCAGAAGGAGATGGAGGCGTCCATGGTGGTTCCCGAATTCATCCGTGGTTCTACATACACACACACACACACAGACACACAGACACACAGACACACAGACACACACGTGCACGCACATACACACGCACATGCGCACAGTTGAATAAATAATAATAATAATAATAAAAAAATTAAAAAAAAAGGCTTTTTGGAGTTTTACTTTCTATCTTGAAACTTAAAAAAATAGGTTGATGGTGAGAGCTTAAAACAGCTTGTAAAAATATGCTGGCTCTAGGAAAATGGTAGTCAAAAAAGGAATACGTCCTATGGGATAGAAATTACACACAAAGCAATTTCTTTCTAACATTAAAATCACCCCTTTTCATTGTTTTGAAGCCTTTGGAGAGGAAAGTGGGAAGATACTGAGGGAGGTGATGCTCAGCTAGGCAAGATGAGGTAATTTTGAACTGCGAACATCTGGAGTAACATTCTTGTGGCAGCTTCTAATGGAGACATTGAGAACTCAAAGATCATATATACTGGTTATAAGAAAAACTTCAAAAAGGTTCTGTCTGTATGGAATATAATAGACTTAAAAGCTGAAAAGAAAAAAAAGGCAAAGGACATTAAGATCAAAGGCAGTGTTCTCTCGGGCCATGCCTGAATGTAAAGCAAAGAGAAAGCGGCTTCATGAGGCGAAATCTGCATTAGAGAAGCTCGGTGCTGTTAATTACAGAGGGATTCCATTCTCGCTGGAAATGAAATGCTTAATGAGTGGGCCAACAAATTAGACTTTAGAGGAGAATCTGTGTTAAGAAATTTCATTCTTGGGATAGGGAGATGGCTCAGGAATAAAAGTCTCCCTCTTAAGCTAAAGGACCTGAGTTTGTATTCCAGATTCCACATAAAAATGTTGGGCAGAAATGACCCTGGCCTGAAATTCTAACCTTGGAAGGAAGAGCCCAGAAAACTCCAGAATAAAGCAACAAAGAG
This sequence comes from Typhlomys cinereus, assembly GCA_023101885.1. Classification (NCBI taxonomy): domain Eukaryota; kingdom Metazoa; phylum Chordata; class Mammalia; order Rodentia; family Platacanthomyidae; genus Typhlomys; species Typhlomys cinereus. The sequence goes on from JALPQD010000123.1 coordinate 848,446, forward strand.
GAGGTCCACACACCTGAACATGCTGGTACACCATCCAGATGCTAAGTGCACACAGACAGACAGACAGACAGACACACACACACACACACACACACACACACACACACACACACACACACACACAATTGCATAAAAAAAACTTTCCTGGAGAAACAATCTCATTTAAAAAAAGAAAGAGGGACTGGAGAGGTGGCTCAGGGGTTAAGCCTCTGCCTGCGGAGGTCCTGAGTTTGGATCCTAGACCCCATGTATAGACGCCAGGCGGAAGTCCGGGGAGGGGGAGGGGGGGCCTGTGTTTCTGGTCCTGGTAGGGCGGAGCCTGGGAATCCCGGTGCAGAGTAAACAAGGAGGAGGTGGAGGAAGTCCATAGTGGTTCCCGAATTCGCCCGTGGTCTTACACACACACACACACCCACACACACACATACATACATACATATACACACGCACAAATGCACAATTGAATAAATAATAAATTTTTTTTAAATTTAAAAAAGAAAGAAAAGAAAATTCACTCTTACAGAATTGAAACTGAAAGTTACAGAGATAGCTTTTTTAAATCTTTATATTGGATTCCACAAAGGGGCTCAGATTTGTTTACCAACAACTGTTCAGGGAAAATGAATGCCTAGCACAGAAATATCGTTCTTTGTGCTAAAATGTATGGTGTGGCCTCATTTACTTTAAGGATAAGCTCAGGGAAATACAGGTTTTTCCCGTACTCTGTTAACAGCCCATTCCCTGTCCGTTTGCTATATCTGGCCTGTCACCAAGTTTATTGCTTATGCATCCAACTCTACATGTTGGCTTGCTGCTGCAAAATATTATTATTTTTCTTCCTGCCTCTATGTAAAAATCCCATGTCTAAAAGAAGGAGGGAATCTACTTAATTTATTCTGCTGCAAGGATCACTAAACAATAGTCAGCAGGCCAATTTTAGCCCAGTGTACAAACATTCAATCACTTATGTATTTTTATGGTAGCTTTCACATTACACAGCCTGCTAAACTGGAGCTATTTATTCTGTGGCCTTTTTTGAAAAAAGTTTGATGATTCCCTAATCTTTATGAAGACTACACACATCAGGGAAAATGACACTTGTATTCTTAGTACTTGGGAGATTAGATAACAAGATGAGCTGAGAAAAAATGGCAAGTTCCAGGCCAGTCAAGGCTGCATAATAAGATTCTGTATAGTACTGGAACAGTAACTAGAGAAGCCCACTTAAAAGGTGCTGCTCTCCTAGTATCTCTTTTTTCAATTTTTTAAATTAGTTATTCAATTATGCGTGTGTGTGTGTGTGTGTGTGTGTGTGTGTGTGTGTGTGTGTGTAGAACCAGGGCAAATTCAGGAACCACCATGGACTGCCTCCACCTCCTGCTTGTTTACTCTGTCCTGGGATTCACAGACTCCGCCCTTCCAGGACCAGAAGCGCAGGCCGCCCCCGCTTCAGCCAGCGTCTATACCTGGGGTCTAGAATCCGAACTCAGGACCTTCCACCTGTAAGGCAGAGGCTTAACCCCTGAGCCACCTCTCCAGCCCCGTCCTAGTATCTCTTATTAGCAACATCTTCTAGATAACTAAGCCTTAGCCTCACATTCATTTCTTTTTTTCTCTTTCTTAGCTATTATCTGAGTGTCTCATCTATCTCCTCGTTTCTCTCCTACATGCTGTAAATATAAAAGAAACAGAAGTAATTCTTTGGGTTCTGCCTAGACCACTGCAACCACATATCCTCATCAAACAGCTTAAATTTTGTATGGTCCCCGTGCTGAAGAGACAGCTCAGGGGTTAAGCCTTTACCTCTCAACCAATAGGGCCTGAGTTCAGATCCAAGATGTCACTTAAAATCACCATGTAGAAAAATCGTGGCAGAAATTAGAAAACTCCAAAGCAAAACAATAAGGAGTTAGAGCAATCCAGGATGAATCTTGAAGTCACCCTTGGGACTCTATTGGCACACACAGTTCCCTCTTCTATACACACCTACACATACATATATATATATAAATTTATACTTTTTAATATTGAATATTGAATGTTGGCTTCTCTTACCTTAAACCTGCTTCCCAGCTCACTAAAAAGCAAATCTGTTTACCCAATTAATCTGACACACACAAAAAATCTGGAGTTATTTTTCATTAGGTTCTTCCTCTCATAACTTGCATATGTCATGAATCCTATAAGCATAGTCTTCAAAATTTCCATTTTCAGTCTTTACTAGTTCCTAGCTGTGAGCTGTCTAGTTTTAATGGCATCATGCTTCATGGCGGCAAAATCTACCACCTGAACTCATTATCCTGTTTTCAAAATGTGATAAACTGTGGTGCACGATACTGAATGAGTCTTACAAAAACAGTTTGCCTGGGACATAACGCTTGTATACTCACTGTATACTCATTGACTGGTCATTCCTTGAATGGCAACACCCAAAACCATAACCACCTTAGGACCCATCTTAGGAAGCTTGCACCTGGATGCTTCTACAAACTCAGCTCTTTCCATTCTCTTCCTTTTACCAACTATTCTACCCATAGGGTCTACACTTTTTCCTTAGGTCTCCCACTTACTGCTGTTTACCTGACTGAATCCCTTATCTCATTAAATCACTATCTGCCTACACTTTGGCAGTTATCCCCTTTCTCCCTTGAATAGACCCCTCTGTTTTTATGCCTTTCATGTTCCATTGCCCTGTCTCCCCACTGCTCTCCTTCAATATCTCTTCCTCTCTCATGGTCCTTTTCTAGCTATGGCCTACAAACACATTCACACACATATATATATTTCCACATAGGTTACACACATGAGAGAAAATCTGAGATATCTGTCTTTTTGGAGTACGGCTTAAATTTTGTTTAACATAATGACTTCTAGATGCACCCATATTCTTGTAGATGTCATGATTTCATTTTTCTACATATATGAATACATTTCCATTGTATATACATACCATAGTTCCATTATCTGTTCATATCTAAACTGCTTCTATTTCTTAGCTATTGTGAGTAACATAGCAATAAACATGGATAAGTAAGCATCTCTATGGTGGGACTTAATCTTTGGGTATATATTTAGGTCATGTGATAGTCCCACAATGATTGTAAATTCATTCAAATTGACAGTAAAGATTAACCATCCCAACATCTTTGCCTATATCCCAGACATGCATGTTTGTTTTAGTTTAAATACCTTATTTGTCCTTTTATACTTATGGCCTGCTGCAGTGGCTTCATCCCTGAGGTTGAGTGGTAAATTGCCTGTAGCCCTTTGGCCATACCCCTAGCCTCTGGGTGATCAGCAGGCTGTAGCAGATCCGACTTCCTTTTGGCCTTGTGACCTGCTACAGGGGCATTCCTAGGTTTGGGACACCAATAGGCATTGACAAATCAGATTTCCTCTCTCTCCAGGACCAGGACAAGGCAGTCTTAACAAATACTGCCCCCCCCCCAGTCAACCAATAATAGAACTTCCAAGATTTTAACAGAGTCCACAGGCACCACAAGAGTGCTAACACCTTGTTACTGAGAGGCTAAAGCTCCTTCCATTGAACAGAAAGGAATCTTCACACCCAACCCTAAAAGAAATAAACCTTTTACTTTCCTTCTCATCTCAGTTGACATCCACCTCAGACTTCTGTACATAACACCTAAAACCCCACACACCCACTCCTTAGGACACTAACTATTCACCCTCAAACTTGAAAGGAACCAATACCTGCCATAGTAGTCTAAGCTTTAACCTCTGACTACTAAACCCATCCTATTTCATAATATAAAGCTGATCTAATACTTAACCCAAACCACATATAACAATCCTTGACCCAATCACAAACATCCAGGCAAATCTAGACCTAAACTCTGTCATCCCGAGAACCAGAGCAGGGCCTTCACACATTTTTGTTTTTGGTAGCATATCACCTTACCCACAAAATAACAGCAAAGGACCCTAGACTGAGACCTTAGACACTTAGCTAAACAGTAGCAATAACAGTCCAAGTGCAGCAATTCTGTCTGACTTATAGCAATCCCAAATACACCTTGAACACAAAATGACCAAGTCATACTATAAATCCACAAGAAAACAACAAAAAACTACCAAAACTTCCCCACAAAAAAAGACTCTGTAACAATGGATTCCTACCAGACTAACCCCTTGGATGTTAGTCAAGAATTCATTAACCAAGACAGAGATTTTCATAACATGATCCTTACCATGACAAAAACAGCAAAAGAGAAAATCCTAGAGAGGTTAAATAACTGCATTAGCCAATATGAATAAGAGCATAACAGGCACCTAGATGAAATGAAAAGGACAGTTGAAGAAACAAATGTAGGCATACAGTACTCGGTTCGGGAAAAAACCTATATAGAGATTAAGATTTAAATTAAAAATAAACCAATTATAACAAAATTCAACAGAAAGTCTTACCAGCACAACCAATGAAGCCAAAAATAGAATATCAGAACTAGTAGACATGGCAAAACAAATTGCTTCAATTAAAGAGGTTGAAAAGCCAAAAAAATACTGGAGAAGAATATTCAAGAGATATGGAACTCTTTGAAGAAACCAAAAATGCACATCCATGGGATACCAGAAGAAGAAATCCATAAAGCCCACTCCAGAAGAGATTTTTCACAAATACCTTATTTGCTACTTCCCTTCTTAGATTCTCCATTTCTCTGTAAGTTTTATTTGTTGGTGATGACAGATAATTGGATCTTACTTTACAATTCATCAGTGTATTTTAAATGATAAATTGAGGCTATTTGCATTTGTTATTTTTGATAGAGGTTTTTTTAATTCCTATGGTTTTGTTGGTTTTTAGGGTTGGTTGAATTCTTCATAGCCCTTTCTACTATTTTCTGCTTTACTGTGTGTAAACCTGATGGTGTAAACCTGATGAATTCCTTCTTAGTTTTCCTATGTTTATCCATTCCTCCCATGAAATGTGTTATTTCCTAAACTCTCATTAATCAGCTCCTTCTTCATCCTCTGTGTAGTGTATTCCCTTAGTATAGTTTGCAACGTTGCCTAGGTTTGTGCTTATTTTGAAATATTTTTATTTCTCCAATAGTTGTAAAAGATAACTTTGGTGAGTAAATGGAAACCTGACTACAGTAACAGACACAGTAATTTGACAGCTTCAGGGTGTTAACTTCCAGCAGAAGATATTTTTGAATATTACTTGTGTCTCCCAAAAGCTTCAGGGAAAGTGATGTTGATCTACAGCTACTGGATGCCTTCCTCCTGAAAGATCTTAGCTAATTTCCCTTATAGTTCTTGTCTGAGAATATCTGAGTCCACTGGCAAGACTGTAAATGTAATAAGTTTCCTTACATTTACATGCAGCTGCTCACATAGGCAGTGCTGGAATAATGTATTTCATATATTTCTCAACCCAGTCATTTCAGAGTACTCCTGAAAAAATCTTCACAGCTTTTCTTACACTTTATTTAACTCTTCCTTTAAATGGATGTCCTCCAGCCATTTTGCATTACTCATTTTCATATCAGCACTGTCTAGCACAACAAATTTATATTAAATAAGCAAAAAAAAAATAAACCTTAGCTCTTGCCTGAAGGAAGTTTAAATTCTAGTAAACAACAAAGGGAATTTTTTCCTTTTCCTTTGACTTACTAGTCCCACTAAACTTGTGTATGTACTATCTTTCGAGTTGGCTGCATTCGAGCCACCAATTATCTCTTTGAGCTACAGCTTTTGATTACTGATATCATTTTCCATGTTAGAAAAAAAAACCCAGATTGTCCAAAGAAGCCAGCAAGTCTTCTCCATATTATACTATGCAAACTAGGATGTGTAAATTTGAAGTATATTTACTAAACATTTCCTAGATTCCGAAGCTTTTGTAAGGACTAAGGCTATACATACAAAAAAGTTATAATATAGCTCAGCACACAGTATACAATCTATAAATGTTAGCTACTGTTATTCATGCTTTCTTTTCATTTCAGATATATACAAGTGGCATTGACATTTGTCCTGGGTCTAGCTCATAATATAGCAAGAAACAGAGCCTGCAGATGACTGATCGTTATGACAAAATGTTTTAATTTGTCTGAGGGCTGTTTAAATGACACATATAAATAGCATTCAGAGAAAAGAGATGGTGAGTAAGGATATATTGGGCATTTTCCAGATATAACTGGTAGAAAAACAAATGTGATGAAAGGGGAGATGAAATTGAAAGATAGCATACAACTATAAGAGGTAAAAAAAATTGGGGGCATATAAAGCTACTACAAGCATAAGAGGAATAAAGCATAATCTTGATGCTGCATGTATTTTTAAATTTATTCTCTGCATTCTCATTCACTATAAACATGTATGTACTCACAGGTACACGTACTTCTGAACATTAAAAAAAGGACCAGGATGGCAAAAGGATAAAGAAAGATACATATCAAACAAGGTTGTTTACCTAAGGACATAGAAATTTGGATTTAGATTCTCTTTTTGGATCAGACCTGACCCTCCATTCTCCTGCACCATGCTATTAGATTCCCTACAGTTAAAGACATTTATTCTTTGAAGGAAAGGTGAAGACCTTAAAGGAGGAGATACAAAAGGCCATGGGTATTAAGGTAGAAAGGGTAATAAAGAGAGGAAAATGATTAAGGGAGAGGAAGATAAGAGGATATGATGCAGAAAGGGCTGGGAGAACGACAAAGAGCACTAAGGTTGCAAGATACAACAAAAAGAACCTCATGTAATACACACACACACACACACACACACACACACACACACACACGTGTTTGTGTATGAGAGAAAGAGTGTGGGTGTTCCAAAAAAGAATATAAATAGACATGCCCTAAAAGGGCAAACAAGAGAAGAAAATAGGGTATAATGGAAAATGCCCTACAATGTGAGAAGCCACAGACAATTAAAAAAATTCAAAGTACCAAGTATGTTATATCTCTTAATAAGTTGTTGGTCAGAGAGGTCTCAAAGACCTTCCAGATAGTATAGGCTTTTGCCATTGCTCTTGATTGCCCTTCAGAAACTGAAGATACTATACACGTTGATCACAGGACACAGAAAAAGAAAACCAGAATTGGTCTGGAAATATTCTCCTTACTGGTCAGCTTTCAGAGTACCAGAAAGTACTATGCAAACTTCTGGGGATGTGGGGGAGGTAATCAACAACCTCATGAACATGCGAAAGCTGCAAGCTGTAATAACAACCACCCTGCTAAAGACACAACTACCAGTACAATAGTAGCATAAATGTCAAGGGGACAAACCAGGAGCTTTCTGGTTGAATTTAAGATCTGCTTTTTAGCACAGAGCACATTCCTGGTACTGTAAACCAGGTGAAGAACATATAAAAGCAAAAGACATAGACCCTGGGCACAGGGTACCAACTATTAAGGTTTAGCTATTAAGAAACTATGTCAAACTGACTTTTAAATGTTTTCTTATTATTCCCATAGATTGGAGGGGCACTCAGCATTCAACATATATATGCCTCCTTTTGCAATGGAAAGTGTAGATTACAAAGAAAATCACAAATGGTCAAATTATAGAAAATAAGTGATTGTAGACTGCTTGCTCCTAAACGATACATCTAAAACAACACCTCCCTTCCCATGAAGGCTCAAGGAATATTGAGGAAAAGGAAGCTGTAAGATTGTAAGAACCTGAAATGGGGCAGGGATGTGGCCAGGCAGTATATACTGTACACAACGGGGCTGTTGCTTCCTTAAATTCACTGCAGCTTTGTGTACTCTACAAGACCTACACAGGATTTGACCTATCAATACTTCATCACGAAAGGGGGTAGATCTTAAGAGGACCCATAATTCTCTAAGAAAATATTGAGGGTTAACGCTAGATGGGGAAGGGAAGATACTTTCCTCAGTGGTATGCCCACTGATATGTGATTCATATTCCAGCAGGTGTTCAGACACATGCCATCAAAAGCAACCCACGTGAAATTCAGTGGGTCACACAGGCAAAAAAGATATGAAAAGTAGAAGAAACACTGGCCGTAATGGAAAAAAGAAGGGAGATAGAATTGGAAATTAAAGTATAAAAATATCATAAATTCACTGTATTCATGTGTGAAACTTTAAAATAAAAAAGCAGATACATAAAAAATGCCAGCTGAGGCACTTCACACTAGAAACCTATGAATTATATAATAGCATATCAAAGCAATGCTTGTGACAAACGTCAAAAGAGCCTTAAAAAATTCACCCATCCAAATTGTTCTTCCAAGAATGTAGTCTAAAGAAATAAATTTTTAGAATTCTTTATAGATAGTTATGTGTATTGCTACTCACAATCATGTTGTGTATAACTAAGAATATTAGAAACAAGCTAAATATGAAAACTGGGATGCTGGTTACTTAGTAGTGTGTGCTGCTCCTGGAATTCAGGACTGAAAACAATGATGATGGGAGGAAGTTAATAGGCACTGGCAGATGTTAATATAGGCATAAATACAGTACAAGACAAGCTCCCTTTTCTATAAAAATGTGCATTTGTGGATATAGAAGAATAAGCTGAGAAATACAGTACAAGACATGCTCCTATTTCTTTAAAAATGTGCATTTGTGGCTATAGAAGAATAAATTGAGATGAAGACTGAATTGTTTTTTGTTTGTTTGTTTGGTTGGTTTTCTATACAGTCTTGTGCAGCCCCAACTGGCAGGAGGCAGCCTTTGCCTCCCAAATGCTAGTATTATAGACATGTGCTACTGCACCCACCTTGTCTCTTTTCTAACCTCAGAAAAATTCAAAATGCAAATGGTTATTTTCTTCCTCCATCCCAAGAAGATTATCAAGATTTAAGTACTCGAAACTTTGATTATATGGTTCTCGCCTTGTGGACTTGAAATCAGAAGATCTGGCACTGGAGCAAAAGCAACCAAAACTCAGAGATGGACACCAGGGAAAGGGAGAGGCTTGATCAGCTATGACTTATGGAAGACAAGAACTTTAAGATTCTAAGGACAGTGAATAGCAGAGCTGTACACTTCCTCTGAGCACCCACAGAAATAGATCACTGACATGAAAGGCTCAATATCCAGAATGACAAGGAAAGAATAGGCTTTTCCATCATGGTAAAAGACAGACAGACATGTTGGTGACCAGCATAAACATAAACGCCAATGGTACAAATGGTAGCAAAGGAAGAAGAGGACCACAAAATGTCTGAGAGTCAATCTACTTTTGAGACTTACCTTAAGGGAAACAGAAAACCTAACATTATAGTTTTATGGGAAACATAGAAAACCTAACATGATAGTTTTATGAGAAACATTGAAAACTGAACATGATCGTTTTATGTGTCAACTTGACAACTGAGAACTGGTCTTTACACATACCTCTGAGCAGGTATTTAGTATAGGCAAGCCTCTGAACAAGCCTTAGCAGATTATCTAATTGATTGATAAAGGAAGATGCATTCCACAGAGGGCAAGGAGTGAAGGTGGAGGAAAAATAGCTAGCATTACAGTAGACTGGGAAAAGAAAAAGTATCCTCTCTGCTCTCCCTGGGAGTGATGTGGCCTCTTCCCTCAGCCCCTGCTGGTAACTACCCTGTCATGATGGACTGTGGCCTGGACTTATGAACATAAATACATGATATATATCTAACAAAGTTATTTCAAGATGATGTTTTTCTAAGAAAATCTGAATTACTTCTTTCCCAGTTTTTAACATCATAAATGCATGTCTAATATATGTTATTTTTGTAATATGCATTATCTCTATCTAGCTTTGCTCATAAAATGTCTTAAGCGTATTAAACCTACAAGTATTGTTCTCTAACCAGTTATTATCATACTAATTGGTGCTTCTGATTTAAAAACTTTCTAACTGCAAATTTAACTCTCAGATATAGAGCTTAAAGGAAATTAATCTTCAGTTTTTAACCTATCCCTTTAATGCACAGCAAAAGTAATAGTGTTAACATTTTTCTTTGTTTTTTTTTTAAATTCCTCTCCCTGTCTATGGATGTTTCAGAATTTATAACTTCATTTTGAATTGGACTGTTTCATCAGTAGCATATTATCATTAGTCCAAGCCAAAATTACCTGAATTTTATATGCCTCTTTCTTACAACAGACTCTTATATTTATTCTCAGACTTTACAGCCTAATTATCATGCACAATCATATCTCTCTAAAACATTTAGATAGGCAAGGTATATCCTCTGCTCTCTCCCAAGTTGTTAACAAAAATATCTGAAATCTGATAACAACTTTGTTCTCAGTTCCAATCACTTCTGGTCCTTACTCTGTTCCAGCCACAAAAGCCTCTCACTTTCCAAACAGGTTAAGTGTGCTCATATTTGTGGTGTCTTCCAGAAACACTCACTTTCATTTATCCTTGACTTAATTCAGTCTGTGCTTCAAGGTAATCTCATCACGGAGAACTTTCTTGATCATATTGCCTGTGGTTGCATACTTGGCCATTCTTAAATTCCATATGCTGCTCTAGTCTTCTTTATAGAATTTAACTTACACATTATGTGTTCCATTTGATTTGGGGGCCCATTGACTGCCATTCCCAGTAGTTTGTAATATTATAAAAGAAAAGGCTTTGTTACTTTTTTTGGAAGGCTGTAGGGACCCAATAGGTGGAACAAATGAAGTAAGCATAAAGGATGCTTATAGATTATCTTGGAAACAGTTATATCACCTGCTATTATAAGGTTATTTATCAATTTTGACCAAAATGCTTCTTTAAAATATTCACTGGTTTGTTTGAAAGTCAAAGTTTCTGTCCTTCCCACAAGACATTATGATATGATAGAACAGAGGTCACACAAGCCTGTTTTGATCAAATTTTAGTTGAAGCTTTTTTCCCCTTAGCTTTACTTGTTATTTAATACTGTGTTCCATAAATATTTCAAGATGCATTTTCCCTACCACTTTAGATTATCTTATCTCTTTAGATAATTTTAAGGGTAAATGAGGGTTTTATAAACAGTCTCTGGATCTATCAACTAATAATCAGTATTTGATACATTTTCCATGGTTATCTCTAGAGCTACAATGAAAATGGAATATAATGACCCCTGTTCTTGGAGGACATGTGATACACTGTAAGTCATGTAGTCATCTTCTCTCTCTCTGCCACCCCAGTCATCCATGTGTTTTCCTGAAGATGCACTGTTCAAAGTAAACATAGATGCAAACATAGATGAAGACAATGATTTTGTCTTTCAGATTGGAAAAGCAACATATTGGAAATATTTTGAATTTATGAGGATATGTCAAAGAGTATGCTAGTACCTCAATGTAGGCAGGGCAAAGCTTGTGGGATAGCAATTTAGAAAAAACCCTTGAAATTTTTGCATGTGCATTTTTCACATATCTATTCTAGGAAAATGTTCTCACACCTGATCAAACAGGCAGATAGAAAGATACCTAATTCTATAGTGAATAAAAAAAATGGGAGGAACACAAATATCGAGCATCCATAGATCTATGAATGATTAAATTACGACATTGTGTTAATCTAAAATTACAATGTAGATATCAAAAGAATGCAAAAATATCCACACAAGTGTTAAAATTATTAAGTATGCATGCTGGGCTGATAGATAAACCAGAGGAGCAGTTATTGGGTGGTGACAGAGAGTTATTTGATTAGGGAAAGATTTCCATTGCAGATTTTTATGGGATTTCTTTATGGATGTATGGTGTGCATGTATGTGTGTGTTTATGTGTGTGTGTGCAAGTGCACACATGTGTGCTTGTATGTGGGAATATGTGTGTGTCGATACATGTGGGTATGTGTGCTTATATATGTGGCAGCCCAAGGTTGACAAGTGTTTCTTTTAGTTGTTCTCTACTTAATTTTATGAAGTAAGTTCTCTCTCTGGACTTGAGCTCATTGCTTCAGTGTCTAATTGCTTGAAGAAATCTTTCTCCACCTCTCTCTATGGTCATAAGAATTGCACATTCAATTGTTGGTCACTGATATTTGGGACAGAAAGTGGTTGGAAATAATAAATGGTTGACATATTTTCATTTGGGATCTTGCTGTAGCTTTAAACTTTGAGAATTTGTATGTTTTATGCACTATTTGCCCACCTGGAAAATAAGTTTTCCAAACAGACACCCCTGTCTTTAGGTGAATGGTGGAGATCTGAACTTCAGTCTTCACACTTGAATAGCAAGAGCTTTACACATTGAGCCACCTCTCTAGTCCTTAACTGTGTTTGCAATATTTTATGCCTTAAGTTTGGTCCTTGGCCTGAAAGTCATCTTTTATTTATTTTATATTTTCATTACAGCTGAAATATTTTATCTTAATACAAAGATTATGTACACAGATGGATGCATAAAAGACACATGGGTATATACAAATTGCAACCCAGTGCATCAGTGATGCCACAAGAGTCTTTTAAAAAAGCCAAAAATGGAGATGAGAGGGATGCAAATGCTCATGGATTTTACAGGCACATAGGTACATACATATGCAAATATCTAGAGGCTATGTCATAAAATGCATATTCAACTGTCAGTCACTGATATTTGGGACAGGAAGTGATTGAAAATAATAAATGGCTGACATATTATCTTTTTGGATCTTGCTGTAGCTTTAAACTTTAATAATTCGTATGTTTATGGACTAATTGCTCAACTAGAAAATAAGGATTGACTCCTCACTTGTGAATCCCATTCTCTTTTGCATTTTTGGCACACTAGCAGATCTTCTCTCTTCATATTTGAAGGTTAACACGCTGCTTTTGACAAATAGGTCATACATGAGAGCATTAATTTTTCCAGGAAGCTGAGTGTATGTATTGCTCCAAGCAGAAAACAAATTCACTGACTCAAAAAGAGGCTTGGCCAAGGAATATCAGGTGAATTGTAGGCATGCTTGTCCATTTTTTTCATACAATCATTTTTTTGTCTGTTCAGTCATTTGTACATACATCCAAGAGAGGATTTGAGAATTTGCTCTCTTTCATGTACTCAGAAGAGAAAGTGGAATGCACTTCAGAGAATGCAGAGATTAATGGAAAAGACAAACAGAAAGCCAATAGCTGCATATATGTAAAATTATAGATGCAATGGGTGCTCTAAGAGAATCATTGACAATTGACATTTAAAAAGACCAGAAAAATACTTCAGCAAGAAGTGATCATTAAAGTGGAATAAAAAAAAAATAACAACAGTCAGCTATGCATAGGGGAAGGGTTGGTGGGGCCCCATCACTTACTTATGAACTACAAAGTATGGGAGAAGGGAGATATATTACCTAGTTGTGTACCCACTGGTGGGCACACCAGACTCCAATGGAATATTGCAAGCAAATAATCACATGGACAACCCAGGTTGAACACATTCATGCATTAAAACAAAAGTCATGAACATGAGAAAGAGACTTGTAGGGAAGAAGGGCATTAAGGGTATGAGGGGGATATAATAGGATGGTAGGGACAGCAATCACAGTGCACTATATATAGGTGTGATTATTGTCAAAAAGCAACATTTATTAATAATTTCCTTGCATATAAATCAATCCAATATTTATTAATAATTTCCTTGTCTAAGGAGAGAAGTGACCATGTTACAGCAAAGAAAATAGGCCTCCATCAAGGACTGCAAGTAAGTAATGTGACACCTGGTTAAGTTCACAGACCTTAGTTCCTGATCATTTACAACTGAAGGGGTATGATCTCACCAGAAGGGGAGGGCATATAGTCTGGCAGATAAAAAGGAACGATTTTGCAAATGGATGATTGACCCCTCCCTCACTGAGGTTTCCTACTTTCATTACATCTACCCTTGAATGTGCTCTTATAACAAGACTCCCGTTTAACAGCTTTTTGTCTCTGGCCAGGGGGTGACATACAGTGCCCATCAGGATGGAGTGAAGGGCATTGCAGGAGCAGCAAAACTGCAAAAGAAAATCAACAAACCACAATCCAGAACTTCAGAGACTCTAAATCAACCACCTAGAACTAGGCCAGACTAATCTCTCCCCATCCTGGAGCTCAGGGACATTTGCAGAAGAGGGGGCGGTAAGATTGTAAGAGCAAAAGGATGGGAGGAGCAATGATTTGCAAGATACTCCACACAAGTTAGGGCCAAAGCAATCATAATTGGACTTTGCATGCCCTGCACAATGTCCAACACACTATTGACCCCACAAAGTCTAGCATTTGCTAAAAGCACCAAGATTCTTGGAGGCAAGGGATTGACAGCCACAGTAGTGTTCCTATGCTTAAGGGGAACACGGGAAAGCGTTCAGGGAAATGCCCCTGGGTCCTTGTACATCATCGGAGAGAAGGGCCCAGAGGAGAGTCAGTCATGCACAATAAAGGACTCTCTGGGAGGCATTGGGGGATGGGGAGGGAGAGTAGGGAGGGGAGGGAGAGCAGGGTTTTGGGGGGAGGAGGAGGGAGGGAGGGAACTGGTGCACCTATTAAGTTTGTATGATCGGAAATAATAATAAAAATGTATAATAAAAATAATAATTTCCTTGTCTAACTATATAGAATATGCAAATCAGAACAATTATCTGAAATATGGCTTTCAATGGATATTCTATCACCTCCAGGTTTTTGCAATATTTAACAGAGACACTGATTAGAGAACACAGCAAACCTTTAATGGGGAAGACAGGAGACACGTTACAGAGCATCACTTATCCAGAAAGAACAGCCCCACACTGTCCATGACATAATCATGTCCCTCCATTCATTTGTGTACTTCAAATAACTAATCTAAGACTCAAATCCTTTTAACTATAGAGACAAAGAATTTTTGCACAGTTGTTTATTACACTAAATGGAAGGGACACTATACTATCATTCTGTTTAAAACAAAGATTATGCTATCATTAGAAAAGTGATTATGTGCTACCTAGAGCAAGTCAGTGTTGGAGCTGCCAGTCCAACATATATGCTCTAGACTTTGTGGGTAGTTGCTGCAACAATACTGATTTGATAATAATGTGCACACATGTGAGGTCAATGTGAGGTCATCTTATGATTTCTACTGTATACATACTCCCTATATACTTATTACAAGTTATTTTTACACATACACACACACGTGCATGCGCATGTGTGTGTGTGTGTGTGTGTACAAAGAGTATGTGCTTGTGGAAGCTCAAGGGTGAGATCAGAACTCATCCTGAATTGCTCTACCATTTTGTTGCTTTCCTCTGGAGTTTCCCTGCTCTGCTTTTCAGGGCCAGAAATGCAGTTTTCTGCCACTTCTGCCTGGCCTTTTAATGTGGGATCTGGGGATCTGAACTCAGGTCCTTTGCTTGTGAGACAAAGGCTTTAACCCATGAGCCACGTGCCCTGCCCTGCAATTTTTTCAACTTCCATTAAGTGACACACTCTCTTTAGAAAGTGCAGGTGTCTCTCAAGGGTAAACCTATGTAATACGGTAATTGCAAGGATTGTGAACAGGAGGGATGGGGTTGGAGGGCCACACCAGGCACAAAGAGAGAGGGGACCATGTTACAGCAGAGAAAATCGACCTCCAAGGAATGCAAGTAAGTAATGTGACACCGGGTTAAGTTCACAGACGTTCGTTCCTGATCATGTACAACTGAGGGGGTATGATCTCACCAGAAGGGGAGGGCATATAATCTGGCAGATGAAAAGAGATCATTTTGCAAATGAGTGACTGATCCTTCCCTCACCCAGGTTTCCTGCTTTTATTACATCTACCCTTGAATGTGCTATTATAACAAGACTCCAGTTTAACAGTTTTTTGTCTCTGACCAGGGGGTGACATACAGTGCCCATCAGGATGGAGTGAAGGGCATTGCAGGAGCAGCAAAACTGCAAAAGAAAATCAACAAACCACAATCCAGAACTTCAGAGACTCTATATCATCCACCTAGAACTAAGCCAGCCTAATCTTCCCCCACCCTGAAACTCAGGGACATCTGCGGAAGAGGGGGCGGTAAGATTGTAAGAGCAAAAGGATGGGGGGGAGGAATGATTTGAAGAGTCTCCACACTAGATAGGGTTGAAGCAATCATAATAGGACTTTGCATGCCCTGCACCATGTCCGTCACACTATTGACCTCACAAAGTCTAACGGCTAAAGGCACCAAGATCCTTGGAGGCAAGGGATTGATGGCCACAGAAGTGTTCCTATGCTTAAGGGGGACACGAGAAAGGGTTCAGGGAAATGCCACTGGGTCCTTTTATGTCATCGGAAAGGAGAACCAAGAGGAGAGTTAGGCATACACAATAAAGGACTCTCTGGGAATTGGGGGGGAGGCACTGGGAAATGGGTAGGGAGGGAGGGGGAGAAGGGGGTTCAGGGGGAGGAGGAGGAGGGGAGGGAACTGGTCTACCTATTAAGTTTGTATGAGCGGCAATAATAATAAAAAATGTTAAAAAAAAAAGAAAGTGCAGGTGTCTGCCATTTCCACACAGCATTTTTTTTATTTTTTTAAATATTTTTTATTATTATTTCCGCTCATACAAACTTAGTAGGTACACCGGTTCCCTCCCTCCCTCTTCCTCCCCCCGACCCCCCTGCTTCCCCTCCCCTCACCCCTCCCCCCCCTGAGTGCCTCCCCTCCCCCAATCCCCGGAGAATCCTTTAATGTGCATGCCAAGCGCTCCTCTGGGTCCTCCTCTCCGATGAAGTACAAGGACCCAGGGGCATTTCCCTGAACCCTTTCCTTTGTTCCCCTTAAGCATAGGAACACTATTTTGGCTGTCAATCCCTTGCCTCCAAGGATCTTGGTGCTTTTAGCAAATGCTAGACTTTGTGGGGTCAATAGTGTGTTGGACATTGTGCAACATGCAAAGTCCAATTATGATTGCTTTGGCCCTAACTTGTGTGGAGTATCTTGCAAATCATTGCTCCTCCCATCCTTTTGCTCTTACAATCTTACCGCCCCCTCTTCTGCAAATGTCCCTGAGCTTCAGGATGGGGAGAGATTAGTCTGGCCTAGTTCTAGGTAGTTGATATAGAGTCTCTGAAGTTCTGGATTGTGGTTTGTTGATTTTCTTTTGCAGTTTTGCTGCTCCTGCAATGCCCTTCACTCCATCCTGATGGGTATTGGATGTCACCCCCTGGCCAGAGACAAAAAGCTGTTAAACTAGAGACTTGTTATAAGAGTATATTCAAAGGTAGATGTAATAAAAGTAGGAAACCACAGTGAGGGAGGGGTCTATCACCCATTTGCAAAATGGTTACTTATTATCTGCCAGACTATATACCCTCCCCTTCTGGTAAGATCACACCAGTTGTAAATGATCAGGAACCAAAAGTCTGTGAACTTAACCAGATGTCTCATTGTTTATTTGCAGTCCTTGATGGAGGCCTATTTTCTCTGCTGTAACATGGTCCCCTCTCTTCTTGTTTCTGATGTGGCCCTCCTACCCCATCCCTCCTGTTCATACTCCTTGCAATTACTGTATTACAGAGATTTATCGTCAAGTGTCTCTAGGTGGGCTGGGTGGGTTTGGTACTAGGAGCCACCTATTAGAGAGTACATACGGCACTTAATTTTCTGGGTCTGGGATACTTTACTTAATATAATTGTTTCTAATGACATCCATTTCCCAGCAAATTCCAGTAATTCATCATTTTTGATGGCTAAGTTGTACTCCATTGTATAGATGTACCATAGTTTCCTTATCCACTCGTCAACTGTTGGACATTTGGGTTGATTCCATGACTTTGCTATTGTAAACAGTGCTGCTATGAACACGGCCGCACTTGTGCTATCGAGGTGTACCTCTGCTGCATGGGGGGTTATTCCCAAAAGTGGAATCGCAGCGTCATATGGCATTTCAATCTTTAATTTCTTTAAGAATCTCCAGACAGCTTGCCAGAGTGGTTGTATGATCCTGCATTCCCACTAGCAATGTAGGAGAGGTCCCCTCTCTCCACATCCTCTCCAGCATTTGGTGTTGTTTGTATTGTGGATTTTTGCCATCCTGACCGGGGTGAGTTCTGTTCATATAAAGAGATTGTAACACGAGATCAAAGGCAACCCATAGAATGGGAGAAAATCTTCACTAACCACACAGCATTTTTATATGTGGGATCTGGGATCTAAACTCAGGTCCTTCTGCTTGCAAGGCAAGACTGTAACTACTGAACCATCTCCTCCAGCCCCTTATAATTAATTACCTTTTAAATTCTTCTTTTGTATTCCAATTAAAGAATTATGCTGGTTATTTTCAGGTGTACTTATTTCATTCAATAAGGAGGACTTATTTCATTGAATATACATTTAAGGATTTATTTAAAAAGGAAGTTTCGTGATAGAACTGAGATGCATGAGAAACCCTGGAACAGAAGAGTTTGATACTTAGTAGATTTTCCTTTTAAAATTTTATTGTGTGTGTGTGTGTGTGTGTGTGTGTGTGTGTGTGTGTGTGTGTGTGTAGGGCAGAAGACAAATTCCAGGTGTAAATTTCACCTTCAACCATGTAGGTTCCCTGTGTTGAATTCGGTTTGCCAGACTTATGTGGGAAGCACCTTTACTAAAATCACCATCTCATTGACCCAAATTTCATTTCTTAAATGTCAGGTGCCCTACCTAAAATAAATTAGAACACTCTTCTTTTATCAACCCTGGACATATGCAGAGAGCACATAGAAGGCTGGAAAGAATTAGGCAAAAGCAGAGTCTGCTCTCTCCTCCCTACTGAGGAAGGATCTGTTCCAGCTTCCGGATCCTGTCAAAGTCATGCAGGATTCTTAACAGTGCTATAAATATTTCCCACAAGAAGCTGGGTTTCATTATCTTATGAATATCAAATTTGCCAATATTTGCAAATTGGGCTTATGAAATTCTGATGTTTGGATGTGCATGTATGTGTGTGCTATTGTTGTCCTTTCTAGAGTAAGTTATGGGCTAGAAATGCTTCCATGAGTGGGAAATTGATGAAATAGTAATATTGCAGTCTGCTTGAAAATAAATGGTTGGCTCTAATATGTAATGTAGTGTGATGCAATCCAGTAGGGCATCCCCTTAGGGTTGTCTGGCTGCTTTCCAATTCTTCCTACCTCCATGACTTCTGCACTTTAATAACAATGAAATAAAAAAGTACTATTTTAATCATTGAAGTGCTGTTATGTGCCAGGAAGAGTGTTTTTTCAAAACATTAGCTCTTTTTAAAATAGCCATAGGCTTCTTCTTTTGCAGTGATCAACAATGGTAAGACATCTGCAGATAGCACAGGAAAAGATTTTCAAAATTAACATCTGGGCTCAGCTTTCAGTTGACAAAAACATTTTTGAGTATTCCTGCCTAATATTACTGTTGTTGTTACTACTGCTATAGATATTTTAAGATAGCATTAGATCAAATTCCTCCCCACCTCTACTTGCTTCTTACTGTCATAAAACACATTCTCTGATTTCTGTTACTACAATATCGTGATTAAGGCTCTAATGGGTTGACTAGAAAACCCAAAGGGGAAGCAGGTATTACAGAAGCATGTCAACAAGAAATTCAAGACCACACTTTCTAGAAAACAAGTTAGGAAATGGTTAAGTGGCTGATTAAGCTGGTCCAGGTAAGAACGTCTGACTACACCTGCTCTCTCCCTCCTAGCTCTATGTTTCTTTCCCCTAAATCGGAATCGCTGAAGATTCCTTGGACCCTCCGAATCTGAAGCAGTACTGTGAGTAGTAAAAGTTGAAGTAAGCTGTCCCTGGACAATTGCAGTTGGTTATGCACCTCAATTCAACTTCCCTGTGGCGCCTCTAAACACTGACTGAATATGCACATTTGCTCACCTTTTTATGTGCCTCATTTATTTCTCTTCCTCTGTTCTCTCCTTTCCTCCCTGCCATCTCTCTCCTCTATTTCTTTCTACATGGGGAAAGCATGAACTCTGTTTTATTGCTTGCAAAATTAGATTAGCAATAATTAATGTCTGGCATGATCATGTGTTGACAGAGATCCGGGAAATTAGGGCTTCCCACCAACTGCTGGCAGGTGCACAGCCACGTTGGGAAGGGTTTTGCCACCACTGAGTGAAATAGGAACGCATACAACCCACACCCATTCCTAGCATGGAACCTACGGACATTCACATATAAGCCCAAGGCAACATAACCATGGAAAAATTTTCTGGGGTTGAAAAATTATCCACATATTCATCAGTGGAAGAATAAAAATTATAATCATGAGCCAGTGGAATAATCCAGTGAGTAAAGGCACCTGTATGCAGGCCTAATTACTGGCTTTGATCCCCAGAGCTCACACAGTTGAAAGAACCAACTTCTAAAAGTTGTCCTCTGACCTCTACGTATGTACACCTGCCCCTCCCTCCGCAAATAGTGAAAAAAATCTAGTCATAAACTATTACAGGAAAGTGAAAAACATATCAAAACTGATATATTACATCATATATCAACATTAAAAAGGAACATAACTCATATCAAATATTTTTCTAAGGTAATACGTACTATCTTATTTATATAAAGTTAAAAAGGTAAAAATGCTGATCATCACTTTAATACATGTCTAATATACCTAAAAGGACAGTAATAATACTCTATATATCTGAGGGATACAATCACTTTTGAGAAAGCAAGGGGTACGTAAAGGAAGAGTACACTATACGGTCATGACTTGTTTTAAACTGAATGAAGAGATTTCATCCACTGTGTGATATGCTGTTACAATAAGTTATAAGTAAACTAAGAAAATGATGCTGACAACTGTAATAAACCTATCTTCTTGACTGCCATCTAGCACCTAATGCCAGCCGCGTGGGAGAGCAGCAGCCATGATTTTTCATTTACAACGGTATTTTGACTATACAGATATACCTCTCTCTTTAACAGTGAAATAGTTTCCTAGAATTTGAGCATTTTCCTCCCAGACAAAAGGGTGTCCAATGACTACAGCTTTTGAAAACTAACTTCCTGGATTCCAATCTTAGAATTAACACTCAATATTTATGTGCAAAATTTATTGAAATTTTTCTGTGTTTTACACTTTTCATCTGTCAAATAGATATCATAAATCTGCTTCATGGGATTATTTGAATGTTGGATTATGAAATCTTTGAAGTGCATTTAACCTTTAATCTAGGGCTGCATGTTTCCCAGGATAGCTATGAATGCTGACCAACACATCTGTAGATGACAACATCATGCAACATCAGAAGATTGAACACCCCTTTTAAAGAATTCAAAGTGACTATTACTTAGCAAGCTCTTGATAAACACTATTGCTTGCAGATGTGGTCTGTGCATCATGGGGAAAGACCATTACAGTGGCATCCTTACGAGTCGAACTCATGACCACTCCATTGAAAAATCATGACATCCCTTCATCCCTCTATTAATTGTCCTAGGTTTTGATAATCAGTTGTCGTTTAAAATGCTGTAGAACTTGTGCTAATATACAGTCGTCTAGTTTCTGTACATAGTGCTGTATTTGTTCATATTCCAGGCATTCGTTTCAATGAGAGGATTTCAGCTCACTCAGACCTACCAGCTCCTGACAAAGTTAACTTGACAAGAAGAGAAATATAGTTGAGCATTTATATTCCATCATTCTTTTTTTAAATTAAACCTGAGACATGGCCCATCTTCTCACTTTTCCGTGTTCATTCTAATAATATTTTCTGTTGAGTTTCACAAATAACAGATAACTTGCAGGAAATTTATTTTTCTCACGATTCTCAGGGTTGATTCCAAATTCATCACTTCTATTTTGTGAGTTTTATATTTGCATCCTTCAATTTAAAATAACTAGCAGCTGTTAGTCTATCATCTATCTATCTGTCATCTATCTGTCCATCCATCCATCCATCCATATCCATCCATGTATCTATCATCTGTCTATCTCTACACCTAATCTAATCATGAAAGCAGAAGGGAGATTATTTGGAAAAGGAAAATTATCAAGCAGGAAAAAAGGTAATGTGGGAATAGATAAATAAGGAACATTGATAAACAAGTATGAGCATGTCACAATGAAATCCTTTATTGTGTATGCTGAATCCCTCTTGTTCTTCAATAATCTGACCCCTGGTCTCTTCTTCTAGACCTAGATTGGAAAAGCTTATGTGGCTGAGTCAGGCCTATCAAGAACCTTGTTATTTTAAGGTCAGCTAATTTGGAACCTTAATTATATCTCCAAAAATTCCATCACCGCAGTACCCAGATCTGTGCTAGAGTGATTAGTAAGGAGTCAGAGAATAGACTCCAAGGATCAAGAAATCTGAGGGACATATCTGATGTCTTCCACCTATAGTTAGTCACTTTAGCTTCGTACATCTCAACTTTAAGTGGGAAACAATGATATTCAATACAGAGGAGAAGCTGACTGGACATTGCAAAACAATAAAAGCTCCCAAGTACCACGATGTCCAAGATTAGGCTTCTGTTTTGTTTTACAAGCAATCTTTTTCTCTCCAGCTTCTTTGAGGTACAATCTGCTTTTTCACTCTATGATTTCCTTTGTTCTAAAGAACATTTTAGTCTGTCATAGTTCTACTTACCAGTTTTTACTCCTCCTGCCTGTTTTCTATATCATATCTGAGAAGTCATTACCAATACTGTTTTCCCCCTCTATTTGTCTCTCAATAGTTTTATGGATCTTCCTTTTCATTAGTTATTATGCTTTTTTTTAACCTTATACATGTATGCACCAATGTATGTGGTAATATGTGCTATGGTATACAGGAAGAAGTCACAACTTGTAGAAGTCAGTTCTCTCCTTCCACTGTGTCATTTCTGGGACTGAATCCAGGTTGCCAACCTTAGCTGCAAGTGTCTTTGTTCACTGGTCCATCTCATCAGTCCTGAATCCACATTTTAGGGTCGAATCTCTAATCTGTCTTGTATATTGTGAAGGACAGGATTTCAGGTTTTGGGATGGAGAAGTTCAGATTTCTCAAATACACTGAGGCTATAAATCTTTTTAAAATGAAAAGGTAAATGTGTATGTGCACATGTGTGCATGTGTATGTGCGCGCGAGTGTGTGTGTGTGTGTGTGTGTGTGTGTGTGTGTGTGTGTGTGTGCATGTGTACATATATACCACAGAGCATATGTGGAGGTCAGAGGACTACTCTGTGTGGTCTGTTCCCTCCTTCCATATTTACATGATTTTGAGATCAAACTCTGGTCTATAGAAATGTATGGCTGGTACCTTTACATGCTGAGCCATCTCACCAGCAGCCCGTACTATGTGTTCTTGATATTGTTGCTAAACACTGTGTATACATGCATTTAGTTTCCAACTCTATTATGCTCCATGGGTTTCTGTTTTATGTCATCCTCATAATGTGTTGCTTAATCTAACTTTGGAATACATTTTGAAATCAAGAGCCAAGTGCTTCCAGCTTTGTTCTTATTTAGAGTCTGATCTTTTCTAGACCCCAAAAATTTGAAGATTTTTTTTCTATATTTGTTAAAAAACATCTTTTAGACTTTGATAGAGTTTGTGTTGAATTTGCAGATTGTGTTGGATAATATGAGCATTTTAACACTATTTTGAGTTCCAATTCACAAACATAAGACATCTTTCGTAAAAGGCACACATGAGCAGATTTTAGTCTGTTTTAATTTCTCTCATGCATATTTTATAATTTTTGGTAACAAATAAGTCTTCCACTTCCCTCATTAGGTTTATTCTTAAGCATTTTTATTATTCTTGGAACTATAATTTTATTATTTGTTTCTTACATGATCAATTCCTGATATAAAAAATACAACTGTGGTTGTGCCGATTTTGTATGCTACAACTTTATATCCTGAATTACTTTATTAGTTCTAATCACTTTTTGTGGAGTCTTTGGGTTTTCTACATATACGATCATGACATTATCCATCCCGGGAGTTCTTATGACATGAAATTTGTTTAAAGCCTCCTCTAATGACTAGCACTAACTAGAATCACAACAATGATTCATTAAGAAAACAAATGAGGCTGAATATCATGAAGAAGCTAGGACAAAAGCAATTCTCGTTGGTTCTGGCACATATAAATATCACTTGCTGCCATCACCATTACCACAACCACAACCACTATTATCATCATCATTACCATCGTCATCGTTTCATACAAAGAAGGAGAATCTCAAAAGCTTTCAGTGGTAACCACCAAAAATCCACTTGACACTTGAGTTATGCAAACAATCATGGAGACTATAAATCTTTTTTTTTTTTTTTTGTATAGTGTTTGGGGGTGGCTGTGGTGCTAAGGGAAACAACCAGATCATATTCAGCTGCTTTTTGGTATAGCCTTAGGAGGGCAGCTGCTCAAATCCAGTTCTGGCTTTGACAATGCCAGATTCCAAAAACTTCCAGTCTCTTAATACCAACTCGATAATGAAATTTGCACTGCCTGGTGCAAAATGCAGCCCCTTTAACATTTGTATTTGATCTTAGTTTTCTGATTTTTCAGCTTCCTTTATCTTGTTATTTATTTTAAAGCTTTATGCCCATCTTATCCAACTTTTAGTGAAGACAAGTAGTGTTTGAAAGCACACCAAAATCTTGCAGCAGCATGTGAAACATCTCATGCCGATTAAACTAATACTCTGAGTTCTTTCCAAATGTCAGTCCCTAGGGGTCAGTGAAGAGTGATATCCAGAGGCTTCATCCAGAATGAATACTCTGTGCTACTGATGACACAACTAAAGTCCACAGGAAGCTGATTTGCTTAAAGTCATGAAGTAGATGGACACTAGGAGTCTGCTCTCTCAGAGCCATTAGGCATCTGCTTTATATTCCCAAAGATTCTGCTTCGTAGCTAACTTTTCTGTGTATGGTGTACAAACACCCAAACAAGTAATTACAATGTGAAAACTGTCCATTGTGATCATAATCCTGAAAATCAGGAATGCCATGATGAATCAAGGACCAGGCTGCACTCTACGTGGGCTGCAGATACTACTAGCTAATTTCCCAATAGCTATTCTCTCCTTCCTTCACAGCAGAACAGAATTTCAGAGGGGGAGGTAAAATGCCCAGATCTTTCTCTTTTCCACCATTCCAGCCTACCAGGGGTGACAAGATACAGTTGGGCCAGTGAACTACAAGCAGAAGTTGGTAAGCATCTACAATCCTGAGTAAAAGTTGCTGGCATTGTTGGTTCCCCTTGAATCTTTTTTTAAACCATTTTTGGCTTATTTATTTAAAAAAAAGTCAACCTTATACATAAATATGATTAAAAAAACAATAACTAAACAATCACAAATATCTACAAAATAATAAATATTGTGGATGTTAAGCAAATAGGATGTCCCACCAACTGCTCTCTGTGTGCTCTGCTTTCAGTGCTTTAATTTGATGTCTGCAGCAACAGCGGCCCCCTCAGACTCACTCATGAGGATAACAAAAGGAAAAATAAAAAACATGGACCCTCCACATCGCTGACCTGTACTAATTCTTAGCTAGCAGTGTGTCATATTCAGGGCAAGAACTAGTCCAGAGAGCAAGGTTTTATTGTGTAGTCTAACTTCTCGATATTGAACCTAGTGTTTTAATACAACTTAATAATAAGAGGCTGTGGTCAGGTCACATCTGTGAAGACTTGGTGGTTGGGACAGTCTGTGGGAGACGTCTAATCAATGTGGAAGGATCTAGCACATGGTGGGTGAGACCAGTCTCTGGATAGGTGAATCAGGTGGAGGAAGCTGCTTCAGTACTTTGGCATAATTTATGGCACACAGGTATCCTAGTGAAAAAGCTTGCACTTCTCTCAACAGTTCCTGTGGCTATTACAGGAACTCACCTGCTCCTGATATTCTTATGAACTTTCCTGCCAAGCTGGACCACGAACTGCAATCATAATCATAAGTTGAAATAAACCTGCAATAGGTTTCTCAAATCACAGGACAGATTTAAATATTAAATAAATAAGGTACACCAAGTGCTTATAATGGAACCAGGCACACTGCAAATATTTAGTATATATGCTGGCCTGGTTAATTTGAGAATCCATCTTTTAAATTATATTATTATTACTATTATTATTCAATATGTTTTCAAGAGATTTTGCAAAACACATGATTAGGAAACAGCATGTTTTATACTCACAACTTTATATCTAGACTGGTCATATAAAGTATAAATTACCAAAACAAGGTTGATGAATATTATGAGTTTTTCCTTAGAATCTTGCAGTACTAAAAGGTGGAAAGATGGATCACATTCCTCCAACAAGTATTTCTGAACATCAAAATACATTTCAAATCACGCTGGCCCTTGCAGATGATTCAAATAAGATATCCCTTTTCTTTCAGCATTTATCTCCCCATGTAGATATTCTCTAAAATGAAACTACTATGATTATCTCATTTTTTCAGCTGAATAAACAGAACCAGAAAGGCTGAATATCTTGTTGACATGTAAGACCACTCAGTGGTGAGTAGCAGCTGTTGGAACAAAGTTCAGACTCCTTGACACTCTCATGCTGATCTCCCTCTGTCTCTCTCTCTGTCTCTCTCTCTCTGTCTCTCTCTCCCCCCCTCTCTCTCTGTTTCCCCTCTTTCTCTTTTTCTCTTCCCCTCCTCTCTCTCCCCCCTCTCTCTCTTATTTCTGATTTAAACATTTTGTACCATCACAAGATTCTTCTTACCAGTCACCTTGGACAACTGAGAAATTGAGTTCTACCCTGTGCTTTCTTTGCTTTCAGACACCCTCT
Source organism: Typhlomys cinereus (assembly GCA_023101885.1). Classification (NCBI taxonomy): domain Eukaryota; kingdom Metazoa; phylum Chordata; class Mammalia; order Rodentia; family Platacanthomyidae; genus Typhlomys; species Typhlomys cinereus. Next base: position 875,049 of record JALPQD010000123.1, read on the forward strand.
CTTTCCTTACTGCAGTCCAGAAAGTATGACATTGATTCAAAATGAACAATCAGCTTCCTGGCTTAGGCATTTTACAATAGTTAATGCTTCTTGCTGGTAATCTTTCTGTTTTGCTACCTGACCATTTCCTTCTCAGTTCATACAACCTTTTGGTAATGTGGTAGTAAGTTTTATATTCTCATGTGCTTGTTGCTACTTCATGAAACAGCAGAAGACTTTCCTGTCTTGTCCATAGGTATACTCCAGAGGTCAGAATATTGCCTGGAGGCAGAAGTGGCACCTAGTATTTGTTAAATAAAAGTAGGGTGACTCCAGCAGCCCAAAATATTAGATTCCTATGGACATCTCTGGCACGTATTTACGAGCTGTGCTTGGTACATGAATGAATGAGTGAATGATGAAGACACTTTATATTTAATCCCATAGAATATAAATCAGAACCAAAGAACTACTAAAATGTTTAAAATAGGAGGAAAGTGAAGACCCAGATTTGCCTCAATATTCAGGTAAACAAATTCTGCCACTATACATGGAAGTTGATGTTGGACATAATATCTATCAAACACTGCATCTCCACAAAACTAGATGAATATGGATGAGGTAACAAATGAGTTCATTTTGACATATGACATTAACTTATCTTACCCCTCATTCTTTTCTGTCACCCCTCCAATCATGCTAAATTTATTCTTATGGATGTCATCGAGAGTTTTCATAGGTCAGGGTTGCTCACTGGTGGTATCCTGCAGCCTAATGTTTCTGAAACATTCCACATCAATTCCCTCAGGGAAGGCAGGCAGTCTGTAGCTCTCTCCTTTATCTCTACTAATGCTTTAAAAAAAAACTTTATTTATCAATTTGTGTGTGTGTGTATGTGTGTGTGTATGTGTGTGTGTGTGTGTGTGTTGTGCATCAGAGGATACTGTATGTCCCTTTGGAAGACCAAAGGTGACTTTGGGAATCATCCTGGATTGCTTCTACCTCTTTTGTGCTTCTCTCTGGGACTTCCCAAGCTCTGCCAAGCAGGGCCTAAAGTTCAGGCCACCCACATTTCCATCTGGCATATTTATGTGGGACCTGGGATCCAAACTCAGGACATTCTGCTTGTGATGTAGAGTCTTAACCCCTAAGCCATCTCTCCAGCTCCAGGGCTGCCTTTTTTGTCAAACCTGACTGAGACTTATATCAGCTTCTAGATCCCTGGACACCATTTTGTGTTAGAGTTAAAATAGAATGAGTCCAATTGCTACTAGTATATTGCTACACTTGACCATGACTGAACAATTCAGCACTAATACTCTTCAGGATGAAACAAATATACTGAAGATACTTAGCTTTATAACATCAGAGACAGATAAAATCTGAAATCTTCTGTGTTCATCACTTATACTTGAGGGTAAAAGAAATGACACTTAGGAGGTGACGTGCCGGAAGACACACAGCAAGCTAGTGGTGGATGTGACACTGGCATACTGGTTAAAGCATCTCACACCAGTGGTCTGGCAAGGATGCTTTGCTATGGAGCAATGAGGAAGATGACATGATGGGCATGAGCCCATCTTTAGGCCTGGGACAACTCACCTTTCTCCGGTGATTCATCACCACAAATCTGAGGTGGGATGCTTGATCCTCCCACCTTCATCCTCCTTCACTCATTTTTATCTGTATCATTTCTACCACTTTATGAAGCTAACTACTGTTTAGTCTTTCCAGGCAAAATTGTGTGAGGATCCAAGTTATAGGACAGAATGATGCCCCTTAAAGGAAACAAGATAATCCAGAGCAAAAGGAGCCTTGGGCTGCAGATTTTCTCTTTTTTCCTTACTAGGGTCCAACTTGTTCCCACCTGGACTACCCATATCAGAGCTGTGTCCAGACGATTCCCAGCCCTTTGGGTTGGTGCAGTTCCCCCACACCCTGCTTCCTCCAAGCTGGCGTCTGCCAGGGATAACAGCTCTAGGAGTTTCCTCTCCCTGACCTTTCTGTCAGGACTTAGAGGCCTTTGATGTGGTTTCAACCATGTAGGAAAGCAGCAGGGAAGAAACCAAAACATTAGGACTCATATGATTCATGTCCTACTCAGTTCTGGGCCCCTCTACGGAACCCTCGGCTGGGTCTGTGATTATGGATAGGACCACGCTTTTCTTCAGTATCATGCTCAATCTTTGTGACATTGGGGATTGTTGATAACGTACCTCCACAAAAATCTTCCAGCAATTTCTAATTATGAAACATCTCAGGCATTCCAGAAAGTACAACTTAGTCCTGAACACTGTGTACTTCCTTGAGTTTCACTAGCTGAGAGATAAATTCCAAAGTGCTCATACATAAAGGATGGAGAAAAATCTAGGTGGTGGCTGCAGCCTTGCCTCCCCCGCAAGAGATTATACTACACCAAAAGCACATATGCCATTCCTGGGGTTGTTTCTTAGTCCTTTAATTATGCATATGTTTAGAAATAATACAAGATAAAGTGTATTGCTGCATTTTATGCAGTCTTGTGTTATGTGGTTAATGGCATCGTGCTGATAGTAAGTATCCCGTGCTTTTTTTTCTGAGTGTCATTCTTCTGAGATTGTCTGTATGTAGTGTGCATACAGATCCCAGTTAATTAATCTTAATTGGTATTCTACTATATGATTAAACCACTTTCTATTTATCCTCTCTCTTGTGAGGGATGGATAATTTGTTTCCACTGTTTTGGGATCATAAGCAAGCTATATAATGAACATTCTGGTGCACAAGTTCAAGATAATGAGCGAGAGTGGGGAAAAAGGGGGGCAGAAATCCAGAAGGGGGATTGCTAAATTGTTGAATGTGCTCTCCTTCATCCTGTTGTTCACCAAAACATACATAACAAAATCTGCAAAATACTGAGTGAAAATTTTGCCAAACCGTTCTTTTGAATAATTTCATCATTTAGCTCTTTCCTGAATGAGAGCTTCTGTTTCCTTACATCCTTCCAACACTTGGTGGTTTTGATTTGTCTTTTTGTTTTTTGTTTTGGCAATATGATGGTTCTCCAACGTACTACACTGTATGCATTTCCATATGTCTTTGTATGAGTATAGATTTTTTAATTTACATATCAGTTGTTCAGTAATTGTCTTGCTTCTCATTTTTTGGTGGGGTTGTTTTTGTTTTTTAGTCTCTTGTTGCTTTATGTGAACTCTTTTTATATCCTAGGTACTAATTCTTTGATGATTATATGTACAGGTAAGTTCTTTAGGTTGATTTGCGTTTTGTACTTTGTTTTGGTATATTTTATCACACTAAAGCTTTTTTTCCCCAGCTTGTATATTTATGATATATAACATGATGTTTTGATACTTCTTTGTCATTGTTAATTTTGTTTTATTTTTTCATTTTTATTATCGTTTTATATTTCCATCCATACAATAAAGATTAAATAACACTTCTGTGCAATAGGAAATGATTAAACCTAGCTAACTAATATGTCTACTATCTCATTTATTTTTGTGACAAGAACATGTAAGACTTACTCTTATAGTAATTCCATGGATACAATCCATTCTGTTGATTAAAGTTGCCGTGCTGTAACGTATCCTGGACTACTTACTCATCCTGTAACGAAACTTCTGCTCCTCAGTCCGCATCTCCCCACTGCCTCCTCCTGTGCAGCTCCTGGAAACCAGCCTTGTACTCTCTGTCTTTAGCAGTTGGCTTTCAGCAGCGTTCATTTGAACTTCATTTTTGATTGTTGGATTTCAAGTCTCATTAACGTTGTTTTTCTTACCCATCATTGTACTAGAACTTGTAACACACTAATCTAAGACTATTGCTCTTCCACACTTTAATTCCACCTTTTTTGTAATCTTATGTTGCTGGTATGGATTTTATTTTATTATATTGCTACAGAACAATACAACAAATACTTACTGAGAACTATTCATATGCTGATCAATTGCTTTGTTTAATACTGTCTCTTCCATTACATTCCTGCTTTCTGTTTTAGTTTCTACTTTTTTAATTGTATTTTTAATGCTTGAGAGATTGAAATATAAACGCTCATTTGAAAATTTCTGTTTTAATATAGAGACAGCTGATTTATAGAATCCTAGGTTACGCTATACTATCTATTTCAGTTTCTGATGTTGCTTTTCAGATAAGTTGACTCTTGCTCACTCATGTGTTTAGATATGAATTTGTTATTCTGGGCTTCACTTAAAAGCATGATACTTATACATTAATATTAATCTACTTCTTCACACTGGGTGTGGGGGGGCAATAGCATCACTTGTTTGATTACTGCGTCTTCTGATTCCAATTTGTGTGCTATGTGAAATGTATATTTCTATCTTATTTGTTCTTTACACTTTCACATACTATGTCTATACTACATTTTCTAATTTCTTCCCTTTTGTCTTTTAATTTGTTAATTCTCTCTTGGCTGAAGTCTAACATTTAGTCTTCCTTTGAGGACTTTTCATTTCAGGTATTGCATGTCTTTCCTTAAACGTCCTATTTGTTGTATGGTTTTCTTCCTTGTCTTAGTCTGGTGTCTCACACTCTTAGGCTTTCTGTGGTTTTGAATTCCTGATCCATTTTGCATCATTATTTTGTCGTTTCTATAAACCTGACATAGTGTGTTAAATTCTTGTTAAACTCTTGCCACCTCAGCAACCTTCTGACTATCACTGAAGGTAGCTGCTCCTGTCATGTGTTTAGCAATTCTGCACTGTCAGCTCATTTCTGCATTGTGAGTTCTTTGTGAGAACACTAGGTAACCTGAACTCAGCACGTGTCCCTCTGGTGGTGTTCTGGGCTGTCTTTAGGAAAGAGAATTTCATATTTTCTTCTCTAATAATATTACAGACTATGAGAATATAAATTTGAATCCAAAATCTATATGGAAAAATGGGAAATTTTTATCACTAGGTCTCAAATCCATTAATATTTTTGAGTCAGGAACACAGCAACACAGCATCATGGTTGGTATCTCATGTGCTTCTTGCCTCGGGGGGGTGTCACATGAGCCTCCAGTGCCTATTGCTCTGGGTCCTGCAGCATATTTTGTCCCTCCATCTTTCATGCTTCCAATGCAGTTCTCATTTCTGCCATTTACTGCCTTTCTGTAATTCATTATCTACACTGCAGTTTGATTTTTCTGAAATTCACATCTAATTATGTCACACTACTTCTCAAAAATCCATTCTGCCCCACTAATGGCTTCAAAATGAAGCTTAAAACTCTTATGATAAATCTCATGGACAATGATGATCTGGTCAGTCTTTTTATCTATTGCTAATTTCCCTTCAATGCCTCCAAATAACAAGTCCTTAAACATATTAATTTAAAACCTACTCAAGTTACCTTGGATATTTTCATGATATAGTCCAGAAAAGTCAATAATCGGACTACAAAATCCAATGAAAACTATGTGTCCATGCATATCTCTCTCTCTTTCTCTCCTCTCTCTCTCTCTCTCTCTCTCATTCTCTCTCTCTCTCTCTCTCTCCATGTCTCTCTGAGATGGCACTTGAGTATGTGTTCCTGTGGAGGTCCAAGGGTGGCATTAGGAATCATCCTGAATTGCTCTACCTCCTTATTTCTCTGCCTTCCAGCACCAGAATTACAGGCTGCTACTATATTCACCCAGAAATTTTATGTGGGATCTGGTATCTAAATTCACATCCTTTGGCTTGTGAGACGAAGATTGAAAACCCTGAGGCATCTCTTTGGTCCACAAACTTCTTAATATGGATTATGACCTCATAATACCTAGTAGTAAAATTAGTCACCTTCTTTATGTTTAATAGAGTAAGTGTATCAGTTTATTATCAAGAACCATATTTTATTCTTAAGTGCTAATGAAATTACTTTCATTTTAAAAAATTTCAGAATGATATAATATTTACTTCTCACAATGACAAATTTTGTATTTTAAGTATACTGCCAATGAAAAATATAATAATTAAGACCTCATAAACATATAAATGCATTTCTTAAGAAAAATGAGCTCTTGAAGGAAAACTAGATTCAGATAATGTGCTTGGAAATTATAAGAATGAAAGATTAGTCTTAAAAGATATTTCCTGAGCTGGAGAGATGGCTCAGGGGTTAAGACTCTGCCTAGCAAGCAGAAGGTCCTGAATTGCGATCCCAGGTCCCACATAAAAACGCCAGGCAGAAACAGCAGCCTGCACTTGCAGTTCTGGTAGGTGGGGCCTGAGATATCCCAGAAAAAAGCAAAAAGGAGGTAGAAGCAAACCAGGATGAAGTCAGCCTCAGTCCTCCAAAGGGACATACAGTGTCCTCTGATATACACACACACAAAAAAAATGTTTTCCATTTCATTTTGTTTTTATTAGGATTGTCTATTTTTTTTTGAGACAGGGTCTCATGTAGTCCCATCTATCCTTACACTAACTGTGCAGTTGTGATGACTAATATTTAATATCAACCTGATACCTACAGGGCAGCTCTCTAGGATACATTTGAGTGAGATACACTACATTAAGACTCTACATCAATGCCTTTGTGTATTGATGTGCTCAGACCCAGCAGCCAGTGGGTAGGACCCTTCCCTTGACAGGTGGTCTAAAAGAGTATGAAGACAGAAAATGTACACATTTATTTATCCACTGTTTTCTATTCTAGACAATGGGTGCAATGTAACCAGTTCCTTGTTGCTGGGACTTTCCATTGTTCATGAGGGGTTGTAACGTAGATGGTGAGCATAAGCCCCTAAATTGCCTGGGTCAGATTAATGTATAATGAAACCAAAGATAACAATGAACACCTGTTCCTCCTGTCTCCAGAAAAACTATTTTTCAAAGAAAAAAAATGCAGTCTATCATGTAAAACAGAGGTTAGTGTCCTCTGACTTCACTTAGTGTATAGACCTTTATTGCCAGATCATAGCCAACCTGTCTTTCTCTCGCTAGTAACACACAGCTACACAGAGCAAAATTTAAAAATCACTGATATATCTCCACCCAGCTAGTGTGCAAAAGAAAAGACTGGATGTCTAAACAGGCAAAGATTCATCCATGGTTGTACAGTCAAGGACAAAGGTGTCTCTAAACCTGTAAGTTTATTTCAGGTATTATGGCTACAATACAATTGTATGATAATTTCAACCAGATTTATAAAAGCCAATACCATCTTTACTTTTTTATGTTTCAAAATGGATTTATGTTACAACGTAACAAATTTTCTCATTTATTCCTTACCTGCCCATAAGAAACAATTATTGTCACAGAAAACTTTGAAAGCAAACATATAAAACCCAGAAATCTTTAGGACTTTTAACCGGTATCATAAACAATGCTTTTTTCTCTTCCATACAAGCATAACTTGTTTTAAACAAATGGGATTATTTAGGATCTACCAGTCAGCACTTGTGTGTATAATACCAAAATACATTTTAGCTACTGAAGAGAAGACACTTGCTGGAGGACACAGGCAGTTCTAGAATTTTTAGGAAGGTTAAAGAGTCATACAGTTGTTCTCATTATAACTAGTAAGACATGGGAATGACATTATACATCACCTCCAGAGGAAATTGCAATCCATGGCCAACACTGAACACAGACACCAGAGCTCACATTCTGGACCAGGGAATGCACCCAAGTCACTATCATCTTTGCTGCCCCTGAAATCTGATCTGCCACCCTCTCTCCAAACTGGAAAATGGATTTCTTAAAGCAGGTGCATTGCCACAGTCTTTTCTTTCAAAGTATGCTTAAGTTGAATCTAAGAAATTTCAGAACACAAGACCTACTATAAGGAGTAAAAAAAAAAAAAAAAACACCCCCCACATAGCAAAGATTTTCAGATTCCACAGTGTAATAACATAGCATTATTACACTGAGACATTTACAACGGAAGAACTCTTCCTATATTTTTGTTCCTTTAATGTATGCTGACCTCATATCATTGACCTGAAAAGATTTATACCTTACCATTATACATGAAGCAACTTTCTGGAAGCAATTCACATTGATTTCAGAAGTAATGAACAACCCAGTCTGTTCTGTCCTGTTTCCTCATGGAGATGTGAAAGATAAGTTTTAGTTTTTCTGTGAAAGTTACACTCTACCTTCTGTCTTCTTCAATAAGTTATCTTGAACGTGTTTCCTAATCTAAATGATATAAATTCTAAAAATGACACAAAATATTTGTTGGGATGGTAAGCCAAAAACCGTGGGCTGCATGTGTGGTCGGAGCAGTGATACACTTACTTACTCATGATTAGCAATGCAACATCACATCTTTATAGATCCCCACTAGTTAAACATATAGCACAGAAGATCGGTTGGTTCAAACACTGATTGGCAGCCCACAAACTTCCGAGTCAAGCTTGTGCAGCAAATCAATCACTGCACGCACCTTTTGTGCCTCTGTTTTAACAGCATCCAGAACATGGAAATTAACCAAATCTGGTGAGCAATCTAACATTACAAGAACATATAGATTGTGAACAGTGTGACCCATTTGAAAACACATTTTTAAATGTAATGATAGTTGCTTAGTATGAAACTCTCAATTTGTCTGGGAATCACTCTCTCTCTCTCTCTCTTTCTCTCTCATTTAAATTGGAACACTTCAATTATAGTCAACTAACAAGAAATCTTGACTCATTTTTCTTCCTCTCTTCTCTTTTTCTTTTGTTTGTTTGCTTTAATTGGTTTAATTTGCTTTAAAAATTAATGAATTTCATGCTGGAGAAATCGCTCAGGGATTTAAGACTTTCCTTGCAAGCAGAAGGTCCTGAGTTCAGATCCCAGGCCCCCATATAAAATGGCTGTGGCCTGCACTTCCAGCCCTGGTGGGTAGAGCTTGGGAGATCCCAGAGTGAAGCAAAAGAAGGTAGAAGCATTTCAGGATGATTCCCGAAGTTACCCTTAGCCCTCCACAGGAACATATAGTGCCCTCTGATACACACATACACAAACACATACACATGCAAAAGAACAAATTCATTAATTAATTAAAGTTAAAAAATGAGTTTCATTGTGGCATTTTCATTCATACTTGGTTTTGATTTATCTTCCTCTCCCATTCTACAATCTGATGTCTCCAGCATGCTCTTGTTAGTCCTCTTCTTTCCCTGTATTCTCCTCATTTTGCTTATTCAATGTATTCAATCTTCTCTTCTGTGTCCATATTCCTTGTCATGGTTAGATACAAGTGTCAACTCGATGGTCGAGGGTTTGAGCTCTGGGCACATTTGCAGAGAATTGGTAGTTGAGTTATGCCCAGAGTGAGTGAACCTGCAAGAAATTGTTTAGTGGATGGGGAAGGCCCACTCCATGGTGGGAGGGACTAGTCCTCAGGCAGGTGAATAAAATGGAGGGAACTGTTTGAAAAAGTTAAGTATCCTTGTGTACACTTGGCCATACATGCTCGTGCAGCTAGTGCGGATCACCCTCTCAGCCATTATGTGAATATTATATGACCAGCTACTTTATCCCCGGTGATGGTATGAACTCTCCTGTCAAGATGGACAAACAACTGTAACCAGGAATCATAAGAGAAAATAAACTCTTTTGTTCCCTTAGGCTGTTTCATGGTGATTTTATCAGCAGCAATGCAATTGAACTACAACATTCCTTTAAGATTTCTTTTCCTCTTTTACAGTCCCTGTGCCAGTTAGATACAGGTGTCAGTTTGACAAATGAGGGCTGAGCCTTTGTACACACCTATGAAGCATCAATAGTTAAGGAAAGCCCTGAGCAAGTCTATGGGAGATTATTTAATTGATGCAGGAAAACCCGCCTGATAGTGAGTAGGTCTATTCCCTGGGAAAACAGATAAAATGAAGAAAGCTTGTTCAGTATTTTGACTCCAGTAAATGCAGTGATCCCAGACCCTTGGCTCCTGATATTGATTTGAACTCTTCTGCCATGTGGATGAAGTTTAACCAGCAATCACAAACAAGAATAAGCCCCCTGTATCCCTAAGTCATTTGGGTCCTGTATTTATATCAGCAACAAAAGAGAAACTGGTCAGTCCCTGTTCTCCTTTTCTGACCTATCCTCATACCCCATATGCAAACATCAGAATTTAAATATAGGACCCAAATATCAGATAAAGCACACGGTCCTTCTAAATCTGAAATACTTCACTTTATGTAATCATTTCCAGTTCTATCCACTTTCCTGTACATGTAATTATTTGCTTTACCTTTATGGCTGAATAAAATTTCATTCTGCGTGTATATAACACCTTTATCCATTCATTTATTGGTGGACATTTAGACTGGTCCATTTCTTAGTTACTGTGACTACTACAGCAATAAAACAGATGTCCACATATCTTGCTGTGAGGAATCACAATCATCCAGGTATACATGTACGAGACTATAGCTCAGCTATGTGATAGTTCTCTTTTTATGTTTTTTGAGATGCCTCCATAGTGGCTGCATCAATTTACTCTCCTACTAGCAATGAATTCACAAGCACAAGAATGAAATTAGACCCATATATTTGATCCTGAATAAATAAATCAGTTGAAAATGCATGAAAGATCTTAAAAAAAGTAAAAAGTAACCCCAAGAAAGGCTCAAATGCAGTTAATATTAGAAAAAAAGTTATCAAATTACTAAAATATATCAAATCACATATTCAAGAAGTATTATGAGCTCATCTAAGAAAATAACAAATGTAAATCCCAGGGTCCAATTTCATAGACACAGAAAAACAATGTTAAAAGACCAAAAACAATCAAGCAACCTTGAACAAAAAATAGTACTGCAGGGTGCATCACCATACTTAGTTTCAAGTTACACTACAGAATCATAGAAATAGTCAACAAAATTCGTGGTAATGGCACACACAGACATACAGATCAATAGAACAGACTAGGAGACTAAGTATTAATCTATACTATAGTCACCTTATTTTTGACAAAAAAAATGACAAAAATCATTTATCACAGAAAGGACAGTATTTTCAAAATGGTGTTGGGAAACTGAAAAATCAACATTCAGAAGAATGAAACTAGAACATTAGCTCTCACCTTACATGAAACTCAAATCTAGATGGATTAGTGAGCTCATGGTAAGATATGACACCCTGAAACTACTAGAGAACATACCAACATAAAGTCACAAGTAAAGACTTCTGAACAGGACTCAAGGTAGTACAGGGAATAAGAAACACAACAGACAAATGGGAATTCATGAAACTAAAAGGCTTCTGTACTGTAAATGAAACCGTCAATGGAATGAAGAGGCATCCATAAAATGGAAGAAATCTTTGTCAGCTATGCAGGTGACAGAGATTTGGTATCTAGAATACACAAAAAACTTGAGAACTAAACATTAAGAAAACAATCCAGTCAAAAACAGACTGTGGAACTGAACACAGAATCTCAAAAGAAGTACAAAGCACTAGGTAACACTTAAGTACACAACATCCTTAGCCATCAGAAAAAATGTATATAAACCTACTTTAAATGCTTCATCTTACCTGATCAGATTATCCATCATCAAGAATAAAAATAACAACAAATTCTGGCATGGGAGTGGGGAGAAAGGAGCCTTTATAGCATGTTGGGAAGATGATAAATTAATACAGATACTTTCTCAAAAAGCTAGAATTGAAACTACCATGTGATCAGCTATAACAGTCATAGACATACTCTCAAAAGACTTTATATTCTCTAGCAGAGACGCTTGCACATTTGTTTTCATTGTATGCTGGTCACAATAGTTATGACATGGAATCAGCCTAGATGTCCAACAACATTGACTGAATAATGAAAATATTATACATAGATAAAAAGGAATTTTATTTAGCAATAAAGAAAAATGGATTGGAATTGTAAATGGAAATTTATAAATGGAAAATTATAAATGGAAAAATTATACTAACTGAGGTAACCTAGACCCAGAAAGATAGATACCACATATTTTCTCTCTTACATGGATACTAGTTTCAAAACTTTAGCTCTGGGTACTTACCTTGGAGTACCTCTGAAAGCCAGAAAACTAGAGGGAGGTGTAAGTGAGGGGGTAACAGAAAACAAGTAAAAGGAAAGGGGTTTTAAGGATTAAGGAGGGAAGTAAGAGACAGAATACCAAATCAAAGGTGTAGTGGGAAGTCTAAAACCACTGTCTTTGTAATTCTACATTGGTTTACATTTTGGGTTATAATCCATCATGACTTGAGAGTTGTACCAGCCTCAGGAACTGAGAGAACTGGTCACATCCACAGTAATTGTAGAGGTTGCAAGGACCAGTGGTTCTTAATAAGTTACTAACCTGCCAAAACGTATCACCAGCTTTTTCCATTTTATCCATTTGTCCAGGGGATAGATAGCGCCACCATTACGGGATGTTTCTGCCCACAGTAATTACACAATTAAGATAATCTCCTACAGACTTGCTTAGAGTTCTATTTTAACTAAATCATTCTCCACAGGTATGCCCAGAAGCACACTTTTCAAATGTCCAGGTGACAACTGAAACTAACCAGCACAACCATATACATTCTTGCTATTTTTCAGCCCAACTGAAAAATATAGGGTTTACAGGTACATTGATACATTGCATAACTAGACAAGGCTGGTCCTTACAAGCAATAAGGTACTAAACAAAAGTCTGTGTGTATATTGAGAGTGGGATAGGAACTGTTGGTCAGGGAGACTGTTATTGCCTGCCACAATTAGATAATAAGGCCATCTTGCTGAAGACACCACAATATTATGTGCAAGATACAAAGAAATTAAAGTGGAATTGAACTGAAAACTTCCTCCCTGCTAGCTAGCTTTCAGAGTGTCAAAAGGTGAAAGCAGGCTGCTGGGGCAGGGGTTGGGGCGGGAGGGGGGGATAAAAAACATCAGCAGTCTTGCTAAGCAGTCAACTCTACAAATGCAATACCATGCTTCCAGATATAATGTGCCCACCTGTCCAATAGTGACAGAATGATGCAGGGTAGCACCCTACTTTCTGCTTGGACTTGAGGCCTGCCTCACAGGAGGTGATCCATGCCTGCTACTATAACCAAGTCAAACCCCTATGTCTTGGGAGGTTATAGCCCAAGGGTAGAAGTTTCTACTGTTGTTCAACCAAATTAGCACGGCATTGAACTCCTTCTAAATGTCTATATGCCTATAGAAAAAAAAATAAGCTACTCTTAGCCTTAATTAAAGAAGTATCCCTTTGCAGTTAGTATAGATGAATGCAGAAACTCACAGCTGCCCCAAAGATAATGAAAGGGATGACTGAAGGATCAGCACTAAATAAGACACTTATACCTCCCTTTCTGAGGCTCAGGGAACACTGTGGAAGAAGGTGTGGGAAATGTATAATATCTGGGCATAACTAAAATCCATGGACTAAGTCACACTTTATTAACTGAGTAGAGCTTTCAGACAAGTCAGTATAGAAATGCAGATGCCAAGAAAGTTATTCACTGTTATTTTAAAAGTAACTTAGCACATTTTCTGTCATGAGTCTGTTCCTTATAGGATTTCAATCAGAAAATTGATGGGAGACAACTAAGATAAAAAATAGTCCAGAAGCTTGCACCTTTATTCAGGAATGTCTAATTGCTACTGGAAACTTCACAGCATAGATCATGACCAAGGTCTATAGTCTAGATAGAAATATATCTTATCAAGAGGTAACTAAGGCTATTTTGGAACCAATACTCTACCTATCTTTTACGACTAATATTTGCTGGGCATATTTTAGATGTAATATGGAAATCCATACTCCAGATGTAATATGCAGGATGGATTAGAGAGAGATAGATGAGAACATCTCTATTAGTCTTGATTTGACTAGTGAGACCGTTCAGTAACTTAAGTGAGAAAAACCGTGTTCTGAATAAAGATATTGTTAGAGATGTGTGAAAGAATTTCCAAGGGGATCAATGTTTTGTTCATTCTTAAGCTTGTTGATCCTTTGACATCAATAGCTAATCAAGAATATGTATGTATTCAGTCAGAGATCTTCTGTACATAGGGGATTGGTTCATACCACTCAGGATCCACTTCAAGCCTGCAGTACTTTGGTTCTGTTATGAAGATATGAAAAAACAATGAATATTGATTCACTCATGTAATGATGATAAAAAGTAGAGAACTCTTTTTGTTTCAAAATTAATAAGATACTTGAAAACAAAGAGAGGGAGGGTGGGAGGAAGAAAGAAACAAAGTGGGGGCATGATAGTTAATCCTGGGTGTCAACTTGACACACCTGGTATTAAGATTGGCTGAGACCATACCTTATAAGATCAGCTGAGACCACCTGAAGAGATTATCTGGATAATACAAGACCAGCCTTAGATCCCATCAGAACCTTCATAGATCTCATAGGAACCTCCAAGTAGTGGACCACATAAAAGAGAACCACCAAAGACAAGAGACGCTTTTGTAGCTGTGCTTCCTTGTTCTTCCTTCTGGCTGCCCCATTTCTTTGCTTCTTAGGCTCTCTAGGCCTCCAATCCTCCAAGTCTTCAACTAGACTAAAGACTCTCTAGGAATCCTCCAGCCTTCAGCCATCACCCACTGGACTACTGGACTGAGCAGGTACTGACAGCCATCATTGGACTACCTCAGTCATATTTGTAAGCCAAATCAATAACATTCCCTGTCTATATATTCTTTTGGTTAATTCTATACCTTTAGAGAACCTGACTAATACAGATGGCAAGAAAGAAAAATGAAAGAGAGAAAGAGAGAGAGAGAGAGAGAGAGAGAGAGAGAGAGAGAGAGAACTACTTCTCCTAATGTTGAATTGTGTACTTGGTTAACTAACTCCACAAGAGCAAGAAAGGAGACAATCAAATCCTGCAGAGAATTCTGGTTACTATCACACTGAATGATCTCAGATTTCCAAATAAGCATGAGACAGGAGCCAGTACCTATGGCTCCTTCACTCAACCCAGTTCCTGATGTCCTTGATGGACATATACATTGTAATTCCACCTTGTAAGGTGGCAATCAGAGAGTTTCCCATCTGAATTTTCGAGCAACGTGTTTCTCTTAAATAGAAGCCAGTAGTGTCATGCAGCTTTCAAGACAGAACATAGGGATCTCTTCTGGAAAAAGTGGGATGTGGATTATATGCATCTGACTTAGAGAAGTTTCATGGTGATTATGACAATGTAGACGTTCACATCAGGTGTTGACAGTGCACACACTTCTGTGCTATGTGAGTCTAAGGAAAATAATAGAATTTACCACCCTAGAAGTTGCAGAACCTGAAGACACATTTTTTTAACGTCCCAGGAGAATTACAAGTGAAGCCATAGTGTTTAAGAATAATCTTAATACGGTGCTCTTCCAACAAAGCAGAGTCCATCACAACTGTCTGAAATAAGGAAAAAAGGCTTTCTACATTCCTCATGAATATATGAATGGAAATAGTTAAGTTTCTGGAATCAACTTTTTTACATATTGCTCAGACCAAATGCTAACTTGGGGCTTTCATTTGTCAACTAATTGCTCACTGGGATCCAAGCAACATTTTTGACCAATATTTCTCCACTTAAATTTGCTTAGATGCTATGCTTTGCTTTTGGAAGGTCAATTGGGTATTTTTCAGTTTGTTTTCTATACTGTTTTTCTCTCTCTCCCTTTCCTATTTTTTTGATATAAAATAGAGGATTTTAAGCAATTAAGCACACATAGCAATTGCATTCCTGTTGCTAAGCAACAAGGGCCATGTACAAGTTTCATGAATGGATTCTGGGCAGCTGTATCAAGGAGAAATAGAAGGAGCTAGTGTGAGAACTGTCTTCATAACCACAGGACCGAGTACTCTCAGACACATATGCTCCTGAATTTACCTGAGTGAAAGAAAGGCACAAATATTTTAAATCTTTCTGGCAGTTTCTTCTTTTAAAAAAATGTGTTTAGAATTCTCCTTGATGAGAAGTTGAAGTAGTATGTTTTTGCAATCGCCATCTCAAGAGGGGAAAAAGATGAAAATTTCCCTAGTTCTAGTCCATGGCCACCTTGAGCCAGCACGTGGGATATTTATTTCATCAGCTTCTTACCTGATCTCAGGAAGCAGACTTTCTCCCCTCCCCCACCAGCACACCTACTTGGAAGACTAATTCCAAGGGTATTTTCTGTCTCCCAGTCAATCATTATCTCCTATCATCAGTATTTACCTCTTCAGTTGCTGTTAAAAATACAGAATTTTCAGTCAATATGTCTGTTTTACTTTATTCTCATTACAAAGTAATAGAGGGTCACTAATCAGAACAAAAGTAGAATAATACAGGGAGATTCATTGCCTTGTTCACCAATGACAATGTAAATGCATTGGTATATACTATATATTATTTCCTACATGCACAAACATATATTTTGCTTATATTGCCTCTATATATAGTTACAGGTTTTTTTTTACGCTCAACAAAAAGCATTTAATTTTTTCTGATTTCTGTACCATAACAGAATTACTTATTGCCATAAAACTTTGAAGAATAACTTACAATGTATGATTAAGCAAGATCAATTGCAATATAAATTTGCTGATCTTACTGTGTCTTTCTATTCATCCTCTAAATCTATCCGCAGCTTCACATTCATGTCCCGGTCTTGCACCATCAATTTCTGTTTGTTTTTGGTATACCCCTAAGTCAAGTCTCTCACCTGTCTTCTAGCAGGAATAGAGTCTTAAAAGTGAACTTATGACTGTACTGCTAAAAGTACCAGAAGAAAGGGATAGCTAAATGCAACCAAAGGACTGAATAAGGTCAGAATTCCTAGTTTCTCTCCTTCCACCTCTCAGTCATTCCCTTCTATGTATTGGCTTCATTACTAGGCAGACCCTTCCACAAATGAAATGAAATCAGCAATTCAAAGTATCTGTAACCTCAAGAACTCTGAAAGAGAAGATGAAGGAGGTCCTTTGAGTGGGGTCAGACTTAGAGAGCATGCACCCTCAGAAGCCTTAAGAGAACACTTTGCCCCCCCCACAAAACACAAGAGTGCAAAGCATATGTAGGGATCCAAACCCAAAGTAAAACCAGAAGAAAATGGAGTCACTGGGTGATCAACTTGTCACTCCATTAATCTGTGTGTTTCATCTAGTTCTGTCACTCTCTTCCCTGCTCCACCTGAGTTTAGTGTAGGGGTCATATCAGTCAACACCCATTCCCCTGCCTAGTGATTGGGTTTAATCACCAGAAAGTATCAGTAGGAGAGCAGGTCTCCAGTTGATGGCTGCTCTATTCTTGAACTAAAGTATATAGATCCTGTTTAGTAAATTTCTATAGGCGGCTACAGCTGAAAGTAATTCTCACCCCTCCATGGTGTAAAAACTTGAACCTGGGGCCCAGGAATGGCAACAGCTAACTGCTATTGTTCATCCAAGGAGTTTCATCCTGATGAGTTTTAGTCTCACACATGACTTTACTCCCTTGTGTTTCCCTTCTCTTTCCTGTTGACTTTCATAGCTATAGCCTCCCAATAGACTGTTTAACCTATCAGCATTCATATCAATCACAAATCTGAGGGTTTAAATCATCGAAGTCCCCATTCAAGAAATAAATGTGAATATTGGAAGCTCAAGAGTATACTCTTTGTTAATTCAATGCCAGGAAAGTATACCCATCATCAAAACATCCACGATTTCCCATAACTTCTTTCACTTCTGGTTGATTCAGTAGGGTGCATCTGGAAGATGCTCATTCATAGTATAATTTTGTGTCATTGATCCAGAATCCCTGGTAGCATCCAAAAAGAAAATGAAGGAAGAAAGGCAAAAAAGGAGAGGAAAGGAAGAATAGACCTGGGGAAATGGCTCAATGCATAAAGTACTTAACCAGAAAACATGAGGACCATAAGGACTAGATTTTGGATCCCCAGCAGTTATAACTGCTGCCTGTAATCCCAGCCCTTGGGTGGCACAGATCCCCCAGGGCAAGCTTGTTAACTAGACTAGCCAATTGGCAAGTTCTGGGTTCAAGAGAGAGACCTTGCCTCAAAAACTCACTTTGTCTGTTTGTCAAAGTTTTTTTCACCAAACAAAAATAAAGTGGAGGTCATCAAGAAAGACACTTAATGTCAACTTCAGGTCTCGACATGTGCACATACGCCTGAAACACACATATAACTACACATATTTGAACACACATGAATATGCACACTTCACACCATAAACACACATGCACAAAAAAGAAGTTAGAGTACAGGGGAAGGAGGAAGACAGAAGGAAAGAAAGAAAAAGAAAAAGGGTACACTGACAGAGTTTTTACCTTGGATTCATGAATCCTGGCAACTATGTCCAGGCACTGTAGGTCTGTGATACTCTAGAATTAGATCAGATGATTTTTAAATCCCTTCTAGCTTTAATAAACTATAAAGGTCTGGCGAACTACTATTAATGATGCTTGTGCAAAACTGCTACCAGTTTGAACAAAATGAAAGATATCTTACTAAATTGCATAAAAATGTCTTCCCTGACTGAGGAAGCAAACTTTCTGGAAATTAGGCAATGACTTAAGTTAATGAGAAAACTGAAATCTAAGACATTGATCTCAATTCAAGACAAAATTACTTTGGTTCAAATTCTTGCTACAGACCCATTGCTGAGTCCCGCAGATAAGTTGGGACCCTCCACAGTGAAGTCAAGGAAAGCACCAATGGAACTAGAGAGATGGCTCAGGGGTTAAGACTCTGTCTCACAAGCAGAAGGTCCTGAGTCTGGATACTAGGTCCCACGGTGAAAATGCCAGGTGGAAATAGCAGCAGCCTGCACTTCTGGCCCTTGTGAGTAGAGCCTGGGAAATCCTAGAGTAAAGCAAGAAGGAGGTAGAAACAATCCAGGATTATTCCTGAAGTCATCGTTGGCCCTTCACAGGGTCACACAATTCCCTCTGATACACACACACACACACACACACACACACACACACACACACACACACGCACGCACACACACACACATTTTAAAAAGGCACCAATGAAACTGCAGGAGTCCACACAGCACAGCTACAGTGTAATGAAGGCCTAGCATACAACAGAACATGAGAGGAGAGAGTCCTCACACTTCATTGTGTGTTTTGTCTAGTCCAGCCAAGATGGTGGAAGCTGTAGGAGGAAGAGAAAGAGAACAAAAAGAAAATAGGCCAAAGCAGGAAACAAGCTATCACTTGATAGAGTCACAAAAGAAAAAGAAAATAGAAAAGCACAGAATGTATCAGGCACACATTAAAAAAAAAAAAAGAAGTTTGGAAAACATAGTCTGATTTTTCTGAAGTAATTGATAACATTAAAAAGATACCAAAAAAAGGCAATAGGGTATTTCATGCTAAAAATATCCATCAGAAACAGTAAGAATGGAAAAACAGACAACAGACAAAGTTTGTTTAATAAACTAAGCATGTTGGTATATTTGGAGGGAAAGAAGAAAACCAAGGTTGGCTCTCTTCTTGTGGGTTGATGTTGATCTGGGGCAAGGTAAGGCAAGCACAGAAGGCCTGCACCCCAAATTGCTTAGAGGCTGTGGATCAGAAGAGAGAGAGTCAGAGGTTAGATTGAGCTGGTGACAGCTTGAAGTTGTTCATCAAGTGTTTTAGTTTCATTTACACATCGCTACAACAAACTACCTTACTCAAGTGGCTTTGGGGAGAAAGGGTTTATTAGCTCACAATTCCAAGTTGCATTCCATCATTGTGGGGAATTCTCAGCAGCAGGACAGGGGTCACATCAAATCCATAGCAAGAGTGCAGAGCAATAATACGTGCCTATGTTTCCTTGCTTGTTTGCCTCTTCATCTTTATAGAGTCTTAGACCACCTGCTTGGAGAATGGTCCCACCACTATAAGCTATGTGTTTCCATGGCAATTAATGTAGTCAAGACAATCCCTCACAGACATGCCCAGAAGTCCACCTAAAGGATCCCTCTCAGGTGTGCCTACTTACTAAGTATCAGGTTGACAAACAATACTAACCACCATAACCAATTTATCAGTTGGTCCAGGCTGTCTCAAAGGATACTAGGAAGGATGGTAAAATTAGTAGCATCAGAATGCAGGAAAAGAAGAGGAATTCCCTGGCCATATTTGCAGTATGGGAGTATGGGTACAAGTTTGGAGTGGAGAATAGAGGCACACTTGCACAATTTTCCAACCTTGGAATGTAGATTGTAGAAGTGTACTATCCAGTACAGTATCAATTTGCAACTTGTAGTTACTGAATGTTTAAATGTGGCTAGGCTGAATTCAACTGTGAGAAAAATGAAAAACACACATCAGATTTTGAAGACCAAGTAACAAAAAAGGAAAGTGCCTAATTATTTGTGTGTGTGTGTGTGTGTGTGTGTGTGTGTGTGTGTGTGTGTATGTGTATGTGTGTGAATGACATGTAGAAATGGCATTCTGGATATATCGAATCAGTGGTATAAACTATGAAAATGAAGTTCAATTGTCTTCCCTTATCTTTTAGTATGGTTACTAAAACTGGACAGAGCATCTATGTAAGACCCCTTCCACTCTCTCTAGGTTTTAGTGATAATACAGTATTACAGATGGTGTGACCTAGCTCTCACTGTCATTCCTATCTCAAGCAAAGCCTGTTTCAGGAGAATTGAAATTCAGAAAACTACATTGAGAGTCAACAGCTGCTGTATCCACACAATTCCCACCCACTCAGGAATGTACACTTTCTTAGAACAGTCACCACCACCTCCTCGCATCTACACCCACTTACCATATATGTACACAACCATATTTGTATGTGTCAGAATAATATCCATAAATAGGGACGAAGCATTAACAGAATCATTTGTTACAGTGAATTTACATTTCTAATGTCAACTGTAATCATTTGTTTAAACTAGGAAGACTCATTAGCGCTTGTTACTAAGTTCTTTGAAATTTGAAAGAGGATTTGAGCTTCATGATTTCCATTCTCTAACAAAAAAATACAGTTACCTGAGAGGTGCTTCCCGCATAAGATTTCTATACACAATGGAGATTCGAGGGCTGCCCACATAGAACTAAAGGAAAAGCAAAAAAGCAAACGCTTTGCCTTGGGATGAAACTCTTTGCAATGATCTGCCAAGCAGCACGACTGAAGATTGAATCCCTCGCTCTTAACTATCTTCTCTGGATTTTTCTTTCCAAATCATAAGGAACACCTGATCCTTCTCCCTTGCCAGCTTCATTGAGGTATCCTACCTTGCACATCTCTGCAAGCACCTGTTGACTGCACAGAATTGTTGGTACCTTCTTCATTCAGTCCTTAATTCTCTACAACAATACAGAAAAGGTTTCTTGTATAACAGAACTTCAGGTAAACCAGCAGTTTAAGCTAGTCTCTGTAAATATTTTGGGCCTTCAATCACTCTTGAGGTCATCAAGCACTTGTGTACTCCATTAATTTAATAAAAATTTCATTTTCTTTGAAGGAATTACGTTGTTGCTATTTTCATAGTCTGGGTAGAAATGAACTTATTCTTCCCATCTTATCTCCAACTAGCAATTGTTTTGACCAGCTACCATGGCTAATATACCTGGAAATCCCAATAGAAATAAAATTCAAACCACAGTGTTTTGGAGATGATTACATGGATGCAATCTGCTTCAACACGTCTAATTCTGGGGTTTCTGTTGGAATAATTGGGAATAATTCTTTTGGAATAATGCTTTTTCCTACAATATGTGCCTGAAACTTCAAAGTGTTCTAACACGGAGTATGTTTTCCTGAAAGGATGGCAGAATACAAAGAATAACTCTGATGACTTCACCTGAAGTCCTGGTTCAGCAAAATGCATTCCTGAATTTTCAATCAGGTAAGCATGCTAGTTTCAACTTCTCACTGCTGAATGACTACAGGACCCAAACAAGTAAAAGGAACAAGGGGTTTAATGATTCTCAGTCATAGCTCATCCTCATAGCAGAAGAGTTCATATCAACATTAGGAGCTGAGGGAACTGGCCACTGCACATCTATGGAAAGAGCTGAGAGAAGGGTGCACTTCCTAGCTTACTATCCCACCAAACTTCTGAATCGGCTCTCTCTGCCCAGGGAATAGTGGCCCTACCCCATCATGGGGTAGGACCTCACCTATAAACAAAACAACCTCCCACTTGCTCAGGGATAGTCTAAACCCATTTCTTCACAGTTGTACCTGAAGACTCAATTCTCAGTTGTCAGACTAACACTTGTATGTAACTGGTACAATGAGCTAATAAAGTAACTGTTCCTTAAGCTCCTTAGAATTTGGTTTCTCTTGCATGCTAGTTAGTTTAGCAAGTTTCTCTTGCTTTAAGTTGGAAGAATTCTAAGTAACAGAGCTCGTTCAATATTTAGAAATTGCACAGATTATAAATACCTTACATGTTTCCTATAGCTCAAGAGGCAATACTTTATGAAGCCTTTCCTCATAAGGTCACTGAAATTTCTTTGACTCTGTCCTTTAAAAATGGCCTGTAGGGCATGATTATCATCATTAGAACTTGCTTTGCAGATCTGTTCCATCCATAATAAAGAATTTCAAAGGTCAATTCAATACTTCCTGCTGAGTGATGGGCCACAAGCAGTACCAAGTCATTTTTGTTACTACCTGGATCATATCCAAGTTCTGGGCTTCTGGCTTCTTGTACGGCCTGGGTTTCCTTCTGATTATGTAGCTTAAAATCATCACTTTGCACTTTATCCATTGAATTTTGGAATTTGCCTGATAAACAACACTCTGGTGATGCTATACTTTTGCCTTTTCAAATTTATCCTGATGGATAAATTCATCTTTGGATTCCACTTACTTCTCACCAAATTTCAGTTAGCCTTTGGATATATCCCAACCTAGAATAAACACTATCAAACCAGAACATCTAACTATAGATCACATCTTATAACATCAGTGCTACCATGCCAACACCCTTATGATATGCTAGTATTTACTTACTGGCACATGTATAGTAGGAAAACAGTGGTCCAAGATCTGATTATCTAGGTTCCAAATTTGGTCCTTCAGAGTAGGGGGTAAGCAGGGGAAAGCATTTGTTGGCAGCATGGCTTTTCATGCAAAGCAAAGAAAACAAAATAAAAGAAAAGAGAAACGCTTGTCTTATTCTGCTGAATTTTGTAAGAAATTAATACCTTTGAAAGAAAATGATAAGCTCTGCAGGATGAAGTACATACATTAAAAGCATGAGGTTTTAACTTTCACCAGTTAGATATGTTATAGGTGATTGGGGAATATATGTCCATTTACCCAATTTAAGCATTCCAAAATTTATTTATTGTGAGACAAAAATGGAACTGTTTGCCAATGAATCAAATTGGGACTAGAAAGACAGTTAAGTTAAAGGGGGAGAAGAACTGTGCACTAAACATGGATGAGAGTTGGAGTGTTGGACAGAGAGAAAGTAAACCATGGAAGATAGGGTAATTAGGATTCAAGATGACCATACCACAATGCAGGATGGGAAAAGGAAGACGATAGGGAACAAGAAAAGTCAACACAACAAAAGAATTGATTATTCTTAAACCAACTGTCCATATGGGAAATCCTCAGGATTGCGATGGAATCTGCATTCCTTGCTTCCAAAGACTTTTAATTATGTAGGAAAGAACTGGTTGGTTAATTGATCTTGTGCTAAGCCCAGCCAGTCAGTGGCTGAATCTCAAGCAGTGATACATATGATGCCAAGTCTACAGGAAGAAACTGAGACAGTGACAGAGAAACCAAAACCTAGGACATCTAACAATATCACAGAAAATGAACAAGGTTAAAGGGTTAGAAGGATGAATTCAGTCTCCAAAACAAAACCTAACTGGGAAGACTTTGCATAACTTGACACAATCTCATTATTGCTGCTTTACCTCATGAAGATATCAATGAATCTGGATTTAGTTGATTATGAAATTTAATTCAAACAATTACCTGGCCATTCTTAAAAGAGGACTGGAATTCTCAGGCTTAAGCAAAGTGGTTACTTTCTAGGACACTGCAGTATGAATTGTAAAACATTTTTGTGTAAACATTTTAGGACTAACATTTAGGACTAATCGCAGGCATCCTGAGGATGGTAAAAAAGAGGGAGAGAAGAGTAGTTGGAGGGTTTCAGATGAAATATGGGGGAAACGTCCCGGGTCTAAGCCTATCAAAGGGAAATGAACAATTGAAAAGGAGCTGGCCTCCCATCTGAGATTTGGTAGGCATTCTTTTTTAGATACTAAAATTTATTTTTCTGATACACAAGATACTGTTTCTGTGTTCTGGGCGTCTAAATTCTATTTCTCATACAGTCACAGCAAACACATTGTTCACTAAGCCGTCTCCCCAGCCCCTTATTTTTAAATGTAAGAAAACAAGCCTTCCCTTCTTAAAGATGTAATATGGAGGCAATGGCAAAATACTTGTAAAGACTTCAGCATAGAACCTACACTTACAAAATACTCAGTACCTTTTAGTGATAGCAGAAGTAGTGGTGGGGCAGCACTGGCAAAATCAATCCCACAAGGAAATAAGAAATAAAAGGCACAGTGACTTGTCCCATGGCTGGAAACAGGTCCGAGGGAGAAGTATTTTCAACCACAAGCAGAAAACTTGTGTTTCTTTAGAACCTTCTACCTCTTCAGTCTCAGGAGCCCCAACTGAAATGCAGTGTGTGTGTGTGTATGTGTGTGTGTGTGTGTGTGTGTGTGTGTGTATGTGTGTGTGTGTATGTGTGTGTGTGTGTGTGTGTGTGTAGACAGAGGTCATTAATACCTGAGCACAAACCTTTCTATCACAGAACTTTGACAATGAAACATCGCCTAAAAAATTGAAAAACAACACGAAATAAAAGTCCTTTCAATTTCAGTTGACTCGTTTTGAAACGCTAATATGCCAGACAGTGTTTTAACTAGTGGGCATATGAAATCTAGCAGAGGAAGTACATTCATGAAATAAACAATTACAAGCAACTGTAACAACTGCAACAGGTAACAGGAGCTTACACAGAGTTCTGGGAACATAGAGGGAAGGCCTGGTGGCTTGGGGGTCGGTAGGTGACAAATGAATTCATACTAAATTAAAGTAGAAGGCTGACAAAAGGAGGACATGAGCGAGATGACCTGCTCTGTGACTCCCGAAGGAGTGGAGAGAGAGTCACCAACTGAAGGTGGGAATCCCCAAGGAAGGAGATGGCGAGGTGTATCAATGACGATGACAGGAAGCTTAGACCAGGGAGAACACAGCTAAAGTCACATAATCTTAGAAAAAGAAAGACAACTAAAATAAGATTGTCTTAAAAGGTTGCTAGCCTCCTCCCAGAGTAAAACCTCATCCATTCAATATAACTGGATAGATGCATGTCAAAATTAATCAAATATGAATTACAGATTTTTTAAAAATATGACTAAGTGCTTAGGATTTTTGACTAGCTGAGGTATTTTAAACAATTCTCGACTCCCCTGCTCATCATTAACACATCAATGTCCCTGCAACAATTAAAGTGGGGTTCTCAAGAGTGGATTTTTTTTTCTCCACTGGATTAATTCTTTTTCTCTCTTCTGAATATTCTCACATCTCTCTGCCCCATGGAGTCCAGGCTGCTCTCTACTCACACCCATTCCTCTTTCACTGCCATCGCGATGACATCAGAGAAGTGTGGAATAAATCTTCCCATCACCAAAGATGAACTGGCTGTCATTCCTACCACCTGATGAGGAATGTCCCACTGAATGAAGTGAGCCTATCAGTGCCATCACCACAGAAAGCAGCTTGCATAGGAGAAGCCAAAGCAGAAGGTCATGAACCTGAGACCACTGTGGTAAACATTGTGAATTTGAGGCCAGCCTGGGCTACAGTGCATGACCCTATCTTAAAACTAGCAAATGAAGGGAGAAGGGAAGGGAGAGGAAAAAGGAGAGAGAAAGAAACCTAAGAAGAAAAGAGAAAGAGCGACAAAGGTGTTTTATCTCTTAGATAGATGCTTAAGATTATAAACAAAAGACAGCCAGACTTTTCCTGATTCTCAGGATTCCCTGGGTAATGACTTGTTTTGCATAGTTGCATAATTGACTTGTCAATAATGCAATGATAAAACTCAGTTCAATTCCAGGGCAAACCAGCAGAACACTCCTTTCATGGGAGAGGATTTTATCTTACCTCTCTATTAGTAAATCCTTAATTATCATAACTTATCTAAAACACTAACTCAATGTGTTATTTATTTTCTACATATTTGTACTCTTTTACATGATAATCCTCATGTGTAATAAAAAATTTAAACTTGATTCTCATAATCACATGCTCTAAAAATGAAAGCACAGATGAAATATTTTAATAATTTTGATGTGATCAATGATGAATGATAGGTGGTTTGCCCCATGAGCTTCCATAATAGGTTAACAGCTCTTTAAAACAGAAAGGTCACAGTTACAACTTTCGCTTACTTCCTAAGTGCCCAAAAAATCCTCAGTTATTATAAGCTGGGAACCAAAATGATCCTTGAAACCATAGGAAAGAAACAGCACCACAAAAGGGTGGTCTTTTGCTAGCTATTTGGAGAGCTTGATTCTTCTTCCAGTGGTCTGGAGGATCATTAATCCTTTTAGGAATAGATTTCTTTTCTAATCTATTTCTTTTCTTTTCTCTTCTGTTCTGTTCTGCCCTGCTCTATTCTGTTCTATTCTATTCTATTCTATTCTATTCTATTCTATTCTATTCTATTCTAAATTCATCACACAGATCACATGGTCATAATCTTGCCTAAGCCATTTTCTACTGGCACCCGTACCAATGCAATCAGTTTTCTATTAGCATTTTTTTTTTGCTCTTTCTAACCAAGAAGAACCACATATTTTTCTATCTCAGTTGTCTCTAAACTAAGTTGTCTCCACAGAAACAGAAGCTTTGTCCTACCTTTGGTGGACTCCTTTTCTGGTCCTTTTCTATCTTTCCCTGGGTTAGTATCCCAACGCCTACTACAGTCCAGCCTATGCTTAGAGCCCCAGTTGGCATTTTAAAATACCCAACTTCTGTGCTGAGTGATCATATTCCTACACCTTCCTTATCTAGTTTGCTATGGTAATTTTTTGACTTAATTATTTGTACTTAACATTGAGTTAAGAAGTTTGAGGTTTCTATAACATTAAAAAGATCCTTTATGATTTCATATATCTATGCATGCACTTTTTCTAGAGGTAATTATGTACACGGAACAATGGTGGCATTTGAGATATGCTGATTTGGAAAATGTGAATTACACTTATATGGAGAACTTAAAATAAACATGCATCTGTATCTGTTATACACAAAGGCATTGATAGTACTGAACAATGAAAGACAAGTGCTTGTATAAAACCTTTCACAAGCAGTGAAATTAATAAAACCATTATAAGTTAAGGAGCAAGTGAGTGGGCAGAGAAGGAAAGATGATTCTTCTTACATTTCTTTAGAAATGCAAATGAGAACAGGGCTTGAACACCATCACCTGACTGATAAAATGGGACTCACTTAACAGGTATTTATTTAGAAACTTATTCTGATTCATTAACTGAAAAAAAGCATTAAATCCAGCAAAACTCTATTTGGTAAATGGTAATAAAACAAATTTCCAGGGAGAAAAATAGCAAGTACCAAGTGTCACAATACAATTCTACAAATTCTGATAATTCTGACCACTGTTTTCCAAATTTAAATGATAAGCTAATAAGCTCTCAGGGCCAAGCAGGCAGATCACACTTCTTGACTTCCACTGTGGACTTGGTGAGTTCAAAATGGCTTCTTTTTAGGCATGAGGGAATGAAAGTTATTCCAGCAAACTGGAAAGTGTACCACCTCCTTAAAATGATTTTAATCCTTTGTTAAAACCCCAGACAGGCCAAACTTACTTGTCAGGACTTGAGTTTGGGAATCTCTCCACAATGCATTTTCAGAAGAAAGCAAACTGTGAAGCTCAAAGATTAGACTTGGCCATCAAGCAAAGTCGGATGAAAATATTGGCTTTGCTCCTTTGACTTTGGACAAAATAAGGATTTCTCTTTGCTTCAGTGATTTCATATGTAATAACGCAACTGTTATCAATAAGTACCTAACTATTTTCAGAGTAAGTGAGTTCATATGGATCACCTGCTTGGCAGGAAAAAAAAAAAAAATGAGCCCCAGCAAGCTGTTCCCGTCAAATGTTCAAAGCAGTAAATGACAAATGATTTGATATTTTCCCATCATTGTTCTGATCCAATTTTTCCAGATTTAGCTATAGTTATGCAACATTTGAACCTAATTTTATCACACATCAGGAGATAGTTTGTCTTTAGATAGCTGGAAGGTAATTTGAAATAAGTAGTGGTTTTGAAAGCAAAGATCTGCATTTCAATCTCAGGAAAAGTCAGTCATTAGCTATGTGGGCTCAAGAAGTCACTTACCCACTCTGAAATAAATCCTGTTGGTTTCTCTTGTGAACTACACTCTGAGGAGCTGCAAAAAGTCACAAGCTACAGGTGAGGCTCCAAGTAACTGAACGGAGGCTAGAAGGAATTCACATCATTCCCATTATCCGTTATATGCTTTCTTTAAATATGTATGCATATTTTAAATATTACTTTAACTCTGAAGATGTAGGGAGACCCCTGTTTCCATCCCCTTATGTATTTTTTAAAACCTATTAACATGTAATAATTGCATGTACTTGTAGAGTGCTAGAGTGGAATATAATATCTCAGATTGTATATTTCTTGAATCTCTTAACCATCAATTCTTTTAAAGATGAACAAAAAGGCCTAGCTTTTCTGTGATGCAGGTGACCCTATAATACAAACTGTTTTGATCCTGTGACATACAGAGATGAGTCTTACTAAGATAGTGGATGAGAGTCACATAATTTGATCATGAGGCCTTAATTTTTTTAATTAGTCATTTACTTCTATCCCTGCCAAGTTTTTTGCATTCACTGATTTATACAAGTCCCAAGAAATTTTCCCAAGAAAAATTCTGCTGGAATATGAGGCTTTTGGTTAAAAATTGGTCATGTCTGGCAGAGGTCCCAAAAAACAACTTCATGTCAGGATGATGACCAGGAATCCAGGTTCTCCGAGGTCTAGTGAGTCTATGCAGCTATTCAGAAGAATGCATGTGGGTAGAGGTTCTGACCAGGAGATGCTTCTATTTCAAGTACATTTAGGATTGGTGCCTTCTTTGAGGAAGTATAACTCGAGAGATATGCTCTTCTCAAAAACTTTTCCAGAAGTTTCTGCTCTGCTAGAAGCAAGGTATAAGTGTATAGGCAAAAGGACTGGTCACTCAACGGTTATAGCCAAAGTATGCCTTAGTGGAACAGAAAGTGTTGGAAGCTACAGAAGTTCAGCCCTGACAGCAAAATAAATTCAGGGACACCATTTTCAAAGAGGTTCCGATTTCCTTGAAAAGTGGATTCAACCTCCTACAGTCCAAGGGATGGAGGTTTAGGAGATTATGCTGATTTGATGCCATATGTGCTTCCAGGTTTGCTGAGCCCCAAACAACAGGTTGCACAGCTGCGTGTTCCTGGAGCCCAGGCCATAGAGAAAAGAAGCCTTCCCTGCCCCCCACCCCTCTTTTCATGCCCACATCTCAATCAGTGGAGGTTGGATGTTTGAAAACTACATCTTTCAGACTTTCTTGCCTGCTGGCTGGTTTTCCCAGTTAAACATTCAGAACAAGAAACACAATGGTGATAGAAAACAAAGAATCAGGGCTCAGTGGTTAACAAGCAAAAGGACCTGACTTCCAATCCCCAGATTCCACATAAAAATGCCGGCAAATATGGCAGCACTCTGCAGTTCCAATCCTGGAAGCACCGGAGCAAAGTCGTAAGGAGGTAGAGCAATCCAGAATGATTCCAGATGTTACTCCTTGACCTTCACAGGCTCATATGCTCTCTTGGACACACACACACAAACACACACACACATACGTCCCATTTTCAAATGACAAAACTGAATAATTTGTTTAATGTCATACAGCCCCTAACTGGAAAAGTCAAGGCTTGAACTTGTGAGTTTTGCTTCCACAAACCTTCTTCATGATGGCATGGCATGGTGCTGTGCTAGTTGAAATTGTGTGGCAGGGGCACTTTGGAAGTTATATAATGTTACTTGCATATACAAAATTGCTAGCTCAAGTCTACAACCAGCAAACCCTCAGATTGCAGGAGGCGATGGCTCTACAAGCGCAGGTGCATCATGGGCCCACTGGTAGTCTGTAACTTGTCTAGCTAGATATCCCAGAGGGCCCCATTAGAAACAAGGATTTTCAGCCTTGGGTGAGTTTCTGCTCAGGTTTGCTGTGGGAATCCAATCAAAGGACTTAACTGAATAATCACTACTTGTCAATCAAGCTAGAAAGCTGAGTGCTGTTCTCATTTATATCTCTAAAGCAACGTTAAAAATAGTCCCTTTGAAGCCACACCTACTCACTTTCTCCTTCTGTGCATTAATACATGTCACAGTTTCAGAGTCTGAAGAGATTTCCCGCAGAACATTTCCCTGACTTCAAGCTGCACCTGTTCACAATTCCAATTGCCAGGTTACAAACATGGATTCACCCTGGTTCCAAATCAATTCCACATTATTAAATCTTCAGAGAGGGCAACTCCTTTCTGTGAGTTACTTCAAGGCTTTGAAATATTTGGCATTAAAACTCCAACTTCATCCTCAGACTTTTGTGAAGTGTAAGATATATTGTGAACTAGCACTAATAATCAAACCAAAACCCACCTCCTACTTAAAAGATTTTTTTCCTCTGCTTAAGATTGGAGAATTTCATTACATCTTTGTGGACACCTTGATATCTGATTAATTTCTTGAAGTAGCAAATCATGACATAATTAAAGCAATTGAGTAATTAATTCTAAACCAGACAATCATTTTTGCTGTTTTTAAATTAAAGTCATATGTTGAATACAGCAGGTAGCTGTATTTACATCAAGATTGTGTTTTATTTTTAAGGTAGTTAGCTTTTGGTATTTATTTTTGTGTTATATACAAGCTTGTCATTTTGATGTTCTGTTTCAAAACATCTAGTGGTTCCCTTAAGCTTCAATCATAGGGAAAATAAAAACTGATTCTCCCACTGGAACAAGGATCCTGTTTTCATTCCTTCCTTTGCTTTTTTTCCTTTCTTCCTCCCTTCATCCTTTTCTCCCTTTTTTCCTCTTCCCCTCCTTCCTTTGTTCCTCTCTCCTCCCCCTCTTTCCTTTCTCCTCCCTTCCATCATTCTTCTTTTTCTCCCTCTCTTCCCCTTCCCCTTTTTTCTTCCTCTCTCCCTCTTTCTTTTCTTTTTTCCTTCCTCCCTCCTTTCCAAAAGCAGTAAGAAAACAAACAAGAAAACATCAACAACAACAAAAAAAAAGCAAAGCAACCTAAAGAAATGCAAAGAGTTGGGAAAGAAAATAAAGACACATTTGAGTCCTAATCTCTACCCAAAGATTATCTAACCTTGCTTTTAGTGACTGTACATTTAGCTGTCACTTTCCAAAAACCCTAGCAAAGAAAAATGAGTGATGCCATCTATGACTTTTAATTCCTGTAAGATGCTTTTGTGCTTGCTAATAAGAACAGTAATAAGAAAACACAGAAGGATTCTGTAGAGAACAAGCAGAATTATAGATGAGGGTGCTCTTATTGAAGAAAGAAGAAGCCCCGGAGACTCCAGGAGGTTGGGGGGAAAACACCAAAGTAGGAAAGTACAGAGAGCCCAGCAGGCAAGGAGATGAGACTGGAGTGACAGGAAGTTGCCATTAGAAAGAAGCAAGACAGGAAAAGAAAACTTTCTTTACTCAAAATCTCTGATTGTTATTTCAAGAAATTTTCAAGTTGCATATCAATATATGTGGGTTTTCTTCTAACTCTTCAACTCTTCTAGAACTCTGTACTTTCCAGAACTATAAATTCTCAGGAAAAAAAAAACCCTTTTATTTGCTATAGCCAGCAGGAAGAAAAGGATGAGGATCATGCCTGATCTGAAGAAAGCCATGTGAAAGAGTATGGTAACTAGACAAGAAAGTTAGGGCTATCTCTGAAGTCAAGGAGCAAAATTTTCAAGGTCACATTAAGTGGTTTCCCAGGCTTAGGGATTGGTGTGCCAGCAAGTCAATTCTGATAATACAAGGCAATAAATAATGAGATCCAGGAAGAGTAGCTGCTAACTGCTGCGCAATTAGAAAAATCATTCTCTCTTCTTTCAACCCTTCAAGCAGAATGCACCTGTCTCCTCGACAGCTCCCTCAACAAGCACATGGGGGCAAGGGTTGTCCAGAAAAATCTGCCTGCGGTCTGTGTAGTCTGTGAGATACTACTCACCAAAGAAAGGGCTGCTTAGAACTCACTTCCAGAAAGGTCCTGACTCACAGTGGTGCTTCACTGTGAGTCAGCCCATCCTACATCCACTGTTCTCTCTGTGATAGAAACACTCAAGGCGAGAGTGTGTGCAACTTGCCTCTATTTTTAAAAGCAAGATCTACTATTTTCTTTATTACAATACATATAGGATACAAGCCATTGCATATTCCACTACTATTTGAGTCCTTCTGTCATTTTGTGCGTTCTTGACCATTTCCAAACATGATCCTCTAATATTTTCTTCTTTATTCTATAAGCCTGTACATGGGATCTACCCCCAAGTTACCTTTAAATACATTTCCCAAGCATTTCTGATGCTTCTAGCCAAGAATGCTAATAGAGGCATAGTAGCAAGGACCAAGTTGAAGGAGAAAACTCAATTTGGTAATGCGATATGAGCAAAAAAGAGATGTAGGATGGTCTAACAGAGCTGCAGAGATGGCTCTGGGCCTTAAAAGCAGAAGACCTGACTGTGGAACCTGAATTCCATGTGAAAATGCTGGGCAGACATGGTGGTGGCCTGCACTTCTGGCCTGGAAGGTTGAGCCTGGGAAACCCAGAGCAAAAGCAAACAGGATGTAGAGCAATCCAGGATGATTCCCAACGTCACTCTTGGGCCTCCATGGGTACATATAGTGCTCTATCACACACACACACAAACACAAAGACACACTAACTCCAAGCTATTTTACTGAGCCACACTGGTTGCTTCTCTGTCCTTGGCATGTGGAAAAAGTGGATCAGAGCCCCTTAATTTTATAGCACATAAAATTCTAAATCCTTCAGTCAGATCTAAAATTTTCCTAAAATGTTCACAAGCCCCCACTAATTCCATTACCTTCTGTTTCTTCTGAATGTCCATAATCAAATATGTATTCTCTCTTTCAAGCCATATTTACCCAGACAGAAATGTCAGCCATATTCCCAATTTACATGCAGACATACACACAAGTACACACTTACTGATGAAACGTTTACAGTGCACAAGAAGGCAGAGTGTTTCCATGTCCTTGAGCAGGGTCTATGTGTTAGCTGCTGTAGGTTGTAAAGTGGAAACCTCTCAGCATTGTTTAAGACTTAAATACAAGTCAACTTTATAGCTATGATGACCTCACACATCCAACAATGCAAACATTCACAGCCAATGGGTCCTGGGAGAGGTCAGCACAGATACCTCTATGTACACTTTTCCCACTCATTGATTAGGGACCATATTCCCCTAATACACATAACTATAACTCAAAGTCCATTATAGCCCCTACTCTACTGTTTAGCCCCTTCCCAGGCAGATTCCAACTTATTCTTCTTGGAATGTTCTTTTTCCTCCAAATTTCTCCCTCTATTGCCCTTCTTCCACCTAAAGGGCAAGTGAAAGGATTCCTCTCTTGGGTCCTGGACCTACTACGCCTTCAGTTTTTATTTCATTATTCATGTTTTTGTTCCCCAAAGAATATTTATTCCCTCAGAATAGCTTCTAATCTCTCTTCTCAAAATGAAAAAAAAAATGTATCTTTTTCTACCTAGCAACGCCTAGACCATTTGACTGGTATCCAGATTCTCATCATCTGCACAGAACCATTGTGGTTTTTTCATATTAATTTAATAAATATTGTAAATGGCAACTTTTATTACATAGGCTAGCTTTCAAATTCTAAATGCATTTATAGAAAAATGATGTTCATTTCATTACAATAAATGGCAAAATATTACCCTCCATGATAAGAAGGCAATCTTAAAATAAATAATTTTGAAAGATAATGTTGTTAGAATACCACCTAAATTCACTACATATTACTTATGATGTATGCATCACAATTTGATAAATGTGAGCCAAGATGTCCTTTCTTTATGGACACTGAGAGATTGTGCTGAAGAGGAAATGAGTAGAAATTCTGTGACATTTGCCTGTTACTAATATTGTGGGTAGAGAGGGGGAGTGGGTAAAGATGAGCATATGTTCGTAGAATCCGGTTAGGAAACTGCAAGAGAGGATGGTTAAGAGACAAGATTCTTGGGCGTGATATCATCTTGAGTTCCATACTAGTGTTCCACAGGCTCCCAGGAGAATAGCTAATATTCACTTAATTGAATTGTGTTTTGCCAACCCAAGCTAATGCTGCTATAAGTAAATATATAAAAGCTAGCAATGTAAGGAATCATAGTGTCTAAATTGTCACCTTTCCCCCATCAAAAAAGTACAACTAACTGGTTTGATTCAGTGTTATGAACTTAAAACAGTTTCAAAATGTGTCACTATCATCCTGCTTACTATAGCCTTTTAATGAACAAAACTGAGATTCTCGGGATTCCATTATGCTCTCTTTACACAAGTAATCTCACAAGCTTTGAGAGGGAAATAAAGCACACTGGCATTAAAATCTATGTTAGGTCTTAAAACCAAACCAAATCAACATATTGGTAAGTAGCAAAGTCCATAACGTTCTTTACTGAGAGTATAAAAGGTTTTATTACCAAATAGTCTTTTTTATATGGAGGTGTACTAGCACATAACCAACCCTATTTGATATGCACACAGTACATCAGTGATCTCTTTATTAAAAAAACACAAAGTATGTGAGATAACATGAGATACACATTAGCCTCAAGAAATCTTCTGGGGGGGGGTAACTGTCTCTGTTGTCCATCTGAAGCTCAAGTCATGCCAAGCTAATTGACAGCCCCATTCCATCACAGTTTTCTGCGACATTAAACCTAGGCAAGGCCCCTGATTTATATCTGAAGCATATTTTTCTATGAGTCTAGTGTGAAAGAACAGTTCCTGCCACTGCACAAAGCATGTGTTTTTAGGAAGTCTTCCAATTACACTTAACCATGAATACTCCTCAGCCTCAAGCTCTAGAAAAGGCATGCCACTGAAGCCTTTTGAATACATCTTCCTTGGTACTATCTGGTCATGTTAAATGAAGTGAGACTTAAGAAAAACACTCTAACCCTTATAGTGTACAGAAAATTACAGGAAAACAAAACAATATTTAAGCTAATGTAACCACACTCTATAGAACCATCTGATAGCACATCACCATGTCATATCAGCTGATGCCCTGGCTGAAAAGCAAAGTAGATGCCTAGATGCTGTCAGAAGAATTTGAATTTGCATCTGAAGTTAAAACACATATAAATATCCTTAAGCCACTTCATCTATGTTTAAATATGTTTTTTTCTCTTTACATCTTTACAACACAGTGATTGCTACAACTATCTGGAAACACAACCATGTAACTTTTCATCATTTAAACATAGTAAAACACCATAATTGAATAGTACCATACTCCTACTTGTTATATATGAACAACAAAGAAAATTACATTTACTTGCTCTAATACACTTGAATTTTCAGAGTTGCCTCAATATCCAGATCAATCTATCCAAAAATGCAACATACCTCACATTAG
Source organism: Typhlomys cinereus (assembly GCA_023101885.1). Lineage (NCBI taxonomy): Eukaryota > Metazoa > Chordata > Mammalia > Rodentia > Platacanthomyidae > Typhlomys > Typhlomys cinereus. The sequence goes on from JALPQD010000123.1 coordinate 910,708, forward strand.
CATCAAGTTTGTCCATTACAGGAAATAGGCATGGGTAAGTTGGATTTCAGTGCCCACAGGATCCTGGAATAAGGAAACAAAAAAGTGTTAGACAGAAAAGCAACACAGGATCATAAAAGCCTCTGTTACTGGAAGAAAATAACAAGTAATAATTGCTTCCTATGAACTAAGCCGTTCATTTTGAAGAGATATTAAATAACCAGTATTATATCAAAAAGATATTGGCAGATTGAGGTCAGAGAATGAGACATTTTTTGCTGATGGTTGCAGAAATTTTCTATTCAGCCAATATCCTAGTATTTTTTACTCGATGTTAATATGCTTATTTGTTATGTTTTGTTGTTCCCCCAAACCTAGCTCATTTAATGATCTGCATTAAAACACTAGAAAGTGAAAATAGGCAATGTTGCTGCTATGATTAAAACAGTGCATTGCCTAAAATGGTCAGCTAGTTTTTTATGACGATTTTCACATTTTATTTTTAAAAAGTCAACCAAAAAACATAAATGAGTAATCACAAATCTATTCGAGGATGTAGTAAACACTTGCTAGCACTGTATTCAGAAAAAAAATATATATGTATGCACACATGCAAACATGCTTTCTAGAGAGTCCAGTAGCATTTTGCCCTAGAATTCAGGGATTCTGGGTTCAGACAAGGGTCCTATGTTAAGAAATAACAGCAGCAAATGAGCAAGAATTAAATTTCATATTACTAAAGTTCTTGAAGTGCACATTTCAGAAAACGCACATCCTGAACTGACCCTCACTCAACTCAACCAAGCTAGCTCTCTTAAGCAACTATGCAGCTTCACATCTGCAAAAATTTGTAGTTTCTATCACATTTGTTCCATAGTGCATTGAGTCAGAGAATGTTTTCTTCCTAGGTTATCCCAGGTAAGTCCCCTTTCTTTCCAAACATCATCACTCACTTCTCGGTAATGAGAAAAATTGGAAGAGATCATCTCTGGGTTTGCTTCCAGCTCCGATAGTCTATAATTCCATCTGTGGGTTTCCTAATTGAATCTTACCAAGAAGAAACTCTGTTTATCCATATAACAGAACCAGGAAACCTAGCCTGGGTCCTTAGAGCCTAGGAGAGCATTCAGGAAAAGAGTGGCCAACAATGAGAAGTGGAAAACGCAGAGAAGAAGCTATGTGTTCCCAGTGCTTGTTTATGAGACTTTCTAAGCATAAGTTATGAGTCCTGTGGACTTGTCTGGGGTCATGGGAGGTGATAAGAAAAGTTTGACCTACAGGACTATAAGCCATACACCCATCCAATACACCTACCACTCCTAAACTAACCAATCTAACTTTCCATCTACCTTTATCTGTCTTCCATTCTGAATTCAAAGTAGTATTTGACCTGAAATATACAAGCACAAAGTCCTACTGCAGTGTGCAGCTCTATTTTCTTTCTTCCTTTCTCTAAAATCATCCCTGAAGGGATGATACTCACTTGGGTAGCTTGAAATACATTAATAATCTCCATTCACTGAAGGCTCCCACAGTGTCTTCTCCAGCCCTGGTCTTCCCCCTGATTCATACTGTGACATCTCACAAGGGATGGTTGGAAAACATTTCAAAGTGAACTCTCATTTCCTACCAACACTAACCCTCCGCCCCCATCAATAGGTGGGTTCTCTCTTTGGTAGAAATGCCCATCTTTCTCATCCCACTTTGCTCTAGAATCAGCACGCTATAGTCTATGGAATCACAACTCCCCTGGCACACATTTGGGTTGGCTTTCTACTTGCTTTGCTGTCATCTTCTCCCCTCAATATTTCGGGGTGATATTTTTGGCTTCCTTGTCATTCTCAGGATGAAATCCACATCATCTCTCCTGGTCAGTCAGCCACTGCATAGTCTGACAGAGCTTGTCTCTAGATTCTACTATAGCTGTTGCCTCTCCTCACTGCCCATTAGCTCAAGGTGCTATTTCCCTTTACCATCAAAGTAAACTCCCTTCTCATGTCTGTCTCCTCTCCCTGATATAAATTTCTCATTACCAAATATTATTTCTCAAAAAGGTTATGTCTCACTATTCAGACCCCATCTCTTACTGTCTCACATCCCATTTTCTAGAACTTTATATCCTCTTTCTTGTATTTTTTTCCTTGTAATTTATGCGATTCTTCAAATCAATTATTCCTTTATCAGTGATCTCTCTGTGTTACTTGAATGTGAGCTTCAAGAAGACACAATGTGGGCTGGAAAGATGTTCAGGGATTAAGACTTTGTCTTGCAAGTATCAGGTCCTGAGTTTGAATTCCAGGTCCCATGTAAAAATACCAGACAGAAATAGCATGGGACTTGCGCTGGTGGGCAGAGCCTGGGAAATCCCAGAGAGAAGCAAAAAAGAGGTAAAACCAGTACTAGATGATTCCCCAAATCATCTTTGGCCCTCCATAGGGACACACATTGCCCTCTGATACACACACACACACACACACACACACACACACACACACACACACAGAAGGTGCAATGTACTGTCTTCATCACTGACAAAACCTCAATGCTTACACAACTGCCCAGAGTATTTATTTTCATGAGTTTATTTTCAAGTAAGTGTTTACTTACTTGAGTCAAGAAAGTAGTGAATTCATTTTGTAAATAAGGAAATGGAGACTTGAGAGTTTGTGACTTTCCTATTGGCAAGTGTGTCACACGATCATCCTGGAGCACAGTATTATAATTTTAAAAACCAGTCAAAACCATTTCACCTTCTTTAATCGCCACTTTCTAAGTGCCAGATGTTATCTTTTTTTCTCTTCCGACTTCTGAATCTACCTCCATTCTGTAACCGAGGAGACTGAGGGTCAGAGAGCTTCATTCACTTGCACACAGAAGTCATGACTGAGTTGCAGCGCAGCTCTCAGGCTTCACCTTGGCATCATGCTACAGTTTCTCTCCAGTAGCAAGGGGTTCTTGTGATGAGAACAGAGCTTTACTAAACCTTCTGCATAATGCCTATTTCTCCTTCTCAGGAAACATTGTCTTCATTTTCCTTTATGGAATCATTCCTTCCCAAGCCCAATTCCTTCCTCCAATGGTGAGCACACAAGTAAAACTAGATAATCAGAAAAACTCATTCTTAGCCACAGGCTTCCTTAGTTTGCTGACTAAGCCAATGCAAGCTAGCTCCTGAGATCTTTGCCAGAAGACTTCTTGGTTCCCCTAAAATAATTTGGAGTTGCTGGTGGGCATGCCTATTACCTAATGGGGAAGTTTTGCTGAGAACGAGACAGTCCAATGGAAAGCAGAGTTATAGCACAAAGTGTCAGTAGCCTGATGATATAATCGAAGACTTAAGATCAAACAACTTTACATTTGGACAATGGATTAAATTCACCAACCGACTGTTTTTTCACCATCTTCATCTACTCTGATGAGGTTCTTGCTATTAGTTGCAACTAAAAGAATCTTGAGTAGGACTGGAGAAATGGCTCAGGGTTAAGACTCTGCCTCACAAGTAGAAGGTCCTGAGTTCAGATTCCAGTCCTATGTAAAAACATCAGGCAGAAATAGCAGAGGCCTGCTCTTTCGGCCCTGGTGGAGCCTGAGAAATCCCAGAGCACCCCCCCCACACACACACAGGACAATAGATAAATAGATAGACAGACAGACAGACAGATAAATTAAGTAAATGACTTTTTTTTTTAAAAAAAGAATTCTGAGCACTTGTCAACTGTTGGGCATTTGGGTTGATTCCATGATTTTGCTATTGTAAACAGTGCTGCTATGAACCAGTGAGGGAAAAACATCAGACTTGCAGAAGTTTGCCTATTGGCCATCTTTGGCTCTCTTGTCCCTCACAGACTTTATGTCCATGAGTTTCATTCTTTCTCTCCTCCAATAAACTCTGCCTTAATCCTCTACTTGTGTTCTGATACCAGTTTTTGAGTCCCAAACACAAGAATCAGGACATAAAAACTCCACTCCAATAGCAGCACACATTGCTACATTTTGATCATTGAAATTACAATAATGGCCATTTCACAAACCAGTGAGATAGTATATAATTTCTCAAAGAGCAAGAAACAACAGTAAAACAGGAATAAATGATCAGTATATATTCTGGTTTTATTAATCAATTATAGTTTAAAGTATTCTGTGTTGTTCACTGTTCAAAGCTGTGATTAGGCTGACATCACCATCTCTTATTCAGATTATGGGGTGTGTGTGTGTGTGTGTGTGTGTGTGTGTGTGTGTATGTGTGTGTGTGTGTGTGTGTGTGTAATAACAAATGTTTTTACTTTGCACACTGAGATTCTGAGATTTCTGGCTTCTTAAAAAACTTAGTGTTATAATTAGTTATACTCTTCATACATGTCTCCTTTCAAGAAACAATCCAAGATTGTTATAATCAGAAAAAAAACTTAGCAAGTTTTGGAAAAGGAATGGACAAAAGAATCAAACAACCCTTTCTACCATGTCAGGAACAGATGAGTGTCTCAATATTCTCTCAGCACCTCGACATAAGCCACTAGAATTACTCCAACAGCATATATGCCATAAAACAGTATACAATTCAGATTCCTTGGAGCTTCTTTTCTTTGGTGAGCATATTTAGGTTCTGACTTTTCCTTACAGAGTAGAAGGAAGAAGTAATTTTTTTTTACCACCAAGCAATGCCTATTTGAACCCTTGATAGTCCAGATTATGAGTTTTAAATGATGAAAATAAAATATACACATTATTATCACTCACCCTAGGTTCAGAGTGGCCTGAAATAATGTTCCACAATTCAGTACTGGTCTGAAATACTGCCATAGAGCAGTTGTTAATAGTTAACAGAAGGTGTGTAGTTGCATCTCTATTGTAAGTGTGCGCACAGGATGCACCTGTAAATGGCCACTACCTAGAAGAACGAAAGATCGATGTAATTTGGTACAGTGCCAACATCTGCCAACCTGAAGCTATGCCATAACCTTGCCTTACTTTGTTATGCTTTGCTTTGTTTTTCTCGGATTTGGTTGCATGGATGGATATTCATGCATAACTATGCTTAGATTGACCACATATCTTTATAGAATATGCCTACATGGGTTAAATTTCTACATCAAAGGGCATGCTCAATGTCTTTGCTTTGGAAAAGTGTCAGAAATAAGTAAAACATTATGTATCTTAATAGCCAAATCAAGGCTGAAAAGCTGGAATGATACGAGTATTGGACAGAGGATTTATTGGACCTGGGTTCTCAGCCCTACCCTGCTGCAAATCCACTGTTCACATTAAGCAAATGAGTTCATCAGTATCAAGCTCAATTCTCTAGCTATAATATGGAAAGAGACAGAGGGTGCTGGGGCAGGGTGCTCAAGGAGAAATTTCGGGCAATTACAGATTCCAGAAGTTAAAGGAAACTCAAAAACTGCCTCAAACATACCAAATCAATTTCGTATGTAGAAAAAAATGATACTTCCTAAGAATCATCTGTTCCAATGTTTGTTGTTGAGCTCATTACCTGATCCCACTGCTCCCAGAGACAGGGCCACAATTCAAAAATAAGCAACCTCAAAATAGTCAGAAGTTTGACGTTTCCTGTGATTTCCTAGTAGTCCAAATTTTCTTGCTGCAAGATAGACAGACAGACAGACAGACAGACAAGTAGACAGAATCATCCAAACATTTCAGTTGTGAAAATCTGCATTAAAAACAGGAAAAAATCTTCTTTCTATTTACCAGGACTTGTTTCTTGGAATACACTTGGAATTTGTAGGATGCTGTCTTTGAAACCATTTTCTTTTTTCATGTGTGCACATGATAGCATAGCTGTGTCTCCCAAGATGACATCTAGAATCATCCTGGATTGTTCTACCTCCTTATTGCTTTGCTCTGGGGTTTCCCAGGCTCTGCTTTCCAGAACCTGAATTACAGGAACTTGTCATTTCTGCCCCGAATTTTTATGTGGGAATAGGGATCTGAACTCAGATCCTTTTGTTTGTGAGACAAAGACTTTAATCACTGAGCCATCTCCACAGCCCTGAAATCTGTTTAACCTCCATTAGTCCATACATTCACTTTAGAAAAATTAGTCTCTCCAAAATTCATATTATTTATAAAGCTATGCATAATTATTATTAAAAAAAACTCTGTGACTCAAGTTAGATCTGCTAGAGCCAGTAAGCCAGTACCCAACTAAAATGTTACTTGAAGTACATCATCTGGAATATTTAGTCCTAAGTAGCAAGTCTATATTTCTTTTGTTTATAAATCCACACAGAAGCCTATTTGGTCAAATTAAGGTTCTAGTATGCTAGTAGCATACAGCTAGGATGCAAAACCCTCTTAAGTTTTTTCAAAATAACTGAGGAAAAATATTCTTCTAGGGTAAATCAACTTTTTCTCAGGGGGGAAGTTTAGCATCTTTTTGAAAACAAAATACAAAATGAAACAAGGCACCATGATATTTAAAACAGCTTCTATCAGTGGAAGATGAAAGAACAGGCACATCTAGTTCATCTTGAGAGGGTAAGAATGACATATAAAAATGAACATGATCTTCTAATTCACACATCAGTGCATGGAATAGATCTAAAATGTCTACAGAAATCAGATATTTTAAAAGGTGGAATTCCCCCCTGCCCTTACCACACTAACACCAAAGAATTTAGTAAAACAAGAAAGTAATTCTAATCAACTGTGAATCTTGGCATTTCATGATGAAAAAAAATGGAGAGGACTCAAGGAATCTATTAACATTTGTGATAGCTTGATTAATGTCGCTGCATGACCACAGAATCTATGAGGAAAGACATGGTACACAATCAGAAAACATTAGTTGAATGATATGAAAATGCAGAGTAGGTTCTAGAGGAAAGTCTCACCATGAGGCAGTTCATTAAAATCATCAGTGCTGTCCATTTATTGACCTGTGTGTCTTGGCAAGGATTTGCCTCAACTGAGGCCCTAAAGGAGGCCAGAAAACCACCAGTCAGTCACGTCTGATAAAAGGAAACAAGTCTTGGATGATTTTGAATACTGATGAAATCCAGGAATGCAACGAGAGCAAAACAAAATAAGGTTGTTTATGGTGGGGCAGGAGTCCTCAAGTTTAAGCATGCGTAAGAATCACCAGGAGGTTTGTTAAAACAGAAATTCTCCCCCTGCCCCAAGTTTCTGACTTAATAAGTTTAGAGGAGGTATTCTACATTTCTGACAAGTTTACAAATATTGCTGATGATACTAGTCCAGAGCCACTCTGTGAGAGCCAAGGCAGTGAAGCATCTGTTTCCTGAGATCAACTCTGCTACCAAGGCAGGTAAGAGGCAACTAGAGCATGGAGTACTATCACATCATATGGCAGAAAGTGTGTTCTGTTTTCATTATCTGCTTTAATGTGGATTCATGTTGATACAAAGGACTCAAATGGGTGGTTATTTATCTCCGGAAAATCTTCCTGTATTTACTGGTCTCTGCAAAATATCCTCCTGAAGACACCATACTGCCACTGCAATCTTGAACTCCATAGCAGTTTACTTGCACTGGGCCTACACAAGACTGGGTCTGCCAACTGTCAGTCATGGATGGAGGCGGGACTTACAGGATGCTAACCCTTCTTGCTCAATTTTTGGCTTCTAGCAGATTCCGGAAAGGAGTGAGCGGGGTGGTTAGGGTAATCGTCTTCAGTTGTGTACAAACTCGTGAGTTTACCAGGCTTCAGTGAATAGTTCCAAACCCATGGTCACACAGATAACCCGAGTTAAACTCAGTGGGTCACTAAATAAGACAAAATATATGAGTGTGGGAAAGAGATTTGTAGGCAAGTAAGAGTTGGTAAGGGTGGAAAGGAGAGCAATCAGAATGCATTATACACATGTATGAAATTGTCATTTAATATATTTAATTACTAAAAATGAAAAGAGGGCTGGAGACATGGCTGGGAGTTAAAGCTTTTTCCTTGTAAGCAAAAGGATCTGAGTTCAGATACCAAATCCCACATAAAAAAGACACCAGGAAAATAATGGCATCCTTGCTTCTGGTCCTGGAAGAGGAGGCTGGGAAACCACAGAGCAAAGTAATAAGGAGGTAGAACAAACCAGGATGATTCATGAAGTCACCTTGGACCTCCACAGACATACAGTCAAGTACACTCTTTGGCACCCACACACATGTACATACCCACACCCCACCTACACAGAACTAATTAGTTAATTAAGAAGGAAGAAACAAAGAAAGGAAAACAGGTCTCAGGTCGATAGTCTTCATAAGACACCATTGTCTTAATTAAGTACCATAAGAAGCAGATCTTCTGAGATGAGGATTAATAAATGCACATAGGTAAATTGGCAAGGTCAGATAGGCTGGTAGAGGAGTGATGATAAAATAACAAATAAATAAATAGAATTACAGGCTGCCAATGGGAAAAGAGCTATTCAGCTATAGAAGCTGAATCCTTCCTACAGGAAAGCTGTCAGAATTGGGGTGGACCGTATGCCTCAGAATTCCTCAAGGAGGAGGGAGGGAACTGGGACACTGATCTCGCACACCTGTAATTTGTTGGTTAGGGCTGCTCATGGGAGGATATGGGCCAAAGACTCCCAAGCACCTCCAAATAACTGTGTCTGTACCCAAAGGGAATTCCAGAAAATAGAGGATAGAAACCAATGCACATACACACAAAAATGATACAGGTTTGTCACTAGAAGTCAAAACAGTATGCAAAAAAATGGGAGGATCTGCAGGAAAACCATAAGAATCTGCCTGTTCCAGATATGTAGCTAAAATCACATACACTGCTTTTATAGGCACTGCATTGGTTTTTACAGTTGTCTTCTTTATTTCTTGCAATTGGTATTGATTTCCACTCAGTTTTGCTTCTGTAAAGATGAATTTATTTAAGGAAAATTAATTAATCTAAAGGAAATGTTATGCAGATTATGTTCCAGATAGTATGAGAAGGTAGCAAGACACATGAAGAGATAGTATTCAAATGACTGAGGTTGGGTCATGCTGACATAGTGGTTTTCACAGCAAAGACCGCATATTTTGCTTTCTTATAAAGAGTCACTGAATACTATTTTAGGCTTTTCAGAGCATAAATTCATTGTCACAACTCCCTACTCTACTGATTGTGTGGAGCAACCACAGAATTCAGAATTCAGAAATAAAATGTCATGGCTCTATTTCAATAGATTTTTATTTATGGACATTGAAATTTGAATTTCATACAATTTTCACTTGCTAGTTTTCCGACAATTTAAAATGTAAAAATGGTTCTTAGCCTGTGGTCCACATAAAATCAGGCAGTCAGCCAGAGTGTTTGCCAACCCCTGATTCAAAATACAGCCTTCAGTCTGTCCTTGTTCTCTTGGTCACCAGTATAGACTCAGGCAAATTCCTTAACTCTTCCAAGCCTTGGTGCTGTCATATATTTACTTGAGATATGCATAGTTTCAGCTTCACATGATTAATAAAAATACACTTATAAAACAGATGGCAGTGTGCTCATACTGTGATATTAGATAACTGTTGCAACAAGGTGATTTCTGGATTATCAGGATCCCTGTCTTAAGTCTCATATTCTATTGCTACCATAAATATATGACTCAACAAGTTTACAGAGACAAGAGTTTTATTCATGGTCATAGTTTCACATTATAGTCTATTATGGCAGGAGTGTTATACCAATAATAGAGGCTAGGAAACTAGTTACTCACCATAACAACAGTCTACCAAAATCAACAAATTCTTGCCAATTTTTTACCACCTGCTGGAGGAATTGTCTCATCCATTATGTGTTTATGTGCTGGGTCTCCCTTCTTCAATTAGATACTCCCTTACAGTCTCACTCAAGGTTTCACAGGTGTGTCTAAATGCTTAGTTTTAAGCTGTCAAGTTGCCACAGCTCCAGTCAGTGGAGGTTGGGTTTTTTCCCCATTATATGTCCCCACAAAAGACAGAAATGCAGCCAGGGTCTCACCATCCATACTTTGGGATGTGGTTATGGAAGTCATTTTTCTTGTTAGTAAGGATGGATCTGAAGGCTTAGTCTGGAAATGCCTAATGGGTGTTAATATTAGAAATGTGACATTGGGTTGAGTTCTAATCATTGTGTTTTCCATCTAAATTAAGTCCTTAAAATCATTTGAACTTTATAGGATTTTTTTTGCATACAACAATCGTTTACAAGTGTCAGTGAAACTAAAAAAAAATAAAATAAAACTCTGTGGCTAAACTGCAGATTTGGAAACCTCAGGAATCTGCATTTTTGTCAAATGTCCCAGTGGTTCTGCCACAGATGGGAGCAGTTTAGAAAAGATTACAAGGAGGGAGACAGCAAGCCTTCTAGATGAGCACACCCTCCTGAAATCCTCCTTAATAGCCTCCATTTCTGTTTAATCTCCTCAATGATTGAGTGTCCTGGGCTCAGTGTTTGCTGGGCTTACCAAGAGAAAGAACTCTACTGTATATTTACCACTTTTGCCTTCATCCTTCCCTTTCTTCTAAGCCTTCTGGATTAGGAAATAGTTAACACCAAATTCCCCACTTCAGAAATCATGTACTAATTATCATACTCAATTAAATGTTCCAGTAGGATATCAAAGAACATAGGCTATTTACAGAATCTAAAATGGAAGATTCTGCTTGAGCAGAATGCATACCTTTCATAGCTCAATAAAATGTCACCTCCCCAAAGCTTCTGTTATGTTCTTTTCATAAAAGTTCAAAGAATAAATGGGGAAAGATGAAAGCATACCATTCTAGAGGAACCCATTTAGCACAGAAGATCCTGGATCCTAGAAAGAATGTTTATAACTGATACTGAAAACCACACTTCCCATGCATCACATCAGCTCATCCTCACACCAAACTATATGGTACTATGATTTCACAAATGGAGAAACTAAGGGAGAGAAAACAAGGAGATTTTCTAAGCTACCCAAGACTGGGACTCTAATGCCCAGACATTTACTAAACTACCCTGCAAACAGTACTTATCTCAGTGATAACCAATCTCAATTCTCCAAGCTTTATGTCAATAAGTACTTATGTTCCTCTTCAAAAACTCCACACCCTCGCAGTGTTTACTTGAAAGAGGACATGTTTTTAACTATGACCCAAACACGAACTTTAACATCATGTCACTTGAGTTTCTTGCTTTACTTCTGTAAGCCACAGCTGTCCAGCTGTTCCATGTGGTTAACGTATCCAGCCACCTGTCTTTCAGATTTGCCATTGCCCGTGAAGTTGAAATAGGATAACATATGTGAAAGTTCTTGGAATATTATAGGAAGTTCTGAAAAATGCCTTCCATTTGCATAAGTCATTTAAAAATGCTGAGGAGAAATAGTATATTAGTTTTATGAAGGCATCTGTGTCAAAGATAATGATTCTTAAGAGAAATGTGTTTTTCTGAAAAGTACCAAATGTATGTATTTTTGAGGAGTAAGGAAAAGACTACTCCTGCTTGGAAGGTAAACTAATTCTTAAGATTCAGTATAAGTAGAAATTGTGGGAATTGCAAATCAGATGATATTGATTCTGGCCTTGAGTACATTTTTCTTTTCCACAGGAAATGGTGCTACTTAGTGAATAAAGTTCAACCCCATCAACTCCCCATGAGCGACCCTGGGAAAATCATGCCACATATCTCAGCTTCTATTCCACCACTGTAAGAAACAAGGAAAGAAATAGATGGCAACTTTTAATCGTCCAAAAAATGAGCTGATGAGTGATAGAATTATGACAAAACAACTCTATCAAAACAGTAATGATTAAAAACTACCTGGGTTTCACTCACAGGTGTTTCTTGCATAAATTCCTTTAACTTTTCTCCTAAACACACATTCTCATAATAAACTATTGGGAAATAACCTCAAAATTGGCAATCACAGAGTTGTCCAAAAAGTTAAAAGAGGTATAGGGAAATCAGCAGTATTCACACAAGTGTTTAGCATGCATTTATCCCTAGCTATTTACTATACAGGGAAATAAATGGAATGAGCGGATGGCTGCCTCTGTGAATTTCTTGGCTGTGCAAGTTAGGTGAGCTAGAGAGATGTGACATGCATGAGCAGAAAGAGAGGCCAAGCCAAATGACACAGGAAACGAAAGGCAGAGAGGAGCCAAACTGTTTCAAAATCCTGGAGATGCACACATGCAGTAAGCCAGGACCCTGAGCAGAGAATGAAAGAGGAATCAGAGGAACCATGGAGGAGGGATGCAGACTGTCTTTATTATTACATTATGTATTTTCTCATTAGGCACATCCTTTTGGGAGAAAGTACTGTCTTTGAAGTCAAACCTAACTTCCAACTCTTCTTTGACACATGAGTTGTGTGATAATAGGAGATATGCATTCAGTTTTTCAGTAGATCAATTGTGGTAGAATATCAGCCACAAGCTTAGCTTTGACCTTGTAGTCACCAGTAATTGAGCCAATGGGATCCTATTTCTGGAGAATTTTAGCTGATTGATAAAGTCTGTGAAATGTGTCACAATAATGAAAACAGCAGGGAAAGGGTTGTGAGCTCAGAGTTGAACTCTCTACAGGTGACTTTCTCCCCAAATGTCCTGGGATTTGGTTCCTCAAATCCCATAAGAAAATTTCCATTCTTCTTCAAAAAAATTCTAACCTTTGTTTAAGCAAGTTAATGATGATTTTTATTATACAATCAAAGATTACATTTAACTAGCTTTCTAATACAATAATTTCCTCGATATTTCTAGACATTGGTTTCCTTATTTCTAAATGAGGGAAGTGATACTTTGCTTAAAAGATTATATATATATATATATATATATATATATATATATATATATATATATATATATAAAGATATTTATATATATATCATCAGTACATGATAAACATTTAACAAATACAATTGAAATTCAATTTAAGTTTCAAAATATCAAGATCTTTCAGAACAAGTACTGAGAGGCATTTGATCTGGATGGAAGATATGTGATCATTCAGAATCACAAATAACAGATGTCGGTCCTCAAGGAAGAAGGGAGAAACCGATTGAATGTAAGTTTTGGTTTTCAAAGCAAGTTCCTGATAGGAACTTCAAATTTTTAATCGGTTGCACAAAAAGTACAATTTTGAATTTCCATTTTGTTTCTCCACTGTTCTAATATGGATTTGAAAAGAGAAGAAATACAAAGCACTTGCACTAGAAATAAAAGCTAAATTGATGAATAAGCTTAGAGAACTCCCACAACATAGTTAACACTATGGAATATATTAAAGGGCTTTTGATTTAGATTATCTTATGAATAATGAGAGCATTTTTTATCATTCAAATTAAGGTAGTGGTGGAGGTGCATATAGACAGGTAATGTAGAAAGGTCTAAGATAGATGCTCAGTTAGAGATGCCAGTGCATTCCTCAATAGTCTTTTGGACCTTGCTCTATCAGTCACCTCTCATTAACACATATGTTTAGCTATTTTTAAGTGCATCTTTCCAATAAAAACCTTATTTGGGTTTCATTTCATTATCTGGGTTGTAATCCCAGCAACATGTGGGGATTATAGTTACCAATTAGAAGTAGAAATTCTCAGACCCTAGTCTAGATACTCAATCAGATGCAGGGGCTGCATCTTAGCAATATATGCTTTAAAAAGTTTTACAGATTAGTTTGCTGCTCACCAGTGATGGAGGGCCGATGTCTAAACCAAGCCACAAGATGTGCACAGTTGGAGCTCTGCCATTTTGTCTCTGTGGGTTTGTGATAGAAGGTTGCAAAGGAAGTACTCAACCTTCTTAGTCAACCTTGGATTCCCAAGCTTATCAGGAATTGCTAAGTGACTCATTCTTACTCTGATTCTATTTAAGACTGGCCCTATCAATTAGCCATTTGCATTTTACGTTTTATTTCCCGTATTCAAATGTGCACTACTTTCTACTGCCTTGACAGTAAAAGTCAACAGCATGCATAAAACAAAACTCAAAGGGCAGGCCTAAAAGGACAGGCAGACAGTTACTTAAATGGGAGTTTTAACTTTGATGATAGATTCCCAAGGTATAGACTGATGATGAAACTGAGCCAATGGGAAAAGAGATTCCTTGTTCTCTATTTTCTTCCTTTCACCTTCTGTGTCCCAACCCTACTACCATTGCTCATATTCCTTGAAACTGTATCTGGATAAGAAAAAAAATACTTTTAAAAAGTGGAAAAATTATATATCCTGAACGAACATAACTCACAACTTACAGTTATTAATCTAGAGGCAGACTTGGTTCTAAAACCAGGTTGGGGAATTTAAAATCTCCTTCACCCTGCAATACAAAATCCCACTAGTGCAAGGCAGTGCAGCATGAAGATTCAGACAGTGACTAAGCCAGCACCCCAGCCCCCCCAGCTCTAACCTTCAGTAGCTGACAGAACTTGTGTACATTATCCTACTTCTCTCTAGTGTCTTTGTCTAAAATAAGAGGAATATAAGTCTTCCTCTCCTTAGATTCTTAATGAAGATTAAAAGAGGCCATCCACATAAAGCATTTAGAACTGCGCCTGGCACATATCAAAAGTTGGGTTAATGTGAGTTATTAAGATTATTATTATATTGCCTCTGAAATGTTTCTCAGCCTTCAGCACATCTTGAGCATATCCAGACATGAGAACAAAACAGTGAAAATCCAGAAGGGATAAAGGTAAGAGCATGAGAGTGGCTAACTGAAAGTTGACAGGAAGGCAACTAACAGAATGACAAGCATTTGGTTGTAAGATAGTGTATAACGCTGCAAGGCTTACGTGTAAATTACATCAGTGATTCTAAGCTGGAATGTGGGATGATTTTGCCCATTAATGGGTACAGTTAGCAATGTTTGGGATATTTTTGGTTGCCATAAGTGTGGGGTACTACTGATATTTAAAAGGTCCCAGGGACGTTACTAAACAGCACAAAAGATAATGAAGATTCATCATCTATACAAATGTCAAAGTAGCTGAGGATGAAGAAACCATGAATTACAACATAACATGGAATTATCTTGATCCGGGAGATTTTGACGCTTCATGGATGTAAAAATAAGTGACCTTTAAAACTCCATTGGTCAGTGTTTTTAATCAGTCCTCAACCTGAATCTTAAGTTGATAGAGAACCTCATTTTTCCTCATTTGATTTTATCCTAAGATCAAATAGTACTTTTTTTAAAGATGACAATCAGAATGTTCTCATGAAAACTTGGGTGAAATGGTTGGTAAAACAAACATACCAGTGGTAATCAGAGAATTTTGGAACTGAGAGATTCCTTAGACATAATTTAGAGACTAGATTCTAAGGAAGTCATTCACTTTTACATCTACCTATTATCTACCTTGCAGGGAGGGAGATACACATGGTACAGCAAGTATGTGGAGGTCAGAGGAAAAATTTGGGGAGTCAGAACTCTGTGGGTTCTGAGGATCCAAATCAAGTCATGGAGTTTGGTGGCACATCTCTTTATACACTAAGACACCTCGTTCTTCCTGATTGAAATCTTTCACTTCAGCTTTCACAGGTGAGGCTTACTTAGAAGGTAGAGAGACTTTAAGTCACATAATGTTACAATCGCCATATTGTCCAGATAGTCTCAAAAAACTGATTGAATTTCTTGGTTGGGTAGGAATAATGTCAAGAAGCATTTTTTAACATTGTTTCTTCGGTTCGTCCTGCCCACCTGCCTGCCCAAGATGGGACTCACTCCCTGTTGGTTGGTCCTCCACCCCAGGTGAGTTACCCAGCCCCCAGGTCGCCCTCTGTCTCAGCTCCTCCCACCAGCCAGCCCAGGCAACACACAGTTTGCCCCAGCCCCTTTGTTCCTCCCGCCCGCCTGCCTGTTCGACAGGGACAGGACTTGCTCTGGTTCCTCCATCCCTGGAGCCTGGGTGGGCCACTAAGACAAGTTCCAGGTCCCAGGTGAAGAGTTCTGCCATCACCACCAGCCCCTCTCCCCTCTGACCCACCGGGGACTCTTGTTCATGGATCACAGAGGACACACTACTACTCGGAATTCAACAGAATCCAAAGAAAACCCAAGCAAAGCTCTAAGGGACAAAGGCCATACATTTGAAGTCCTCTAAAATCATCCTATCACATGGGAGGGATTCTTCACATCCAGCCCAAAGATAAGTAAATCTCTTTCTTTTACCATACTGCTCCTTTTAAGTATTAATAACTGTAGATTAACTTTTCCATACAGCCACCCCCAAAATATATACAACCCCAGAGATTATACCACTCATCCTCACATATCACCAAGATACAAAATCATAAAAGTGCACTATCATACTAATATTCATCCCCTGTCTACTTAACCTGACTTCACTGATGTACTAACAGCCTAATAGCCTCATCTAGGAAATAATACTAACAGCAGACAAACTAACCCAACTACAAACCAAGCACTAGTAATAACTGCCTGAGAGTAGTAATACCAACTAAATCAGTTCAATCAAAAACACACAGAAACTTAAAGGCCATAAGAGACAAGACGACAATGCCCAAGTCAAAGTGCAGATCCATGAGAAACAAAACCCAGGAAGACAAATCTCCCACCAAAAGAATTAACCCCATGATGATGGATTCCAGCCAGAACAAATTCACAAATAATAGCCAAGAAAGCCAGACCCAAGATAATGACTTTCAAAGTATGATCATTACCGTGATTAATACTATGAAAGAGGAAATCCGGGAGGAGTTAAACAACCGCATCAACCATTTTGAACAGGAACATAACAGACACTTGGAGGAGTTGAGAAAAACAGTTCAAGAAACAAAAATAGACACAAAGCAGTTAAAACAGTCTCAGGCAGAGTTTAAAATCAAACTAAAAGGCAAGTTATCATCAACCCAAAACTCAATATAGAGTCTTATCAGCAGAACTAATGAAGCAGAAAATAGAATTTCAGAAAATAGAATTTCAGATCTTGAAGACAAAGTGGGAGAATTAACCAACTCAATGGAAGAGGTTCTTAAAGCCAAAAAGATCTTAAGAGGAATATTCAAGAGATATGGGACACCCTGAAGAAGCCTAACATGTGTATTCATGGACTACAAGAGCAAGAATCCCAAAATACCACAACCAAGGAAATTTTTCAAACTATCATAAATGAAAACTTCCCTCAACAAAAGAATGAGAGGCCAATCCTAATACAAGAAGCATTTCGCACCACAAACAAATATGACCAAAATAGAAAATCACCACGGCAAATAATAGTCAAAACACTCCACATTCAACACAAAGAAAAGGTGCTGAGAGCTTCAAGAGAAAAAAAAAGTCACTTTTAAAGGTAAACCTATTAAAATAACAAATGACTTCTCAATGGAAACAGTAAAAGCAAGAAGAGCTTGGAGAGACGTACTTCCAAGTATTAAATGAGCAAAAATGTCAACCCAGACTGATATACCATCATGATTGAGGGAGAAAGAAAACTTTTCCAGCACAAAGACAACTTGAAGGGATACATGTCTACCAAACCAGGCCTTCAAAAAAATACTAGAAAAGATACTCAAGCTTGAAGAAAAAGACAAACATATCCAGGAGGATAGAAGGGAAGTATAATACCACAAAAACCTAAATGTCAAACAATACACTTACAAAAGCCACTAAACATAAAAAGCGTCCAGAATTAAAAATAATTTCTCCATTATAACATTAAATGTTAATGGTATTAACTCACCGATCAAGAGACACGGATTACAAACTTGGATTAAAAACCACAATCCATCAATCTGCTGCCTTCAAGAAATTCATCTCACCACAAAAGATAGGCACACCTAAAAATAAAAGGCAGGTCCAAAATTCTACAAGCTAATGAAACCAGGAAACAGGCAGGGGTAGCCATTATGCTTTCAGACAAAGTGGACTTCAAACCAAAAAAAATCATAAGAGACACAGATGGATACTACATTTTAGTCACAGGTACAATTCACCAGGAAGACTTCACAATACTGAACATATATGTATCTAATACGGGCCCCTCCACATTCATTAAGCAAACTCTACAGCATCTAAAGCAAGAAATCAACCCCCAAACAATAATTCTTAGGGATTTCAACACTGTCCTCTCAACATGGGATAGATCAACAGGCCAAAAGCTTAACAGAGACACTTTGAAACTCAACCAAATCCTTAAAGAAATGGACCTTATAGATCTCTATTGAACTTTTCATCCATGCTCCAAAGAATACACATTTTTCTCAGCAGCAAACAGAACTTTCTCCAAAATATATCACATATTGGGCCACAAATCTTCACATATACAGGAAAGTTGAAATTCTAGCCTGTACCCTATCAGACCACCATAGTCTAAAGCTTGATATCCATAACACAATAAACAACAGAAAATACACTAACTCCTGGAAACTTAACACTATGATGCTGAATGAGAATTGGATTCAGGAAGAAATTAAAAAGGAAATTCAAGATTTCCTGAAACTGAACGATAATGAAAATACAACTAATCAAAATCTCTGGGACACAATGAAAGCTACCCTAAGAGGTAAGTTCATATCTCTTAATGCATACATCAAAAAAATGGAAACATCAGAAATAAATAACTTAACAATGCAGCTTAAAGCTTTAGAGACACTAGAGCAATCTGATCCCAAAAGCAGTAGAAGAGAGGAGATTAGCCAGAGAAGGGGAGAAATATCTGAAATTGAGATTAGGAAAACGATACAGAGAATCAACCAGTGAAAAAGCTGGTTCTTTGAAAAAATCAATAAGATTGATACACCCCTAGCTAAATTAACCAAAAGCAAGAGAAAAAACACAAATTAACAAAATTAGAAATGAAAATGGAGTTATGACTATGGATACCCAAGAAACTCATAGTATTATAACATCATATTTCAAAAACTTATACTCTGTGAAATTTGACAACACAAAAGAAATGGATGAATTCCTAAGTAAGCACAACTTACCGAAATTGAATCAGGAAGTTGTGAATTATTTGAATAGTCCTATAACATATGAGGAAATCAATGAAGTAATCTGAATCTTCCCACCAAGAAATGTCCTGGACCAGATGGATTCATCACAGAGTTCTACCAGACATTTAAGGAGCAAATAACACCAACAATCCTTAAACTATTCCATCAAACAGCAAAGGAAGGAACACAACCAGATTCTTTCTACGAACCTAATATCATCTTAATCCCAAAACCTAATAAAGATACATTTAAAAAAGAAAACTATAGGCCAATCTCTTTGATGAACACATATGCAAATTCTCAACAAAATCTTAGCAAATCAGATTCAAAAACATATAAAAAAATCATTCACGGGGATCAAGTAGGCTTTACCCCCGGCACACAAGGTTGGTTCAACACACGCAAATCAATAAATGTAATTCACCATATAAACCAGTCCAAAATCCAAGACAACATGATACTCTCGATAGATGCAGAAAAAGCTTTTGACAAGATTCAACAGCCTTTTATGATCAAAACCCTAGAAACAGTTGGAATGGAAGGAACCTTTGTCAATATAGTAAAAGCTGTCTCCCACAAGCCCACAGCAAGGATTATACTCAATGGGGAAAAACTCGAACCATTCCCACTTCGATCAGGGACTAGACAAAGCTGTCCACTTTCACCACTTCTCTTCAATATTGTACTTGAAGTCTTAGCTGAAGCCATAAGACAAGAAAGGGAGCTAAAAAGGATTCAAATAGGCAAGGAAGAAGTCAAGTTATCTCTATTTGCTGATGATATGATTTTATACCTGAATGATCCCAAAAACTCCACCAGGAAGCTCCTGGAACTAATACAGAAGTTCAGCAGGGTGGCAAGATACAAAATAAACATACAAAAATCAGTGGCCTTCTTATATGCCCAGAATGAAAGAAGTGAAAAAGCCCTGAGAGAAACAATCCCATTTACTATAGCCCCTCAAAAAATGAAATACCTTGGTATAAACCTAACCAAAGAAGTAAGTGACCTTTATAATGAAAACTTTAAAACCCTAAAGAAAGAAATTACAGAAGACACTAGAAAGTGGAAAGACCTGCCTGGATTGCCAGAATCAATATCATAAAAATGACCATCCTACCAAAGGCAATATACAGATTCAATGCTATACCAATTAAAATCCCAAAGCAATTCTTTAAAGAAGTTGACCAAACAATCTCAACATTCATATGGAGGCTCAAAAGACCCAGGATAGCAAAAACAATCCTGAGTAACAAAAATACTGCTGGAGGTATCTCTATACCAAACCTTAGTCTATACTACAAATCCATAGTTATAAAAACTGCCTGGTACTGGCTCCAAAATAGGCACACAGATCAATGGATAAGGGTTGAAGACCCAGATATAAGCCCACACAATTACAGCCATTTGATCTTTGATGAAGGGGCCCAAAAAAGCCAATGGAAAAAGAACAGCATCTTCAACAAATGGTGCTGGCAAAACTGGATCTCCACATGCAGATTAAAACTGGACTCATACTTGTCACCATGTACAAGACTTAATTCCAAATGGATCAAGGACCTCAATATAAGGCCAGAGACTATTAAAAACCTTAGTTGAAAGGGTAGGGAACTCCTTGGAGCTGATAGGACTAGGTCAACAGTTCCTAATCAGAAATCCAATAGCACAGTCAATACAACTAACACTCAACAGATGGGATCTTATGAAATTAAAGAGCTTCTGTTCAGATAAAGAGATTGTAACTCAAGCACAAAGGCAACCCAGAGAATGGGAGAAAATCTTCACTAACCATACATCTGATAGAGCTCTATTATCCAGAGTGCACAAAGAACTTAGAAAATTAAACACCAAAGAAACTAATGGCTCAATTAAAAAATGGGCCTTGGAACTTAAAAGAAACTTTACCAGAGAAAAAATTAAAATGTCTAACAAATATCTTAAAAATTGCTTCACATCCTTAGCCATCAGGGAAATGCAAATCAAAACTACCCTGAGATATCATCTCACCCCAGTCAGGATGGCAAAAATCTACAGTACAAACAACCACAAATGCTGGAGAGGATGTGGAGGGGAAGACTCCTACATTGCTGGTGAGAATGCAGGCTCATACAACCACTCTGGCAAGCCGTCTGGCGATTCTTAAAGAAGTTAAAGATTGAAATGCCATATGACCCAACTATTCCACTTTTGGGAATAACCTCCCATACAGCAAATATTCACCTCGATGGAACAAGTACAACCATGTTCATAGCAGCACTGTTTACAATAGCAAAGTCATGGAATCAACCCAAATGTCCAACAGTTGACAAGTGGATAAGGACAATGTGGTACATTTATACAGTGGAATACTACTCAGCCATTAAAAATTATGAATTAATGTAATTTGTGGGAAAATGGATGGAATTAGAAACAATTATATTGAGTGAAGTATCCCAGACACAGAAATTAAGCTCCATATGTACTCCCTAATAGGTGGATCTTAGTACCAAACCCACTTAGAACACACTCAAAGATAAATCTCTGTAATACCTACAGTAATTGCAAAGATTATAAACAGGAGAGAAGGGGAAGGAGGGCCCCGCCAGAAACAAGGAGAGAGGGGATCATGCTACAGCAGAGATAATAGCCCACCATCAAAGACTGCAAGTAAGTAATGAGACATCTGGTTAAGCTCACAGTCTTTCCTTCCTGGTCACTTGCAACTGATTGGGTATGATCTTACCATAAAGGCAGGGCATAGTCTGGCAGATAGAAGGTAACCATTTTGCAATGGGAGACTGACCCACTCCTCACCGCAGTCTCCTACTCTTATTCCACATACCTTTGAATCTATCCTTATAATAAGACTCTATTTTAACAGCTTTTTATCTCTGGCCAGGGGGTGACATCCAATACCCATCAGGATGGAGCCAAGGGCATTGCAGGAGCAGCAAAACTGAAAAAAAATCAACAAACCATAATTCAGAACACTAGAGACTCTATATCAACCACCTGGAATCAGGCCTGCCTAATCTCTCTCCATCCTGAAGCTTAGGGAAATTTGCGGAAGAGGGGGCAGTAAGATTGTAGGAGCACAAGGATGGGAGGAGTCAAGATATGCAAGATACTCCACACAAGTTAGGGCCAAAGCAATTGTAATAGGACTCTGCATGATCTGTGCAATGCCCAACTTATCATTGACCCCTCAAAGTCTAGCATGGACTAAAGGAACTAGGATCCTTAGAAGCAAGGGATTACACGATAGTGTTCCTATACTTAAGGGGAACACAAAAAAGAGTTCTAGGAAATGCCACTGAGTCCTAACACCTCATCAGAGAGGAGGCCCAGAAGAAAGTTTGATATACACATTAAAGGATGCTTCAGAGATGGGGGAGGGGCACTGGGAGAAAGGGAGAGAGGGGGGAAAGGAAGAAGAAAAGGGAGGAGGGAGCAGGGAGGTCCAGGCAGGGGTGGAGGGAGGGAGGGGACAGGGGTACCTGTTACATTTGTATGAGCAGAAAAATAAATAAATTTAAAAAGCGGGGGAGGGAATAAGGGGATCCAGGGAGGAGTGGAGGGAGGGAGTGGAATGGGGTACTTATCAACTTTGTATGAGTGGAAAAATAAAAAAATACAAAAAAAACATTGTTTCTTCCTTCATAACTAAAATCTGTATCTGCTCCCATCTTTTGAAATCACGAAACATGGATCTTTCTCAGTAAGGTGGTGGCACTGCAAAAATAGATTTACTACTGAGGAAAGACACACAGAGCTTGCCAATTAATTGAGCTGTGGCAGCTACTTGTGAATTCAGTTTTAAAAGATGAATTCAGTTTTCTTCCTGGGTGACTTAGGGAATGGAGCATGCAGCAACATGGGGAAGAAAGGTGCTGTATGGGGTAGCTCATGATGGCCTCAGGTGCTCATCTTGGGCCGTGAAATTGGGGGGGAGGAAATGAGAGGAAGAACAGAACCCAAAAGGTGATGCAGAGTCCAGAAGCACAAAGGTGGAAGAAAATGAACTCAT
Organism: Typhlomys cinereus; assembly: GCA_023101885.1. NCBI lineage: Eukaryota > Metazoa > Chordata > Mammalia > Rodentia > Platacanthomyidae > Typhlomys > Typhlomys cinereus. Next base: position 933,589 of record JALPQD010000123.1, read on the forward strand.
TATGTTGACTACGAGGTTTCTGTGGCCCCTAGAAGTTATCTCCAGGTAACTTGGGAGAAACCAGAGGTATTATTGTCTTTGGGGTGCTAGGGCCTGCGCCTGTTTAGTGGGGGTTGGATTAAAGGTTCCCTGGGACTTTTGGGATCTTCACTGTACTATCTTTCTTCTAGAAGTTACCAATGGCCTTGATGCTACCATATAATAATAATAAAGCTGCTTCCCAGAAAGGGAAATGATGTGAACATAAGAGACAATTCAGAAAAAGCAACCCAAGATTAAAGCAGTGCTTGAGAATATCGAACAATCTTTCTACAGAGTTGTTTCCTAGATGGGAACTACTCCCTGGAACTCTATGCGACATGTCCTTTCTCAGGCTTCTACCTTCTTTCTGGGACACCACATCCATCATCAGCGTCATTTTCCTTCTCCAACTGTGCTCACCGGCGGCAGCTAGCATCCTCTCCTCCCTGGGTCACTGATGCTGAAGTCTCACTCAGGTGACTAAGTAAACATTAACTGTTACAGCTTCATGACCCAGAGAATCCATCAGCATGAAGAGAAAGGGCAAACTTGAATAAGTGTCCTTCCACAGAAAGCCACCATCGTGTCAAACCCACTCCTTAAGAAATACTTTCTCTTCTTTTTCATGGACCAAATGGAAAACCACGCCAAGCAAGATCTCTCTCCATTTCTCTTTCTTAGCACTGAACTCTAGGAAGACCGACTTGTGTCATGAATCCTTCGCCTCTGCCAGTCAACACTCCCCTATATCAACAGCCACTTTTTTCAAAAGCGTTCAGCAGCTCTGCACACATAGGGCACGAGTCCAGACAAGAAGCATCTTCACTTGGGATTGGATTCTAGGAAAGGCAACTGCAGGATGGTCTCTAGTACTGGCAATGACGGTGAGAGAGTCATGCAGCACAGTTACCACACATACTCATGCTTCTACACACACTGCTGATACACATAAGACATGGCTATTTTGTCACACACACACACACCAATAACACTCTTCCTCACATACTCAGGATTACACAGAGTCAACAAGGACATCAAATTACAAGCACTGCTAAGGACAGAGAGATACATTGAGCCCGCTCTTCCTCTCTCTGTCTCCCCCTCCTTCCCCCTACACACACACACACACACACACACACACACACACACACACACACACACCCTTTTACACTCCAGCCTTCTGTAGTCAAGGAACACAGGCAGTTTCACAAGAACTTACCTACACAAGTGCAGGGCGGCAGCCCAGCCTCCTGCAGTGGTCCCACGCTGGTGAGATGGCAGGTCCTGCACTGCCAATCAGCCTACCCACACCAGCATGAAGCCCATCCCTGCGGCAAAGCCTGGTCTCTGACCGAGTCCGGAGCCCCAAAGACCCCCACGCGGACACAGCGCCCCGCCCCCTCTCTTCCAGCCCGCACCTGCACACGTGGGATCCCAGGGTCCTGATCGCCCGGCGCACGCTCACCGCACCTCCTGGCCGAGGGAGGAGAGGGGAGAGGCGCCCAGGCGGAGCGGCGCGGCCACCCCCTGCGCGGAGCCGAGCTTCTGCCGCCGCCGCTGCGCCGCGCTCCCCGCCGCTGCCTGCGCCCTCGCCACCGCCGCCGCTGCGCCGCGCTCCCCGCCGCTGCCTGCGCCCTCGCCACCGCCCCCTCGGGTGCTGGCTCCAGCCCCCGCGCTCCCGAGCCGGCGGGCGCGGGCTGCGGACTCGGGACCCCAGCCTGGCTCACCTGGGCGCGCACAGCATCGTTCTCCTGCCAGCCGAGCGGGGCTCCGCGGCTCGCAGCACCGGCGTCCGGGCTGTCCTACCCGCTGCCGCCCCCACAGGGCACGCGGGGCGCGCAGGGGAGTGGGTGCGGAGGCCGGGAAGCAGGAGCCTCACCCCTCTGCGCTGGCCAGCGTGCGCTTGGCTTCCAGGCCAGCGCTCTGTCCGTGGGATGGAGGCAGGAAATACACCCTGGCCTCACTGCGGGCTCCTGAGCGACCTTGGGCAAGTCGGTTCACCTTTCTGGGAGCCCGCTTCCTCTATTCAGAGACAATAAACACCGGCGCGTCTGCAGTGCACGTGCCAGGGCCAGGGGAAATCCTTTAGGTACTAACTACTTCCTCCTTCTTCTGCCGGACTTGGCCAGGACAGGGCTGTTCAGGGACCAGCATTCCCTTCAGAGCAAGCGCCAGCCACTTTGGAGACAGACTCAAGTTCTCCAGAGCCACCTTGTTCATGTGTCCAAGGGCTCCCTCAGTGATCTGTTTCCCCCCTTTCCCCCTTTTTTTGTTAGTCTTTAATTCTCTGTTTCTTGAAGCTAATCTGTTCTCTCCACTTCGACCACCTGTGACCTTGACCACAGCTTAAAGCTAGCCTCAGTACAAAAGCTCCAGGCTGGGAACCACACCGGGGATCTGCTAGTACTTGTGAGGAACTTTCTAGGAGAAATTCCTTGAGGCAGTATTTCTGGGAGAGTTAAGGGAGGGCAGACCCTCCTTCAACCAGACAGGGACAAAGGCGGCCACAAGGCCTTGGTAGGAAGAATTCATTTGTCAAGTCCCACGGAGGCTGTCTGGAACCTGCCAGGCAAGCTGTGAACGGTGATTAACCTCCAGGAGCAAAGAAATCTTCCAAGACGGTCTTGAAAATTATTAACTTACAGTTGTAAGCACAACTTACGTGAACCTCAAGTTCCCACTGGATAGTTTCGGTTGTTTTTCACCGATGGGAATGGAACCCAGGGTGTCCAACAGCCTAGGTGAGTACTCTGCCGCCAACCTACTTCTCACTTGTTTTCCCCACAGTTGCTTTATAACTGTTTAGCTCTGAGACCAGATCTCATTTTATAGCCCAAAGAGCCTGGAACTCGCTATGTAGCCCAGACTAGCTTTGAAATTAGAAACTTCCTGCTTTAGCCTCTCTAGGTGGGTTACAGAGGAGGACTATCATGCCTGACTAAGAAGTGTAAGTTCACCAGTCTTTCTCACCTGAAGCCTCTGAGGTGTCTTTTCCTGTGTTCTCTCTGTCTCTTCCTCTGACAATCTGATAGTGTCTGTCTCTCATTTTCCTCCTCCTGACAGGCACCATCTATCTCCTCATCACACGTCTCTCCACCTTATTCTTAAGCTGTTCTCTTCCCCTTCCCTCTCTTCTCATCTGATTCTGTCCTCATCCTATGCGTCAACCTCTTGCATTCTCTGCCATAACCACAGATTATTTCTCTCCCTGGTGTTTGCAATATTCTGAATCTGCATTCATATTAGCTCCCCTAAAGCAGAAAAGCCATAGGGCATTTCTGTAATGAGAGAAAGAGCCAAATCTTAGCTTCCTATTATCCAACTTCCTGAAGCTAAACACTACTAAATGGCACTATTAACCTCAAATGCTTGGCTACTCAGAACTCCAGTCTTCTTTGAAGGCTCCACCTTTAATCCTTTCTCCGCACTCTCCACTCAGCTCTGCCATTTGTGTCTGTCTTTTTCTCCTTATTCCCATTAGCTTCTCAACATTTTTTTTCTGCAAACATGTTCCAGCCCATCCATTTCACCGAAGTCATCATAGACTTACTTAGCATGATCCATGATCTCTCTCTCTCTCTCTCTCTCTCTCTCTCTCTCTCTTCTCTCTCTCTCTCTCTCTCTGTCTCTCTCTCAAATCTGAATATCTATAGAAGGCAGAGTAGCTCCCAGAAAATGTCCATGTGCTCATGCTCAGATTCTGGAAATGAGTTACCTTCCATTGCAAAGAAATGTGGCAGATGTGGATAGATTCAGGATTTGAGGGAGGGGACTATCACGGATTATGTGAATGAAGCCTTAAAATAGAAAATATGGGCAGAAGAGGGGAATCAGGATGGTAGGATGGCACAGAAGGCTTGACAAGGTATTGCTGGCTGTGAAGATGCTGTGAACAGAGAAGACAGACAGATTCTGGAAGCTGGAGAAGACAAAGCTAAGAGTCTATTCCCGAAACATCCAGAAAGAGTTACAACCAAGGGAAACCTCATATTCCCATTTGAATAATGTTGTCTTATGAGAAAGAAGAATATGAAAGAACTTTAAATGTACAGGTTGACAGTGGCCCTGGCTTTCTGCTGCCCAAACACGGTGTTGACATTAGTTACTCAACCACAGCAGTCACCGCCACGCTGGGCTGACTGTGGATTGTTTGAATGACTGTGGATTTCGCCTCCTATAGTTGCTCCAAGTTCCTGGAACTGTACCAGACACACAGTAGGGATTCTGTAAATGACTTCCAAATAGATGGATGCAGAGGGCAAGTGCAGCATCTGTTTGCATTGAACAGACATGGTCACGAATAGGTTTTTCTGGTCTCTGCTGGAGGGCTGGTCAGTTGAAGCTCCTTGGTTAAGCAATGTGGTTTTAAATGAGGCTACTTCAATTTCTTTTGTTTTGCCAAAGAAGAAATCTATGATAAAAAGGCTGTTTTTTTTTAAAAAAATTACTTTTTTAAAGGGTTATTCCTGAGAGTGAAAGTATTATAAACATGCAGACTTTTTGGTTCATTATTCCTCCTTCTTGAAATGTATCTTAAGGGTAATAAACATATGTATTCAAGGATTGGTCTAGAGGAATGTTCACTCTAGGGCTTTTAATAAGAGTGAGTAATTGGAAAGAACTGAAATAGCAAGCAATAAGACTTAGGCAAACCGTACTAACCTCCCATAAAATGCCACTTGCATGCTAAACATGACTTTGTCAGTTGATCTTTTATTATATGAGAATGACATTTATGAATATATTTACATTTTTCTTTATGCTTATTTGAATTTTAAAAATATGGTAAAATAAACTAATATTGAAAACTTAGTTTAGTAATTTTTCAAAATAGCTTTGCCTCTCAAAAACTGAAGTACATAAATCTTTCATCCCAGAATATATAGATCTGCTATTCCAGAATGGCACAGAATAGAGATTAGGAAAAGCACGCAGCTCTCATGTCCAGAAGAGACTTCTAAACCTTTCCTCCATGCGATCAGAGAACATCACAGAAAAGGGAGGAGGAAGAATGCATAGGCCTCTCTCAGCCTGGAGCAGAGGACACTGTCTGCATCATGACTAGAGGTGACTGTGGAGAACCATGCTGCAGAAGATGTAGAGAGTAAATGAGGGCTGAGGACTCAGTCCTCAGGATGGCGTTCATATTGCCCCTGAAGACTCAGAATCCTTTGCAAAAGAGAAAGTGGAAAGAATGTAAGAGCCAACAGACAGGGAAAAGGCTTGTGGCATGTTCGCCTCCAAAGACAAAGCAACAAACTCAGTCATGAACCCACAGCAGAGATGGTTACAGACCCTAAGCCTGCAGGGGATCCACATGCGCAGTAGTCAGTTATAAACTGAGGAGAAAGTCATTGGACCCCTCAGAGTACTGGCGAACAACTGGAAACAACAGAAATCCCCAGGTGCGTGCTCACAGAAGAGCCAACTATGCTCCAGAAGAAGATCCTAAATATAAAACAAAATATAGACAAGAATATAAAAGAAAGTCTTGAATTGAGGGAAGTGGAGGGAAATGGGGAGAAGGAGGGAAAGGAAATGGAAGATTTGTATATATGTATAAAATGTCAAAGAGAAAAATTCATTAATAAATAAAATGGGGGAAAATGACACTTTTGCTGGATACAGTAAAAAAAAAATTATTCAAGTTCCAAGAAAAGTGCATCGACAAATGACATTCAGTTTTCTCACTATAACCAAAGACATGACGTCATTAAAGACTTGAACCATGTGTTGGGTCTGTCTTCATTCCACTCATTCATTTGCTCTTGTAACATTCGTTGTACTATGTCATCTCTATTTAAGTCTTGCATAGAAATTGATGAAAGCAGCTCCAGCTAACAGAAGCTGGATCAGAGGCTCCCGGGCCACTGAGATGCCAGAAGCTGACACCCGAGGCAGAGGCACCACAGAGTGCCGGAGAACCATGAAAACTCAGAGTGCAGAGACTGCTTCACAGACGAGCTCATCACACCACCTTGCTGTCACTCCAAGCGTGACAAACCACACAGTAAGTGGCCAGAAGATTCTCTGTTCTCGAATTGGGCGAGTCATTTTCCACAAGCTTAAGTTACCTGGAAGACACCACAGATGGTCCAAGGCAGCTGTATGTCTTCCCTTGCTCTGGATCAGAACTGAAAAGGGATAGGCACACGCAATGGAGCTTATAGTTCCTTGGCAAACTTGGAATACTGCTAGGAGGATCCAATGAACCCCAAGAGCCTGAGAAAAAATGAATACCCACTATTAGTGCCCACAACGTGTCAAGCATCGTGCCATGTGGGCCTGGGCCAAGTTTTTCTGCCAGGAGTCCTCCATGACTAGCTAAACTGGGTTGCCAGGTCAATAACACCAAAAGGGAGTCCTTTGGTTTCATGGTTTTATTCATAAATTTGAACATGTTGAGGTCTTCTGATCTGTCTTTCTGTTATGGCTGCTCACACTTCTTTGCTGGTACAAATACTCGCTCCATCATGTGCTTGCTACAGAGCAGCCTGCCAAACAGGCCACGTGTTCCATCCGCATCAGACGATGGGGTCTTCAAACTCTCAAAACTTCTTTCAAACTTGTTTTATTTACATGGAATATAGCTCGCTCTCGCTCGCTCTCTCTATCTATCTATCTCTGAGAGAGAGAGAGAGAGAGAGAGAAGAAGAACAGGAACAGGGAAGATGGACATTAAATTCTAAATGTAAATTGCTAAAATAAATCAACCTTCCTTTGAACTCAGAAACTTGAGGCCTGCACACCGTAAGAACTGCTGAAAATTTTAACAGTTGGCTGAAGTCCTTAATGCAGCTGCAAGGAAGCAAAACTGCGAACAACCTTTTCATGATAAACCTGGCAGAATAAATAAAGCCATAGAATAAAACACAGTGCCATAAATGGGTATATGGACCATTCCAGGAATCTCTGCTTATCTTACAGGCAGTATTCTATGTCAGGAAACAATGTTTAGCAAAATCTCTTTCAAATACAACAGTAAATGCAGAAATTTTTGCAATTGGGTTGCTTGTAAGAGTCAAATCTGTTGGGGAAGGCCTCTATTCTTCTATTTTAGTATTTGACCTTAGTTTATTTTAAATTAATTTACAATCTAAACAGGTTTCTGATTAGGATTCACCATCTTTATTATGTTACCTGTCCTGAGGTGATCATCTCCGTTCCTCCAACCCAAATCTGACCTGTGAGCCAGTCCAGTCGGTCTTTTTGCTCTTTTCCTTTCTTCACTCAGATTAAGTATGCTAGACCTTGGGTTTCTGGTTTCACGCAGCTACTTCTGAACTCTGGACCTTCCAGTTTGTTGTTTCCTAGATCCAAACTCTGCCCTCCTCTGGTTCAGTTTATACAGAGATTTTCCTCTGATCACTGATTCTGCTCCAAGAGTTCTATCTTAGCACCGTATACTGACATCACTCAGATCCCTGCTCTCCTGGTAACTGTTCTATTGCTGCATTTTCCACCTCCTTTTTCTGACTCCCTCACTGAATGCAGCTGTTAGAGATGAGGAAGAATGTGTTCCACAGAGAATCTGGCTCAGTGCAGATACTCCGTAATAGTGGATAGGACAGGAATGTGAACACAAGGGCAACGGGGTTTGTGTGCAGAGTACTTGTTTTTGCCAAGTGGAAAGAACTACTGCCCCCAAACCAAGGGCTATTGAAAACCGAAGAAAACCACATCTATGGGAATGAAGGTAAGGTCACTAATTACCACAAGAATATGAGCTTGTGAAAAAAAAAATTAGACTCCAGTGTGGATGGTTTGTTAACCCAATTGGTGGTTAAGGTACATTGATATCATATGATGTCTGCCAGTGAGTGATGAACAAGCAGTCAGAGGCAGGCAGAGTCCATGACTTGCCCCCAGTCAAGAGACAACTGCCTAGAATCAGTATGTTCCAATAGGAATGAGCAGAATTGAGCCAGGGAGCATGAGACCACATCAAACCGAGATAGTGTGTTCCTAATAATTCACTATCTGCCATCACCTGGGTTAACCCACTGTTTGAGTGCTGAGCGGTCAGCTGCCTGCAGCAGTAGAGCACTGAGGCAAATAAAGGGTGACCCAGCAGTATCACAGTCCCGATAAGAGCTTCCCGGCCCCTTTCTGCAGAGTTCTTTGTCCTCTGTTTTGGATTAATCTATTTATGTTTAAACAGGTAGTTAACTAATTCATGTATTATTATCTGTAAAATCAAGTAAATGAATATTTAGTCCATCAAGGAAAGAAAGCTAGAAAACAGAGATTGACATGCCAGTTCTTCGGAAGGCAAGAAAAGCCAAAGCGACAAGAAAGACCTCATAAAGATTACCTTCTGGATAGAATCCTGACCCAACAGATATTTTACCTTTTTAATTTTTGTATTTATTAAAATTCAATATTTCATATGTCCTTCTGTGGGCTGGAGAGGTGGCTCAGGGGTTAAGCCTCCGCCTTGGTGGCGGAAGGTCCTGAGTTCGGATCCCAGATCCCACGTATAGACGCCAGGCGGAAGCGGGGGCGGCCTGCGCTTCTGGTCCTGGTAGGGCGGAGCCTGTGAATCCCGGGGGAGAAGGAGGTGGAGGCGTCCATGGTGGTTCACGAATTCGTCCGTGGTTCTACATATGCACAGACACACACACACACACACACACGAGCGCGCGCGAACACACGCACATGCGCACAGTTGAATAAATAATAATAAAAAAAATTCATATGTCCTTCTGTGAGTTTCAGCAAATCTCGAATTAAAACTTTATAATCAGTGCCACATTCAGGATCCAGCAAAAATGAACTTTTATAATGGACATGCATATTTGGGGGTAAACCTTACATAATTATGGCGCATTTGCAGCTGGCTTTGGTTAGTAAGAACATGGTTCTTCTTTCACACTGTGCATCACTCCTTTCCACGGGAAGCTAGTCTCATTCAAAAACCTAGACGCTTTCATAAAAACAAAATGCAAGACAGTCACAGTGATTAAGAAAGGAACGTGACCACTCAGAGAGTCCTTGGGACTAGTGTGAGCTATAGAGTAAGGGAGGCAAAGTCAACAGCAGTTCTTGAAAAGGATTCTAGTCACTAGTCAAGATTTAGTGTCCCAGGCCAGGGAGCAAAATATGGCTCAGGCTCAGAGATGCAGCCTCTCCTTGGATAGGACAGGTGGGTCATCCTGTAAAGATCCTTGGCTACACGTTGATGTTGTCATCAGTGGGTAGTGGTGGTGGAGATCCATCTTCAGTCAATGAAGATGGATAAATCTAAGAGGAGCACTTGAATTGGCTGGTATATTTGGGATTGCAAGAATGCATGGACTCCTCTAGGGTCTGCTGCAGGTAATAACAGGATCTTATGATTGGATAGTTGGTGGATGATGCTAGCTATCTTTGCATATTTAAAGAAAGGTAATCCAGTCATCTAGGGAACTGACAAATGTCCATTCTACGTTTCTCCATGGGCTGTGTGTTCAATTTTGGGTGATATGATACCTAAAAGATAGGATCCCTTTTCTCAAAGCACTCAGAGCCAACTAGAGGAGATAGGTTTAGACACAATTCCAATGCACACTGTGAAGGTAAACCATGGAAACACAGGTGACGATATATTCTCATTTCATTACTCCTTAGCAAACATTTAGTCAGCACATACTATTTGGTAGTGATTGTGCTAAGCAATTTATAGACGTCATCTTAGGAACTCTGAGAGAAATACTATTAGGATTTTTACAAAGTTGAAAGAACAACTTTGTATATAAGAGCAAAGGAACATGAGATGTAATTGTTAGAAAGGAACGAAGCACAAATTAGACTCGGAATTAAAACTGAGGATGTCTTTTGTGAGCAAATACAAAATAAAAGTTTTAATAATTAGAGAAATGCCAAACTATATTAGTGTTCAGCAGCATTAAGTGCACTGGACATTGACAGTCTGAGACTTCTAGAAGTGTACTATGCAGTGGGGGAATAACACAGTGGGAATAACTTTCAAACACTGAGAAGGTGGAGCAGAGACCAGGGCATTACAGAAAAATATAATTTAGCTTGGCATGAGACTATGTCGACATTTGGAATTGTCTAATACTGTAGACGCCAGAAAGGCTGAAGGATGAACATCTGCTCCAGGTATGTGACTCAACCTCACCTCTTCTCTGACACTAAAATTTGAAAAATTCAGACTCATTCTCCAGCTAACACTTACATGCCAAGGTCCCCCTTCTTGGCTTCTTACTATCTTCTGTCCCTCACTCTCTTCATTGAATATGTTTGCTTTCGTGATCACTGTAACCCCACATTCTTTACTGAGTCCGAAATCTGCAACTTGAATAAAGAAAATATAAAGAATTGAATCAGATCAAGGCCTCAGAAAACTTACAGAAGGCTGAAAGTATTTAGTGGTGATTTAAAACAAAGAAGTTCCTTGAACCTGAGTGGTATGGGCTTGTTTCTGATCACCTGCAAGGGAAATACAGTCATCTGGGTTTCCAGGGAACACCATCCATGACACTCTAACCATTTATATGTCATTTTTCAATTTTAAACTCTCACACCCAGTTTATGGATATTTGTAAAGACTTCACACATAATTCTCAATCTCAGCATTATAAAAAAAAAAAAGTAGTAGTACAGCTGGCTTACTAAGCAGAGAGGAGAGCTGTGTTAATGTGGGGAATGGAAGAAGAAACTAACGTCCTCATTACACGGAAGGAAAGCCAAAAGGAATTTAGCCCTGTTTCATAATGGAAGGAACTTTTGAAACTCTGGAGGTTCATGCCACTTAAAGTTGTACAAATGATCAGAAAAGGAAATAACTGGGAGCTCACAAAGGAAGAAATAGCTACAGACCCAAATTGCAAGGAAAGAAGGTGATTTCATCAAGAGCTGTAGTGAATACTCTACCTAGGCAATTTCACATAATTCACATTAGTAATGACACTTCCTATATCTAGCCAATCTTGGTTAGGGAAGCTAACTGATTGCCACTCCTAAAAAATGAACTTGATTGTCCTAAACCATTAATATATTTCACCTAATTCGTCCTAATTTTAGATTAAGGCATTAGGAAGTAATGTAGCTTAGTCCAACAACACACCAAACTTCCGCTCAGGATTCTGGAAAATAATCTTTCATTCTTGTGAGAGGTCCCCTTTAATTGACAATAAGGTGCAAAGATGCTGTTCGGCAAAATGCTAGAGACATCTCTTCCGTCTTGAAGAGAACCAGTGTGAGGGCAAAAATAACACATGGAATCTCTGGGAAACAGAGTCAAACTCCTGGTGATGTTTTTATTGTTAAGCTGTGTCAAACTGTATCTGAAGCTACAAAAAAACCCTTTAATACAAACAACCTTTAATGCTTTTCTGATCATCTACTCAATATTCCTTATCTTCTCTGATGAGTAGCAATTTTATCCATTGATAAATGATTGCATTTCTAGCCTCCCAGTACTTGGATGAGAATTGGCCAATGACTTTTAAGTAGATGTGCTATGCAGAACCTACGAGATTTCTTTAAGGATCCTGATGTGACTATAGCATGTAGTACTAACTTTGCCCTTTACCCCTTCCCATTATGTGGAATGAGCAGCACTAGCAGCAAGCAGGTGAAGCCTTCGTAATGGAAACCACGAGGGAAAAGAAAAATCTCGGAGTCTGGATCCCTCATGGGTCCCTCATGGAAAGGTGGCATATGCTCAGTCTACATCCACCTATGAGAATAAATGGTTATGTAGGTGAGTCACCCTTCTGTATTTTCCATTACACCCAGTAAACCTCTTAACCACTACAGTTGGGCTTTCTGTAATTTTCAAAATGAAAAAGTCCCAATAGACAAACTTAAAGTAAAAGTTCTCTTCTCTGGGGGTGTGGTGATTAGTATTCATTTTCAACCTGACAGGATCTGAAATCACTTCTGAGAAAAACCTCTGGGCAAGTTTGTAAGGGATCATTTGGGTTAAATTAACCTTTGAACATGCCTATGAGGGATGATCCTTATTAGATTCATTGAAGTGGGGAAATCCACCCTAAAAAAGGATAGCACGATTTCCTGGACTTGAGACCTGAATTTCACAATAAAGCTTAACACTAGCATTCATCACTGTCTGCTTCCTGACTGTGGATGTAATGCGACCAGTTGCTTCAAGATTCTGGGACTTCCCTTTCATAATGGACTGTAATCAAAATAACCCCCTCCCAAGTTGCTTTCATCCGGGTGTTTTATCACAACAGGCAATGTAGCTAAGACAAGAGGTAACTGATTGGGGATGGGAAGATAAATGGATTTTTATTCCTTCCTACAAGCAATGCATTATCTTATCTTATGAAAATTTTGATGCAAGGAATAAAATTGGAGAAAATTCAATCAGGTGTGAAGAATACCTAAACTAAGGAGCAAAATCATCAAAATATGTTATTCATAGTAGATCTGAGGCTCCCACAAAGAGGATAGTAATGTTTCATGGGAATCCTACACCATTTTCTAAAAGCAACTTCAAATAATGGATGGGAATACCACAAGACATTTACGTATATATTGTGCACACATAAACATCTCAGACTTTAGTCTTGTAAGTGACTTAAATAATGCAGGGCAATATTCACAAGCTATTATTAAAAGAAAGAAGTGGAATATCTAATATCATATTTAATAGAAATGCCTTCAGCACTGAATTAAAAATTTATAGGGAATTTCACAAAATACTGGATGTAGTTTTCCTGCATCATAAATCAGAAAAAAGCAATATATTTTATTATAAATGCTTTGAAATATTTTAATTAAAAATAAAGGGGAACATTGATAATGTAGATATTAGGGTACACCACTTGATGTTGACTGTGCTGAGACTAGAGCAGAACTCAGAGTCACAATAACTGCAATATCCTGACTCTAGGATAAAAATGCATTTGCCATACAGTCCTTTCCAGTGTCATATTCTCTGTGTTTGGAGAAAATCTGTTGAAGTGTTCCACATGCTCTAAATAGACACACATGATTGGAACATGAAAACCAGCTTCTATGAGTGGCCTCAAGACTGAAGTATTCATGTTTTTTTCCAAGTTTTTTCCATCTCCATGGACCAAGAACATACCTAGGAAAGTGAAGTTGAGGAAATAGAATAGTACATGCTAGGGTGTGAGGCAGCATTTTCTCAGAGCCCTTCTGTACATGCAGGTGAAAACAAAGCTGGCTTTGTGTCAGTTTTATAACTCTGGTATCTTTTTAATCCAGAAGGTTGTCTGGGATCATAAAACACTTTCAAGAGAGAAAATGAAAAAGGTACAAAGTTGATAAAGTATGTCTCACGTTGGCATCAGTAAATACAATAAACGCCACATTAGAACTATAAGATGAAAGAAGCCTTTGAAATGAACTAGCCGATTAGTGTATTTTTGAAATGTTTTCATTTGTTTTTTTATTCTTTGATGATTTCATACATGAATACAATGCATTTTTGTCACTTTCACCCCTAAATACCAAATCTCATCCCCATCCTCTTTCCAACTGCATATTCTCTCCTTTACAGCTTATCTCCCTCCTTTCCTGTAAATTTGTGCATAGGGTCCACTGTGTTTCATGTGGGATGCCTGTACTAGAGCATTTGTTGTGGTATGAATGATCAGAGGATAATGCATTAAGGAAAAAAGGCATCTCTTCTGTCTAGCATCAATCCTCAATGGTCTCTCAAGGAAGTTCAGTGTCTCTTGAAACCTTCCCTCTTCCATGGGTTGATGTTGATAGGTCAAATATTTTACAGCTCTTGTGGAAGTGGGCATTGCAGTGAGTTCTTGGGTTCATCAGCCCCGTCATTGTCAAAGGATACTCTTTGGCAGCACCCCTCCCCACCTTCAGGATCATTCATTCTTGCCGCCTTCACCTTCACAAGTTTCCCTGAGCCTTGGAATAGGCCATGAAGTTGATGTCCTGTTTAGGTCCACAGTCACTTATATCCTCTGTACTTTGACCAGTTTTCACTCTCTGCATTGAACACCTCCCATTACCAAAGGGTGTTTTTGTTTAAGTGCTGAAAGCTCCTCCAATTAATGGGTATAATAAGTATTTAGATAATAGTTTGTTATCAAATATTTATAAAAAAATCTTATTGTGTGTTCCTCTTCAGCCAATGATCAGAAGCACCTTAGGGCAGTTTCTGTTCTGGCTTTTAAATTTCATTCATTTATTTATTTATTTATTTATCTGTTTGTTTGTGTGTGTGTGTGTGTGTGTGTGTGTGTGTGTGTGTGTGTGTGTGTGTGTGTCAGAGGGCACTGTGTGTCCTTGTGGAGGACCAAGGGTGACTTCGGGAATCATAGATTGCGTCTTCTTCCTTTATACTTTGCTCTGGGATTTTTCAGACTCTGCCCACCAAGGCAGGAAGTGCAGGCCACATTTTCTGCCTGGAGTTTTTAATGTGGGACCTGGGATCTGAACTCAGGACCTTCTGCTTGAGAGGCAGAGGCTTAACCCCTTAGCCATCTCTCTAGCCCCTAATTGGCTTTTAAAGACATAAAGTCTTGATCATAAAAGAGAAAAATACCAGGTGAAAGGTAAATATTCGGGTTGCATAAATTAGACATTAAGTGGCCCTTCTCAGAACTTCAGTGCATAGTATTAAAATGAGCTAACTGAATATATAGTTGTTGTTAAAACTTAAGAACGATAGATGGAATGCAGTAGTAATATAATAGTTCTGCTCATTAATAGATTCAATCTCTTGTCTGCATGAGTGGATGCAATCTAACACAGAGGTGTTTTAAAAGACAAAGGGCAACCACTGGCCATTCCAGTCTCTGCTGAAGCTTTTTTTTGGGGGGGGAGGGGTCAGTCACACAGCTTGTCACAGCAGTCCAAGATCAAGAAGTTCAGCAATTATCTTTCAACCTTTCTTTTCTCTCTGGCCTTTTTCTTCTTTCTCAAGTAATAATAATAGTAATTATGTTCAGATGCTAACTGCTCATTTTCACTTGTGGGACAATGCTCATGATGTTTCTGGGCATTCATTTATTTGCTTTTTTTTTTAAAGTTGACATGGGCATTGACTTATTTTCAGACATTTTATTTGTCACAGCAAAAAACAAATGAGAACAATAAAGGAAATCTCTGTTTAGCTCATTCATTTCTGTATCTAAACATTCAGTAATCATTTACAAGTAGACTGAATTCCCTCAACTCCATCCATTTTACTTCATTATTTTTCTGTTTTTATTTGTACATAGTAACTATTTAAAATAATTGTTTTATTTTTCATTGTAATATATGTATAAAAGCTACTCTGATAATATTTATTCCCTCCATTGTCCGCACTTTTCCCTTCCTCTCCTCTACTGATCTGCTTCTTATTTCATAATAGCTCCTCTTTCCTTCATTCTCCTTTGATCTTATTTTATTTAATATTATGATCCACTAGTTCCATCTATTTTCTTATAAAAGATATAATGTTCTCCTCGATGGCTGAGTATCCTTCGTTGAGGGGTCGTAGAAGATAACTCAATAAGTAACATGCTTATTTTGCAAGTATAAAGACTTGAGTTCAATCAGCAGAAAACAGGTTTAAAGAAATAAAAAGCCAGACATTGAGAGACACATTCATAATCCCAGTATCAGAAGGCAGAGACAGACAGATCCCTAGGTTCATAACCAGCCTTCATAGCCTACTTGGTGAGTTCCAGGCCAGAGACTGCTTTAAACAACAAAGTAGATGGAACCCCTTAGAAACAAGACTCGATGTTGTCTTTTAGCTTCCTGCAAATATATATGTATTATTATGAGTAATATGAGTAATAAATGCATGTGAGGAGTTTGGTCCTCTCTACTCTCATGTTAGAAACTATGATGACAAATACTTAAATATTTTCAAGTTAAAGATTCTTTGCACACAGCTGTAACTTTCCTATAGGTTATTCTTTTAGTGTTTCATACATGAACACATTGAATTTATGATAGTTTCATGCCTTAATTCCCAGTTCCATCTTCCTTCCCTTTCACACCACAACTCTGCCAAGTTTATTCCTATTATCTTTTTTTTTTTTTTTTTTTTGTATGAGTGGCCCACTGGGTTCAATTTGGGTTGGCTTTGATGGCATGTGCCTGAGCATTTGCCAGCATGTGAATCACATATCAGTGGGTATACCACTGAGGAAAGAAATAAAGTCTTGATCATAAGAGAAAAATACCAGGTGAAAGGTAACGGGAACAATTCTTTCACCCACTCAATTCACTGAACGCTTGCCAGAGAACTAGCACATAGGAAGGAAGAAGTTCCTTCTATCTTCAGGCCAGTTGTCGTGCACACCTCTTGAAATGAGCACCTCACTGTGCTGAATGCCTTTCAGATAATAGCCCCTAAATACAACCAAGCAATATCACTGATGCTCAACTCCAGAAACAGGAATCCATCTGTGATCAGTAGTTGCAGGTAGGTGTTAGCTTGACAACTGAAGACCGAAGCTCCAGGCACACTTGTAAAGAATTAGTAGCAGAGTTAATCCCTGAGAAAGCTTGCTGGAGATTGGTTAGCTGATGGGTAAGGCCCAGCCCTTGATGGGTGAGACTAGTCTTTAGCTAAGTGAATAAGGTAGAGGGAGCTGGTTAAGTGAGTTAGCATTTTTCAACATACCTGGACAGACATGCTTACCTCTTGCTCAGCAATTCTCTGGATATGGTGCAGCTAGTTCCCTTGACCCTGGTTTTGGCATGCACTCTCCTGCCAAATTTGACTAAGAAATGTAATAAGACAATTGTAAGCCAGAAATAAATTCCTTGTTCCCCCATAACCATTTTGTTATGAATTTATCAGTAACAGGCAGAGTAACTGTGACACCATCTATGCCAGAAATCATCACAGTTGTATTTATTCTGAATTGTCTAATGGTTCCCAGTGTCATCTCTTAGAAGATTTATTGACACTTTAATTTTACCAGATGTATTTTTACCTTTTCCTGAGATTTTGAAATCAGGTCTGAGATGAAACTGCACTATAATGTCGGTGAGTCTGGGAAGAATGATTTGTGTCTATATGCGTGTACTGACATGGCAGAGGCTTTAGGCAGAATGCAAATTCCCTTTCTATCACAGAAGGTGACATTTTACCACATTCCTTTGTAGTTCAGAAACTTAATTTTGCTATAATTTTAAGGGCCCCTATTCCATGAAAATATCTTTTCCTTCAAACTATACCTAATTTTCTTTCAAAAAGAAAGTGAGATCTGAGCCAGGATAAAGGGAAATTAAGAAATAAGTACCAGACTGGGGAGATGGTTCAATAGGTTAAAAAAAAGAAGTGCTTGTATTGCGACTTAATGACCTGGGTTTGTTCCCCAGAACCAATGGGTTTGTTTGTTTGCTTGTCCATTTGTTTGTTTTAAAGCTGGATATAGGGAGCTGGAGAGATGGCTCAGGGGTCAAGAGTCTGCCTTGCAAACAGAAGTATGTGAGTTCAGATCTCAAATCCCACATAAAAATGCTGGGTAGAAATGACAGTGGCCTGAATTTCCAGCTCTGGAAGACAGAGCTGGAAACCACCAGAGCGAAGCAATAAGGAGATAGAATAATCAAGAATGATTTCTGAAGTCACCCTTGGCCCTCCACAGACACACATACTCAAGTATCCTCTTCTATACCAACACCCATAACTCTGTACACATGTACACACCTACACATGTAAAAAAAAAATAAAGTCAGACATGGTGGTATGCATCTATTATCTCAGCATTCTTATAGTGAGATGGGAAGTGGAGACAGAATTGGCTAGAAATTCACAGACCAGTTAGTTTCGAGTGTACTGTAGAAAAAAAAATAAGACCCTGCTTCAAGGTGAATGCTGTTTTTGCAGTTTGCTGCTTGTTCTACTTCCATGATAGATGTAACCTGAACCACCTCCAGCTTCTGCCAGTCAGTCAGTCATTTTCTGCCATAACGGACTGTATCTCTCCTTTGGAACTGTAAGCCAAATATTCTTTTTTCCCCTTAAGTTCCTTGAGTCTGAGTGTTGTCTCACAGCAACAGAGAAGAATAACTGCAACAGAAATTGGTACTAAGAAATGGTATGTTGCTGTGAGTCTGAGGATATGATCTGAGAGAATTTGGTACCAAGAAGTATGGACATTGGTCTGATGTGGCTGATGTGTCTTTAGAGCTGTTTAGTGGAAGAGATATAGAGAATTTTGCAATGTTGACCTGGGAAACTTTTGCATCTTGGAGATGGGACCTAAAATACTACTCTTGTAAAAACTTGAAAGATAAATCCTGCAGGAAAAGCAGATAGTGGGAGCTCAGCTTATGATGATCCAAAGAGGAACAGAAACTGTGCTAGGAACTGGACTATATAAGTTGGAGTGAAACTTTGGCAGAGAGTTTAGCCAAGTTTGGTCCTTGTCTTGAAAGTTTACCTGAAGTTAAATTCAAGTGTTTGGCAAAAGAAGTTTCAATGCAATGTAGTCTTCACAATGTGCCATGGCTATTGTTTGGCACTCTTGTTTAGATTTATGATGAAAAAGAGCATGGAATCAGACAGAAAGAAATAAAAAACATAAAATTCAATAAGGAAAAATATGAGGGCAGACTTAAACGGAGACTCAACCAGGAAACTGCAGGCAACAAAATGCCAGTGATTGTTAAAGAGATTAACACCATTAGTGAACAAAAACCTGTTCTTCATTTGGACAATAGACAAGACTGCACCCTGAAGGAAAGATCCTCAACGAAGACTCACACTCAAAATAACGGGAATTCTTTTGGAAGTAAAAAGCCAATGATCAGAGCTCCAAGGGAACTGTTGTTCTTAAAAAAAAAAAAAAAAAAAAAAAAAAAAAAAAAAAAAAGGTTTTTCCCTGGTGTCATCACAGAAAAACTGAAACCAGCAGTGATCCAAGAATGTCTATCTCCAGTCCAAAGTTATAGCTGAAACTGTCAATGACACCCGCGTGGTACTGGTTTTAGAGCCATGAAAGATGCAGAATAAAGAGTATGTGGATCCATGATTTCAGAGGTGGCTGAAACCTAGCAGTGTGTGGCAGGATTGAAAATTTTGCAAAGAGGTACAGGAAGGCATTTCACACCCTGGAATTGAAACCTGGATTGCTGTTGAGATGTTTGGATGTTAAAGATGCCAGAACTAACTTGGGACTTCTACAAAGGAGAATTTATATACCATGGAAGGAGCTAGCACAAGAGGATAATTTGTTTCATGGGTAGCTTTGCTGGAGGAGTAGAAACAAAATCCTTTGGAACTGAAATTATTTCAACAAGAGGTTCATATGCTGGATTGGAGCTATAAGAGTTGGAGTTTGTCCTGTTAGTTTTCAGTTTTGTTGTGGGCTGATCTTTCCTGCATATGCTCCATCCCTCCCTCTTGGAGTAAGAATGTTTATTCTGTGCCATTGTATATTGGAAGTATGTGACTTGCTTTTTTATTTTACAGGATGGTTTATGAGATTGACTTGAGTTTCAAAGAGACTTTAGGCTTTTGAACTGTGTTGACACTACTGATGTAATATATGGGAATTTTTAAAGTTGAACTGACTACAGTTTACATAATGAGTGGCCACAAGTCTATGGGAACCAAGAGGTGCAGTGTCATAGGTTGAATGTGAGTTATTTCCAACAGGTTCATGTGTTCACATCCCAGATACTGTTAGTTTGGGAGAAGGACATGGCCCCTACAGAAGGCAGATCTTTGCTAGAAGAAAGCACATCACAGGGTGCAGTTTGCTGCTTTCTCTCTCTGCTTCCATGATAGATGTGACCTGAGCTACCTTTAGCTTCTGCAAGCCACCCATGCCTTCTCTGCCATAACCGACTGTATCTCCTTTCTGTAACAGCAAGCAAAATAAATCTCTTTTCCCCCTCTAAAAGAAAAAAGGAAAAAGAAGATGAATATTGGCTCAGCAAATAAGATGCCTGCTTACTAACCTGGTAACCTGAATTTAATTCCAGGAAGCTCAACTGGTAAAAGGAGAAAATTGACTTCTGAAAGTCAACCTTTGACCTCTACCTATCATTTACCATGGCATGCATATTCTCTCTCTCATTCTTTCTCTCTGTATATAAATAAAATGTTTTTAAAAAGAAGGCTAAAAGCAAGGACCAATTCCCTAAAATTGTCCCCTGGCTTCGCATCATGTTTTTGTTTTCCATAAATAATGTTATGCTCTTTTAGACTTTGCCCACAGAATGACCTAAGAGAGACAGATAGGTTCTGTCTGAGCTCTACAGAAATTTGAAGCATTCTATATGAAAGAGAGAGATTCATTAAGGTTTAGCTGAAACCTGCAAGAGTTGGGTTAAGGCATTCGAAGGTAAAGAAAAGCAGTAAGCAGCTGCCAGAGGAGACTCTCCAATCAGACGAGCATTTAGGAGGGTCATTTGGACAGCCCAGCAAGTCATGGAGAGAAGTTCAGGGATGTCACTTCAGTAAGTTTCACCAGTTGGGGGTGGCTTTTTGTTATAGCTACCACTGAGTCACTCGTGATCCTGTAAGCACCCCTCAGCTATACTCCTGAAAGTAATCCCAGTGGACTTACTGGTTCATCAAGTTGAACTTTAGCATAATCTAACTATTATTTTGGAGTGTGGTGAATCCCAATCTAAGGTCATTAGATGTTTATGTGGTGCCTTCCTAGGAAAAGTTTTATACAATAGCTCCACACACATAAAATAAACTTTTGAAATTAAAAAAATAAGAGAAGTAAATCCATAGTATTGTGGTTAACAGAAAAGGTAAATTCTGTGGAAGATAGTCATGGAATCATATATATGACATCTACACTTGGAAAGTATTTGTATATTGCAACAATCACAGGAATAGAAGCCATCTAGAACATCTAGTTACTACCTGTGTACAAGTAATCTTTGCAAACATCATTCCTTAAAATAAGGAGAATCAAAATATCTGTCCCATGGAATTTTTGGAAGGCATGAATTATGTGGAATAATTCCCTAGCATGCACAAGTTCCTGGATTTCATCCTCAACTCAAAACAAAAAGTTAAGTAAATGATGTAATACAATGAAGTGTAGGGTACATCATTATCAGTTCTGCTCTTTTCCTTGAATTAACTTTTTGAAGTAGAGGATTGTTACATTATATTACAATTTAAACAGCTGTGTTTCTTGTTCCCCAAAGTCACTTGTGACTGTCAGCCATTATTTTAAATAAGTACTTCTTTAGAAAATTCACATCAATTTTAAATGCCCAAATTGTTTTAGCCAAAAAACATATAAAGACTATTTTTGAAATTATGCATTTAGACCTTAGACTAAAGATCTGGCTAAAAACAAAGGTAAATGAACTATTTGCACTGTTGCTGCAGTAAGAATGGGCAGACACTATCAACCTAAATCTTTACTAAGTCATAAATGAGTCATAAATGAGCTTTAGAGCCATGCCCACAAAGGAATTGCAGGAAAACAATTCCTCTGTAAAGGGTGGTTCTTTGCATGATTTTTGTTTCTCTATGGTCCTATGAGAAAGCCAGAGAACTGACACTATGGTTATGTTCCTAATTGAAGCCACAAGATTAATAATGACTACATGTAGACTTACAACGATCGTTACAGTTTTAAGGAATGCAAAAGTAAGTTTATGCCAGTAGTTGAACTAAAAAGACACCAGAAATAAATTGTGAAAAGAAAAGAGGCAAAAAGAATAAGAGAGAGAAAGAGAAGCAGGGGGAATGGAAGTGTCATAGTTAAGCACAGGTGTCAACTTGTGACTGCTGAGGTTTGAGTTCTGGGCACATTTGTGGAGAATTAGTGGTTGTGTTAAACCCAGAGCAAACCTGAAAGAGACTGTCTAGTTGATGGGACAGACCCAGCCCATGGTGGGTGGGACTAGATCCTGAGCAGGTGGATAAAATACAGAGAGCCAGTTGAGAGAGTTGGCATCCTTCTGTACACTTGGCCAGTCATGCTGCTCTGGCAAGTAAAGATCGTCCCTCTCTCAGTCATTATGTGGTAATGGTGTGGCCAGTTCCCTCAGCCCTAGTGTTAGTGTGTGCTCTCCCATCAAGCTGGATTGAGAACTGAAATTAGTAATCATAAGTGAAAATAAATCCCTTATTCCCTTAAGCCATTTGGTGGTGATTTATCAGCAACCATGCAGGCAAACTGCAACAGAATTGGAAGGAACATTATGGCTTAAAGAAGAGCCGGCTTAGCTGCTCTGAGCTCCAAAAAGTCATAAAGATTCTGGGCAGATACACCCTGGAGAAAAGGGAGAACCAAGTAGACAACATTGCAGGT
Organism: Typhlomys cinereus; assembly: GCA_023101885.1. Taxonomy (NCBI): domain Eukaryota; kingdom Metazoa; phylum Chordata; class Mammalia; order Rodentia; family Platacanthomyidae; genus Typhlomys; species Typhlomys cinereus. Next base: position 955,824 of record JALPQD010000123.1, read on the forward strand.
CAGGAATTGATAAGACACTAAAGCTGACACAGGTGCTCTCTGATCTATCTGCTGCCTACCATGTCTTCATGAACCACTGGAAACCTGTTCCTTCTTGGAACCACTGTGGCACCCACACCATGGGAATGGGGATGCACAGTGACTGCTCCTTTGGATTAATTGGCTGTGGCTTTCGACAAGCATGATGAAGAGATGAAGAACTCATGCCAGGGTTTGGATCCTGGCTTCACCATTCTCCCTGCAACTTAACCTCTATGAAACCCCCATCCCACCCCCCTGACCAGGGGAGTAGAAACAATTCTCTCATCCAGACTGCCACAAGGCTAAGGGAGATAAAGCATCCTATCTGTGAGGCTCAGTGCCAAGCATCTTGTTATTAAGATAGTTTATTTTAAACTCTTTCCCTGTAGATTTAGCTTTGCAAAAAGCAAGCTTTTAACAGGGCAGATTATTGCCAAGAATAAGTATTTGGATAATTCCATTCATCTTTGCTTCATGCTACGCATTTAATTATTTTGGGTAGTTGGGGAATCAATAAAAATGCCAATGAAGAAGGCAATTTACAAAAATGTTGCTACCACATTTCAAGCATAAACATAGAAGGGCAAGGGGCTGGAGAGGTGGCTCAGGGGTTAAGCCCCTGCCTTGCAGGCGGAAGGTCCTGAGTTCGTATCCTAGACCCCACTATAGACGCCCAGCAGAAGCGCACACACACACGCACAATTGAATAAAAAATAAATAAAAAAGATTAAAAAAGTAGAAGGGCAATTTATATTCTGCTTCCTGAAGAGGATCTGTAAGGTAGCACAAAGACTCTACTGTGACACAGTGGAGTCTTCTTAGGATAGAAGTCAACAGAAGAAAATTAAATTTTGAGTCTCTTTCATGGGACTTCGAGTATTAAAATATGAACTTCCTGCCTTACTTACCAGACAGTTCCTGGCGTCCTTCTCTTCTCTGGACCTTATCTAGAATCTGAGAACTTTGCTCTAAGATCCCAACTTTCTTTCCACTTATCACCTTCTAGGAGTCTCTAGGTAGCATCACTGTCAATGAGTATATGACACTGACACTGACAATGAGTATATGACAAAATTAAAATAATCAACATCTGAATGACTGCTTAATGCCTGGCAGGAGGATCCTTCTATAATCCCTAGGATGGAAACAAAGAATATGACACAAGCACCTCATACCACCAGAGCATAACTCTAGTGGTGTTAATAGGCAAGAACTGAACTCCTGAAGACTGGGGAAAAGCAGGAAATAAAAAGATTTGATGCCTCTAGAAATATTTCCCCTTCTGCTTTGTTGAGAAACACTTAGAAATGATTTGAGTTATTTGAAATGGCTATAGATTGTTGGACTAATTTTTAATGACAGCTGATACGATGGTTAATCTTGTTAACTTAATCAGCTTTAAGGCTGAGAGAGACAGAGAGAGAGAGAGACAGAGAGAGAGACCGAGAGAGAGAGAGAGAGAGCTCTCAGTCGTGTGCACCATAGTGTGTACAAAGATTAGACAACACATTTTGAGAATCAATTCTCTCCTTTCACCATGGCGGTTCCAAATATTGAACTCAAGTGACCAGATTTGGACACACACCCTTTACCCACCGTGCCATCTTATTGGCCCTTTTCTACTGATCCTTCTTCCACGTCCCCTGTCCTGCAACCTGTCTACAATACCTTGAGGAAGCTCTTAATGAGATTACTGAAAGTATCCTAACAATGGCTATATGACCCCCTTTTACTTGGGAAAACCAACTACAAAGGCAAAGAAGTTTCTTTTTCTCATGTCCCTTTAGCTAGACTAATGTCAGTCTGTCACACATGAGCATCAACAGTAGACAGATTGTAGGTTTTTTTTTTACTTTGTTTTGTTTTAATTTTTCTGAGGGATAATTCCTCTCTCTTTTTTTTTCCTTTTGTGTTCCAACCTTTCTTCATGCTTTTGTGTTGAAACAGGATGATGATTAACCACATATTCCTCCTCCTGAATGGCTAATTTTGAAATATAATTTAGATACTGTCTTTCCAAAGCTTCCTTGACCTTGTTCTCTGACCCCACAGCATCAACTACAAAGCCTGTCACATCACAGATCACACTGTACTGAACACATCCATTGAGGCGACTGCTCTCCTCCAGGTCAAGCTGTGTCTCAGGTTCCTCCTCTGCACAGAGCTGGACATACAAAGACCCAACACAAGCTGCTGGCAAGAACAGCACTTCCTGAAACAGCCCTCGAGGACTCGCTTATGGTCCATTTTCCTCCGCTGAATCACAGAGGTGAGGAAATCAGGAAACATCCCTCTCTGGGTTCCCATGGGAACCGAAATAAATGCCGCAACAATTAGAGGAGACATGAATACACTAAAAATATCATTTCACCAAGTAAAAGAATGTCATCATTTCCAATATTCACGATATACCTGCTGCCCTTTCTTTCCTTTAGGGGAGCTTTTTAAGCAATTTACAAAATGATGATTCTTTGCTAATGACACAACTTATTCATAGATCCTAATATCACAGTGTGTGTGTATATGTCTCTGTGTGTGTGTGTGTGTGTGTGTGCGTGTGTGTGTGTGTGTGTGTGTGTGCATGTGTGTACATGCATGTGATTATAAATCACTCCAAGTCTAGGTCTATGATCTTCTCTCATCCTTTGATTTATTCCTTCAGTCAGTTTATACAGAACCCCAACTATAAAAGGGTTAGACATCACATAAGGTTCTGGGAATATGCCACGACTGCTAGAGCCAAGACTGTCTTCCCACATTTCAAGGTGTACAGCCTAAAAGGAGAACTAGGAAGCAGGAGTCCTACCTCCTCTCTCCTTCCTTTGTTACCTGTCAATACCTCTTGCATTTGCATGGCTATCCTCTGGCTTTTGAGTCCCATGCAAACAACACGGAGAGACTATTACATTGTAAAGTCCTCCACTTGATTTCTACACTTCCAAAACTATCCATGAATTTATAACCACATAAACCATCCTGTGGGCAATCAAAACTAAATCAATTCTCTCTTTCCTTCCCTCCTTGGTAGCTCTGTCAAATTCCTCTCTTTTATCTTTTATAATTAAACACAGAATTTAAGCTGCAGTAACCTAGGATGGCAAGTGGCTTTCCTCTAGAAAAATTGCTCCTAGAAAAGTCTTTAAGGGAATAAAATAAATGCTAGCATTTCACTGCAGAGCAACTAATGAAAACACATCTTTAATCACTCCCTTCACACTCTGATCCTTACTCTTACTTAGAAGATGATCCTTTGAATTTTGTTTGAATATGATATTGTCAGAGAGAGGACTAGCTGGGAAAATACATGTTAAACAACTGGGCAACTTAGTATCCAATAGATGTTCAACAGGTAGTAACCATCCCTCTCCCTTCTGTTTATCTCAACAAGAAGAATCCCAAATGGTCCACAAAATCAGGGTGAAACCTTCTCTTTGGAAAGAATAATGCTATTTCCAGCTCACACCTCGGAGCTTGCTAATTTTCAGCTGCTTTCAGATTTGCTAAAGGGGCTGAACCTGCATTTTGTTTAAATATTGAAAAGTTAAATTTCACAAAATAGGACACTTATTACATTAAGAATCAAATGTTTCATGTGGGTCATATTGTTCCAAAAACAAGTGTATAGCAATGAGAAAAGACCCTGAAGATCATTTTTCTAATTTTGTTCATTTCTTTTACTTCCTATGCTTAACAGGAACACAGGTAAGGGTTCTGGGAAATGCCACTGGGTCCTTGCACCTCATCGGAGAGGAGGACCCAGAGGAGAGTTTGGCATGCACATTAAAGGATGTTCCGGGGATGGGAGGGGGAGGCACTGGGGGATGGGGAGGGAAGGGGAAGGGAAGGAGGGCATAGAGGGATAGGGGGTTGGAGGGAGGGGGGGACCGGTGTACCTGTTAAGTTTGTATGAGTGGAAATAAAAAAAAAAAGATTCCAAAAAAAAAAAAAAAAAAGGAAAGAAAATTGAGCTCTGAAGAGAGGAAAGCAATTTGCCTACGGCTATGTAGAGAAATTTCAGCTGAACTAGGATGACACCAGGGTTTCCAACCCCCTAGTGCACTTCAGATGCCTCTCCTTTACAGGTCAGATGTTCTTTGTACAAAGCTGCAGCAAAATACTATCTCTGGGGCCCCATTGAGCACCAAGACAGAGAAGACACATCCTTAGTCTATGAAGAGAGCAAGGTACAGGCAGTATTGTCTTGCTCATACTAAGTTCTCAACTTCCTCATTGGTATTTGGTTTCTTAAACTAATCCATAACTGACCCAAATAAAATTCCAATTTGTGGCGCCAAAAGCAAGACAAGCATGGGTACGGATGGGTAAGGGAAGTGCTATGCAACTCCACATTGTGTTTCTTTTGATGGAGGCCTGGATTTCTCAATAAGTACTTGTTGAATAAATGAATAAATTCTCAATATTTTTCTGGCATTGGCCTGTAATGACATGCTAATGATATCCAGAGATTCCAGCCTTCCCTGCCGAAGTATCATACGCTCTTAATCTGAAAAAAAAATGTGAGAACTAGACAAAATTAAAAGTCGAAAAATAAATGTGCCCCAAATTATGTCTTATATCGCTGTGCCAAATTGATTCATTTTTATTCTTCATTTATCTTTCCTGATGCAATCCAGCTTCCTCATCTTAATGTCTGTCTCAGAAGTTTTATTTTGACAATTTTGAGGTGAAATGTACACAACTCCTCCAATAATGCGGAGGAAGGGAAACTATAATAGAAATGATCATACAAATAAATGTGAACTCATAACTGTGGTGAATAGCATGTAACAGGTGAACATGACTTTCAGCATGTTGGAAGTAATGGTTCGACATAGCTCACATTATTCTCTACACTGGAGCTCAGAGTTCAATTCTAGCTACTACTTAAAATATTAGCTATTTTAAGGCCCTATACAGAAATTCTGCTGCCTCTCCAAATTAAGCTGACTTTTAAAGTCTTATTTTCTTGTGAGCTTAGATGTTTTACAGGGAAAGAGCTGAGTCAAACAAAAGAAAATTAGATTTCTTTCATTAATAGAAGATTGATGAATGCCTGCCATGTGTCGGACATTTGGCTGATGGAGAAGAAACAGAGGACCTGACTTCTGTTCTCTCTCAGCTTCCAGTCTTCTCAGAGAGTGGACAATAAGCACACGCACGTGCCAAAGTATAAACAGAAGTGACAAGAACCATGCAATAGAAGAAATTGTCAAAGAACATAATTTAATTTGAATTAAGTTTCGTAAAAGTTTTTTCTAAAGACTGAAGTATCCATTGGCATTTGCAATATATGTAACAGTTACTAAAACAGATAGCAGCAGTACTGGGGGCAGACACCGAAATCCACCCAAACAGGGTACTCCTTCAAGTCCAGGGACCTTGAGATTACAGCTAAACTAGGAACCAGCATGCTAAGTCAGCATCTGTGGCTTTTTTTTTCAAATTAGGAAATAAGATTGGCTTTTACTTTTCAGATGATTAAAAATAAGAAACATGAACATTACAATGCATTAACACATTGCGAGACATGGGCAAAGTTCTGTGTTCACCAATGAGGTTTCACTGCTCCACGGCCTCATGAAGTCTGGCTGGTTCCCTTCAGCACCTGAATCTGAGTCATTACCATCCAGACACACAAAGTCCATAATATTTACAGTCACAAAAACTAACTTTCCCAATATCTGGATGATAGGAAAATGTATCTTTTGAGAAGATAAAATTGTCAGTGTGAAGATAGATGCTGGCGGCAAGGTTTGCATGTCTGGAGCAGGAGAATGAAATGGGTTTCAGGAAATGTGTTGTCAACATCTGTGACACTATTGGCTGTTCTCTGGCTCCAGGTACCCTTGCATGATTAGTGAGGCACTGCAGAATTGTCCTCTTCTGTGCACTGTAGCCACCCTGCCCATCATTGGTAAACATAGAGATATTTGAGTTCCAATGGTGGCAGCCCTTCTAATTGAAAAATAAACAAAGAACAGATTACCAAGCCTGCCATCTTCTGACTTGGTGGCAAACACCCTGAATCTGATGCCACAAGGGCTTCCAGGACCTCGCTATCACTATTTCTCTCCTTTTGCTTCATGCACAGTTGTCCAAGTCGGTTTTGGTATACAGTCTTTAAAGGTTCTTCCTGCGCTTGTCTTAGGACCCATAGCTCAGAGGCACAGAGTGGGAGTAATAAAAAGCAGGCATGCCTGGTTGTCCGCTTTGGCCACACAGATCTGACAGCTTGCAGAAGCAAGGAAAGGAAGCTTCAAGCAGAAACTGACCCTGCTTCCATCTTTCGTTTCAGGTAGGGAGGAACTCCTACCCTGAATAGTCCAGGCACAGGTGGCAGCCTGCATGGAGACACCAAGGATGGTGAGAGGTTGACATATTTTAGAACATAAAAGTGACTGATGTGGCCAAGGCTGGCAGAGCAAAGAAGAGAAGTAGGTTTAAAGAGGCTGACCCAGATGTTGCCTAGCCACATTAGGATGTTAAACTTTATCACGCATGCTACTGGAAATCCCACAAGGTGCTTAAATTCTAGGATGTGTTTCATACTATTGGGAAATGCAGATTAACAGTTTCTGAAAAGGGGCATGCCAAATATCCCATGCCTCACATTCTCCTCTCCTTATAAAGTACATTCTCCTCCATCAAGAAACAGCATTCATGTTTCCTTCCTGTATCTGGGTGGGCGGTGACTAGAGGTGGCACTGCTTGACTGCCTACATTAGATCAGAGATACGTGTCTTCTACCTGATTTTTGTAGGATACGTATTGTATTAGTTACTTTCTCATTGCCATGACCAAATACTTAACAGGAATGAGTTTAAGAGATGTAGGATTTACTTGGACTCATGGTTGGAGAGTAGAGTTCATTGTGGTGGGGAAGAAACAGCAAGCTTGAGGGTTAAACTTGAGGGATAAGCTTGAGGCTGGGGATGCAGAAGAATGAAGCTGCTTCATTATGTGTATGGTCAGGAAGCAGAGAAAGGCTGTAAACTTCAATTCCTCCCCTTCATTTATTTTCTTGAGCCAGATGCAGCTCTCAAAGGTTCTACAATCTTTCAAAGCAGTGCTGCCAGCTGGAGAATGTGTCCAGAGTCATGAGCTTGTAGGGAACATTCTGCATCCAAACTCTAACCCATGTGCGTGGAAGTCAACCAGCAAGCTACACAAAAGCAGAGATCCCACCTGGAGAGGCCATGTGCACTGCTAGAAATCGATCTTCGACCCCCCACTGAGGCTCCAGAGGACAGCAGAACTGGCCTATAACCTTGTAGGATCACTGATCCTTAAAGCGATTCCAACATGCAACTGTAGGGTCACCTCAAGTCTTCGGATCGTCCTGACTGACACCCAGCTCCTTGTGAAACAGAAAAGCCTTCACTGACCTCTTGAACTAGAAATACATCAAGCACAATAAAACGGTTGATGGTGTTTTATGCTATCTGTTTGCAGGAAGATAGGCTGAGGTTCCCAGTAGTTATCCTAAAGCCAGGGTTTCCTAAAACTCGTCCTTTTCTGTATTTTTAGGATACAAACTGGCAACACTTTCATTTGAGTATTAATATTCAAATGAGTATTTAAAACTCTCTCTAAGCCTTACTTACACAATGGTCCTAATGTCAATTCTATTGCAATAGCTTAGCTTATAAATTCAATTGTTTGGCAAAACCTATAAAGTCATAATATAAACTAACAAGGCATTTGGCGAGTGGATAAGGAAAATGTGGTACATTTATGCAATGGAATAGTGCTTAGCCATCAAAAATGATGAATTAATGAAATTTGCTGGGCAATGGATGGAATTAGAAAAAATCATATTGAGTGAACTATTCCAGACACAGAAAATTAAATACCATATGTACTCCCTAATAGGTGGATCCTAGTACCAAACCCACTCAATGACATATCCAAAGATAAATCTCTGCAATACCTACAGTAATCACAAAGATTATAAGCAGGAAGGAAAAGGAAGGAGGACCCTCTCAGAAATAAGGAGATAGGGGATCATGCTTCAATAGAGAAAATAGGTCACCATCAAGTATTGCAAGTAAATAGCGAACCATCGGGTGAAGCTCACTCTCACTTTCCTTCCTGGTCACTTGCAGCTAGGGAGGTTTGATCTCACCAGTCAGGGAGGGTATAGAGTTTGGCAGATAGATGGTAACCATCCTGCAAATGGGAGTCTGCCCTCCCCAAGGTCTTCTACTCCTTTTCCATATACCTTTGAATCTCCTCTTATAGTAAGATCTTCATTTAAAAAGCCTTTTATCTTTGGTTAGGAGGTGACCTCTAATACCAATCAGGATGGAGGCAAGGGTGGTACAGAAACGGCAAAACTAAAAACAACAAACCATAATTCAGAACACCAAAGACCTTACATTAATCACCTGGAACCAGACCAGCCAAATCTCTTCCCATCCTAAAGCTCGGGGAAACTTGTGGAAGAAGGGGCTGCAAGATTGTAAGAGCCTAAAGATGGAGAGGATCAACGATACACAAGATACTCCACACAAGTTAGGGCCGCAGTAGCCATAATCGGACTTTGCCTGACCTGCACAATGACTGACATGTCAATGACCCCCCAAAATTTAGCATGGATCGCAGGCAGTAGGATCCCCAGAGGTGAGGGATTAACAGTCATAACAGTGTTTTCATGCTAAAGGGGAGCCCAAGAAAGGGCTTTGGGCTATACCACGGAATCCTTACACCTCACTAGGGTGGAGGACTCTGAGGGAAGTTTGGCATTCACACAAAAGGATGAAAGGGGGGAAGCTGGATGGGAGGGGGTGAAAGGAAAGGAAAAGGAGGGCAGTGTCCAAGGGGGACTGGGGAAGGGTGGAGGGAGGGAGAGGACAGAGTACCTATTGAGCTTGTATGATTGGGGAAATAGATAGATAGATGATAGATAGATAGATAGATAGATAGATAGATAGATAGATAGATAGATAGATAGATAGATAGATAGATAGATAATGCATAATTTATTTCTTTTCTTTTCAGGCTGTTGATGTTTTAAGAAGGGACTAAGAAAAATATGCTAATAAAAAAATCAGGATTCTTGCTGCTAGAACACTAAGAAGGAAATGAATATTATGCGCTAGTTTTACCTAGCTACAAGAAAACTCTAGGTAGAAATGAACACCTGTTCACAACCCTTTCTCACAAACGCGGCATGATTCACAGCTCAGTGTGAAGATTTGCTCATGATTCTGCTTTCTTAGTCATCGTGACTTGTTTTCATGGAAACAGGTCCCTAACAAGATAGTAGGAAGTTGACATCAAGTTTAAGGCTTCCCCAGTACTTCAAGGGGAAGGAATATCTCTGTGGGTTTCTTTTGCTGACCATAAGACCTGCTAATCATCCACAGCCCCCGCCACCCTTCTCATCCTGAGACCACAAGCAGGAAAAGGAAGGCAGCGAATTGTCTCTGTTTTGCTGCCTTCTTCAGACTCCTTATTCACATGGGGTATGATTCCTGGCATGGTCCTTTACACAGCAGGAGAGAATCATCGCTCTGGAAGGTGAGGACAGTTAACTCTGTTTTGGATCAGATTCTTTGCTGCTCAATGAAGTGCTGTCATTGAAATACAATCCCAAATCATCAGATCAAAAACTCATTGATTCCAATTTGCTTCTGAAATGCTGTTTTCATGAAATAACTTGTGGCATCAGGGATTTTGTCTTGTTTAGAAGATAAGTGTGGAGTTGTTACAGAAAGATGAGGTATGGATAGTTTTAAATGCCCAAAGAAACACTTTAAAAGAAAAAAAATCCAACTGATCATTTGCATTTCAGAGCTTTTATAGATGCCAGGTCAACTTGCTGAGCACTATGCACAGGGTATTGCCTAAACCCCACCCCTCACCCTAAACAGCCCAATAAAGGTGAAAAGAAAATGTCACAGTTTTATAGATGAAGAAACTGAGGCTCAGAGAGGCAACTTGCACATGGATCACACTGTTGAGTGATGGCAAAGCTGAAATCCAACCCCAAGCAAACAGCCCCAAAGCCAACAGTCAGAGAACTGCTTTTGGCTCTGATGTGGAGCCAAACTCGAGGACCGATGGCTAAGGTTTCCAGCTTTTATTCAGTTCTAATCAGCAGCAGATCGCTCACATCCAGCACAGTTTTTGCAGGATGTCTGATTTTAGTTGATGCATGATAATCACTGCCCACAATATTTGCAGTTTTTCTTCTGGACTGTCTAGATATTGTTGTTTTTTAAAAATATTCTTTGAAGAAGCAATTAATATCCAAAAATACTCTGGTGAGCTAAGTAATGTAGTTCCTGAGTTGAACTTGTTTAGAATGGAAATCTCAGTGATGATCACATCAAAACTAGGGTCTCGGAAAATGGAGCCCAAAGGACCAGGGTTAAGTCATCTATACTTGGTCAAAATTTGCTGGGAAGCTTTGGCTAGGACAATTCCCTGTGCTGAATCCCACTTTTCCCATTTGTAAATGAAATTTATGATATAAAATTATGTTTTAAAGTACTATACTTCAGATGCTTATAGAGTTATCTCAAGGTTGGGTGAAGAACAAAGGGAGGGTAAATCAATATCAAGATCCCTGATCCTCTTAGAAAATAGAACTCCACTTCTGGTATCTATCCAATGGGACTCCAATTATGTCAGCATTGGAATAAATAAGCATATGTTATTTTGCCTATCTGCTATCAACCCCTTTTCCTCTACAGTCATCTTTCTCTTCATAATGCTTTTCAGATTATCCCCCATAAAGCTGTCCTTCTGGCCCATTCTTCATGGTTTGGGTTGATTATCAAGCAAGGGGTCTCAGACACTCTGAACCAAGGGATGGCTCCATGACTCAAATCAAGGTAGAGGGGCTCTCTGGGAATGTGAGTTTAAAGCCAACAACAAACGACACTGCGCAGATTCTCCCTCCCCTAGAAAACACTGGGAAGATGAGTGTTAAAAACTTGATTGACAATGTCAATTCATATGTCTGGAGCCCTCACCCCCCCCAGTGTGGCTGTTCAGATGTTCTTCCATCTATGATAAGGTTGAATCCCAATTATGCCACCAAAATTTAAAAATATTACAGGCCCAAACCATATCGAATATACACAGCTTACAGATTCTAGTTAGATACAGGTGCCAATTTGACATTTGAGGGTTTGAGCTCTGGGCCCATTTGTAAAAATATTTGTGGTTGAACTGGTTCCCAAGCAAACCTACAGAAGATTGTCTAGGTGATAAAAAAGGCCAGCTCATGATGAGAAAGCGAGTAAGACGGAGGGAACTGGATAAGGAAATTGGCATCCTTTGATATGCTTGGCCAGACATGCTGGTCAGGCAAGTAAAGTTGTTCCTTTCTCTCAGTGGACCTGTGGATAAGGTATGGTCAGGTCCCTTGACTCCTGGTGTTCATATGAACACTCCTGCCAAGCTGGATCTGTAACCAAGAATCATAAGCCAAAATAAAACTCATTGCTCTCTTAAGCTGTTTGGTCATGAGTTTATTGGCAGCATGCAGACAAACTGCTACACCACCATACAGCACAGCATAGAAGCATCATTCCGGCTTAGAGAATCAGTTTTTCACCTTAGTAATCACATGACTGACAGGGAGCTGTAGCTCACTAGTGTCCTTTATCATCACAAGAGACAAGTTTCCACACAGCTTGTGGGGAAAAAAAAAACAATTTAAAATATGGTTTCTACTAAACAAATATTACATCTGTGTGAAATATATTTCATCTGTGTGAAATTAAACTGTAATCTGGGCTTTTTATATTTGAAGATGGGACCTTTAAGAAAATAATTTATTTTTTAATTCTTGTCCTAAGGAAGATAATTTAAGTGAGGCCTTGTCAGGGACTCAAAGAGAAGGTAGTCATCTTTATTTCACCAAGAGGGGCCAGTGCCAGAAATCAATGCAGATAGCACTTGACCTTGGACTTCCAGCTTCCACAACAAAAAAAAAAGAAACTCCCACTGTCTGTAGGATGATGACTGCCTTCAGAACAACACAGCTGGGCAACAGAATCTTAGGACCTCACATCCAGACCTGTTGTTAATTTTTCTTTGGGACCTGTAAGTTATCCCAGGTCTTCCCAATAAAAAGGTGTATATTATGCAGAATGGAATTTGTCACTTAAAACCAAATTACATGGCACAGGACTTTTCAGTAAAAACAAACCTAACCATAGTTAGCTGGTCCCTAAAGCCCACGTCTTCCTTGCTACTCATAGTTTTAATGTTGCCTTCATCCGACAATCTAAAAGTTCTTTCTCTGCCATAGCAAGTCTGTAGATTCAGTTGAAAAGGGAGAAAAACCAAGTCAGCAAACTTGAACTGCAAGTTTCCAGATAGTTCCATAGTTCAAATTTTGGAAAAAAAATTCTGTATAGTTACTATAAAATGTGACAATAGGTAAACCTGGGGAAGTTGGGAAGATTTGATGCCAAAGACTTCAGTTGTGTCTCCTCTAAACCTCTATTTCCCCATCTGAAAAAAATGAGTCTAGTAATATCACTTCTTAATATAATTAGCTGTTGAGAATGGGGAGATAATTCAGTGGTTAAAGCTTTTGCTTTGTAAACAAAAGAGCTCGAGTTTGGATCCCTATAACCTAAGTAAAAATGCTAGGCATGGTGGGAGCCCATGCCGTTCTATCCCTGGAAGGTGAGCCTGGGAATCTCCAGGGCAAGGTGGCGAGCCAGAGTAGTCCTAATGGAATGTTCTGGGTTTAATTACAGATTCAGGCTCAAAATAATAAGGTGGAGAGAGATCAGGGATGATTCTCAATATCACACTTGGACTTCCACAGGCACACACACTCATGTACGTCTAGCTGCATATGAACACCTACATATGCATATACATATGTGCGCCTATCCATATGCAAACATGTATGAATGCATACACCTCATGTACACATAAATGAAAATTTTAAAAATTCAGTTATGCTTATTTTAATATATATTTCCCTTTCATGCACATCTTCAATGGCATCGTATTTGCTGCAAAGCACGCATTGACATCGCAGGTGTTTCCTGAGGTGAGGCTCATGTGTTCCTGGGGAAAAGGTTGGGAAAAAAAAAGCCAGGATGATCTTTGTCTGTTTATGAACTCTTCATCCTTCCTAGAGTAGAACCTTGTTCCAAGCTTCCCATTCTTCAGGACCACTTCGTTTCTTCACCATCATCATCCTCCCCCCGTCCTTGCCCTGGTCCCAGTCCCCTGTCATCTTCATCATCACCATTGTTGTCACTGGCAGAGAAGCTACCTATGTGTCACAGATGCTCTTTTAAACACTTGAATTTATTATTGGACACGGCTCTTTTAATGAATTCCTTTTATTACCTACATTTCACAGATGACAAAACCAGGATTTGAAGAGATTCAATAAGTTGAGAAGTTAATCCACTAACATAGTCATCATGGGAATTTATAATCATGCCATAATCATATTAAGCATATTTTATGAAAAGTACATTGAAATTCAGAAGAAATATAGCATGCTAATTTACATGTGATAATAACGCCTGAGAACAAATGTGAAAAACAAATGACTGAATATTAAGTGGGAGGATTATTGCCCATGTGTTACTAACCAGCAACAGCCCGTCTCTCGGGGTCATCAAGACATACAACACTTGCCGTGTCATCTTTAATGTCATATTATAAAAGGATTACTTCCATGGTGCTGTCTGCTTGCCTTTTAGTATTACTTTTTCTTGATTTCTTGCCATAAATCAAATTTTTTTTAATTTTTTACTTTTTCAAGCATATTGAGTACCTCTGTCTTCTTCCCTCCATCCCTCCCCCTCCACCTCCTCCCTTCCATTCATCCATCGCTCCCACCCTCCTGCCTGGATGCTTCTATGGACCCCAGGGTTCACTCTGGCTTGTCTACTCTTGGGGGTTCAGGCCTCTGTGGAATATCACATTGCCTCCCTTCAGACCACCCCACTGATAAGGGCTTTTCCCTTTACTCATCCAGCTTTAGTCCCCAAGGTTTTCACTGTATGTTCTTATTTTCTTGAGTTCCTAGATAGTCTATGGGAGCATTCTGGCACGTCAGTCATTATGCAGGTCTGGGAAGGACAAGTCTCACTATAATGAGTTCCTAGATGCAGCAGTCCTACCTTAAATGGAATGTCTTGACCAATGGTGAACTTTCCCATCTTTAGGTTCTTACAATCACATTGCCCCCTCTTTTGCAAGGTTTACAAAGCCTTAAAACGGGGAGAGATTAGGTTAAGCAGATTCTGGGTGAACCTTGCTGAGTCACTGGCATTAGGGTTGGCCATTGCTGTCCACTTCACTGCTCTTCTTATTGCCCTAGGCCACATCCTGTTAGGGTATTGAGTTCCTCTACCTCTGTTAGAGAAGACTTCTAGGCTGAATGTTAAATGTTCTTCCAATCCATGGGTATAATAGCAGCTATTTACAGAGCAGTTTAATGTACTGTCTTCCTACCTGTAGGTTCATTGGCTGCTTTCCCTTTTGATCTATTTCTTGTCAATTTCCAAATTTAAAAAAATTATTTGGCTCTGAAGCCAAATTATTTTTTTAATTTGGAAATTGACAATAATTATATTTCATCCATTTTATAACTAAAACAGCAACACTAGCTCATTATTTAAGATTAAAATATGGTTGGCCTACATTTCAGGAAGTTAATGTCTCTGGAATATTTAACACTGAGAAAGATACAATCCTAACTATACAGTACAGTTTCAAAAAAGTTTTCTTCTATCCAACCTCAATGTCAGCATTCCCCAGATGGTACTGGTTTTGATGCACGACTAGTGGATTCAGGGGGAGCCGCTGAACCTTGTCACCAAGCGGAGTTTCTGCAAAGGAAGGTGAAGCTTTTAGCGGCAGAGGCAAAGCAGAGTATTGTTGGAGATGCCAGAACCATGGGATGTATGCTGGAGACAACTATGAGTAGAAATTCAAACTGGTACAAAGAAACACTGCTTGTGTAACTTTGAACTGTGAAGAAAGACTGGGGTTATCCAGAATCTTCTTTATAACTTTATTTATTCATTCATTGTGAGTGTGTGTGTGTGTGTATGTGTGGGTGGTCTTAGAGGGCACAGTTTGTCCCTGTAAAGGACCAAGAGTGACTTCTAGAATCATCCTGGATTGTTTCTTCTCCCTTTTTGCTTTGCTCTGGAATTTCCAACCAATTTACACTTGTACCTGGTGTGCAGGCTGTCACCATTTCCATCTGGTATTTTTATGTGTGACTTGGGATCTGAACTCAAGACCTTTTGCTTAACCCCTAAGTCATCTCTCCTGCCCTGCCCAAAATCTTTGAACCACCATGACTATGTGACGAGTAGCAGAAGATGGACATTGAAGTACAGGATGGGGTATTTAATTTGTTCAACTTTGGTCTTAATTTGATGTTTTCTCATTGTCATGATGATTCTATTTTCATGTTTTATCTATGAAGTATTTAACTTAATTTGACTTGATAGACTCTTACAGTTGAAAGATTTGGGACATTTAAGAAAAAAGAGAAACCTCCAATTCCAACATTTTAATGACTGAACTTTTAATGATTGATATTTTAATCGAATTATGAAAACTTTTAATATTGATCTATTATAACTAATAAAATTAAATGTATTTATATTATATATATGATAAATTTAACACCCATGGGGACAAAGATGGAAGGTTACATTTAAAGGTGATACGTTTTTGTGGCAAGTTGACAAAGAGTGAGGCATCATAGTTAGATATAAGTGTCAACTTAATGGTTGAAGGTTTGAGCTCTGGGCACATTTGTAGAGAATTATTAGTTGATTAAGCTCAGAGAAAATCTGCAGGAGGTTGTCATCTTGATAGGGAAGGCCCACCCCAGGGTAGGTGGGTCTAGGCCCTGGACAGGTGAATAAAATATAGAGAGCTGTTTGAGGAAATTTGCCTCCTTCTGTACACTTGACCAGACATGCTGCTCTGCTAGCATGCTAGCAAGTAAGGATTATCCCTCTCTCAGCTGTAAAGTGGATACGATGTGGTGCCTCGGACTACAGCGTAGCTAACTTCCCAGAAGTGACCACTATGTATCATCTCACACTTTCAGCACAAGAGGGCACACCAATGCCTGCCTCTCCTCAGTCTTCACCAAGATCGGCATCATGATCTTAGTTCCCCCTATGGATTATCTAGATTATCCATCTTTCTTTTTTTTTTTAAACAGTTCTTTTTTTTTTAATTCAATTGTGCATGTATGGTGTGTGCATGTGTGCATGTATGTGTGTGTGTGTGGAACCACGGACGAATTCAGGAACCACCATGGACGCCTCCACCTCCACCTTGTTTATTTTGCCCCAGGATTCACAGGCTCTGCCCTACCAGGACCAGAAACGCAGGCCGCTCCCGCTTCCACCCGGCGTCTATGCGTGGGGTCTAGGATCCGAACTCAGGACCTTCCCCCTGCAAGGCAGAGGCTTAACCCCTGAGCCACCTTTCCAGCCCCCAAGGGTTATCCATCTTTTTAAACCATCTTTTCAGTAACAGAATAGCTAGAAATGGAGACTACAACTTTTTGTAGGAACCCAACTTTTTGTCTTCTGAATCTTTTTTGAATACATAAATAACAGATTGTGGTTAAAACAAAAGTTTTAAACACAGACTACTAAACAAGAATTTATATCTCCAAGTGTGAGTTAGTTCCAAACATTGACCATAAACAGTTTTCTTCAACAAACCCCACCCACTTGCACTCAATAATAGTGATACCAAATTCAATTTTATGCCTACAAATACAAATTGTAATGCCCATGCTGTGCACAAATTTTATAGCCCATTTATTTAACACAGCTCTCATTTATCATCTAGTCTCAGTTATTCAAGACAGAAATAATCCAGAAACCAAAAAAAACAGCTAATGGCCAATGAAATTTTGAGAAAACCTTTTTTCAAACTAGTGTGATAACATGCTTAGCCTTCCCTGCATTCCCTACAGCCATTCCTGTGATGGGGTAATTGTGTTCATGTCAAGAGCTTAGTTTGGGACGATATTGTATTAGGTCCCACTTGACACCACTGTTATTTCTTTAATCATTCAGTTTTAAATACTTTCCTTAAAAAGAACCCACTCAGCAACTGACAAATTGACTCACTGGGTAAAAGTGCTTGCTATGAAAACATGAGGACGTCCAAATCCTCAGAGGCCATATGAAAACCAAAAATGCTATGTGTACCTATAACCTCAGCAATGTGGAACTGAAATGTGCAAGTCCTAAAGGTTCACTGGCTTTAGAGTAATAAAGGAAGGTACCGTACTGTACATCCTCTTATGGTCTCTTCATGTATGCTAATGCATATATGTACATGCATACACATGAATATATGCATATAACACATACACACACTCTCTCTCTCTCATACATATATGTACCTATTTAGAAAACAGGGAGTTATCAGATACTTAGGTTCAAGCAAGGAAATTGTATATTGACCCTGTCTTTTAATTACAGGCATTAGTAGCTCATAGAAGAAAATTAATGTGACAAGATAGAATGATATAATGCATGAAAATATCACAATGAAATTCATTTTTGTGGGTACTAACCAAAAAAATTAATGCCAAATAAAATCTGTTTCTTTCATTTCCCATCCCCCTTTCTTTTGTTCTCTTTGTTTTTCAGAGACATTCTCATCTACTACATAGTAGATGTGTCATGGTTTGAAATGTGTCTCCCACAGTCTCATGTGTTTGACAAGGTCATGGCACCTTGAGAGGTGGAGTCTTGCTGGAGGAAGGTAGTCACAAAGGGTGGGCCTTGAGGGGGATTAGTCCCACCCTGCCTCCAGGAGAAGTCTGCCTTTGCAGCAAGCAGACTTGCAGCTCTCAACCACCAAGATGTTTTCAATGACTTAGCCTCCTCCAACTCTGGCCAGCCAGCCATGCTGCCTCCGTTTTGAGAAACTGTGCCCCCCTCTGGAACCGTAAGCTGAATAAATCTTCTCCCTTAAGTTGCTTGACTTTGGATGTTCTCTCACAGCAATAGTTAAGAGTAACCGTTACAATATGTTATGCCCAAAACCATGGTCCAGGCAAGATGGAGCAAAGAACCTAACCAGAAGGGCCCAGTGAGATGAAATGGAACTAGACAGATGTGGGGAGATAAAGACAATAGGATTTTTTGACAGTAAACTAAATAAAAGACTGAGAGGTATCAAAACAATATTGAAAAGTAGCTTTTTAGGACAGCATAAATAGAATAAAGTACTAACACAGGGGGAGAATCCACCGCTGAGTGAAGAAAATTGATGAGCAATCCAAATAGGGAACTCTGAGGTTTGTATGTCTACTGATTATCATCTCTTTCTAGTGAAAAGAGAACATAAAACTAATCCACCACAGAAGCCCAAACTATGGTTGAACCATTGGCAGCAATGAGGTTAGGTTTATGTGACTATTCAAAAGATGAAGGAATACAGAGGACTCTCCCTCCCTTACAGTTCTCAGGGCCACAGACTCGTTTCTGTCCCAACTTGTCATGTTCAGCAAAGAAGTTGGCAGTGATATCCATCAGCTCAGCCCAAAGGAACTCCTACTGCTCCTGCTCCGAAACTCGATCTCCTTACAAAGATCCAAATGATGCCAGGGACAAAGGCTTCCCCTACTAAGAGGAAGCCAGGAGCCAGCCCATGCCTTCCAGATGGCACTGCACATGCCGGTTAGAAATGCTCAGGAAGTGCTTTCCACTGTGCAACTGAGACAAACGTTATCCTTCTTTAGCGCCCACTCCCACGTTTCCTTCCCTCTCATAAAGGGAATCTGTCTTTCCCAAATTACGCACGACTGGTTCCTTGTCCTGTTTGTGCTCTTAGTAGAGTCTCTACAGTGGGCAGATAAGGATGGAACTGAGTGACGTATATTTCTCTGCTGGTTTCCTTAGCAATGCCCCAGCAAGCTGCCAGCTCCCCTACAAACCTGCTTCTGAGTCAGCCTGTTTTCAACTGACGTCCAGCCTCCACCAGAATACCACTGTGAAAATGGTAACTAAATTTATATCTTCAACATCCCTATTTCAAAAGTGAAGAGACAGTCTCACCAAAGTTTCATGACTTGCCTAGCTTGCATAGCAAGAAATCAACAAAGAGACTGAGTTTGAGAATAAGGGATAGTGAAATCTGTTCATCATGAACAACAGTGGAGACTGAGTCACAGTATACAGCATATCCACGTTCACAGAAAACTTCAGAAAGGAGTTGTTCAGGTAAGGATGACATAGGAGGCAGGTCTTTCCTGTAAACTAACACACACTCATAATTTATGGATATATCAAGTCTTCTTAACTCAGTCACTTAGAGAGGCCAAGGTAATTTTAATGGTCAAAATACAGTTTTATAGTACTAATTACATAGTACAACTTGCTGCCGTTATACTCTTACAACTAGACATGTATAAATTTAAGCTTGCTGTAAAGCACCATTGAAGCAGAGTTTGTCAGATATAACATTGTGTACACTGTTGCATGAATGCTTGTGTGTGTGCATGTGTGTGCCTGTACATGTATGTGTATGTGTATACAAGAGGGCACTTAAGTATGTGTGCCTGTGGAGACACAGATGACATCGGAAATCATCCTGGATTATTCTATCTTCTTATTGCTTTGCTCTGGGATTTTCCAGGCTCTCTGCCTTTCAGGGCCAGAAGTATAGGCCACCACCATATCTGTCCAGAATTTTGTGATCTGGGGATCTGAATTCATGTCCCTTTGCTTGTGAGGCAGAGACTTTAACCCCTGCGGCATCTCCTCAACCCCTGGAATAGGTTTTTTTTTTTTTTTAATGACAGAGAGTTGACAGAATTTATTTCAGATAATTAGTAAAAATAATAAAAGTCGGCATCTCAGAAAGAATGTATGAATACCAGCACATGCATAAATATGTACAGGAAGGGCTGAAACAAACACTACCCAGCCCCACAATGTTAATGGGTGATGAAGCTACATGTTAGTAATAGGAAAAAATGGATTTGTCTATACATAGTCATAGCCAACCTATGGCCATGAGTCATGTGCATCCCAGGATAGCTACAAATGTTGCTCAAAGCATTTGTAAATGATACAGTATGAAAAAGCTGGATATCCTGACTGTCTACAGCACCTCTAAGACACTGGAAAATGGATTTCGCTACAATGCAATTATAATTTCAGGGCTTGTTCAAATCTCATAATCTTTTGAGAGAAGCTCCAAATTTCTATTGTCTATAGATGAGTCACACACTTGAAACTTTGAAAACTGCCATCCTAAATTGTTTGTGATAAAATAAAAATGGTGTTTAAGGTATTTGACTTGAAAAGTCCTTAAGAGACCAATGGAAAAACAAAAATGATGATTGAATCAAACTGTCCATCTATCTGCAAAGAGATGGTCTCCCTGTTCCACCAACACCCACTACTTCACCCATACTCTGATTTTTCTACTGTGTCTCAATCAAATCAATCTGATTAATTATTCAGTACCAGTGCCAGTGACATGGTGGTTCATATGTTCTCCCTTCTTTTTGTGGACTGAGTATCATAAGTCTCTATTTACCCTCCCAGCAACAGGAAGGTCTACCACTTCTTAAAGCATTACATTCTCAATGAAGTCACATGTTGCATAGCGAGGATTCGGTCACTGATGGATCATATATATAATGGTGGTCCAAAAAGATTACAGTGCAGTTGACCATTTCCTATTGCCCTAGAGATACTGAAATAACCATTATGCTGTGGTTTAATGCTGTACTTACTTGTTTGTGAGGATGTTGTTGTAAATGATCCTACTGAGCTGCTGGCCATATGAAATATAATACACTTAGCTATATAATATATAATGCTTGATAATTATTGATGAGAAATGATGATTTTCTCATTGTTCTGGAATATTACTTACACCTAGACAAAGTGTCTGCTGCAAAACACTATGTTTTGTTACACAGATAGTACCCTCATACAGTTTGTATTTACTTCCTCTCTTGATTACCTCAAGAGGTCAAGTTGAACAGTTGGTTGCTACAGTCTAGGTTTATGAAATTACACTTCATGATGTTTGCACAATGATGAAATCAATTAAAATACACTTCTCAGAACTCATCCTCAGTGTTAAGCAATACATTTTTGTATTTTCCTTTGTATTGATTTATAATCTCCCTAAAAGTAGAAAAAAAAACAATAAAAAATGAAAATAAAGCTGAGGCTGGAAAGATAGCTCAAGGATTAAGACTCTACCTCGCAAGCAGAAGGTCTTGAGTTTGGATCCCAGGTTCCACATAAAAATGTCAGGCAGAAACAGTGATATCCTGAACTTCCAGCCCTGGTGTGCAGAGCCTGGGAAATCTCAGAGCAGAGTAAGAAGGAAGTGAAGGCAATTCAGGATGATTCCTAAAGTCACCCTTGATCCTCCACAGGGACACACACAATGCCCTCTGATACACGTACAAAAACAATAAATAATAAAAAAAAATACAAGTCATTTAACAACAACAACAAATAATAAGACAGGGGGAAGGGAAACAGGAAAAACCACACTAGGAAACATTTTGTACATGTAAATGCTGACATGTCTTCAATTCTGTGTGAAATGAACTATTTATCCATGTGCTCTGATGACAACAGTAATAACATGCTTTGTGCATAATTTCTCCTTTAGTCAGACCTCTTCTCCAAGCCAAGTTTTTTTCCCCAAATATAAAATATTGGAAGTCATACTAAGAAAGAGGAAATTTAAATTCTCAGTAAGTAAATGCATTGAAAAAGTGTTCATACATGATTATAAGAATAAGACTTAGATGCACTTGTTTAGATCGAAATTTCTCCCAAACTTTCCAGTAGCAAATTATAAACTACTTATCAGCTCTACCCACAAAATGAAAAAAAAGAGCAAACTTCTCATGTTATTATTAAAGGAAAACAAGGCCTTCAGCCTAATAGTGATTCACACGCACGCACGCACGCACACACACACACACACACACACACACACACACAAAGTATGGTTAGCTTTCCTCTTCCAGGAAGCAAGCTCAACAAAGTAATAAATTGATTCCATGCTAGATGCCAGCTAGCAGAAGGAAGCAGACTGGGAGAGTAAAATAAAACAAAAATGTATTCTTCCTAATATATTTTTGAAAGCCTGTTCACAATAAAATGACATTTGTAGAAGCAATAAACTATTTGACTTAACCTGAGACCTATTCCTGAATGTTTTAGGTTCAAGAATAGCACAGGGCAGCAGGACAGCTGGAGGAGCTCCGTGTAATTGTCACATCAGGCACCTGAACACCAAGGACAAGGGACACAAACTGCACTGAAATAATCCACCAAGGAAACCGTAATGAAAAGCCACAGGGGTGGAGATGGGGAAGAGCAGAAGACAGTTTCTGCAGTATATTTATACCAAATGTCCATGTCCAAAGCAGCTTCAAAAATATGGAAAAGAAATAGGAAAATGTAATACATGGTAGAGGGGGAAAATAGAAGAAATACCTGTGAGATCAACCAGTGGCTTTTCATAAACAAAGGAACACTCAAAAAAAAAAAAACTATGAGTAACATCTTCAAAGAAATAGAGAAAATCCTAATTAAAAAACTAGAGGAAGAGGTGATAGTGGCAAGGCTTCATCAAATACAAAATATCAGTATCATTAAAAAGATAGAAAGTATAAAAAACCCGCAAGAACCAAATAGAAATTCTTGGGCTGTTATTGTTAAAGTATAATTCACTAGACGAACTTACCAATAGATTTGAAATGGCAGAATAAAAAATTTATTCTTTATGAAGTTAATTCTTTAGAGATTATGTAATCCTATGAACAAAAAGAAAAGAGAACAGAGATCAAATGGAGATTTAGAACATTGTGACACAGTTCTGTACACCCTTGCATGTACCTGACTTATAATTACATCACTACCACAACGCTGAAAGCTAGAGGCTGGGAAGGATATTGAGAGCCACAAGGGAAACATGGCTCATCATTTAAATAGCAACCCAAATAAGATGCCTTCTCACCAAAACAAAAGACACCAGAAGATAGTTGGGTGGCATACTCAAAATGTTCAACAAAGAGATAAGTTACCAGGCAAAAACTCCCATGCCTACAGAAAGTATGCTATGAAATAAAAAAAAAGTTAAATAAAGATGTTTCCAAATTAATATACCCTGGAAAAATTCCTACTCACAGAACATTTTGATTGACCCCTCCCTCACTGAGGTTTTCTACTTTTATTACATCTACCCTTGAGTGTGCTATTACAACAAGACTCCAGTTTAACAGCTTTTTGTCTCTGGCCGGGGGTGACATACAGTGCCCATCAGGATGGAGTGAAGGGCATTGCAGGAGCAGCAAAACTGCAAAAGAAAATCAACAAACCACAATCCAGAACTTCAGAGACTCTATATCAACCACATAGAACCAGGCCAGCCTAATTTCTCCCCATCCTGAAGCTCAGGGACATTTGCAGAAGAGAGGGCGGTAAGATTGTAAGAGCAAAAGGATGGGAGGAGCAACGACTTGCAAGATTCTCTACACTAGTTAGGGCCGAAGCAATCATAATAGGACTTTGCATGCCCTGCGCAATGTCCAACACACTATTGACCTCACAAAGTCTAGCATCTGCTAAAGGCACCAAGATCCTTGGAGGCAAGGGATTACAGCCATAGTAGTGTTCCTATGCTTAAGGGGAACACAGAAAGGGTTCATGGAAATGCCACTGGGTCCTTGTACGTCATCAGAGAGGAGGACCCAGAGGAGAGTCAGGAATACACAATAAAGGACTCTCTGGGAATTGGGGGGGAGGCATGGGGGATGGGGAGGGAGGGGTGAGGGGAGGGGGAGCAGGAGGTATGGGGGGAGGAGGAGGAAGGGAAGGAACTGGTCTACCTAGTAAATTTGTATGAGCGGAAATTTAAAAAAAAGAACATTTTACAAACAATAAAAGTTCTTCAGGCTGAAAGTATGTATAATCTCAGACAGTGATTTGAATAAAATAAAACCAAACACAGAACAACAACAAAGAGTCTCAGTAAAGGTAATTATGTAATTCTCAGAGACTTTATAAATGCATATTTCTTCTCCTTGTTGACTTAAAAAGTAATGGTATTGTACAATACCAATAGCATTGCATTGTTGGACCTATAAAATACAGAGGCCAAAACACAGATAGAAAGAGATAGTTGGAATTAAAGTGTGCCCAGTTAAGGAAATGATTTTATAAGCTAATTTAAAATCAAAAGAAACAAAAGAAGGCATGCAGATATATAAGAAGGTTGAGAAGGTTGTCAGAGAAAACACTGCAGTCATGCATTTGCAACCTTTCTTCCGTTGGCTTATTTTAAAGGCATTAACTTATATACCCAAATAATTATAAAATATATTATTGTGTTAGTGACATTTATAGATAATATATCTATAATGATAATAATTCCACAAAAAGTGTTAGAAGTAACACTTCTACATCTTACTGAAATTAAATTGATTATTCATTTGAAACTATTTAGTAAACAAACAGTCAGGAAGCAAGAAAACAATGAATGATCATTGAAAATGTAGAGAGGCACCAAGCATAAAGCAATATATTAGATGTTGCCTATTGAAAAGGAAATTTTCCTCCTTGATAAAAAGTTTGGAAGCTGAAAGGAGTTAAAATCATGAGTTTTCCACGGAAAGCAGAAGTATAAAAACATTAGTCAAACCCACTGGTGTTTTCTGAACTCCTTAAGAATTATGACACTAGCTTAAAATCTGTTTATACTAGAGAAGTCTCATGTAGACTATCTCTCTCTGGACAACTCTAGATGTCAGGAATGTTGATTCTCCAGCATTTCAGGCTGGTCATCTCAACCATGCAATACAACTTCCTTATCTCTCCTTCCAACAAAGAAATCCCACATCCAGATTTGCACAATGATTCCCAGCCCCTGATTATCCTCTCTGTATAAATAAAATCTGGCAAAACTGGGCATCAGATTATTTTAAATTCATTAATTTGTGTGTGTGTGTGTGTGTGTGTGTGTGTGTGTGTGTGTGTGTGTGTGTCAGGAGGCACAGTGTGTCTCTGTAGAGGACCAAGGGTGACTTCAGGATAATCACCTTGAACTTCTTTACCTCCTTCTTGCTTGGCTCTGGGATTTTCCAAGCTCCACTTTTCAAAGCAAGATATATAGGCCACTACCATTTTCATCTGGGTTTTATGTGAAATCTGAACTCAGATCCTTCTGCTTGCATGACAGAATCTTAACCCTCAGCTATCTCTCCAGCCCATGAGCATTGAATTGTTGCTGTTCTACCTCTGGGAGGACTGCAGATCTTCCCACTTACTTCCTCCTAACTTTTCTATTTCCATCTCTGTATGTTTCTTTTCCCTTTCTGTCTTTTTTCATATGTCTCAATCCCAGGACAGTTTTCTGGATCACCATGCTTAGAAATGGTATGCCTAGAGAACTTTTAAGGAGTGATAACAGCCAAGAGAACCAAACCCCTAAGGAAAATTTTTAAATGCTACAATAAAAATATTCCTGGAATCCCAATTAAGAAAGAACAGAGGGAAATAAAGACTTGAGGAACATAGAAAACCAAAGCTAAAATGTCAGACATGTTTTAACTACATTGCTCATGGAATTATGAGTGGACTAACCGATACTTTCAAAGGCATATTTCCCAACTAGATTAACAAAATAAGATTTACGATATACTTTCTGTCAGGGATACTTTTCTGATTTCTAGATTAAATGCTTTCATCCTAAATTACGGAACCAGGTAGGAATATATGCCCTCACTGCAGCTTTCCCCCAATATTTTACACAAAATGCTAGCTACTATAATTAGACATGAAAAAGAAATAGTATTCTTCCAGATAGGAAAGGAAAAATATATTATCTTTATTCAAAGGAAAGATTTTTATATAAAAACCTTAAGAAATCCACTACAAAATTACAATATCCAAATTCAGCAAATTAGTGAACATAATATCAGTGCATAAAAATCAGCTGTATGCGCTATTTACAATAGCAGTTGATGAATGGATAATGAAAATATGGTACATTTATACAATGAAATACTAGTCAGCCATCAAAAAGATGAATAAATGAAACTTGCCAGGAAATGGATGGGATTAGAAAAAAATTATATTGAGTGAAGTATCCCAGACACAGAAAGTTAGAATGCACGTACTTTTTGACAGGTGAATCCTAGTTCCAAACCCACTTAATGACATATTCAAAGGTAAATCTCTGTAATACTTGCTGTAATTGCAAAGGATTTTAAGCAAGAGGGGAGGGGAAGGAGGGCCTCAAAAAAAAAAAAAAGAGATAGGGAATCACGCTTCAGTAGAAAAAAATAGGTCACCATCAAGTATTGCATGTAAGTATTTAGACATCTGGTGCAGCTCTTTCTCACTTCCCTTCCGAGTCACTTGCAACTGAACAGGTTTGATCTTACCAATCAGGGAGAGTATAGGGACTAGCAGATAGACAGTAACCATCACGCAAATGGAACACTGATCCCATCCCCCTGCTGCTGTGTCCTTCTCCTATTCTTCCATCTACCTTTGAGTCTCCTCTTATATTAAGATCTTCATTTAAACAGTCTTTTATGTTTGGTTAGGAGGTGACCTTTGTTACCAATCAGGATGCAGCCAAGGGCAGTGCAGGAAAAGCAAAACTGAAAACAGCAACAATAGGATTAGACTTTGCCTGACCTGCACAATGGCTGACATGTCAAGGACCCCCCAAAAGTCTAGCATGGATCTCACAGGGGAGAAGGCTCATGGATCTCACAGAAACAAAGGCAGTAGGATCCCTAGAGACAAGGGATTTATAGTCATAAGAGAGTTCACATACTAACCGGGGAGCCCAAGAAGGGACTCAGGGCTATGCCACTGAGTTCTTACTTCTCACTAGGGTGAAGGACTCAAAGGAAGGTTTGGAATTCACACAAGAGGATGTTCTAGTGGATAGAAAGGAGGAAGGGGGAGGCAGTGGGAGAGGGGTAGGGAAGGAAAGGGGTGAAAGAAAGGGGGAAGTGGGGAGAGTGTAAGGGGGATGACTTAGGAAGGGAGAAGGGAGGGAGAGGATGGGGTGCCTATTGATCTGTATGATAAGGAAAAATTATAATGTGGGAAAAACTCAGCTGTATGATTTTTATGAATGCAAAAATATGAAACTTTTTAAAAAAATAAGCTCTCAACAGCATCTAGAAGAACATTCAGGAAGATACTTAAGAAACATGCTATGAAAAAATCCAAATTCAAACAACAAATGCTGGAGAGGATGTGGAGAGAGGGGAACTATCTTACATTGCTGGTGAGAATGCAGTCTCATACAGCCACTCTGGCGAACCGTCTGGAGATTCTTAAAGAAATTAAAGACTCTATATCCACCACCTAGAACTAGGCCAGCCTAATCTCTCCCCATCCTGAAGCTCAGGGACATTTGCGGAAGAGGGGGCGGTAAGAGTGTAAGAGCACAAGGATGGGAGCAGCAATGATATGCAAGACACTCCACACAAGTTTGGGCCGAAGCAATCATAATTGGACTTTGCATGCCCTGCACAATGTCCAACACACTATTGACCCCACAAAGTCTAGTATTTGCTAAAAGCACCAAGATCCTTGGACGCAAGGGATTGACAGCCACAGTAGTGTTCCTATGCTTAAGGGGAACAAAGGAAAGGGTTCAGGGAAATGCCGCTGGGTCCTTGTACGTCATCGGAGAGGACGACCCAGAGGAGAGTCTGACATGCACATTAAAGGATGCTACCGGGATTGGGGGGGAGGCACTGGCGGATGGGGAAAGAGGGGTGAGGGGAGGGAGAACAGGGGGTTCCGGGGGAGGAGGAGGGAAGGAGGGAACCGGTGTACCTATTAAGTTTGTATGAGTGGAGTTAATAAAAAATGTTTAAAAAAAGAAAGAAAATAAAGACTGAAATGCCATATGACCCTGCGATTCCACTTTTGGGAGTAACCCCCAATACGGCAAAAATTCACCCCAATAGCACAAGCACGACCATGTTCATAGCAGCACTGTTTACAATAGCAAAGTTATGGAATCAACCCAAATGTCCAACAGTTGATGAGTAGATAAGGAAAATTTGGTACATCTATACAATGGAGTACTATTCAGCCATCAAAAATGATGAATTAATGGAATTTGCTGGGAAATGGGATTAGATAGGATTAGAAACAATTATATTGAGTGAAGTATCCCAGACACAGAAAATTAAACACCGTATTTACTCCCTAATAGGTGGCTCCTAGTACAAAACCCACTTAGAGACACTCAAAGATAAATCTCTGTAATAACTACAGTAATTGCTAAGATTATGAACATGAGGGATGGGGAAGGAGGGCCACACCAGAAACAAGGAGAGAGGGGACCATGTTACAGCAGAGAAAATGGCCACCATCCAAGGACTGCAAGTAAGTAATGAGACATCTGGTTAAGTTCACAGACTTTCGTTCCTGATCATTTACAACTGATGGGGTATGATCTTACCAGAAGGGGAGGGCATATAATCTGGCAGACAGAAAGTAACCATTTCACAGATGGGTGATTGACCCCTCCCTTATCATGGTTTCCTACTTTTATTACATCTACCTTTGAATATACTCTTATAACAAGGCTCTAATTTAACAGGTCTTTATCTCTAGCTAGGGGATGACATCCAATACCCATCAGGTGGAGCCAAGGGCATTGCGGGAGCAGCAAAACTGAAAAAAAAAAATCAACAAACCATAATCCAGAACATCATAGACTCTATATCAACCACCTGAAACTAGGCCAGCCTAATTTCTCCCCATCCAGAAGCTCAGGGAAATTTTCAGAAGAGGGGGTGGTAAGATTGTAAGAGCACAAGGATGGGAGGAGCAATGATTTGCAAGATTCTCCACACAAGTTAGGGCCGAAGCAATCATAATTGAACTTTGCATGCCCTGCGCAATGTCCAACGCACTGTGGACCTCACAAAGTCTAGCATTTGCTAAAGGCACTAGGATCCTGGGAGGCAAGGGATTGACAGCCACAGTAGTGTTCCTATGCTTAACGGGAACACAGGAAAGGGTTCTGGGAAATGCCACTGGGTTCTTGCACCTCATCGGAGAGGAGGACCCAGAGGAGAGTTTGGCATGCACATTAAAGGATGTTCCGGGGATGGGAGGGGGAGGGATTGAGGGATGGGGAGGGAAGGGGTAAGGGAGGGGGGCACAAGGGGATAGGGGGTTGGAGGGAGGGGGGACTGGTGTACCTGTTAAGTTTGTATGAGTGGACATAAAAAAATAAGTTTGTATGAGTGGAAATAAATAAATAATTAAAAAAAGAAACATGCTATGAAGCTTAAGAAACTTTGCTAACTAAACTTTAATGAATATTATAAGCTTCCCATGTTCATTAATCAAATAGATTGAATACTTTAAGATGGCAATACTGGCCAAATTGATTTGTAGGTTCAATAGAATCCTTGCCTGAATCTTACCTAAATTCTCTACAAATTTGTAAAAGTATTCCTGAAATTAATGCAGAATTGTGACAGGTGCAAAAAACTAAAAATAATACTAAGAATGAAGACGAAAGTATAACCACCACATCATTTGAACATTTACCGTAAAGTAGTGAGGTTGGATCAACAGGTAAAAGTGTTTACTATGTGAAGCCAATGACATGAGATTAGATTCCAAAAGCCAAGTAAAAGCTGGATGCAACAGTGCCAAAACATCTGTAATCCCTCCACAACTCTGGGAATTGTGAGACAGATAAAGAAGAGTGTTAGAAGCTAGAACTCGCCAGCCAAGCAGCTTAGCTTACACAATGATACAAAGAAACTATCTCCACCAAGATGGAAAGGCAAAGACTGACACCTGAATTTTGTCCTTTGATTTACATACATACACACACACACACACACACACACACACACACACACACACACACGGTGACATACTTTTATGTGATACTTTTCTTAGGGAGAAGCCGTACAGATATGTATCCTCCCCTGATAGAAATTCAGCAACAGAACAAAATGACAATTATGCCAAGATCCATCTTGACCAATCCACAAGTTTATCCGGGGTTACTTACAAGAGTCAGGATGAAAGTTGCTTACAGTACAGTAATGACTGAAAGACACCTACATCACCAGAAAGTCCAATATGAGTGAGACTCTTAGAAGCTGTAATCCTGGGTCTGTGCACAACTTGATCATTTGATCTTCTGGACTGTTCAGAGTCTCTTTTGGATTATGGGCTGGGCAAGAAGACTCCTTGTCCAAGCAGTTATTTCTGATTTCTTTACTGTGAGGAAAGCAATGGGATTAAAAAAAAAACCAAGATTGCATTAATTCATACCCCAAGGAGGAACACCATACAATGCACACATGCCCACACTCCCACATATGAACACACGAACATTTATACACACATACACTCACATATTACACAGATGCATACAAAAATTTTAATGATAATCAACATTCTATGGTACTAGCAATGAGAGAAACAGACAGTAAAATATAATTAGTAGCCATTAAAAAGTCTGTGTCTGTGATCAGTTTTAAATACCATTCAATGCAAGAAAGACGAGTTTTTCAGCAAGTAGTGTTGGCCAACTGGATATCCAGATGCAAAGAAATGAAGTTGGCCATCTATACCACATGCAAAAATTCAAAATGTATTAAATCTCTAAAGTTAAAAATCTAAAATTATATGAAAAACAGTAAATCTTTGTGAGACCTGATCTGGGAATGCATTCTTGGAAATAGCACTGATCCCCAATACTACCCTCTTCCTTTACCCATCACAAAAGGAAGAATCTAGGTTTAGAGATTTTATTTTTAAAATCTTCGTAGATTTTAAAAATAGAGTAAACAGAGTTGTAGAATAGATCTGAATCACAATCTATCCTAATAAGGCATCAAGTGGAGAATATCTAAAATTAGAGAATAGAGATAAAGCAGTCATATCAAGACAGTTAGGAATAATAACTTAATAAAAATAAGAAATAGACAAAATTTTAATAATTTGAAATTGACTGTCAACAGGGAGAGACTCAGGACAAGGAACAAGGGACAGTGGCTTCCTATCATGAGTCTCGTGTTTCACCTTTAAAACCATATGAATGTATTTCTTTGACAGGTTTTTAGAAAGATCAGAGGGTGACCTATAAGTTCAAAATTAATGTTGGGTTAGGAAGTTCTTTAATTGCAATAAGTTACAAAGGAAGAAGAGAAGTCTAAAGGTTGGGTAAATATATGCAAAATATTTGCTGATGGCAGAATGCCTAGTTAAAAGAAGACAGTCAACTAAAATATCTCAGTAAGTAATTAAATGAGGGAATTGTAAAACTTACTGTTTAGTATAATTTCTTGCTTAACAAATGTTTCTCCTAAGTACAATAGAATTGTCTTTACTACAAGATGCTCAATGCTAAATTTCAGCCCTAAACTCCAGTCAATGATTAATACCCGTGAGCCTTGCTCTTTTCGAGTCCTAAAGACTAAGTGACCATTCTATTCTATCGCAGCTTTCATACTATTAACTTCATTGGGTTCCTTTAGGAGAGAAAACAAACACTGGTCCTTTCCTCCTGCATATTATTGTTTTAGACACATTAGCTGAAAATAAACAAATGCATTACAGATAAGCCAAAGGCAGGTCACTATTAGTAACTTTTAACATTCTCTTTCCTCTTTTTTCAAAAGATAGCATAGAAGGTAGCTTCTACCTAAGTATAAGTGGGCAAAGCATGCATTCACACATTCATTCATCTACTTGGTCAATTAATTCAGAAGTAGCTTGGCACATGAAGATTCAAGAAAGGCTCAGATCTGTGTGAAGAATAAGATCAGTGGTCAATGAGAGTTCAGTGTAAGATGGAAAGACGTTTACCTGGGATGCTCATAGAGATAGACTCAAAGCTAGCAGTGAATAAAATGAAAGGAAAACTCAGAGGCTGAGAAGGGGAAAATGGCAAGAGAGAGAGATAAGAAGAAAGAGACAGAGACAACAGAGACAAGGGAAGGAAGAGGGAAAAGGAGAAAGTAAAGGAAGAGAAGAGATGGTAATTTTACTTTAAATAGCCACAAAAAACAGGTAGGTAATACAAATGAATGGGCTAATACTTGAGAAACAGAAAAGAGGCAGAACTTCCTGAATGAAAGTGCTCATGACTACTCAGTAGCAATGACTAGGATTCAGTACAAGTGACTAGGATACATAGAAGTGTTCTAGGACTCAATGTTCTCACATCTTCTGGCTTCCCAATGAAAATGCAGATTTGCACTGGTATATGTGAACATGACACTGTTAGAGAATTCAAATGTCTAATAATAACAGTAGTAGATTGTGTATTCTTCCATCTCTTAAAAAATCTCTGTGGCTAGGGATTGGACAGATGTGTCAGGGGAAAATGCTTGCCATGCAAGTATGAGGATCTTAGTTTGAATCCCTAACACCCACTTGAAAACCCAGGCATAAGTGGACATGCTTTCTGGCCTATTAGTCTTAACAAAATGGCAAGCACTACTGAAAGAGTCTATCTATAGAAAAGAAAATGGAGAAGCTATTGAGAAAGACATCCTAATGTCATATATGCCCACATGCATGAGTGTACTAAGCACACATGAACACACTTGTATACACATATGTACAGACAGCATAACCCACACAAGTTCACATATCCAGCATAACATATATATAAAACATAACCCTCATATGTATACACAGAGAGAGAGAGAGAATCAGTAGCCAGTTAAGTAAACACTCTGCCTCATTAGTTTTCAGCTTTATATTACTTTAAGTCAATTATATTCTTGTAAGCTTCAGTTTCTTCTTCTGCAGCAGTAGAATTACTTAGACTCTATGGATTATAGGATTATATGAATGCTAAATGGGAGGATTAGCATCCAGCAATGACCTCTTTAAAGACTCTTCTTGTTATAAAGATGACTTTGAGATATTTTTATTAAAATATATTGCATTGCACCTTGCTATACTACACATTACAGCACACTGCTTGTAATGACTGCAGCTGAAAATACTCTGCACACACCCATGCTGTCTGTCCCTCACTGAGAGCTCAGGAATAGACTGCTTGGAGGAACTTCATCAAGGTGTGTCACTGAGGCAACTGGTCAAGATCGATGAGTGACAGATCCCCAAAGTTTGAGTATTAATTTACGTGATGAAATGCAAACGACTCTGTTCCTGCAAGAACGCCTGGAAAAATGGTGACAACTCAGATGGTACAGGTGGGAACTCCAGTATAAGGCTGATTGTTTATAGACTGGAGACAGTAAAGATTAAAAAAGAAAGAAAGAAAAGTACATTATTGAAATCCCCAAAGGAACAACTAAAATTTGAATGAATGAAATTGGTAGTAGAAACTGGGATTAAAGATGTGTGATTGATAGTATCCAGGAATTCAAAAAGACAGAAATAAACAAAGTATAGACCCATCCCTAGACACTACACCTCTGGAGCTTAATACAGTCAGCAATCACATTCAAGGAATGGGGCTTATGAGAAAGTTTTGCATAAAGACTAGCTCAAATGTGTCACTCATTATTATGCTTTTGATATAACTATATTATTAAGTTTATAGCAGCAAAATATAAGGTTGAAACAAAGACCACAAAATGTGTTAACTATGAATTTAGAACTCCTGTAGCATTTAGGGATCTACTGACTGACTTTCAGAAGAGCATTAACCATGTATGTAAAGTGTAGCAAATAGCTTGCTTCTTCCATGTAAACATACAATAATTGACATGAAGTCGAAATACGTGGTTTTTTTCAGTTCATTCTGGTGTGAAAATTCATACACCCAGAACACTCTTTACAATCTGCCTTTAATTAACGACATATGTTCCAAGGGAGAAAAGAAATTTAAGTGCCATATGCTTTCCCCAAACAATGACACTGCCTCTGAGCCTTGCATGCTGATATCTGTTCTAAGACAGCATCAGCAGAGGACAAGGACACTGAGCCCTCACAGGGAAAATGACATCTCAAACTTAACCATCAGTTTTTAAATAGACAACAGAAGTGAATCCATGGACATGTTCTTTGACTTCCTGCTCTCCGTAAACAACAGCTGAGATAGCGGGAAGAGGGCAAGAAGTGGGTGGCAGGAGAAAAAGAAGCTGTGTTTTGCTGATAGAAATAGTCTCTGGATAAGGCAGAACACACAAATACTAAATAATCAGTCCCACAAAGATGACATAGGAAAGCTTCCTTAATCCTTGCCACGAAAGAGGTCTCAGCAGTTCGTTCAACAGTGTTCTCATTACTTCTGATGAAGTCACAAAAAATTAGTGGAAATGAAATTAGCTTTGTGGTTTTTATCTCCTTGACAGTTTCTAAGCTGCTTAGTCCCAGAATCAGAGATAGCAAAGGAAACTGGCATTAACTGAACAGACACTGAGAGTATTGGGCATGTTCCTTACACTGAACTCACAATTGTTCAGCCTTTTCCACTTCTTCCCTGCACTGCCTCACTATCTCTTGAAGGCGGATTTAGAGGATATCAAGAGCCAGATAACTGCACAAAGAGTCAATGAGTATGTGGGGGTCACTGTCACTTCTGTTGCTCCAAGTTTAGAGTTGAGCTTGGTTTCTGAGCCTTGTGTGGGGAACATAGCCTGATTTATGACTAACACATTAAACCCCTCACATTCATGAACACAGGTAGTAGTAAACCCAACTGTAAGGGCAGGGCAGGGTCCCTGGAAAAGAAACAGCACTTCCTTTTTGCTCCAGAGTAATTGCAAAAGAATGTGCAGGCAGGAGTCTAGGAAGTATCATGCTTCTGCTTATTAAAGTAGTTCAAAAGACTTCTCCCTCTGCATCTATTTTTCATGGTCACTGCTGGACACCATGTGACAAATAATAAATCTATAATAAATCTCCTAACATCCTTCCAAATGAAATGATCTCTGTGTTCTCTAAAGTCAACCAAAAACAATAGGCTAAGATCACTGGGCAAGCATGATGTTTGACAATTTTTATACACTTTACAAATATTAGCGATACTTATTTTTCAAAGTTGAAGGAATGCTTTTCTTTTTTATGCTTTCGTTTTTATTTTTCACTGATCTGCAAGTATGGCATTCAGTATCACAGTGTGGCATGACAAAAGTACACAGCATGCAAGGATAAATCAGGGGCATTCATTACCTCACATGTTTCTCAAAACTGATCTCAAAGGCATAGAGAGGGAGGAATAGAGAAGCATTGGTTGACAGATAAGATTAAGGTTTAGTGTTTTATAATGTGGTAATTATGATTTAAAGATTTTTTTTACTTAGGGCGAGCTGTCAAAATACTGAGTGTAGAAACTGATGATGGTCTATTTCTCATCCATCCATTGTTCCCTCTTCCTTAAATAACAGAGGTCCAATTGTGGAGGGGTTCTAATGTGCACTGATGCAATGCTAATCTCTAGACTTATCCCAAAATAGGAATTGCAAGTAACTAAATTCCACCTAAGACTTCAGTGACTAATCGAATGAGCAGACTTGTTGATGCTTCAAGGTGCCCGATAGACTCATGTATTTGAGCACTTGGTCTCTAGCATGTGGTGCTATTTGGAAGCTTATGAAACATTCAAAAGGAACCCACTGCAGTGACACTTGTCCTTACCAGATTTGCATAATGACTGAAATACCAACATGCCCCCATAGACTAAGGGGAACTGAAGAGAGATAAGAACACATGGTGGAAACCTTGGGGACTAGAGCAAAGTGAAGGGAAATGCCTATGTCAGTTGGGTGGCCCAAGAAGGGGTAACTTGGTATGCCACAGAGGCCCAAACTCCCACAAGAGTAGACAAGCCAAAGGGACCCTGGGGTCCATAGAAGTGGTCAGGCAGGAGGGTGGGAAGAAGTGGAATGGATTGATGAGGGGAAAGGAGAGAGATGGGAGACAAATGGAGGGGCGGGAGATGGAGAAAAGCAGGGATTAGTACTCAATAGGCTTGTAAAACTAAAAAATAAACAAATTTTTAAAAAGGTGGGGCCTCACCAGAGGATATACATCTGATTTAGTTTCATAACATGTTGCTGCAATAAAATACCTGACTCAAGCTATTCAGGGTTTAGTTCATTCACAATTCCAGGTTACCATCCATCACTGTGGGAAAATTCTAGTAGCAGGAACCTGAAAGAAGATGGTCATGTCACTTCTATATATGAAAAACCAAGTGGAAATGAACGTATATGCGTTTGATTGCTCTCCCCATCTTTACATAGTCCAGGACCACCTGCTTTGGGATTGATTCATACCTGCAGTGGGCTGGATCTTCTCACATCAATCAATGCAATCAAGAAAATCCATCACATGCAGGGGAACACAGAGAGAGGAAGACAGGAAAAAAAGAAAAATGTCCTAGGATGCTCCAAGTAGAACCTATAGACAATTGAACAATATGCCAAATACCAGGTATGTGGTAAGTTGTTGGTCAGAGAGGTCTTAAAGACTCCCAAAACAGTATAGACTTTTACCATTGCTCTTGGTTGCCTTCCAGAAACTGATAGAAGGACCCTATTACTAAAAATATAACACACACTCATCAGAGGACACTGATAACAAACAGTAGCTGGTGCTAGTCTGGAAACTTTCTCTTTGCTAGGCAGTTTTCATGTACCAAAAAGTACTATGTAAATTTCTGGGAGAGAAAAGCAATCAACAGTTTCATTGATCCATGAACGCTGCAAGTTGCAGTAACAATCACTCTGGTAAGAAGCGACCATTAGGGTAATAGTGACATGAAAGTCAAGGAGGGTAACCAACAGTTTTCTGATTGGGTTTAAGATCCCTCTTTTCAGCAGGGATCATATTTCTGGTACTGCAAACTAATCAAGAACTTATGAAGGGGGGCTGGAGAGGTGGCTCAGGGGTTAAGCCTCTGCCTTGCAGGCAGAAGGTCCTGAGTTCGGATCCTAGACCCCAGGTATAGACGCCAGGTGGAAGCGGGGGCGGCCTGCGCTTCTGGTCCTGGTAGGGCAGAGCCTGTGAATTCCAGGGCAGAGTAAACAAGGAGGAGGTGGAGGTGGTCCATGGTGGTTCCCGAATTCGTCCATGGTTCTACACACACACACACACACACATACACACACACACACGCATATACCCACAATTAAATAAATAATAAATAATAACCAAAAAAAATTTTAAAAAAGAACTTATGAAGGAGGAAGAAAGAGAGGGTGGAAAATATTAAAGTTAAGCTGTGAAAACACTGTATTAAACTGCCTTTTAAATATTTACTACTACACCCATGGAATGGTGGAACACTCAGCTGTCAACAAAGAATTTTCCTTCTGCGATGGAAGGTGTTCTATTGAAGGAAATAATAGCTGGTAAAAGTGCAGAAAACTAAGCTGGCAGATGGTTTGCCCCTAAACAGGACATCCAAACTACTTACCCACCCCAAGGCTCAGGAACATTGAGGAAGAAGAGCAGTAAGATTGTAAAAGTCTAAAGAGTGAAAGTAGTGCAGTTAGACATTATCTTCTGGACATTAAAGGGCTGCCACATTCATGAACACACAGCAGCTATACATGTTTCCTTAAGACCTACACAGGATTTGTCATATCCACATGTCACAAGGAAAAGGCAAAAAAATTCAAATGGTCCCACACTTTCCTGGGAGTCTGATGAAGGTCAATCCTCATGAGAGGAACGAGGGAAGATGCTGTCCCCAAGGGCATATCTACTGATCCGTGACTGATGTTCCAGAATGCTCAGGCACATGCCATCTAAGGCAACCCAAACGAAACCCAGTGGGCCACTCATAAAAAAAGATAGGGAAGAGACTGAAAGGAAAAAAAGAAGGGTTGTAGTGGGAAAGAGAGGGAAGATGGAGCTGGGGATTAGGGCATAAAACTATCATAAATTCACTGTACTCATGCTGAAACAATAAAAGAATAAATTTTAAAAAGAAAGAAAATCCATCACCGCCATAACCCAGTGCCAACCTTATTCCTTCTCAAGTGTGCCTGGAGGCTTTCCTCCTAGTAGCAGGTTGGCAATTATTACTTCATCACAAGTCTAAATGTCATTCTTTTTTTTTTTAATCATTTCATTCTTTTGTCCAGATTAAGCAGTTTTATTTTTTTTTATTTTGTGTATGTGTGTATCAAAAGGCACTGTATATCTCTGTGGAGGACCAAGGGTGACTGGGAATCATCCTGAATTGCTTCTACCTCCTTCTTGCTTCCCTCTGGGATTCCCCAGGTCCTGCCCACCAGGAAGGGAAATACAGGACGCCATTTCTACCTGATGTTTTTATGTGTGACTTGGGATCTGAATTCAGGACCTTCTGCTTGCGAGACAGAGTCTAACCCTTGAATCATCTCTCCAGCCTCCAAATGTCATTCTTAACTGATTTTCTTCTTATGATAAAAATGAAGGAAAGCAGGAAAAATATTTAATCAAGATGTAAAATTAGAAAAGTAACATTTAAATGCTGAAAGTCTCCAGGCAGGTAGGTA
The DNA here is from genome assembly GCA_023101885.1 of Typhlomys cinereus. Classification (NCBI taxonomy): domain Eukaryota; kingdom Metazoa; phylum Chordata; class Mammalia; order Rodentia; family Platacanthomyidae; genus Typhlomys; species Typhlomys cinereus. The sequence goes on from JALPQD010000123.1 coordinate 994,315, forward strand.
TCTCATCTGGGAGATAGGATCACTAAGTAAGGACTGTGGGAGGCAAATGATGCCTGACTTGGCATGGGGGGAAGGTTCTTGGACGTGAAAGTTATTCCAATCTAGTATGTTTCACCTGTGCTCCAAATGCTTGGTTCTGTGGCAATTATTAAACAGAATTATTTATGGACACAGAGTTTGCTAAATCTATAGAAATGAGTGATCCTTCTAAAGTGTTTCTAAGTAGTTCCTGGATCTATTCAACGAAAAATGAGATGAGACAGTATAACAAGCTCCTATGAGCCAATATCTGTGCCAGTTTCTCCAGAAGCAGGGAAGAAGACCAACAGAGAGAAAGATATTAAGCAGCTCTTGGCTCTACTTTCCTAATTATTCTTAATCCACTAAAGAGCTGGAAATGTCTTATACATGCTAATTAATTAAGCCCCCTACCAGTCTAGTGAGAAATCCAGGAAGAGGCTTCTGTTGAAAGGAGGGACCATGTAAGAGCAGCACAGTGGGCTGGAATCCATGGATAACTCAGTAAGTAGGACAAAAGTTCCAGAAAGGTCAGCAGAGGCACTGAGAAGCTCTCACTAGCGCTGCGAGGACAAGGGCAGCAATCAGAGATCTCTTCGTTGTGTCCTTCCCACAGTTCTCAGTTTCTACCTCACAGCAAAATAACTGCCAGGACACTGTGATCTCAGAATTCTCATCGTCAGGACCTCTTCCAAATCTGACCTTTGTGTCATTAGCATGTCCGCTTACCAGAAATGATCAGCTTAAGATAATGGATTGTCTTTCATACCTCTCAAATTTTGTTCTGCCTTGATGGTGGTGTGGAAGACATTTCAATTGGCCACAATGTTTTTGGTGGTAAACGAAAGAAAATTTGACTCGAAATGGTTTAAAGAGAATTCGTTGTTTCTGGTTCACTTATCTGAAGAGTTGAAAGGCATGTCGGCTCCAGGCATTAGTTGGGATTCAGGGCACTGGTTCTCTTTCTCTGGGGTTCTCTTGGGTTCTCGCGTACTTGCTCTTCCACGCTGACAAATTTTTATTGAAGTCACAAAGTCACTGCATTTCATGGGCATCTGGTGACAGTACTGAATATCACAGCATCAAGGAAGTAACAGTTCTCTTCACCCAGAATTCAAATATCTTGACTATTAATAATAGGCAAACTGGGTTACACATCTATTCTTAAGAACTCTGTCCAAAGAATGGCATGTATACTAATCAGCACAGATACAATGCACTGTGGTAACAAATAGCCTCACATTCTCCGTGGCACACAAATCAACAAGAGTTTTACTCCTTATGTAGTTTGCATCTTGGCAGTTGGTGATCAACTGGGGCCTATCCTATATCTTCGTTTCTGGACTTTGGTAAAGAACAGCTACTACAACAGATAATCTTTGGGTTTTTTTCTTTTAATAATTTTTTTCTGCTCATACAAACATAATAGGAACCCCTGTCCCCTCCCTTCCTCCACCCCTCCTCGGACCTCCCTGTTCCCTCCCCACTTTGTCCCTTCCTTTCTCCCCTCCCTCCCTTTCTCCCAGTGCCCCCTCCCCCCATCTCTGAAGTATCTACTTTTACAAGCATATTGAATATTCATCCCAAGTTCCTTCCCTTTGCTCTACCCTCTCATCTCCTCCTTTTTCTTTACATTCCTTCTTACTCATTCCCACCCTTCCACCTGTATGCTTCTATGGAACCCAGGGATCACTCTGGCTTGTCTACTCATGTGGGGACTCAGGCCTCCTAGTATATCAAGTTACCGCTCGTCAGGCTATACCACTGACGTGTGTATTTCCCTTCACTCATTCAGCTTTAGATCCAAAGGTTTCCACTGTATGTGGACAGACATCTTGTAACTGTGGTGCACCTGCTTTTCCTGAAACTTTCCTTTGAAAATGATACTCTGGGCTGGAGAGATGGCTCAGGGGTTAAGACTCTGTCTTGCATGCAGAAGGATTCCAGGTTTAAGGGGGAAAAAAAGGCAGAAATGGTGGCAGCCTACACTTCCGACCCTATGGGCAGAGTCTGGGAAATCCCAGAGCTAAGCAAGAAGGTAGAAGCAATCCAGAATGATTCCCACAGTCACCCTTGGTCCTCCACCATAAATAAATAAAATAAAAGTATATTTAAAAAAAGAAAACAGGGGCTGGAGAGGTGGCTCAGGGGTTAAGCCTCTGCCTTGCAGGCGGAAGGTTCTGAGTTCGGATCCTAGACCCCACGTATAGACGCCAGGCAGAAGCGGGGACGGCCTGCGTTTCTGGTCCTGGTAGGGTGGAGCCTGTGAATCCCGGGGCAGAGTAAACAAGGAGGAGGTGGAGGCATCCATGGTGGTTCCCGAATTCGTCCGTGGTTCTACACACATACAGAGACATACACACACATACATACACACACGCGCACACATGCATACACGCACAATTGCATAAATAATAATAATAAATTTAAAAAAAGAAAATAGCACTCAATAACTTCCACCCAATGCATAGAACCATGTTGACATGAATAAAATGAGTAAAATTCTTCTGTAGGAAAATATAGATTTATTGCGGATGTGACATATTGATTGGCTTAAACTTTGATGCATATCCCTGAGCCAGAGATGAGAAATCAGGATATGAATCAGTCCAGTCCCACCTCAGTGTATGGGAACAGGATTAGTTATGCCAAGATCTATAAACTATAATTCATCTACTTATAGATCAAACTGATTGAATCCCCAATTCACAAATGAGAAAACAGAAACTTGAAGGAAGATACTAGCTAACAGTGTATAGTCAGACTTCAGACTTCCATCATTTAAACTGAGTTTGAACCATTGTAGAGACTGTAAAGTTGACACTACTGCATCTGAAAATAATCTCTTTGATTAGCTCTTTGGATCAACAAGTTTAACTAGTTCAAATAAAGATCACGTTTGCAGTTTACTTTTCTTCATGGATACTTACCATACAGAAAATAACTTAAAGATTTAAAATGTGACAAGCCACATAAAGTCAGAAAAAAGAACATTCTGCTAAGGAAATCAAACGACCTCACAAAAACACACTGTACAGACTTACTGAAGATCAGTCTGACAGTACCAACAGGAGCATTTAAATGTGCTTTTGATTGACCAAGAAATTGCACGTCTAGAAATGTGTCTCATGAGAATAACCAGGGATAAGTGGAAAACAAAACAAAAATAAACTATGGTGATGTTCAGTGAAGCAAATTCTTTAAAAAACTTAGATATCCAAAGCCATGTAATTTGTTAAGTAAACCAGAAAGCACACATTCAACAAAGAATTCAATAATTACTAAGAACCATCTCATGTCAGAATATTTAATTGCATATCTTTATTTGTCAACAGCAAGTTGTTAACTGGCAGATATACAATATTCTTCATTTTATAAATGTGGAATTAAATAAGGTTTTAGTTTTTATTTTTGTTCATGTCTGTGATAATACCTAATTTTCTACATCAAATATGTATGATTTGTATACTAAGAAAATAACAAAATTTTCTTTTTAAATGAGTCACCCTTACAAATGAAATTACCATCAGTATACACAATAAACTCAAAAATGTTTTCCTGCTTATACTAGGTTTCTATATGACTGAATAAATGAAAACAAAATCCAAGCGGTATATAAAATAATGATTTTGTGACTGCTGAATAAAGCATAACTGGGTCTCAGAAATTGGAAACTTCCTGACATGCACACTAAAGGATGCTCCAGGAATGGGGGGGAGAGGGTACTGAGAGAAAGGGAGGGAGGGGGAAAGGAGGGGGAAAAAGGGGGAAGGAGCAAGGGGATCCAGGGAGAGCTTGAGGGAGGGAGGGGAATGGGATACCTATCAAGTTTGTATGAGTGGAAAAAATAAAGAAAAAAAAAGAAATTGGAAACTTCTGACTAAAAATGGTCAGTGTGCTTCCAGTGCTTCCCATTGAGAAGGGTGATAATTTTAGTCAACCTTGTCAGAGAGCTAAACAGAATCTTACCCAGGCAGAAGATGACCATTTGTCCAAATGTTCCACTTCATTGCTAAAAAATACCAGATTCCTTTCATTTTTATCAGATGCTGACCTAGATACCTTCTATCTGAGCTTCCTCTTTCTAGTTGGTAGCATGTGCAACTTTTACAGACTGTAGGATTTCCACTGACATAGCTAGGTGAGAATTCTGGTCCATCAGCCAGTTTTCAGGGATTTAAATAGGTGCCACTGAATTTGCCAAACTAATTTTGACCAAGAGTTAACCCCATCCTGCAGAACACAGACAAATGGCTTCTTTTCTTTTTACTGACATTTTTCTCACCTTTTGTGAAATTTCCCAGTGCAACAAAGTGTGCTGGCCAAATGTTTGCAAAAAATTATCTTTGATTTCCTTAGATCTTATATACATGAGTGTTGCCTTGCTTAGTAACTTACTTAAAATATTTGATTTAGCACTAGAGAATATTTGATTTAGCACTAGAGAAAGAAAATCAGAAGTGTGATTCCCCCCATCATCTGGCCCTACTTGACCTGCTGTGTCACAGTAAGTTCCCTTACTGCAGCTACACTTTCTGAGCATACCTTGTACACTTGGTTCATTTCTGTATCCACATTTTACTTCTGAATAAGGGAAAAACAAATTGCAAAAATCAGTGTGTAATTATGTTTTTTTTTTCACTGTTTCTTTCAGTAGACTAAATACTCATTGGAAGCAGACCCATATTGTTCATCTGAATTTCTCATGGTATCATTGCACAACATGCAAATTTAACTTTTATAATTTTCCAACACACATCTAAATAAAAGTAGCCAATCCATCCCAGATAACAAGCTTTTATGTCAGACATTTCAATGACTAAATGGATGTTTCCATAGCTAATAAATGAAAATACAACCAACACAAAGAATCATTTTTGTTTGGACTGAAAATGAGGTGATTTAAAATACAATCAAACTTGGATACTGAGTGTTACATTCCTCACTTAAGAGACAAAAGTATCACTGCTTCCCTATCCAGATTCTAATTTAATGAATCAACCTAATAAAACCTCTCAGCATCACTTGAAAAATTGAATCAGCATCCTAAAAGTGAATGTCACTTTTGCTGCAGCATATATATCAGTATCAGAAATTGTAATTATTGTCAAAATTTGCTTTTATTTCTTATTAGGAAGTATCCTTTTATATAAATTTAATGATTAATTGTCCCTCGTCCCTCTTTCCGCTCTTCCTTTTCATTCCTCCCCTCCCTTTACCAATCCATCTCTCTCCCTTCCATACTTGTGCCTATGCCTGTGTGGGTCCCCATTTCCCTTCAGGTTGTCTGCTCTAGTGGAGGTTCAGGCCCCTGTGACAGTTTAAGTGGCCTTCCGTTAGTAGATCACCCATAGAGACTCTCACTTTCACCTTTCTACCCTTTGCCTCTAAGTTTTCTATTTCCTGCAGTTATTTCTCCTGAGTTCCTTGTTGGTCCATGGGGGAATGCAGATATGTCAGCCATTGTGTAGGTCTAGGGAGATAGGTCTCATTGCAGTGAGATCCTGGATGCACATAACCTGTTGTGGTCGGCAGTGAACCTCCACATCTTTAGGATCTTATAATCTTAATGTCCCCTCTTCTGCAAAATTCCCTAAGCCTTAGGCTAGAAGGAGATTTGTTTGGTCTGATTTGAGTTGAGTGAGGGTTAGCCAATACTCTGCATATTAGCTGACTGTTGTCTATTTCACTACTCTTCTTTGTAATAGGCTACGTCTTGTCCAGATGTTGAGATCTTTTCTTTTTTCTTTTTTCAATTATTTTTTATTTTTCTAGCTTTGAAAACATAATGAGTTGTTGTCCCTGCCTCCTTTCCAATCTCCCTCCCTTCCCTCTTCCTCTTTCACCTTTCTTTCCCTTCACAAAATCATCTCTCTCTCTCACCCACCCTTCTGCCTGTGTCCCTATGTGGGGCCCCAGGCTTTCCTTCAGGTTGTCTGCTGTATGGGGCTTGGGCCTAAGTGACAGATTAAGTGGCCCTTTCTTGGGTAGACCCACTGATAGGGGCATTCCCCTTCACCTGTCTAGCTCTAGCCCAAGGTGTCCTCTGCATGTAATTGTTTCTCCTGAATTCTTTACCAATCTGTGAGGGAATGTTGGCATGTCGATCATAGTGCAGGTCTGGTGAAAGTAAGGTCTCATGGCAGTAAGTTTCTGAATGTAACAGCACTGACCTGGATGGAATGTCCTAGCTGGCAGCAGACTTCCCCGCTTCAGGTCCTTACAATCTTACCACCCTGTCTTCCACAAGATTCCCTGGGCCTTAGGATGGAGAGAGAGTTGGTTGGCCTGGTTCCAGCTGAGCACTTTAGGGTTGCTGGTGCACTGCATTCTGGTTGGTTGCCATCGTCTAGTTCACTGCTCTTCCTTTGCACTAGGCTGCATATTGGTTGGGTGTTGAGATCTTTTCTTATCTACAGGTAAAATGAGAAGTGTTTAGATGGAGGTTTACTATCGGGTGTCTGTGGTTAGTACTGAGGCTTTTGTTCCTGTTAACTATTAGTTTTCTCCATGTCCACTGTTGTTACACTGCTTTATGTTGCTGGGCACGTATTCCCTGTCATCAGGGGTAACAAGGGGATTAGGGGCTACATCCAGAGGGTACAAAGAACTTTTCAAAAATTAAACACCAAGCAATAAACAACCCCATTAACTGAAAAGAAATTTCTCACAAGACAAAATTGAAATGTCAAACAAATATCAAAAACTGTTCTTCCTGAGATAGCATCTCACTCCAGTCAGAATGGCTAAGATCCAAAGCACAAACAATGGCAAGTGCTGGCATATATGTGGGGAGAAAGGGACTCTCATACATTGTTGGTGGGATTGTAAACTCATACAACCCCCTTGGAGATCAATTTAAAGGTTCCTACAAAAGTCAAAAAACTGAAATTCCATATAACTCAGCTATCCCATTCGAATACTGCATCTTGTAACAGAGTCAAGTGTACAAACATGCTTATAGCAGTTCTTTTCACAATAGCAAAGAAATGGAACCTGCCTAGATGTTCAACAGTTGATGAATGGTTAATGAAAATGTAGTGCATATATACAATGAAATACTATTCATGTGCCAGGAAAGATGAACTGATGAAATTTGCTAGTAAATGGATGGAACTGGAAGAAAAAAAGCATAAGTCAGGAGGGGGGCAGTAAGAAGAGGACCCCAAAAGAGCAGAAACAGAAGAACATGAATGAATAGTTTTAAAAAGCTTTTATGTAAAAAAAAAATTTTAAAAGAGAGTAAAGAGCAGTAACGGGACACTGTAGGGAATGGTGTTAGCTTCCCAGTAACTAACCACTTGCTTTGGATCTTCCTTTAACTAAAGATATGAGTGTGTTTAGATGGAAGTTTGCTACATATGATCCTGTCAATTTAATCCCTCCCACTATTGCTCAGATTGGTTTGTATAACTGGGCATGTGTTTCACTGTCACTGGGAGTGAGGGGGCCTAAGGACTATAAAGCAGGCAGGAGGCTAAAACTCACTCCTTACTGTATCATATTCAAATTATTCCGTCCACTTTAAGACTTCTCTTACATGACAGCCTTACTTAACCAGTTCATTTGTTTCTGCTCTCTCGGGATCTTTTCCACTCTTCTGGCTTGTGTTCCTTTGCATTTGTGGATGTTGCAAGAGTTTCTATTTGACTGCATCAAGCTGAAAGTTTAATGCTAGGATTCACTTACATAAGGGAGAACATAAGGCAACTCTCTGTGTCTGGAATATTTCACTTAGTTTAATTTCTTCCAGCTTCATCCATTTCATTAGTTCATTTTTCCTGACACCTGAATATATTCCATTGTATATATATGCACCACATTTTCATTAATCATTAGCTGTTGGGCATCTAGGTTGGTTTCATTCCATTGCTCCTGTGAATAGAGCTGCTATAAACATGGTTGCACATTTGATTATATTGCCTGGGTAGTGTTCTTTGAGAATAGTCTCAAAAGTACTATAGTTGTGTCATATTATCATATGTCATATCATATAATACTTTTTTAGGAACTTCCAAATTGACATCCAAATGGGTTGTGTGAGTTTACAATCCCACAAGCAATGTATGAGGGTCCCTATCTCCCCACAACCATGTCAGCATTTGCTGTTGCTTGTGCTTTTTTTTTTTTTATTCTATTGTGCGTGTATGCGTGTGTGCGCATGTGTGTGTAGAACCACGGGCGAATTCGGGAACCACCATGGACCACCTCCACCTCCTCCTTGTTTATTCTGCCCCGGGATTCACAGGCTCCGCCCTACCAGGACCGGAAACGCAGGCCGCCCCCGCTTCCGCCCGGCGTCTGTACGTGGGGTCTAGGATCCGAACTCAGGACCTTACGTCTGCAAGACAGAGGCTTAACCCCTGAGCCACCTCTCCAGCCCCTGTTGCCTGTGCTTTGGATCTTAGCCATTCTGACTGGAGTACTGAGATGATATCTCAGGGTGATTTCCGTTTGCCTATCTCTCATGGCTAGGGGTGTAGAACTTTTTGTTTGTTTACTTTTTTCTCTTTGACGCTGTTATACACAAATACATGGGAATGACCCTTACTATTTAGTTGGGTAGAACATTTTTTAAGATGTTTGTTAAACAGTTGTGAAAAGTTTATTTTCAGTTCTGTAGCTCATTTTTAATGGGGTCATTTTCTTCCTTGATTAATTTCTCAAGTTCATTGTGTACATCCTCTATTGTATGTGTGGTTAGGGAAAATATTCTCCCATTCTCTAAGTTGCATTTTTGTTTGAGGAATAGTTTCTTTTGCTGAGCAAAAAATTTTTAATTTCATATAGTCCCATTTGTTTAGTATGAGACTTATTCTCTGTGTCTCTGGGGTGTTATTAAGGAAATGCTGGCCAAAGCAAATCAGTTTGAGGGTATTCCATAATTTTTCTAATAGGAGTTTTGTAGTCTTTGGTAGACCATTGAGGTTTTTGCTCCATTTGGAGTTGACTTTCATGCAGGAAGGCAAACCACTATCCAGTTTTATTCTCCTACTTGTAGATATCCAATTTTGCTGGTACCATTTGTTGAAGATGCTGTCCTTTTCCCAATGGTTTTTGTTGGCAACTATTTCAAAAATCAGTTGTCTCTAGGTATATGTGCTTCTCTTTGGGATTCCATTCTAATCCATTGGTTTATATCTCTTTTTTTGGAGCCAGTACCATCCTATTTTTATTACTATGATACTGTCAACAGACTATTTATTATTCAGGATTATTTTTCTATCCTGGGCCTCTTATGTTTCCACATGAATTTTGAAATTGTTTTACCAATTTCTGTGAAGAATTGGGTTGAAATTTTGATTAGTATTGTGTTGAATCTATATAATGCTTTTGGAAGAATAGTCATTTTAATGATCTTAATTCTAACAATTCAAGAGCATGGGAGGTCTTTCCATATTCTAGTGTCTTTTCTGTGATCTCTTCTTTTACAGTTTTAAAGCTTTCATTGTATAGCTTTTTTCAAATCCTTGGTTGGGTTTATTCCAAGTTATTTCATTCTTTAGGAGCTATGGTAAATGGTATTATTTCTTTCAAGTCTTTCTTGCTTTATATATATATATATATATATATATATATATATATATATATATATGGAAAGTCATTGATTTTTTTAAATTTATTTTGTTTTTCTGGTTTTATAAACATTGAGTTCTTATCTCTGCATCTTCCATCCCCCTCCCTCCCATCCCTTTCCCTCTTCTTCTCATCAATCCATCCCACTCTCTTGCACCCTCTTGCCCATCTGTTTCTGTGGACCCCAGGATTCCTCTGGCTTGTCTATTCTTGTGGGGTTTCAGGCCTCTTGTGGCATACAGAGTTCCTCTCTTCAGGCCACACCGATAGGAGCATTTCCCTTCACTTATCCAACTTTAGTGCCCAAGATTTCCACTCTTTGTTCTTATCTCTCTTGAGTTCCTCTATCGTTGGGAGCATATTGATATGTCAGTCATTAAAGCCATTGACTTTTTAACCATTGATATTATATCCTGACACTTTACAAACTTCCTTATTAGTTCTAGGAATTTTCTGGCAGAACTTTTGGGGTCTTTGAGGTACAGAATCATGTCATCAGCAAATAGGGATAACGACTTCTTTCCCAAGTTTTATCCCTTTTATTTCTTTCTCTTGGATTATGGCTCTAGCTAAGATTTCAAGTACAATGATTAACAGAAATGGAGAGTGGAAAGTCTTATCTAATTCCTGATCTGAGTGGCAATAATTCCAGCTTTTCACTATTTAGAATGATTTTATTATAGATTTGTTGTACATAGCCTTTATTTTCCTTTATATTCCTTCTGTCCCTATTTTCTTTAGGGGTGTTGGAGTTTTCTAAAAGCTTTTCCAGCATCACTTGAGAGAATAATGTGATTTTGCCTTTGCATTTGTTTAAATGATGAATTATATTTATAGATTATGTATATTGAACCAAGCTTGTTTGGAATAAATATATTTTGATACACTTTCAATACAGTTTTCTAGAATTTTATTGAGGATCTTTGTGTCTATGTTCATCAATGAGATTGTCCTATGGTTTTCTTTTCTTTTCTTTTCTTTTTTTTTTTTTGCTGTGTCTTTATTTGGTTTTGGGATGAGTGTAATATTGGCTTCATAGAAAGAGTTTGATTTTCTTAATTTCCTTGACATCTGTTGTAATAGCTCCATTTCTATTTCTAATTTTATTAATTTGAGTTTTCTCTCTTTTGATTGTGGTTAATTTAGCTAAGGGTTTGTCAATCTTGTTAAGCTTTGTAAAGATCCACCTCTTTGTTTGATTGATTCTTTATAGTGTTTTCTTTGTCTCAATTTCAGTTATTTCTCCTCTGATCCCACTAATCTTCACACATCTACTTCTTTGGGAAATTGGTTTGTTCTTGTTTCTCCAAAGCTTTACAGAGCATTGTTAGCTTGTTCACTTGTGAGGTTTCTGTTTTTTGATGTAGGCATTGGGTGCTAAGAACCTTCCTTTTTGGGCTGCCTTCATATTTTCCCAAAGGTTTTGATACAATATATTTTCATTATCATTGAGTTCTAGGAACTTTTGAATTTCTGCTTATACTTCTGTCTGGACTCATTCCTCATTTGGTAGCATATTGTTAAGCTTCCATAAGTTTGTGTACTCCCTATTGTTTGTTTTATTATGGATGTTGATCTTCATTCCATGGAGGTCAGATACAGTACAAGAAATGATTTTAATTTTCTTGTATTTGGGAAGATATGCTTTGTGGCCTAGTATGTGGTCCATTTTGGAGAAAATTGGATGGGTTGCTAGAAAGACTGTATATTCCTTGGCATTAGGGCATAATGTTCAGTAGATGCCTGTCAGTTTTATGGCTTGATTTTGTTCTAGTATATCTCTGTTCAAATTTGGCTTGCTGTCCTATCTACTGGTGAGAATGGGGTGCTGAAATCCCCAACTATTATCATATTTGGGTTGATTTGTTGTTTTACACATTGTAGTATTTGTTTAATGAATGTGGTTGAGCCTATGTTTGGAGCATGTATGTTTAGAATTGTGAATTCTTCTTGATGTACTATTCCTGTGATTAGTATGTCATATTCTTCTGTGTCTCCTATGGTTTATTTTGGTTTGAAGTCTATTGTGTTGGATATTAGGATGGTGATTCCAGTTTGTTTCCTAGTTGCATTGGCTTGGAATATCTTCAACTATCCCTTGAGCCTGAGATAGTGCGTGTCTTTCAAAGTGAGGTGTATTTCTTGGAGGCAGAAAAGAGATGCTTGGTCCATCCTGTGTGTGATGGTAATTGTTGGGTTTCAATTTCAGCTAGCTTAATTTTGAATTCCACTTGAGTTTCAGTTTGGAGTTTTCACCTATTGTAAGCTTGTTCTTATTTCCTATATTTCCTTTTTCATCTCCAACATTTTTTTAAATTTTCCTGCTCATATAAGGTTATTCATTGCCTCTTTGAACTTTTCATGTCTGAAACAGTTATTCTTAACTCTTTCTATGATTGAACACCCAAAGTCAAATAACTTAAGGAAGAAAGGGATGTTTATTCACTTTAGGGTTTCAGAGGAGAGATATAGTCTTTCATGGCAGAGGCAGCATGGCTGGCTGACTGAAACTGGCAGACTAAATCATTCTTATCCATGTAGCTACAGGATTAACTATCACAATTTTCTTTTTGCCGTTCATTACATTTCTTTTGCCATTCTTCCCACAGTTTTTTTAATCATATTGATAATATTCCTCTGGAAGATTTTATCTTGAGTATGTCACCCCCTGGCCAGAGACAAAAAGCTGTTAAACTAGAGTCTTCTTATAAGAGTATATTCAAAGGTAGATGTAATAAAAGTAGGAAACCACAGTGAGGGAGGGGTCAATCACCCATTTGCAAAATGGTTACTTTTTAATCTGCCAGACCATATGCTCTCCCCTTCTGGTGAGATCATACTCCCTCAGTTGTAGATGATCAGGAACGAAAGTCTGTGAACTTAACCAGGTGTCTCATTACTTACTTGCAGGCCTTGATGGTGGTCTATTTTCTCTGATGTAACATGGTCCCCTCTCTCCTTGTTTCTGGTGTGTCCCTCCTTCCCCATCCCTCCTGTTCTAATCCTTGCAATTACTATAGGTATTACAGAAATTTATCTTTGAGTATCTCTAAGTGGATTTGGTACTAGGGGCCACCTATTAGGGAGTACATACGGCGCTTAATTTTCTAGGTCTGGGATGCTTCACTTAATATAATTGTTTCTAATGACATCCATTTCCCAGCAAATTCTAGTAATTCATCATTTTTGATGGCTGAGTAGTACTCCATTGTATAGATGTACCAAATTTTCCTTATCCACTCATCAACTGTTGGACATTTGGGTTGATTCCATGACTTTGCTCTTGTAAACAGTGCTGCTATGAACATGGTCATGCTTGTGTTATTGAGGTGAATTTTTGCTGTATGGGGGGTTACTCCCAAAAGTGGAATAGCAGGGTCATATGGCATTTCAATCTTTAATTTCTTTAAGATGGCTCGCCAGAGTGGCTGTATGAGCCTGCATTCCCACCAGCAATGTAGGAGAGTTCCCCTCTCTCCACATCCTCTCCAGCATTTGGTGTTGTTTGTATTATGGATTTTTGCCATCCTGACCGGGGTGAGATGATAGCTCAGGGAAGTTTTGATTTGCATTTCCCTGATGGCTAAGGAAGTGGAGCATTTTTTCAGATATTTGTTAGACATTTTAATTTCATCCCTGGTAAAGTTTCTTTTAAGTTCCAGGGCCCATTTCTTTTTCTTTTTTTTTTATTATTAAAAATTTAATTATACATTTTAAAATTTTTTACCAGTTCCCTCCCTCCCCCCTCCTCCCCCTCCCCTTCCCCCAGTGCCTCCCCCCCAATTCCCAGAGAGTCCTTTATTGTGTACGCCTAACTCTCCACTGGGTCCTCCTCTCCGATGACATATAAGGACCCAGTGGCATTTCCATAAGCCCTTTCTCTTGTTCCCCTTAAGCATAAGATCACTACTATGGCTGTCAATCCCTTGCCTCCAGGGGTCTCGCTGTCCAGGGCCCATTTCTTAATTGGGCCATTAGTTTCTTTGGTGTTTAGTTTTCTAAGTTCTTTGTGCACTCTGGATAATAGAGCTCTATCAGATATGTGGTTAGTGAAGATTTTCTCCCATTCTGTGGGTTGCCTTTGAGCTCGTGTTACAATCTCTTTATCTGAACAGAAGCTCTTTAATTTCACAAGATCCCAACTGTTGAGAGTTGGTAGCAGTGACTATGCCATTGGATGTCTGTTTAGGAACTGTTGGCTTAGCCCAATCAACTCTAGGAAGTTCCCTACCCTTTCCACTATGATTTTTATAGTCTCTGGCCTTATATCAAGGTCCTTGATCCATTTGGAATTAAGTCTTGTACATGGTGACAAGTATGGGTCCAATTTTAATCTTCTGCATGTGGAGATCCAGTGTTGCCAGCACCATTTGTTGAAGATACTATTCTTTTTCCATTGGATTTTTTGGGCCCCTTTGTCAAAGACCAAACAGCTGTAATTTTTTGGGCTTATATCTGGGTCTTCAACCCTTATCCATTGATCTGTGTGTCTATTTTGGAGCCAGTACCAGGCTGTCTTTATAACTATGGATTTGTAGTATAGACTAAGGTTTGGTATAGAGATACCTCCAGCAGTGTTTTTGTTACTCAGGATTGTTTTTGCTATCCTGGGTCTTTTGAGCCTCCATATGAATGTTGAGATTGTTTGGTCAACTTCTTTAAAGAATTGCTTTGGGATTTTAATTGGTATAGCATTAAATTTGTATGTTGCCTTTGGTAGGATGGTCATTTTTACAATGTTGATTCTGCCAATCCAGGAACACGGGAGGTCTTTTCACCTGGTGTCTTCTGTAATTTCTTTCTTTAGGGTTTTAAAGTTTTCATTGTAAAGGTCTTTTACCTCCTCGGTTAGGTTTATACCAAGGTATTTCATTTTTAGGGGCTATTGTAAATGGATTATTTCTCTCAAGGCTTTTTCACTTCTTTCATTCTGGGCATATAGGAAGGCCACTGATTTTTGTACATTTACTTTGTAACCTGCCACCCTGCTGAACTGCTCAATTAGTTCCAGGAGCTTCCTGGTGGAGTTTTTGGGATCACTCAGGTATAAGATCATGTCATCTGCAAATAGGGATAGCTTGACTTCTTCCTTGCTGATTTGAATCCCTCTTATGTCCCTTTCTTGTCTTATGGCTTCAGCTAAGACTTCAAGTACAATATTGAATAGAAGTGGTGAGAGTGGACAGCCTTGTCTAGTTCCCGATCAAAGTGGGAATGCTTCCAGTTTTTCCCCATTGAGCATAATCCTTGCTGTGGGCTTGTTGTATACAGCTTTTTTTATATTGATAAAGGTTCCTTCCATTCCTACTGTTGGATCTTGTCAAAAGCTTTTTCTGCATCTATTGAGAGTATCATGTGGTCTTGGACTTTGGACTGGTTTATATGATGAATTACATTTATTGATTTGTGTATGTTGAACCAACCTTGTGTGCCGGGGATGAAGCCTACTTGGTCCCTGTAAATGATCTTTTTGATATGTTTTTGAATCCAATTTGCTAAGACTTTGTTGAGAATCTTTGCGTCTGTGTTCATCAGAGAGATTGACCTATAGTTTTCTTTTTTTAAGTGAATCTTTATTAGGTTTTGGGATTAAAATGATATTAGCTTCATAGAAGGAATTTGGTAGTGTTCCTTCCTTTGCTATTTTATGGAACAGTTTAAGGAGTATTGGTGTATAACACATATCTTTATCTCAACAAAGAGCAATCGAATTCTATAGCTATGAAAATATCACAAGCAATTCAAACTGGTATCCCAAGAAAAGGAAATACATGGCCAGATCCATCAACTTATAGAAGCATCTTTATGTGGATGAGAAGCAAGTCCTCTACAGTGATCAGAAACACTACAGGAATGTGATTCAGCCTGGGAAAGCTAGATTTCCATGGTACTGATAGAGTGTCAGAAAATGTATACATTTTTTCTGTGTTACTAGAATAGCCTCAAGTAGATTTATCAAGTTTAAAGCGCAATTCTAGGATAAACTGGGTCAAATATAGAAGAAATTGAAGTCACAAATTGATTGGAGTTCACTGTCAGGCTCTGGATCTGAAGGGATGCAGTAATGAGCTTTGAAAAGCAAGGCATAAGTACAGCACCAAGGACATGAAAATCAAGGTCGATATAAGCAAACAATGCCCATTCTCATAGTTCCCTTTTACTCAAGGAAGAAAAATCATTTTCACTGAATTCTTGCTACAGTGAAAGTCTATAACTGGGGCAAGATTTTGCGGTTAACATAGTTGTGAGCAGATCCTAAATCAAGAAAGCTATAACAAAAATAAAATAGCTACCACACAATGATGACCTTCTCTTGCCAATGTTTCCAATAGATTTTTCATATGCAATACCTTTTACTGCACACATTAACCATCAATATACTGTGAAGTATTTACTGAAATTGTACTATATGCTATGCATTGAATATTGAGAATGTATTTCATACTATGTATTTGTTCTCTATGAGCTTTTGCACAATCTTATTCCTTAAATTATCAGTATCTATTAAATACTTTGCAATCCTGTTATTAGATAAAAAATTAAGGTAATTGATTAACCTGCACCTGATTTGATAGCAACTGGCATAGGTAGGATTTCTTTTATTTTTTATTTATTTTTTTACTTTTATGTGCATGTTGAATATTTATCCATTGTCCTTCCCTTTGATTCCCTCTCTTATCTTTACCAATCCCTCCCACTCCCTCTCACCCTTCTGCCTGGATGCTTCTATGGACCCCGATGTTCACTCTGTCTTGTCTACTCCTGTGGGGGTTCAGGCCTCTGTTGTATATCAAGTTACCTCTCTTCAGGCCATCCCACTAATGTGTGCATTTCCCTTCACTCACCCAGGTTTATATCCAAAGGTTTCCACTGTAAGGTTCCCATTTTTCTTGAGTTCCTAGGTAGTCCATGGGGTTATAATGTAGGTCTGAGAAGAACAAGTCTCACTGCAGTGAGCTCCCAGATACACCAGTCCTGCCTTGAATAGAAATATATATTTTACTTTTTTAGTGTTGCATACATGAATATAGTGAGTTTATGATATTTTCACTCTTTATTCTCCAATCCCATCTTCCTTCCCTGTCTTCTTACAAATCTTCATTTTCCCTTGCCAGATTCCCTCCTATTATCAAGTCTTTTCATTTGTGTAAACCACTGTGCTTTATCTGATTTGCATTTGATGATGTATAGTGTTTGAATCATGAATAGGTGAGTATATAGTTAAGGAAAATAGAGAGAAATAGAACTTCTTGAGCTCTTTCTCTTTCCATAGTAATATGTTGACAGGATAATTCTCATGTGGTTTTTGTGAAAGTATACATAGATATGCCATGAAATCATAGATACCCCAGCCCGGTCATGTACAGGAGACAATGTCTGATCCACCACTGTCCCACTTCTTATGGTCTTACTTCCCCCTCTTCCAAGATGTTCTCTGAGCCCTAGAGTAGGATGTGTATGACTTGGATATTCTGTTTAGGGCCAAGGAATCTGCAGTCACTTAACTTTCTACATGTTGTCCTGTTCTGCTTCTCTGTAATACACAACTTCTGTTTCAGAAGGAGGCTTTGAGGCTAAGTGCTGAATGTGCCTCCAATCTGCGGGTATATAGGAGATTAAAAGACAGTTTGATCTTCATAGCTAACATTCATAGACTATGTCCTCCCATTTATAGTTTACAGGAACATGTTCTTTGCTGACAAACAGGCCTTAAATCTAATCCAAAA
The DNA here is from genome assembly GCA_023101885.1 of Typhlomys cinereus. Lineage (NCBI taxonomy): Eukaryota > Metazoa > Chordata > Mammalia > Rodentia > Platacanthomyidae > Typhlomys > Typhlomys cinereus. Next base: position 1,011,636 of record JALPQD010000123.1, read on the forward strand.
GATTGCTTGCCTCCTTGATATTCATGCCATTAATACACTAATGATCACCCCTTGTCATGGTGATTCTTATCACAACTTGCAACTCTGTAGATTGATGAGACCTTGATTACTTTTCTCCCCTAATATTTTCCATACTACTTTCTGGTCCTATATAAGCTATCCATCAAAGAGAAAGCTTTAAGACCAATTTCAGCTGGTGTTTTTTGTTCATGTTTTATGATCCACATAAAATGCATTTTTCAGTAATTTGGTCTTATTGTCAGTTTCTGGAGGACAACCAAGAGCAATGACAAAAGCCTATACTGTTTGAGGGACCTTTGAGAACTCTCTGACTAACAACTTATCAGGAAGTATCATATATCTGTTACTTCTATTATTGTTTAATTGCCTCTGGGTTTTAGATGAGCATCCAAAGGCATTTTGTTGCATGTTTTACTCTATCTCCTTCTCTATTTTCTCCTCTGGATAGGGAATGTTAGAGGTAGGTTTCAGTCCATGTATTCTGAGTCTAGCATCCTAGATGCTGACTCATAACCTCTTCATTTAACTATTAGGAGCAGTTCTTGAGATATGAAATTTGCCGTTGAATGAAAGAAAGGGGTTGGCTTCAAATTTACATGGTCATGCAAGGAAGCAATGAAGTAAACAAATCGTAGAGGCATTTGAGTAATATTTGAATTTACAGATTCATTTGCCATGACAAGTTTCCAAAAGAAACCTCCTAGACTGACTTCATTTGGTTTCTGGGAGTATCTCTGGATCATGATTTATTTGTTTTGCGATTCACTTCCCAGGAATGAAAAGAATGAATTAAATGATAGAATGGGGAAAAAGAACTGTGATCTAGATTTTGTGATTGTTGGTCAGAGAAAGAAATGATCACCAGAGAAAAATGTAGAAAGACATGGACATAGACAAGGACACCCTGTGTAGCCTTCTTTGATCTTTGATACGAGGATGGGTATACATCATCACTGTGTCCTTGCCACTTCCTTAGTGGTTCCTACAAATCTAGGCCTTTCTGGGTTTGTGAAATGAAGACAAAGTAAGGGCCTTCACATCATGGAGCCTAAATGAGTCTTTTGTACCAACTGTTCTTCCTCTGGGCTGGTTTCAGCTAGTGAAGAACCTTTTGTAGGGATAATAATATTTAGCAATTAGATAGAGCTTGGAAATCAAGGGCCAAGAAATGCAGCTAAGGATCACTCTAGATTCTAAATGTGAGATCCTTGGTTGAATTAGTAGATGTGGCATTCTACCTGTTCTAAGGGTCTTGGAATACAGAGACCGTTGTACCACTAATGTCTGAAGCTGGAGGTTTCCATGAACTATTCAGTGGGTTTCCTTTTGTAAGTTTCCTGGGAAAGGTTGTCAGATAAAATATACAGTTCCCAATGCAGGCTCATACAGCCACTCTGGCGAGCCGTCTGGAGATTCTTAAATAAATTAAAGATTGAAATGCCATATGACCCTGCTATCCCACTTTTGGGAATAACCCCTCATGCAGCAGAGGTTCGCCTCGATAGCACAAGCTCGACCATGTTCATAGCAGCACGGTTTACAATAGCAAAGTCATGGAATCAACCTAAATGTCCAACAGTTGACGAGCGGATAAGGAAACTGTGGTAATCTATACATTGGAGTACTACTCAGCCATCAAAAATGATGAATTACTGGAATTTGCTGGGAAATGGATGTCATTAGAAACAATTATATTAAGTGAAGTATCCCAAACCCAGAAAATTAAGCGCCGTATGTACTCCCTAATAGGTGGCTCCTAGTACCAAACTCACCCAGCCCACATTGAGACACTCAAAAGTAAACCTATGTAACACAGTAATTGCAAGGATTATGAACAAGAGAGATGGGGTAGGAGGGCCACACCAGAAACAAGGAGAGAGGGGACCATGTTACAGCAGAGAAAATAGGCCTCCATCAAGGTCTGCAAGTAAGTAATGAGAAACCTGGTTAAGTTCACAGACGTTCTTTCCTGATCTCACCAGAAGGGGAGGGCATATAGTCTAGCAGATAAAAAGTAATCATTTTACAAATGGGTGATGGACCCCTCCCTCACTGAGGTTTCCTACTTTTATTACATCTACCCTTGAATGTGCTATTATGACAAGACTCCAGTTTAACAGCTTTTTGTCTCTGGCCAGGGGGTGACATACAGTGCCCAGCAGGATGGAGTGAAGGACATTGCAGGAGCAGCAAAACTGCAAAAGAAATTCAACAAACCACAATCCAGAACATCAGAGACTCTATATCAATCACATAGAACTAGGCCAGCCTAATCTCTCCCCATCCTGGAGCTCAGGGACATTGGTGGAAGAGGGGGCGGTAAGATTGTAAGAGCAAAAGGATGGGAGGAACAACGATTTGCAAGATTCTCAACAATAGTTGGGGCCAAAGCAATCATAATGGGACTTTGCATGCCCTGCGCAATGTCCAGCGCACTGTTGCCCTCATAAAAGGGTACCGAGATCCCTGGAGGCAAGGGATTGACAGCCATAGTAGTGCTCCTATGCTGAAGGGGAACAAGAGAAAGGGCTTATGGAAATGCCACTGGGTTCTTATATGTCATCGGAGAGGAGGACCCAGTGGAGAGTCAGGCGTACACAATAAAGGACTCTCTGGGAATTGGGGGGGAGGCACTGGGGGCTGGGGAGGGAGAGGAGGGGGTTCGGGGGGAGGAGGGGGGAGGGAGGGAACTGGTAAAAAAATTTTAAATGTATAATTACATTTTTAATAAAAAAATAAAAAAGGAAAAAAAATATACAGTTCCCAGTTAAGTTTGATTTCTACATGGTAAAAACATTTTAATATAGTTATGCTCTCTGTGCTATTTAGTTATGCATTCTATATTGTATTACAATTATTACTATCATTAACTAAATCTTGTAGTTCTCCATAGTGAGTTGTTGAACTCACATCCTTAGTCCTGTAAAAATCAGCTGGCTTGCTCCTGAGGGGCTGGCTGAAGATATTTCCAGGCTTGGGAATAAACCAGGACCTATCCTTTAATAGCAATATATCCTACAAATACAAATTTTTGGTTCTTTATTTCATAGCTTTAAAAAAGAAAATGCTACTTGGATTTTTTCTGAAAATACATTTTTTTGAAAAGTATCTTAAAAGTCAAATTGTTCCCACAAGGTCATGAACTTAATAGTGATAATGTAACCTATTCAGAGTAGTGTGAGAGTTTCCTTAAGTCTTTTTTTATGGTAATTTTTTTCTCCCACATTTTATTTTTTTCCTAATCATACAAGCTCAATAGATACCCCATCATCTTCCTCCCCCTTCCCTCCTCTCCCTCCCGTTGTCATCCATTCCACTTCTCCCCTTTTCCCCCTTCCTTTCACCACCCTCCTTCCCTTCCCCCTCTTCCAGTGCTTCCCCTTTCCTCCCTCCCATCCCCTAGAGCATCTGTTTATGTGGGCACAGAATCTCCCTCTGAATCCTCCACCCTAGTGAGGGTTCAGGATTCAGTGGTATAGTCCGAGGTCACTTTCCTTAAGTCTTTTGATGCATTAATTTAATGTGCTAAATCTGTGCCTTAGTATTCCTTTATCTCACATTCTTGATAGGTTTGTAGCATTCTCTTATATGCTTCTTTATTTTTTATACTTCCTTCCACTTGAAAAACCTGTTAATTGTACTTGATGTCTTCGCTGAAGCCATAAGACAAGAAAGGGACATAAGAGGGATTCAAATCGGCAAGGAAGAAGTCAAGCTATCCCTATTTGCAGATGACATGATCTTATACCTGAGTGATCCCAAAAACTCCACCAGGAAGCTCCTGGAACTAATTGAGCAGTTCAGCAGGGTGGCAGGTTACAAAGTAAATGTACAAAAATCAGTGGCCTTCCTATATGCCCAGAATGAAAGAAGTGAAAAAGCCTTGAGAGAAACAATCCCATTTACTATAGCCCCTAAAAAAATGAAATACCTTGGTATAAACCTAACTAAGGAGATAAAAGACCTTTACAATGAAAACTTTAAAACCCTAAAGAAAGAAATAGCAGAAGACACCAGAAGGTGGAAAGACCTCCCTTGTTCCTGGATTGGCAGAATCAACATCGTAAAAATGACCATCCTACCAAAGGCAATATACAGATTCAATGCTATACCAATCAAAATCCCAAAGCAATTCTTCAAAGAAGTTGACCAAACAATCTCAAAGTTCATATGGAGGCACAAAAGACCCAGGATAGCAAAAACAATCCTGAGTAACAAAAACACAACTGGAGGTATTACCATACCAAACCTTAGTCTATACTACAAATCCATAGTTATAAAGACAGCCTGGTACTGGCTCCAAAATAGACACACAGATCAATGGATAAGGATTGAAGACCCAGATATAAGCCCACAAAAATACAGCCATTTGGTCTTTGACAAAGGGGCCCAAAGAATCCAATGGAAAAAGAACAGCATCTTCAACAAATGGTGCTGGCAAAACTGGATCTCCACATGCAGAAGATTAAAGCTGGACCCGTACTTGTCACCATGTACAAGACTTAATTCCAAATGGATCAAGGACCTTGATATCAGGCCATAGACTATAAAAACCATAGTCGAAAGGATAGGGAACTCCCTCGAGCTGATTGGGCTAGGCCAACAGTTCCTAAACAGACATCCAATGGCACAGTCACTGCTACCAACTCTCAACAGTTGGGATCTTGTGAAATTAAAGAGCTTCTGTTCAGATAAAGAGATTATAACAGGAGCTCAAAGGCAAGCCACAGAATGGGAGAAAATCTTCACTAACCACACATCTGATAGAACTCTGCTGTCCAGAGTGCACAAAGAACTTAGAAAACTAAACACCAAGGAAACCAATGGCCCAATTAAAAAATGGGCCCTGGAACTTCAAAGAAACTTTACCAGGGATGAAATTAAAATGTCTAACAAATATCTGAAAAAAATGCTCCACTTCCTTAGCCATCAGGGAAATGCAAATCAAAACTTCCTGAGATATCATCTCACCCCGGTCAGGATGGCAAAAATCCACAATACAAACAACATCAAATGTTGGAGAGGATGTGGAGAGAGGGGACCTCTTCTACATTGCTGGTGGGAATGCAGGCTCATACAGCCACTCTGGCGAGCCGTCTGGAGATTCTTAAAGAAATTAAAGATTGAAATGCCATATGACCCTGCTATTCCACTTTTGGGAATAACCCCCCATACAGCAGAGGTTCACCTGGATAGCACAAGCACGACCATATTCATAGCAGCACTGTTTACAAAAGCAAAGTCATGGAATCAACCCAAATGTCCAACAGTTGACGAGTGGATAAGGAAAATTTGGTACATCTATACAATGGAGTACTACTCAGCCATCAAAAATGATGAATTACTGGAATTTGCCGGGAAATGGATGTCATTAGAAACAATTATATTAAGCGAAGTATCCCAGACCCAGAAAATTAAGTGCCGTATGTACTCCCTAATAGGTGGCTCCTAGTACCAAACCCACCCAGCCCACCTAGAGACAGTAATTGCAAGGATTATGAACAGGAGGGATGGGGTAGGAGGGCCACACCAGAAATAAGAAGAGAAGGGACCATGTTACAGCAGGGAAAATAGGCCTCCACCAAGGACCCAAATAAGTAATGAGACATCTGATTAAGTTCACAGACTTTTGTTCCTGATCATTTACTACTGAGGGGATGTGATCTCACCAGAAGAGGAGGGCATATAGTCTGGCAGATAAAAAGTAACCATTTTGCAAATGGGTGATAGACCCCTCCCTTAGTATGGTTTCCCACTTTTATTACATCTACCTTTGAATGTGCTTTTATCACAAGACTCTAACAGCTTTTTGTCTCTGGCCAGGGGGTAACATACAATGCCCACCAGGATGGAGTGAAGGGCATTGCAGGAGCAGCAAAACTGCAAAAGAAAATCAACAAACCACAATCCAGAACTTCAGAGACTTTATATCAACCACCTAGAACTAGGCCAGCTTAGTCTCTCCCCATCTTGAAGCTCAGGGAAATTTGCGGAAGAGGGGGCGGTAAGAGTGTAAGAGCAAAAGGATGGGAGGAGCAATGATATATAAGATACTCTATACTAGTAAGGCTGAAGCAATCATAATTGGACTTTGCATGCCCTGCGCATTGTCCAACACACTGTTGACCTCACAAAGTCTAGCATCTGCTAAAGGCACCAAGAACCTTGGAGGTAAAGGATTGGCAGCCACAGCAGTGTTCCTATACCTAAGGGGAACACGGGAAAGGGTTCAGGGAAAGGCCACTGGGTCCTTGTACGTCATCGGAGAGGAGAGCCCAGAGGAAAATCAGACATGCACAAGAAAGGACTCTCTGGGAATTGGGGCGGGAGGCACTGGGGGATGGGGAGGGAGAGGGGTGGGGAGGGGGAGCATGGGTACGGGGGGAGGAGGAGGAAGGGAGGGAACTGCTGTACCTAATAAGTTTGTATGAGCTGAAATTAAAAAAAAAATTTGAATGAGTTTAACCCAGACTATTTTAGATAGTAAACTGCTATCTACCCTCTTTTTTAATATTTTTTTTAGTGCTGGGGATTGAAACTTAGCCCAGGGTCTTGCACATGCCAGGCAAATATACTATCACTGAGCCACGACCCTTATCCCATTTGTCACATTTTATTTAAAAAATTCTTCCTTGTTTCTAACCAATTAACTTTACAGATATCTTAATATTTATTTGCATGGTCCTATAAAATTTCTTTGTCATTTGACATCGCTTTTACTGCTTCAATGCAATAGAAAGAAAGTTGGCATCCCTCTATAGATCTCATAGTATGTTATTTCTATCTTTCTATGCATTAAAATTTTAGTTACTTTTCTTTCGGCTTTCGGCTCTGAGGAGGCAAAGGTGCAACTTTCTTCGGTCGTCCGGGATCCGGGTTAATCTGACACCAGCTGCAATCGCCATGCCGCCCAAATTCTACCCCAACGAGACCAAAGTTATGTACCTGAGGTGCACCGGAGGCGAGGTCGGTGCCACATATGCCTTGGCCCCCAAGATCGGTCCCTGGGTCTGTCTTCAAAAAAGGTTGGTGATGACATCGCCAAGGCAACTGGTGACATCGCCAAGGCAACTGGTGACTGGAAAGGTCTGAGAATCACAATGAAGCTGACGATTCAGAACAGACAGGCACAGATTGAGGTGGTGCCTTCTGCCTCTGCCCTGATTATCAAAGCCCTCAAGGAGCCACCAAGAAACAGAAAGAAGCAGAAAAGTGGAAATATCACTTTTGATGAAATTGTCAACATTGCCCGACAGATGCGGCACAGGTCTTTAGCCAGGGAACTTTCTGGAACTATCAAAGAGATCTTGGGCACTGCACAGTCTGTGCAGTGTAAATGGTCGCCACCCTCATGACATCATAGATGACACCAACAGTGGTGCAGTGGAGTGCCCAGAAGCATAAGAGAAAATATTTCAGTAAAAGATTATCAGATAAAAAAATTTTTTAGTTACTTGTTTAATCTTATGGTTCTCAATGTTGGTTTGAGAAACTCGTGTATAAGATTATCTTTCTCCATTTATTATTTATTTATTGCAATGCTCTTCCCCAATATCAATGATAAACCTAATTGATTTCTTTCAGAGGTCCATAGAAATACAAAATTTTAGCTACTGGGGTATGATTTTTCTGCACCTGTAACTTGAAATCACTTCTTTAAGTCATGTAGACACACATACCTGTTTCAGGAAATAGCTGAAGTTAGAATAACTTAAACCAAAATGATCTTCATTGGAAAGACTGAAGAAATTTACGGAATTGAAGTGAAACTTGATAATCTTGGCTTGGAGAGGGAGTAAGTATGCAGCTCTAGGTTATATGTCAGTAGGTAAATGTACTCTACAGACAGAAAAGAATGCAGCAGCAAAGAAAGGAGATATCTTCCACTTATCCCACTCCATAAGGGGCAGGCATCTTTGCCCAGAATAGGAAGATGCTCCATCTCCCTGTCTCTCTATTTCTAGCTCCTCAAAAGGGACTCTGATAGTCTTGACATGAGCGATATCTGCTTTCTAATCAAAATGTCAGAGACTTGGCTTAATGTACCAGCAAAAAGGAAGCCAAAATTTGCTTCCACAAAAGAGAGAATAAAGTCTTAGTTGTATCAAAAACTATTGTTAAGTGAGTGTATTATGGTATGAAATATAGATGACTCTAAGTTTTTGCTCAAATGATGTTCCAGTTATTTCCAACACCATTTATGTATTCATCTTTCCTAGAAATAATTCATTTGAACAATTCATTTAAACATAGGCTGCAGGCTACACGTGGTTGTATTCATATTGAGATTTGTATTTTAATCTTTTCCCTATGACTCAGTAATATTTAATTTATTCCTAATAATGATATAGAACTTTTCCCTTCACACTTTAGAAAAAATAAAAAGATTAAGTAGGCTGTTCCTAGTTGCCTATATGGTTCCATTTTCTGAAAATATGTGTTTGATTTAATGACCCTGTTCTTTGAAGTACAAATATTTCACATTTCCCCATAAGACTATTTGTCTATTAATGCATCTGATCTGTTTTTCTTTAGGTAGTAAATAGTCCATCCTAATATTTTTCTCTTTGAATCTCATCATCTGAATTTATTTTAAGTTGTATAAAACTATCTGCCATCAACCAGGAAAACTCTAATAGAGTTTGCCTCTGATTTCCTAACATTCTTTAGGAACTCCTGTGTTTAATGCCATGCTGAGCATGTATGCTTTATTTGTTATGTAATATCCATCTTATATTCTGGGAACTCTTTCCACATTATTCCTGAGAATCAATAGGGAATATTTCAACACTGTAACAAATTTGCTTCAGATATCACTGGCCATCTTTTACTCCAGATGTGTGTATGTGTGTGTGTGTGTGTGTGTGTGTGTGTGTGTGTGTGCTTCCCATAAGGAAAGGTCAAGACTCTAATTGCTGAGGAACGTGGAGAGCAATGTACAAGTCTTTGGTGATGTCTCATTCTGGCAAATAGGAGGATGAGCACCAGGATCCAGTCTGGAGGACAATTGGTACGCTGCTCCCAGACAAGCCACACTTCCATAGTCTCTGCAGAAATATACAGAAAAGACAATTCACGGCATTGATCCACAATGCCCCAGATATTAAAGGGAAGGCTTTGACTTACTTCTTATTGGCCTCAGTGTTGGAAAACTAGATGAATAGCAAGAGTTCCCAGTCCTGGATCCAAGACAGATCTGTGAAAGTGCAGGAGCCCTGGGACTGTTCCATTCTAGCTCTTTGACATTTACCAACAGGGCAGTTGTAGTTCTGAGCAACTCATTTCACCTTTATGTGCTCCAACTGGAAAATACATCACCATTACCTGATTAGTGTATGATTTATTGGTTTTCAGAAGGGACCAACTGATCAAGGAGAATGACAAAAGTGAGCTTCTCACTGACGTGGACACAGAAAACAAGGGAAATAAAAACATGAAACCCTGTTATAGATAAGCAGTTCCTGGCAGTCACATCAACCTACCTCCCCATTTCATTTGGAGTTTGATGTCTTCATACTTGTTGCAGATCTTTAAATAAATTCCCTTGACAGTAATAATACACTATCCCATTATGGTTTCAATGTGTAGCTCAGATCTGCTCTCTAATGGTTTAGAAATGACAATGCTCCTTGTTACTAAGGTTTTCTTTCCTTTTGTGGTCACTGTCAATGGTTGGGCGACCCCTGCTGGCCCATTGTTCAGAATGCAAAGCTAAGAGAGACTAAAAATCATTTAAGGGGATATATTTCAACAGAAAAAAGATTATGTAAAACAAGCCTAAGGCAAACATCATTCTAAATGGAGAAAAACTTGAAGCACTCCTACTTAAACTAGTCCTAGTCAGAGCAATAAGGCAAAAAAAGGAGATAAAATGGAAACAAATAAGAAAGGACAAACAACCCTCCCCCCCCAAAAAAAAACCAAGGAAGTGAAGACCTGTGTAAAGAAAACTGCAAAACTCTAGTGAAAGAAATTAAAGAGGATACTAGACTGTGGAAAGACCACCTATGCTCACGGATTGATAAGCTTAATAATGTAAAAATGATCTCTTACCAAATGCAATTCTAGTCAAAATCCCAGTTCTTCAAAGAACTGTAAAAAAAGCAAACTCATAAAGAGTGACAAAAGGTCTTAAATAGCCAAAACGATCTTAGGAAAAAAATCACCATACTGAAATTCAAGCTATACTACAGTACCATAGTAACAAAACAGCATGATACTGACACAAAACAGATATATCAATAAATGGATTAGAATGAAGGACCCAGATATTGGCTCCCACAACTGTAAATACTTGATCTTTGGCAAAGGTGCCAAACATACACACTGAGGAAAAAATGGCATCTTCAACAAGTAGTGTTGGGAAAATTGAATGTCTGCCTTTTGAAGAGTGAAAATTGACTGCTACTTCTCACCCTATACAAAAATTAACTCCAAATGGATCAAAGAATTCAATGTTAAGCCCAAATCTCTGAAATTTGGAGTAGAAAGTACACATGAATTGGTAGATCTAGGTAAATATTTCCTGAACAGGACTCCAAATACTCAGGAACTAATACCAATAATCAACAAGTGAAACTTCATGAAATTAAAGTTTCTGTAAGAGAAAGTATTAATTGTGCAAAAAGACAACCCACAGAATGGGAGAAAATCTTTTACAGCTATGAATTTGACAAAGGATTAATCTCCAGAGTATACAAAGAACTCAAAACACTAAACACTAAAAAAGCAACCAACTCAATTTAAAATGGGCCTTGGAACTAAACAGGGACTTCTCACAAAAAGAAATTCAAATGTCAAGCAAGTATCTTTAAAAATGTTCAACTTCTCTGGTCATCAGCAAAATGCAAATTAAACTTACGTGGGTAGGTTTAGATTAGATTGGGTAAGACCAAAACCCTAAATAAGTATGAATGCTGATGAGGATGTGGAGAAAAAAGAACACTGATTCATTGTTGTGGGAAGGTAAACTGGTACAATCATTTTGGAAATCACTCTGGAGGATCCTTAAAAAGCTAAAAGTAGAGCTACCATATGACCCAGCTGTAGTACTTCTGGGAACATTCCCAAAAGATTCAGCATCTTATTACAAACACACTTGTTCATTCATGTTCATTGAAGCTCTATTCACAATAGCAAGAAAATGGAATTAGCCAACATATCGAATGACAGAGGAATAAGTAATGAACTGTGGTACATATAAACAATGGAATACTATTCAGCCATTGGGAAGGATGAGATTATGGAATTTGCTGGTACATGGACAGAAATGGAAGTATTAAGCAAAGATATTGCAGACACAGAAAAATGAAAGCCACGTGTTCTTTCTTATACGTGAATGCTAGGATTAAACTCCTGACTGAAGTATTTAGCATGGAATTCCTATAACGATCAGAAAATTTTAAACACTTAACACAAGGACAGAAAATACCACAGGTGGCTGGATCAGGGAGGAAATGAATAATAGGAGAAAATGCTTATGGATGATGAGGGAATAGGGTGTTGGAGGGACTGTGATAGTAATAGAAAAACTGAGAATGTGGAATGCAACCAGATAGGAGCCTCCTATAAGATAAATATGTTAAAATTTTTAACTTAAAAAAGAACAAAAACATATAGTCTATGTACAGAGGAATACAGAAAGAAAAAGACAGGGCAAAACAAATAATGCTATGGGCTGCTCTACCTAGAACACAGAGACAATTAAACAATATAGAAGTAACAGTCACGTGATATCTACTAACAAGTTGTTGGTCAGAGAGTTCTCAAGGGCCCCTAAAACACTATAGACTTCTGCTATTGCTCTTAATTATCTTCCAGGAAATGACACTGAATCCCTAATACTGGAAATGCAACACAAGACATAAAGAAAAGAAAAACAATTATAACTGGTTCGGAAGCTTCCGCCTTGTTGGCGGAAGTATCAGCAATTACTATGGAAGCTACAAGAGGAGAAAAGCAATCAAAAATCTCATCAATCTTTGAAATCTGTAAGTTAAAAATGGTCAGTATGGTAATAGATGGCTATCAGTGTAATAGTGAAATGAATACCAAGGAGACAACCAATAGCTTTCTGATCAGCTTTAAGTCAGAAAGGACCACATTCCTGCTACTATAAAGAAGAATAAGAGCTTATGAAAGAAGAAGACAAAGTTCCCAGGAGATCAGGTTATTAAAGTTTAGCTGTGAAGACACTACATCAATCTACCTTTTAAACACCTAGTATCATACTTCTAGATTAGAGGAGCATTCAACATTCAACCTCAAATTCTCCTTCTACACCAGAAAGTGTTTACCACAGAAAAACACAACTGACCAAATTGCAGAAAATAATTGACTGTGGATTCCTTGACCCACATCCTAAGGCTCAGGAGACATCATGGAAGAGGTGATGTTAACATCACATGAGCCTAAATTGGGATAATGTGGGCCAGACACTGTCTCTTGGACAAGGATTACATAGGAGCTGTCTTGTCAAAATTTCACCAGGAAATGGGAGAGATCCCAAGAAGTTCCATACTTCCATGAGGGACCATGAGAACTAATACTTATAGGGAAGAAAAGGAATATGCTATCCTCAATAGTATGACACTGATTTATGACACTTGCTGGAGCATGAATCATGCCAGGCATATGATATTAGTGATAAGTGGGCCACACAAGTTAAAAGACTTGAAAATAAGAAATAGTGTGGCAGGGGAGATGAATGACTATCAGGGAGAAAGAAGGGTGGCTGAGAATGAGGATAAGGGGAGATAATTTTTTTTTCAAAAAACAAAGACTTCTAACCACAGAAGTACTGCCCAATATAAGATTTTAATCTCAGGGGCTGGAGAGATGGCTTAGGCGTTAAGACTCTGACTCACAAGCGGAAGGTCCTTAGTCCAGATCCCAGGTCCCATATAAAAAACTTCCAGGTGGAAATGGTAGTGACCTAAACTTTTCGGTCCTGGTGGGCAAAGGTTGGGAAATCCCAGAGCAAAAAAGGAGGTAGAAGTAGTCCATGAAGATTCCCGAAGTCACATTTGGTCCTCCACAGGGACACACAGTGCCTTCTGATACACGTGAGCATGCGCACACACACACACACACACACACACACACACACACACACGCACACATGTAACAAATACTTAGCAGAGTTCACAGCATCAGAAACAAATATCTAAAATCAAAATAGAAGTATTTTTCTCTTTAAAAAATTATCTAACCTATTTCTTTTCAAAATTCAGTCCTTCCAAAACTGTACCAGGTTCTGGCCTCAACAACCAGCCACCAGGTAAAGAATACAAGAGTGAAACTAGATCACAGAAAGTCTTGGAATGAGTTTCTAAAGCAAATAATTCATCAACCAAAGAGTTACAAAGAACATGGGTATTATTTGAACCATAACCTTTTAGGTAGTTGTGAAAAGAAAGTTATTCAGCAAAGTCCTGAGAATTCAAAACAATATTAACTTAAAATACTGCATCGAAAACTTATATCACTTCTCAAGCCAGCTTCTTTTTTAAATTTTTTTCTATTATTTTTATTTATTTTTTTCCCAATCAAACAAACTTAATAGTTTCCCTGGTCCCCTCTCTTCCTCTACCCCTCCCCAGTTCCCCTTGTATCCTCCCCACTTTTCCCCTTCCTTTCACCTCCCTCCCCCCCTTTCTCCCAGTGCCCCCTTCCCCCTATCCCTGAGCATCCTTTAGTGTGAAAGTCAAACTTCCCTCTGAGTCCTGCACTCTAATGAGATGTTGGGCTCCCCTTTAGTATGAGAACACTATTGTGACTGTTAATCCCTTGTCTCTAAGTATCCTAGTACCTGTGATCCATGCTAGACTTTGGGGGGTCATTGACATGTCAGTCATTGCACAGGTCATGCAAAGTCCTATTATGGCTACTGCGGTCCTAACTTGTGTGGAGTATCTTGCATATCATCGCTCCTCCCCATTTTTAGGCTCTTACAATCTTACTGCCCCCTCTTCTGCAAATTTCCCTGAGCTTTAGGATGGGGAGAGATTTGGCTGGTCTGGTTCCGGGTGATTAATGTAGGATCTCTGATGTTATAAAATTATGGTTGGTTGTTGTTTTCAGTTTTGTCAAGCCAACTTCTTGATGAAGGCAAAACAGAATATGTCATAAAGGAAAGGGAAAGTGAACTAGGAGTAAACATCTACACCATTATGGGTAAAATTGATCTTGGTTACACAAGAGGAAGATGAAATCATACAAAAATATGCATATCTATCTCCTACAAAAAATAAATAATCTGGGCGGAGAGATGGCTCAGGAGTTAAGACTCTGGCTCATGGGGCTGGAGAGGTGGGTCAGGGGTTAAGCCTCTGCCTTGCAGGCGGAAGGTCCTGAGTTCGGATCCCAGATCCCACGTATAGACGCCAGGCGGAAGCGGGGGCAGCCTGCGCTTCTGGTCCTGGTAGGGCGGAGCCTGTGAATCCCAGGGCAGAAGGAGGTGGAGGCGTCCATGGTGGTTCGCGAATTCGTCCGTGGTTCTACATATACACAGACACAGAGACACACACGCGCGCACATACACACGCACATGCGCACAGTTGAATAAAAAAAAAAAAAAAAAAAAAAAAGACTCTGGCTCACAAGCAGAAGGTCCTGATTTGAGATCCCAGGTCACAAGTAAAAAACTCCAGGTGGAACGTCAATAGCCCACACTTCCAGCCCTGGTGGGCGGAGCCTAGGAAATCCCAGAACCAAGCAAGAAGGAGGTAGAAGAAATCTAGGATGATTCCGAAAGTTACCCTCGGCCCTCCACAGGGACACACGATTCCCTCTGATGAGAGAGAGAGAGAGAGAGAGAGTAAAAAACCTTCCATGGGGAGCTGATAAAACCCAAATATGAGTGTGACAGTTAGAAATAATTGTTAATTTGGAACCTAACAGGCAAGTCTTCCAGCTTTCCTGTGAGCGATTATCTAGATTTAGGTCTAGATTATCTTCAAGATTATCCCTAAGAATGTCTGCAAAGAATTATCTTGATTACCTTAGCTGATGTGGGAAGACCTGTCTTAGTTGTGAGTGGGACCACTCTTTTGCACCGTATGAAACGGAGAAAGCAAGCTGAACACTAGCATGCATTCATCTCTCTCTGAAATGCAATGTGACTTTCTGCTTTGAGATCCTTCCATCTTGACTTCCCCTCCATGATGGACTGTACCTCTAATTGTGAGCCAGAATAAGCTCTTTCTTCATTATAATTGCTTCAGTCAGGGTATTTTATTACAATAGGAAAAGTAACTATGATAGTAAAATTCAACCTTGTTATGAATACCCTATTACAGAGACAAATTCAGAATACAAATGTGAGAACAATAAGAACAATTATGAAGTAGTTGACTATGAAGAAAGAAGACAGTGTCAATCTAAGAAAATAGATTGAGAAATAAGCAGAGAAAAATGTGATGTTATAAATGGGGGGAGGGAAGATGGGGCTGAGAATGGCGTGAAGAGATGGCTGGGGACAACCAGAAAAGACAGAACGACTAAGGAAAAACAAAGAGAAATTCGAAGACATTCTATATTCTGAAAGGAAGAATGATATTCATAGACTAAAGGGGCTATACCTTATATCAATAGAAATTTATACAGAATGATTACAACTGAAAAATCTTTGGTCAGTGTTAAGAATAAAGATAAAACTTCTTTAGACACCCATACAAAAAAACATAGGCTTGCCATTAGAGAAGAAAAGTCAAGTGGCTTCAAGGGTTGCCATGGTAACAACAGTGCCCAGAGCCAATGCAGCCCCACAAAAACTGAAAGAAACTGTGATTTTAAAGTATTCTGTTATGCCAAGGTGTGTCAAGAACAGTGATGAAAGGCGGGTGTTTTCTGACATGAGAGAAGTCGGGAAACAGAATTCCCACAAACTCTTTGAAAAGCAAAGCCAAATTAAAATTTGGCGACTACATTGAAAGAAGGATGAGAAATCACTAAGGCAAAAACTATGGGAAGAACTCATGTATGCCTTTGATGTTCCAGCCACGGTTCATTCTGTGTGGACACGAGGTCACACTAAATGAATACTTTGCCAGTCCCAACAAAGGGCAAAGAGTAAAAGCAAAGTTTAGAGAAAAAAATGTGTAGTAATTCTCTGTGGCACAGGCCAGCAAACAACAACCTGTGACCAAAGCTGGCCCATCCATCTTCTTTAAATAATATTTCTATTTATTCCTTGAAATTTTCAATACATGCATGTGATGTGCTTTTCTCATACTGACCCCTCCAGTCTCACTCCCCTCGGACTTCCTCCACCAACACGGTTCCCTCCCAACTTTGTATCCTGTCCCCCTTTTCTAAACAAATATGTATTTATTAGAACACAGTCTTTTATTCACTTGTACATTGTCTCCATGAATACTGGGAAGGCAGAACAGAATACTTGTGATTGAGATATTATCAGCCCGCAAGCCTTAAATGTTTATTTTCTTGCCTTCTTTAGAGGAAATGTTTGCTGAACTATGCTTTGTAACACAGAGACAATCCACAGCATCAAAAATTAAAATGTAGATTAAAATCCTATTTTGAAGTCACTTTAGTAATTTTGTCGCTGTAGAGGGATTTACACTGTGGACATTTTCATCTAACATATGCATGCATATGCATGAACAGAAGGTTTGCTTACAGTAATAAATGTTAAATGCTGAACTTGTAATCCCAAACGATAAGATCTGCAGAATTTTTTTAGTTTGTTCATTTGTGTTGGTTTTGTACGTATATGTATTTTCTGAATTTTTGGGGGGGTCAGGAGCATGTTTCAGAAAGCAGGAGGGTGATTAATTACTGTTAGAAATTTTAAAAATTCAGTGGTTAAAGTCTTTACCTCACGAGAAAGAAAAAAAAGAAAAAGAAAACTGAGTTCAAATCCCCAGATCCCATAACAGTAACAAATACTGTACAGACAGGTTGGTGGCCTATAATTCCAGTCCTGGAAGGTAAAGCTTGGGAAGTCCCAAGCTGTAAACAGTAAGGAGGTAGAGCAACCTGTATGATTCTCATTGTCACCCTTGGGCCTCCACAGGCACACATACTTAACTGACTTCTTATACAGTGCCCACACATCCGCATGAACACACGCATGCACGCACACAAATAAAATAGAAAGCAGATCTATTTTATCTTTAATTTAGCTTTTCTGAGAACACTCATCTTATTAGATAGGAACTTCCCTATGCCCTTGTGTCACATGAAGGAAAATATTTACATTTGGAAATGTAATAAGAGAATTTCTACACACTCCATAGGTAAGAGTCAGGAATAAGCTTTTATAGACTGTTGGCTGGGATGTGACTTGTTAATGTAACAAGCATTGTAATTAGTATGAAAAAATACCTTAAAAACTAAAGTAGAATTACATATGATTCAGATCTGCTACTCCTGGATATGTGCCAGAAGGAATCTAAGTTAGCACTCCTTAGAAATACCTGCACATTGAGACAGATGAAGACAGTCTCTACCGTGAATTCTAATGCTAAACGTGTGGTGGTGAAGGCTGATGAAATCACTGAAGGTGACGAAATCACTTCATGTACATGGATGAAAACGTGATAGTGAGACTCACAAGGACTATATTGCAGAGAGAGAGAGAGAAAAAGAGAGCGAGAGAGAGAGTCCTTTCCTCTAGTGTACCATCAAGTGAAGGTTAGGTTTTGGGACAGCAGAGGGCAGCCTTCCCCATAGGGATCTAATGCTAAACTTGTGCCCATCCAGTTCTGCCTAGCGGGCAGTTATGGAATACAGTCGGACTCGGTTTGCTTAATGCTGCCAATCCATCCTTTACACTGCCAAATATGTCACACCACCCACCTCCCAGCAGCTTATCTCTGGCTTCCCATCGCAACTGAGAATAAATTCTGAAGGCCCAGAGACCTCGTGTGATCCCGTCCTGCCTCTTCATTTCCCGTATTACATAAAACTCCATATGACAGCTTCTTTAGGGCGCACACTGAGCTCTGCTCCATTCTGAGCCTCTGCCCTTGCAACATTCCTTTTGAGCTCTTTCTGTTAAGGAATCTTTCTCAATGCTTCAACCGGGATAACTGTCACTTCTTTGGAGAGACCCTCCCTGACAACTTATCTAAAGAGTCACTCACTTAACCCATTACTGAAGCTCTGTATGTTTTCTTTCTTATATGTTTCTATCATGGTTTGAATGTGAGTTGACCCCCACAGACTCACGTGTTTGAATTCTTAGTTGATGACTTTAGGAAGTGGAGCCTTGCTGGAGAAAGGAACAACTCAGGTTGATTGGACCTGCCCAGCTTCCAGGAGAAGTCTGTTCCTGCATTTTGCAGCTAACTC
Organism: Typhlomys cinereus; assembly: GCA_023101885.1. NCBI lineage: Eukaryota > Metazoa > Chordata > Mammalia > Rodentia > Platacanthomyidae > Typhlomys > Typhlomys cinereus. The sequence goes on from JALPQD010000123.1 coordinate 1,029,975, forward strand.
TCTTGACCTCCACCGTGTCCACAATAACCTAATTCTCCTCAGTTTCTGCCAGCCAGCTATGCATTTTCTACCATAATAGATTGCATCTTCTCTGTAGAACCCTAAGCCAAATAAATCTCCTTTTCTACTTTAAGTCCATTGAATGAAGTCTCACAATAGCAGAGAGACTAACAGGTACATTCTTGGTATATAATGGTTTTGTTTGATCAATTCTTTTTTGTCTGTCTTTCCCAGTTGAACTTAATTTCCCATGACATTAGGGACCCACCTAATTTCTTTATCATTGTGTCTTCAATATCTAGTTCAGTAGTTGTAACTTAGTAAATATTTATTGAATTAATGAGTGAATGGACTTGCAAAATGTACTGGCTACTCTATCAAAACTACCATAAAAGGAGAAAGTACACAGGCCTTGTTATAAGCTGAATTCTACCAGTATCCAAATTTATATGGTGATGCTCTAGTCTCCACGACTTCAGTACATAACTCTATTTGGAAACAGGGCCTTGGGTTCTGTAAAAAGATAATTAGCACTAAAGGAAGTCAGGTTTAGTAGTCCCCATAACAATTCACTGGACTGTAGAAGGATTCCAGACACGGGAACAACACATGGGCACACATGCATGCAGGAGAGACCATGTGCTCTCACAGCAAAGGGACAACCTGAAAGTCAAGGAAAAGACTCAAAGGAAAGCAAAGCCACCATCACATGGATCATGCACTCACTTCTAATCTCCACAACTGTAGAGAAATAAATTCTTATTGTTTTAGTCATTCAGCATATTACGCTATTTTGTTATGGCAGACCAAACAAACTAGTATACCTTTACAAACTAAACCTGATTCAATGAAAACTTTAACATCTGAAAGACACACGGTTTGGCACTAATGATGACTACAAACGATCAAGCTGTTGAAACGAGTTTGCTGAAGCACAAGAATTTGAGAAATCAAATACCAAGACCCAAATGATAGGGGATGATGACATACCTTGTGGGGCTCTGTGCAAAATCCAACAAAGGGTCCCCTGTTTGAGCAATGGGGAGAAAGTGTTATTAATGATCCTAAAGAACATGTAACTTTCTTTCTCTCTCTCCATGGTTACTTCTGAAGTCATCATGGTGCTCCCAGATGCCATTTGGTGTTAATCTCCAAAAAGGGAAAAATTTAACTTGCCAATCATAACTGCATGTGCAATGTTAGTGGGAAAGACAAGCGTGGAAGCTCTTAGCATGGTGAGGAGTCCCGAAAATTATATGTGTAGCTGGATATGTACCTCCTGCAGGAAATGCTGCAATGAAACTCACCTGGCTACTTCCCTCACAGTTCTTGCTCACCTGGCTACCTATCTTACCAGGGACTTTGCTGAAGTATAAAAAAGACAAATAGCATCTAAGTTGTCTTCCTTTTCCCCTCAGAACCATCGTTATCAGCCTATGTAGTTGAACATCCACGAAGTGAGCCAGAAAAAGTAAAACAGAAGTCCCCAGCCATTTGTATTTCTTAGATCGTTACTGCTTCCCTTTCTTACCAAAGTGTGCCTTGACTTAGCATCCTGAGACTGCCTGTACCCGCACTTGTTCAGGAGGCAATGTGCTTCCTCAGCACTTGCTTTGACTTTTGCTGCCGTCTACAGCCCATAGGGGCAGTTGAATTCAGCGCTCGTGAGGCTTCATGGGAAAGGGTCAATGAGGAAGGGCAGTGGACCTGTGTACCACGTGTCTCCCTTTGCTGTCTACACACTCTGCGTTCCCACTGGACTTTAACCATGTGTGGTTCAAGTTGACAGCTAAAGTTAAGAATTTCATGGTGGTGATCACTAGAGTACATTGAACCAACCCCAGAGCCCTCTGAAAATGGGTCCCTGAAAGGAGGAACAAATGGCAAACCCATGAAGTCATCCCCCCCCCAAAAAGCGAAGCCATCCTCCAAAGAGGATCCTAAGTGTCTGTACATGCATTCTTGAAGAATAAGCATCCCGTGGCATCTCTGGTACCTTCTGTTAAAGTGCAGAAGTAAATGAACTTCAGTATCTGGCTCTGAAAGCCGGACACTGAGATGAAAAACTTTGAGCCACTAATTTTGATTACAATGCACATTATTTCAGGTTCCACTGGCTTCTGTGAGTGAGTCTGAGAATCTTTCTAAGGAAATGGGTGGGATTGTTGAGTTTGCAAAGACCATCTTGCAAACCTTGTGAACGCCCCTACTGTGAAGTTATAGATTACCTAAAACCATGAGGCCTGAGAGACCATCTGACTCTTAATGACAGACACTAGTCAGGTGCTTTGCTGAGAATTCCTGGATCAGCGGTTGGGAGGCAGGTTCAAGTGATCAATTCTGATAGGAAGTGAGTGGTTCTAACTCACTTTCAAATACTGAATTTCTCCTCCTTTTTGCCAAACAAAATGGATGTGGTGAGTTCCAAGAGCACGTGGTATCTTAAAAACAACCAACATCACCAAACTTTGTGATGAGGACAGCACAGAGAAATCAATAACAAAATCTCGTGGACTATCTTGACAGTGAGTAATGATCTGAAACCACTTTGAGAAAACACTCAGGGCTGGTTAGCTTTGCGTTCCTCTAACCCCGTGGTCTGACTCCTCTTGAGCCAGGAGAGTGGAGGCTGGGGCTGAAGCTGTGGGCAGTTCTCCACTGCCTCATTTCCACATCTGCCAATCTAGGTAGTACCTTTTCACCTATTCCTGCCTGTTCCAACTTCTGTCAACTAATGACTATGGGTTCAGAGCAAGATCTTGAGTGATCTAGGCCTCTTGAAATTTTATCACTCTATTCTTTTTAACCCATCCCTGGCCTTTGACCACCTTAAATCTCTGAAACATTTATAAGAGCAAAGTAGGTAAAAGACAACACAGTACAGGAGAGAGTGAGTCAGAGAAAGTTCAAAAAACCAAGGTATATCCCTGTTGCCAGCAGTCTGACTGGCCTTAAGCACTTTCCTCCATAAATTATTGGCATAGCTCTTTTTCCCCCTCAGGTTGCTGTTACCTGAGAACAGGTTGCTGTTACTTTTTATAAGGTTGTATACTTTCTTTATTGTGAAATTCCGTTTGATTGGACTCAACCCTTTTTTCAGCCTTATCAGTAATCGCTCGCTGTCCCAATGTAGGACCCATTCCTGTGATGTAAGGATGAATCAGGGCTGAGAACAGAACCGGAGTACAACCAGTGAGAAGGCCTGAGGCATCTGACAGGGCTTCTAAAGAGGGAACGAACCTGTTTGCCACATTGCAAGTACAGGAAGCTCGCTATCATACTAGAACTGAGCCAGACTGAGACAGCAAAAAACATGCGGGACAAGCAGAAGTACAAAGTTGGAGGTGCCATGTCTCACCGATGTTGTCTGAACCTCTCGATCGAACCCTGCTTGAAAACTAAAAATTATTTCTAGACTTGGGCCAAAGAATTTCTTTGTTTACTTAGCCTACTTTAATCTGGGCTTCTGGTGACTTACAGGGACGGCAATCCTAGCGTCTATGTTTTGTCTCTGTGGTCCTCAGCCTCCTCTACTATAAAATGACTATTTTCTGATATCAACTCCCATGTGCCTACATAAAAGTATGATCTCTCTCAGAAGTGGCCATAGCTCCATGATGGAAGAAAAGACCATTTTCAAAATGTCGAGGACTCGTTTGCCCATTCACTCAGCATCAGGTTTCACAGCACTGTGTATGTCTCTAATATATATCATCATCATGATTTGCATATCATATCTTCATGTATTTTCAGCTGAAGTCTCTTTTGAAATTGAGGTGCCACATTCAAATCCTGGATATTTTCCATAATCTGCTCCCATCTCAACCAGGAAGGGGCAATTTAAGTGAGAATTTTCCAACCCAGCCCTGTCCCTTTTCGTGTTTCCTATTGAAAGTGATATATCATTTATCATTGAAACATGCAAGTTCCTCTCTCTCTCTCTCCCTCTCTCTCCATAATTCATTCCATCTGCTATAGCCTAGGTAAGTCAATGTTTGAAATCATTCTCCTATTGTCAGCTTCTTCTCTGACTCTTTTGTGCTTCCACATTAGGGCTACCATCAACCAATCAAGGAGAACTATTTCTAAATGTTCTGAAGAGAGCTCTCTCCTTTTATTTTGACTGTCACCAACCCCTTCACTTTGGGCCTAGAAGCTTTATTGCTGCAGCCCCTGGGTGATCATAAACCCTTTTAAAAAGCCTCTTTATAAATACACCTTCTTCAAGCTGGTAAAATTTGAAGGCATCATCTATTTCATATTGAGACCTTGGACCCCACGTATACTGCCGTCCCCAAAGCTCACTTCTGTGTTAGCTCCTTCTCCGTCCTGCTCCTTTCTTCCTGAACTTCTATTCGCATAGCAGGGTTGGAGCTGGAGGACACTTAGAAGACCATGGCGGCAGAACAAGTTCTAACTTTTAAGAAGATTTAGAGATCTATGGGGAGAACAGGATTCTGACTCCAAATATCTCCAGTTCAGTTGACCATCTCTTTCTTATCCATTGTCTACAGCCCTACTGTAGACTCCAATTACTCCAATGCTGGAGTAATAGGAAAACTGTGAAAGGCCATCCCTCTAGTACAAGTTTTAATGAACCCACGGAGCTTTTGTCATAATAAATCTTTCTCAAACCAGCTGAGATTTTTAAAACTGAGTCTCTTACTGAATGCTTATGGACAGGCCATATCCAGCCCTAACTGCTAGGGACCGGATCAGACAGATGAGGGAAGAAGAAAAAAATCACACCTAACCTGACTCAGCTGGTAGCAGATTTTCCACAACTGTCATAGTGCATAGCACGTCACAATTTCACAAGGGCTTTCACCCCCTCCACCTCACCCAATGACTGGCAGATGGCTGAATAATCAATAAATGTTTCATAAATGATTGATCTACAGAGTCGTTTTCTTCTCTTCAAAAGAGCCCTGTGAAGTAGGCAGGACAAGGGATGTAATTCATACTTTACCGGAAGGGAAACCAGGACCCAGAGAAGTGGAATGTTTTCTAGGTCCACATGATCAGTGGCTATTGTAATATGCTCAAATGACAACCCAGGTTTGTCCATCACCAGTTAATTTCAAGAGAAGCCTGGCGATCCCTGTGGAAAGGTGAAGGGTTGCTTGAGGGCAAGTGCATTGGCTCTCCTATTTGAATATTTCTTCAGGCTCCAGGTTTTCTCCCTGGCCTTCCATATCACTCTGGGGCACAGTGGGAGCTGCCATAGGAGAATGGGTAGGCAGGAGTTCAGTCTGCTGACCAGCTGGGAATTGAGCAAAGGGAACAGGAGAAAGGTTTTCCGGTGCCAAGACTCCAGGGAAATGCTTGTTGACTTTTTGCTTCGCACTGATTCCATCCAACTAGGCTTTGAAACTAACTTTTTGATAGAAAGGCTCCCTGGGGTAGGTGGAGGAGTTCATGACCTTGTTGCTGTGGTTCTCCAGGCAACGGCAAATCCACAGCAGCTCCAGGAAGATGCCAGAATTACACGAACGCAGGAAGGGAACTGGGGACAGACAGAACTCCAGGGAAGGCAGAGTTAGTACAACAAGAATTGGAAAAAGACAAAACAAGAGAAGCCACTAGGGCAGCGTAACAACGTTGTAGCTATCTAGACCTTGAAAGTGGCGACAGAACCATGCTTGCAATGGTTCACCACATGCTGGAGTCAGCCAGAAAGTGTCCAGAAGAAACAGTTCCCAGGATCACTCTCAAGCCTGTCTCTGAAGATGGATCTTTGAGAGTCAGCTTCTGAAGATGTGCTTCTCAGCATACACAGTGACACCTCCCTCCCTCTGCTTCTTAACAGAGACCCCAGGTACCATTGAACATCTTTCTCTGTCCAGTGGTATGCTAGCCTAGATTCCGTGCACATTTCTCTCTCCTTGGTTAGATTCCATGTATCCTGAGACTTAAATTTCAATGTCTTTTCTCCAAGGACTGACTCTCACCCCACATGCATTCTCATATTGGTCTAATGTACTTTGAATGTGTTTTCATGATAACATGGGACTTCTAAAGTGGCCACACAACTAACTCTATGAAAGGCCTAAATATTATCTCCTCTGCTGCACCTACCTACATATGAAATAGATAACCTAGTACTTACAAAGTGCCAATTAAGTACTTGCTGAACAAATAAGAAGGAGAAATGGTCAGAATCTTTTGAAGTAGCTTCCTCATAACCAAACAAAGAAGAGGAAAATAGTCACATGTAGGGAAATTTGAGTAGAGAATTTATTTTAAGAGGAAAGAAACCCAGAGAAACAAACAGCCTTTCATCTATGGGTCATCAAGATGTATATTACCCCCTTGATAATTGTGCAGTTATAATTGCCTGAGCTGGAAAGAGTCTTTTGGAAACACAACTAAAAAGAGTTGACAATATCCTGCCTTAAAAATAAATGTGGAAAAATCAAAAGCCACCAAATGCTTGAATACCTCAGAAAGACTTCCACTCAAATGAGTGAGTAAACCAACAGGAAGGCTTATAGGAGCTGACAGAGTATCTTGATCTGAAAAGACAGTTACTTCTAAGCTCCAATCAATTGTTAAAATGCAGCAGTGCAGGCCAGAATGCCGGCCACTACTGCCAGATTTTATTAGTGTCCTGCAGAATACTTAAATACATGTGGTGTGTGTGTGTGTGTGTGTGTGTGTGTGTGTGTGTGTGCATGTGTGTGTCTTCTGCTTAAATTTCCCCAACTTGTTTGAAGTTTTTTGTAGACAATGTTGAAGCCTAAAAAAAGCAACTCGTGTGAAGCACACAGATTTGACCTTTACACCAAAAAACCTGGCTTCCCGTGAATCTGTTTATCTAAGCATCTCAACAGCAAATTCAAGGCCTCAAAATTCCAAACAATGTGATTAGTTCATAGAAAGTGATCAACATGTAAGTGGGTTCATGGAGACAGAGGTTTGTCTGCATCAATTAGCACCCAGTAGTTTTTGAGTAGGAGTAACGGATATAGGTTGCAATGTAAAGCTTCTACCACTAGATGGTGAAGTTTGTTTCATTCTGCAGATAAAAGCATGGAGAAATACAATCTTATAACCAGGCAGTTTATGGATACATATACAAAATGTGAATGTTTAAAGTGGATGTCTCACAAATACACTGTACTTCTTTTCACGTCGTCTTTTCTATCCTTCCTCACTTCCCACTCCCTGAGCTCTGTATATAAATAAAGCTGAATGAATATTAAATAATGATCGTCATAGTGAAGGGGTAATCCTGGATATTCTGGGGGTAAATGCCCTTTAGCTTAGTTTCAGCATAATGTTTAATCCTATACTAAAGTTATGTAAATGATGAGTCTGGATGCAAAGAAGAGAAATCAGATTTTGGTTGAGGAAGGTGTAGGAAGTCTTTTCAGAAGACTTAGTGAAGGGCAGCAAGATGACTTAGAGGACAGTTGCATGAAAGCCTGGTCTGTGTTTGATCCTTGAGTCCCAGTGACAGGAAAGAAGCAACTCCCAAAAATTGTCCTCTGACAAGGATCAATGACTTGCACGTACCTGCATGTATATGCACACATATGCATGCATACGTGTACAAATTATTTTTTTAAAAGAAAACTCCAAAGCTCTCTCTGTTTAACAGTTCTTCAGTCAAGACCTTGTGGGTATTTCACCCCATTTGGCCAGCTTCTAGTTACCCCGAGGCCTAGGCTTCAATTTTCTTTTCTCAGGGACATTATTCTGACATTATGGGCATACCATGTGAACCTGGAAATTTGAGAAAGAATTCACTACTGCACAAGAACAGGAAGAACATTTATTCATCCACCAAAACTCTATGGAACATTTGCATATGTACTCAGTGCTCTGCTAGCCACTGGATAAGCAAGGACAGACAGGTTTGTCCTCAAGGATCTCATAGTGCAGAGAGTGCAGCACAGAATAAAGAGGAGACCTGCATTTAGAAAACATGGTTTGTGATAAGAAGCACGAAAGAAAGCTTGGAATGCTACATTTAAAAATGGACGACAATGTCTATAGTTTATAGCATGGTCCACATGGTCTTCTCTTTAGGATGCAGAATGAAGGATGAGGAAGGGGTCAGTTATGCAAGACAAATGGGGAAAAGGGAGATGAGGCAGAAGTGGAGCCACAAATTATCCTAGCAGGGGGAACGACAGATGGTTTCTGGGAAGAGCAAGGCCTGACCATTTTGAGGACTCTGATATTTTCATCACGATTGCCAAGACTGAGTGTCTGGATGGCAATCACGTGGTGTGGGGGAAATGGAAGAGGGCATGAATATAACGGATGCCATGGAGCATTTCAAGTGCAGGAATGACAACACCAGCAAGAAGATGGTCATTGCCATTGAGGACAGTGATTTCTCTTTATCTCGACCCCCAGACTATCTTAATCTTTATGTTCTCAGGAGAAGTCTGCCTTTGCTGCAAGCAGTCTTGCAGCTCTCAGCTTCCAAGATGTCTGCGGTGCTTAGCCTCCTCCAGCTTTGGCCAGCCAGCCATGCCACCTCTGCTTTGAGAGACTGTCCCTTCCCTCTGGAACCATGTCTTCAGAATTATGTAAAAGAGCAAAGAATCATGCAGGAAGAAGCAAAAACTGTAAGATCCAATGATGAAAAATACAATGGCAAACTTAAAGAGTTGAACCAGGAAGAAGCAGAGAACAAAATGGCTGTTGAAGAGATTAGCTATCTGAATAATAGGAGAGGCCCTAGCTTAGGGCAAGATCCTCAAGGAAGGCTCCCACTCATAAGAATGCAAATCCTTTCAGAAGACTGGAGCTAAAGGGTGGAGTTCCAAAGCAAGAGTTGGTTTCTCTTACCAAGCAACTGCTCAGAAGTGAAAGAGATGGTCAACATAGAGAAGCAGAATCCGCTGTGATTCAAGGGGGCCAGTCTTGGCAAAGTCGTCCACGTGGTTCTGGTTTTAGAGGCATCAGTGATACAAGAGGGAGGAGATCATGGAGTACTCCTCCAAGATTTCAAAAATTGGCAGAATCCAGGCATCATGAGGCAAGAAGCCTGCAGTTTAGAGGCCCAAGAAGGGCAGTTTGTGCTGTGAATTTAAAGCCTGGTTGGCCATTGAGAAATAAAGATGTTAGAGATTCCAGAGACAACACGGGACACCTGCCAAGGAGAGCTGTATACCTTGGGAGGAGTAAGCTCAAGAGAGCAAAGTATTCTATGGGCAGCTGCATTGGGGAGATGGAACCAAAGCCCTTTGGAACTGAGATGATTTCAACAAGAGGCTCACCTGTTGGACTTAGAGCTACAAGATTTGGGGTTTGTCCTGATGGTTTTCAGTCTTGTTATGAACTGATCTTTCCTGGATGTGCCCCCATTCCTTCCTTTTCGAATGGGAATGTTTATTCTGTGCCATTGTATGTTGGATGTATGTAACTTGTCTTTTGATTTTACAGGAGGCTTTGGACTTTGGACTTTTGGACTGTTGGGACTACTGATGTAGTCTATGGAGACTTTAAAGTTGGACTGAGTATGGTTTATATAATGAGATGGCAATGAGCCTGTGGGGGCCAGGGTGGAATGTCATGGTTTGAAATGTGTCCCCCACAGTCTCATGTGTTGGGCAAGGTCATGGTACCTTGAGAGGGAGGCAGTTACAAGGGATGGGCCTTAAGGTGGATTAGTCCTACCCTGTTGGGCCCACCCAAAGATAACAGTCTGGGAGTGAGCAGGGCATGGTTTAGCACATGGAACCAAAGATGGTGCTGGGAGCTAGTGTCCTAGGCGTAACCCTGATCACATTACAGAGAGTCCTAATTGGCTTATAGGAGCCAACATAGATATATGTTTAGTCTGACCTATGCAGAGTATGTGCTATACTAACCATCAAGGTAATTGGCTGGTGTTTTGCGTGCTTGGAGTCTTTGTCTATATAAGCTGATTTGTTACCTCCAATAAACTGAGATTTTGCTTTGACAAAAAAAAAATCTTTATGTTCTCACTGGAGTTCTTTTCATTCCATATTCTTCTTGTTTCCCTCTAAGTCTAGCTTGATTACAGAATTAAGTTTAGGATTATGAATAAAAACTAAATAATAGAAAATGGTAGAAGTTTACATAGTCAGGGAGAACCCTGAACTTCTGATTTTTGTTTCTACCTCTTAAGTGTGAGGATTACAGAGTACACCACCATGGCTTGTTTATGTGGTGCCAGGGGTCAAATCCAAGGTTTTGTGATGCTAGAAAAGCACTCCATGAACTGAGCTACATCCCCTTCTCCACTCAGAACTTATTTTATTTTATTTTATTTTTTTAAAGAATCTTTATTAGTCTTCTCTAAGTATTTTTTTAATTTTTTATTATTATTTATTCAATTGTGTGTGTATGCATGTGTGAGCATGTGTATGTGTATGTATGTGTGGGTGTATAGAACCACAGACGAATTCGGGAACCATGGACACCTCCACCTCCTCCTTGTTTACTCTGCCCCGAGATTCACAGGCTCCGCCCTACCCTGGTAGGGCAACGCAAGCCGCCCCCGCTTCCGCCCGGCGTCTATACGTGGGGTCTAGGATCTGAACTCAGGACCTTCTGCCCACAAGGCAGAGGCTTAACCCCTGAGCCACCTCTCCAGCCCCTCAGAACTTATTTTAATGCTCAGTGTTTCTCAAGCAAGTGTCATACAGCCATCATTTCTCATTCCTTCAAGACTATTGATTCTTCAAGACTATTGATGGAAACAATATTGACACTGCATGTATAAAACACTTCTCATTAAAAGCATGTGATCAGAAAAAAATGAACAACTGACTAATAAAATTTTAAAATAGTTTAAATGCCTCCTAACATTTTCTTGAGTGATTTGCATCCTATACTCAAGGATGGTGGGGATGGTGGGCAGTGAGAGACTTGAATTGTATAGCTGATATGAGACTGCATTGCCAAAGTCAGTATTGAAAACACTATTCATTTTTTTTATCTCCTGCAAAAACAATGCTGTTGCTTTTTAGCATTATTTAAAAAAAGGATATTCCTGAAGAAAAAAGGATATTCCCCCCATGGGACTTTCCAGAGAGTTACATGAAACCAACTTTGAAAGCCCTCATAAACAACAAGATACCACATAGAAATACAGTTTGATTAAGGGAAACCTGTTCATTGGAATTTCCAAGTTTAGTATCATTTCCTCCAGCCTGAGGATTGCTAAGCTACCTGGCAGTTAGTTAATGAGGAGATTTAGACAAAACTCCAGAAAATGAGGAACTAGTTCATAAGTCTTGACTGGGGAAAGCCTAATACAAAGTCCAATAAACTGTTCTTCCTAGGAACTCATATCTGGCAGTTTAGAGAGAGAAACAAGCTTAAGTACCCATCTCCTGGGGCAGTTTACTCTTGTCTTTTGCCATTTGACAAATATTCATGAAGCACCTGTTAAAAAGCCAAATTATTCGTAGAATTCAAAACTACTTAATAGAAGTACAAATTCACTCTAACAAGGAAAGAGTAATGACACAGAAGCCCAAGATAAGAAAACAGGAATAGGTGGGGATTATACTGAACTGGAAAACATATCCCCACCTGAAAGAGGAACCTGCCACAGTAACAATGGAGTTCATGTTGACAGGGCTTTAGAGATTTCAATTGACTGTCCACTGCACAATGATCATTATATTTGTAGGGGAATTTGGGCATACTATGTTTTCCAAAAGTTATACAAAAAGAAGTCTTAACTGAGGCAAAGGTTATGTACACATATATCTACAGATAACATACATCCCAAAGATCCCAGTGAGAAACCTCTAGATGTCAGAGTGTCAGCCTTTCAGGGCCTTAACTTGGGTGATGTGATGTGTTCATAAAGCTGTAATACTGAGTATATCTGTGAGTGTCGTCTTAACAAGGCAAAATATAAAAGGAACCCCAAAAAGAAGAGATGGCTGAGCCCTAGCAAGGGAGTTGGCATATCACAATAAAAGCTCTTTCTGATCACACATTAAGAAGCCCAGTGACCTCAGTGAGGAAAGTGAGGATTGGTATCTGACAATCACAAAGGGCTGACCAGGGGACTCACTAATGAAGTGGGCACAGATAGAGCAGAAGTGGGGTTCAGAGAGCAGTTCCAAGAGGAGCATCTCTAGCTCTTACTACTGACATTCTAAACAAAAAGTTTTTAGGGTTGCATTAAAAACCATACAGCCAAATTGCCTAAATTTTTCTTTGGTTAATCTTTAAAAACCTCTTTATTAAGATTCCAAATTCATGGACTACAACAAATCTGGCTTTTTTACTTTTCCTGCTCCCCCTGCCCCTTTCAAACAAGTCAGGATTCCTGGGCCACATAAAGAGTCTATACAGAGTCCCATCCAGGACCAGCTGTGTATTTTATAAAGCATAAGGTGCTGCCTAGGATGAGGATACCACCTTGTATTTATCCCTTTGCAACAGGTATTCTTTCGTTATGTACACAAAGGTATTCTGTACTACAAAGCCTGTGATAGCATAGGAATTATTTCCAAGCCATCTTTTTTCCCTGAACAATAATTTAAAATTCATAACCCTTATGTCTGCATATGTTGTACAGAAAAACACTCCAAAAGCATATTTGATCTGGCTGAAACTAAAAATGGGATGTGTACTCAAAACAACTATGATCTCCTGAAAGTTCACCTGAATTCTTTAATTTTTAACTCAAAAGTCCTATCAGAACCTCTTTAAGTGCATCTTGGCATTCAGCTTCCTTTAGTAATACTTAGAATATTACTTCAAAGAAACCCAGTAGCTCTTATGTATCACTATTATTGTTGCCCCATGACAGATTTTGGGGGGGCTCCAGATCTGCTCTTGGTATTGCTGACCATTCCTCCTAAGCAAATGCTTATATTAAAAAAAAATCTTGCTTCAAACTGTGTATGATCCAGAAGTCTTACCAGGAATGCAAAGTTCTTTGGTTGTTTCAAACACGCATATTTCAAAAATCAAGGACATCTTCATCATGTCGCTGAATTTCTAGGCATCTTCTTTTTGTAGCTATGGCCTTTCTTTTCCATTTTACATCTGGGAAAAAAATACAAAAAAATGTGCATGTGTTCTATGTCTATGACGTGAGAGAAATGACTTGGAGTATCAATAAAATTAATGACCCCATACAGCTTCAGTAATGATCATTGAAATGAAAAATAGTTGGATTTTGAGAATGACACATGCATTCCAAAATAAAAGGAGCTAGAGAATTCTTGGGTCCTGCAAGAAGAAATGATCCTCAGGGATTTGATTCTGCAGCCAATAGAGAGGAGATGGGTCTTTCAGCTGAATTGTTCCGTTTTGTGCTTGACTACAGGAAATGATGAGCCTTTAACTGCAATATTTCATGGTATGTGTGTTTATGGTGAAGAAATGTTTTGACTCATGGCCAATTTGATTTTCACACTATTCTTGATAAAGAGGCAAAGAATGACAATTGAAATCAATTTGTAAAGAAATTGGAATATGTCGTGACCAATGAAACCGCCAGTGTCCCTTTGCTCCTCTCCTAGCTCTCTTGGGATCATTTTCCCTCATTTTGAGTCTATGGACGAAGGGGACATCAAGCACAATTTGTCACCCTAGAATTTAGCGGGAACATTAGAACATTAGCAGAAATGTTAGATTCCAGTTCCTACAAATTACATCAGAATGAGCCTGTAGACTTGGTTAGAACTGCAAACCTTGTGTCGGCTGGCAGAATGATGTGGGGGTCTTAGAATGCAGCAAACGTAGCAAGAACAGAACAATGAAAAATAAAGTCTTGGTCCAGGAGAAATTATTGATCTGATCCAGCAACATTAGTTGTGTTTTTAATCATAAATTACCATAATTAACCTGATTTATTATGACCAGCATCTAAAAAGGGGCTCAAAATACCTATGCTGTCAGTAGCTTGTAACTTCATTTTGTGAGTCAGAGCTCCTGACCCATTTTGGCATCACCTCTCTACATTCGGTGTGCTGTCATTGGAAAATGTTCTTCATTATTTCAGGGAAAGAAGTAAAGGGACACACATATATCGACTCTTCTATAAATTTCTGAACTTAATTACCCAATGGATTACATACCCTGGTGGTTCAAGAGCACCCTCACTTCCTGACTCAACTCACAGGGGACAGAAAGTGGAAGAAGGGAAAGTTTAGTGGTCAATATGGTATAGGCTATGGCCACTTAAACAGCAAGGAGAGCAAGAGGTTGAAGACTCAGAAGATTTTTCTAAGGTACCAGTGTTTCTTTATGGCATTGCAAAGACACACAAATTCTTGGAGAGACTAGAATGTTAGAATATCACATTTGAATTTTATGATGATTTAAGTATTTGAGGCTTGGGCTACCTTCTTGACTAACTCATAAGATTTTGATACATGTTTCTGCTGTGTTGAAAAACACATTGGTCCCAATTAATGCCACACAGTTTTCCTGTGTTGAAAAAAAAACTATTAGAAACAGTTTTAAGGAATAAGTGAGGCATTCACCTCAAACAATAGCCAAATGACATCATTGGCTCCATGGAGCAAAAGTTTTGCAATGATGCACATAGAAAACCTGTGATGGAAAGCTGAGACTCAGGGAAACTCAGCCAAGTCAAACTCTGCAGGGTCCCACTAGAGTAGGTGTGAGAAATCCTTCTAGCCAAAGAGGATTATCCATAATTATTCATTAATTTTCCTGCTTGAATTTTAGTTGTTTTAAAATTTTACTTACATCAAAGTAATAATTTTGCTTATGTTGTTTTAGTTTCACACAACTATAACATTAGAGGCATATAGAAAAAATAGGAATATTTTTATTTTTGTATGTATGTAAGAAAAATTATAACAAAAGAAATAGATCGATGTAAGAGACCTTTAATGAGGCTGATCACTGTCTTAAGCTTGAAAAGCACAATGCCATAGTGTCTCTTCCAGGACTGCCTGCCTGTTCCTGTCTTTTATAGTTTCCATCTTAGAATAGATTCCTGGAAAAAGAAGAAAAGAAAAAAAACCTGAAATATGAATACAGTTCAGTAAGTTTGAAGATAAGTCTACAGTTGAGAAATCATCAGCACAGTTTGTGCTACAAACTTATATATCATCTCCAAGTTTCCTCTTGTATACTATTTGTATATTTGGCTTGATTTATGTGTGCAATAAACATATGGCATATGGTCTATCCTTCCCGCAATGTCAAGTATATGATATAACATTGTCAACTATAGGCACAGTGATAAACAGTGGGTCTGTAGAACTCTTTCATTATGTAGAATCAAAATTTTACACCCATTGACTGTCCCCTAGATTTTCTTCTCTCCTCAGTAACTGGACACCACCATTCTTCTCTTAGGAACTTAGTTGTTTAGATTTATTATATAAAAAGCATTGTGTTGTATCTGTCTTTCTATGTGCTGTTTATCTCACTTTGCATGATATCCTCTAGGCATATCTATGTAGTCACAATGTCAAGATGTCCTCCTTTTAAAAGACTAATTGGGAGAACAATCCAGAATGATTCCCTATGTAACCCTTGGGCCTCCACAGACACACATACTCAGGGTCATCTTGTATACACACACACACACACACACACACACACACCAAAAAGACTAATAGTTGATTGTATAACATGTATATATGACATTTTTTTCTGACATTTTATTTAGGTTGCTTCAGTATCATTGTGAAAAATGTTGTAATGCATATGGGAGTACAGATATCTTTTTCAAAATTCTAATTGCAATTATTTTGGAAGTGTGTCCAGAAGTATAATTTTTAGAACATGTGGAAGTTCTACTTTTACTTTTCTGAGGGATCTTTATATTTATTTCTGCAATGACTGTAATAGTTAACTTCCTCAAAACTGCATGCAAAGGTTCTTTTCCTGTGTATCTGTTGCAACATTTGTCATCTTTTCTTTTTTAATAACAGTCATCCTAAATGTTGTAAAGTAATCTCTCATTGTGGTTGAACAGTTTTTCACATATTGGTTGCCTATTTGCAAGTCCAAATTTTCTAGAGAAATATCTACTTCGTTCTTTTGCCCATTTTTAAAATTGGAATATTCAAAGTGTACTTTGGTAATGTCCAACAGTAGATGAATGGACAATGAAAATGTGGTGTATACACACAATGGAATAGTATTCAGCTGTCAAGAAAAATGAATTAATGAAATTTGTTGGTAAATGGATGGATCTGGAAGAAATTATACTGAGTGAATTATCCCAAATATAGAAAGACAGATGCTGTATATTCTCCCTTATGAGTGGATCATAGCATTAAACCTTCAGAATGATATGATCAAGCAAAAACTTTATAACACCCACAGACTGCAAAGGAACATAATTCAGTGGGTGGAGAAAGATTTCAAAAGGATGGAGACAAAAGAACACAGGCAAATAGAACAGTAGAAGGGGAGAAAATAGACATTAGACAGGAACACATCTGTTAGTATTAAATATAAATGCCTAATAGACTATTTAAACTATCTAAACACCTTTTATTATAAACGAAGATGCATCCTATTGCAATGAACTATTAACGAGGCAGAAAGCTACACCTGACCAAAATGCAAGTATCAGTGAGCCTAGAATGTTCAATCCTAGTCAGGCAGTCCAAATCTTTCCCCATTCTAAGACTCAGGGAACCTTGCAGAAGAAGAGGTAAGATTTTAAGAGCCTGAAGGTGGGGAAGTACACTGCTGGCCAGAACATTCCAGTCATGCATGACAGGCTTCTGCATCCAGGAGCACATTGCAATGAGATCTACTACTACCAGATCTACACGATGGCTGACATATTAACATTTTCCCAAGAACCAAGGAGACTATCTCAGGAAAGACAACTACACTTAGTGGGAATCCTAGAGGCAAATGCCAGGCAAATGAAAGGGAGCTTCCCTACCTGCGGATTTACCCACTGAAGACCCACTTATGCTACCACACAGGCCTGATGTCATGTTAGTGCAGACACCAGGAAAAGAGTCCCGTGGTCCACACAGAGAGACATGAGAGTGGGAGGGACAGGGACAGATGTGTGAAGGAAGGAGAGGCTAACAGAAGGGAAGTGAGAGAGATGGAAGAGGGGACATGGACAGAAACTCATTTTGTTTGTATATAAAAATATTCTTAATTAAAAAATAACAAAATTAGAATATTTGGTTTTTTAAACAGAATTAGAGAAGTTTCTTTTGTATTTTGTATATGTCAGATTCACAGCTTCTAAGCCTTATCTCCCATCCTGTAGAATGTATTTTCATGTATTTCACTGCTTTCTTCTCTGCAAGTATTTTGCTATAATCTCCCTCTGTTTGTCTTTGCCACTGTGACTTCTTTGTGTCATAACTAAGAAATCACTACCAAAGCCAACACACAGACATTTACCCTGTCTGTTTTCTAGAAGTTTCATGCTGTTAGGCATTACATGCAAGTGTTGAATCCACTTGAACTGATTTTTTTATGCATGATCCAGTTCATGCTGCTGTATGAGCATATTTGTGTTCCTCCGTATGATCTGTTGATGAGACAGACATCTCTATCACTTGTTCCTGGCACCCTTGCTAAAGTGAACTGTGCTTGTGTTCATTCATGTCTCACCATTTAGCCTAGATGTCTGTTTTCATTCCTGTGTCATAACCATTTTGATCACTATAGCTTTCAATGTATTTTAAATCACAAACTACAATACTATAGCTGAATACTATAGCTGATTATGGTTTAAAATTTCTTTGACTATCGAAGGTATTTTGTAACTCCACATAAATTTTAGAATACATTTTCTATTTATGTGAGAAAAGTCTTTGGGATTTGGACAGAGATTGTCTCAATCTGTCTGAGTCATTTTGACTACTATGAACACTTTGCAATATTAGTTCTTCTAGTTCCACATCACAGGAAACCTTTCATTATTTGTGTTTTCCTCTTTTCATCAATATTATATAGACTTTGATTATAGACCTTAATTAATTTTGGTATTTCACATCATCTTTAATTGGGTTGTTCCCATTTGCTCCTTTTAGTATCATTAGTGATCTTCAAAATCTTTAGATAATACATTAGTAGTTCAATTGATATTCAATCTATTGCATTTTTTATTTATTAGTCTTATGGAGTATTTTCTATATACAACATTATGAAATCTTCATGGTGGTTACTTTTTCCTTTCATGTTTTCTTGCCTAATTACTGCAGCTAGAGTTTCCAGGTACAAACTTGAATAGATGGCAAAAATAGATACCCTTGATGTGTTTCTGGCCTTCACCATTGAGTATGCTATCAAGCTGAGGCCTTTATGTCGAGGTTAGCTATTTCTGTAGTGAACTTGTATGGAATTTATCCTGGAAAGCATTCCATGCACACCTGAGAAGAATGTGCATTCTACTGCTATCAAACACAATGTCCTGTAAATGCCTTTCGGTCCATACAGTCTGCTGTGCAATTCAAGCATGTTGCTTCTCAACATCCTGTCTGATTTGTCTACTGTAAGTTGAATATTTGAGTCTCTTACTATCATATTATTTTTGCTGATATATCTTATTGATATTTACATATTTAGGTTCTCTCATGATAGGCATGAATATATTGATAATTATTATAAATGTTGAATTGATGCTTTTATCATTATGTAATAAAACTCTTTATCGCTTATGGATAGGGTTTTAACTTAAAGTCTCTTATGTCTGAAACAAAAATGGCCATATTTATCTTTGTTATCTCTAACATGTTACATATTTACAATCCTACTGTCAACTGGTTGCAAAACTTGCACAAGAAATAGAGTTGGATTTTTAAAATTCTTTTGAATTTAATTCATTTACATTTAAAGTCAATACTGGTATATAATGACTTCTATCTGTTTTGTAGTCTTTCTCCATCTCTGATTTATTACTGTCTTCCTTTTTATATCTGTCTCATATATGCCATAGAACTTTTTCTTAAAGTCTCTAGAAGGATTGTATAAAACTCATAATAGTTTCCTTGAACTTGAAAATAACTTGATTTCAATCACCTATAAACACTGCACTTCTCTTCCTCTCACCACGCACTTCATTTGTTAATTTACTTTTCATTGAGTATCCACTAACCATTTTTGTGGTTAGAGTTATATTTAACATTTTTGTCTTTTAGCATCTACTCCAAAGTTAAAATGAACTTATACATTACTGTTACAGTATTACTCCATTCTGTATTCTTCCATATATTTACCTTCAGCAGGAAAACACTTACTTTTGTATTCTTTCATGCTGCTGTTTATTGTCCTTTTGTCTCAGTCCTAAGAGCTCGTTTGAATAATTCTGTCCAGGCAGTTCCAGTAATAATCAATTCTCTGTCTTTGTTTATCTAGGAAAGTATCTCTTTCATTTTTAGATAACAGTATTTTTAGGTATGGTATTCTTTTCTAATGTTTCTTATTCTTTGACGGTTCCATACATGCAGACAATGAACTTCAGTCATAGTCATTTTTAACCCTTGTTACCGTGTCCTTTCTCTTTCCCTCTCCCACTGAAAACCTTCTTCCTAACAAGTATCTCCTACTTTCCTGTCTTTTAGTTGAGTGGATGAGCCATTGCATTTAATTAAGGTTGCTTGATCGAGTATGTGCAAGAGGGCATTTACTGGCATGTGGACAACTTATCAGTGACTACACTACTAAAGAAAATGACACTGCTTCTCCTGCCAATATTAACTATCCTTCCGGTGAGTGGTATACTGTTCTTGATTGGTCTTGTCTTTCTTTCAGCTCTTTGTCAGCCAACTCTTTCTTCACTTACATGACTTCACTGCTGTTTTCAAACTTTTTTGTTGCTGTTAATGGTTAACAAATTTTAATGGGTCTCCATATGCCTATATTGGATACAATATAATCTACTTGGGATCCTTTGAAATTCATGTATTTGAATGCTAATTTCCTGCTCTAGATTTAATGGTGTCTCCTAAGTCTTTCATCACTCTTCTATATTCTTCTTTGTTGCCATTCTAGTGACTGGGTAATTTCCAATGACTTTTAAAACTTGATGTTTCTTTCTTATGCTTACCCAAATTTAATGTTGGAACTCTGTATGAATTTTTTGATTCATTCATTGTGCTCATCAAAACCAGAATTTCCATTTGGCTCTTTTGTAATGATTTCTATCTCTTTAAAGAACTTCTAATATTTTCATGTATTCTTTCCTTGGTTTTAGCTACTTGTACATCCATTTTCTTATAGTCACTAAGCTGCTTAACAACAATGATTTTGAATCACTGTCAAGGAATTTCTAGTTCTCCATTTCTTTAATTTAATTACTACATGTTCTACGTGGCATTGTTATTATGATTTTGTTGAGTCTGTATACATCCTGATGTATGTACTTTTAGGAAATAGTCATCTTTTTCGTCTTTGCACATTGGTACCAATGAGGAAATCTCTGAAAGTCAGGGGAAATAAGCTTAGCAGAGATTCTAGACAGGTTATTCTGTTAGTCAAATGGGGATGATCACATGTCAGTAGGCCTGGTGATAGAATTCTTGGGTGGGCCTGAAGCCAGAATCTATGGACAATTGGGCCTATTTCAAGTCCCACGGTTGTAGGGATGATGCCCGGGTGCAAGAGGTACCAGTAGCAGGGTTTGTAGTGAAGTTAAATGTTCATATCACTTGCTTTCCCTCATGAGAGAACTCCAAGCCTAAGGATCATCATTCCTCATTCTGACATTTATTTTTACTTTATCTATACGCTACTTGGAAATTACAGCAACTCACCTGGAATTCAGAATTTGCCTAAAGTTATTTTTGTCTAGGGATGGTTGAAATTTGTGTCTGTGGCAGGGGATGAGGGCTTGAATTATCTGTACTTCATGCATTTTAATCCTCTATCATGACTTCAATGAGTCTTCCCTCCTGTGTTCTCTCCACCTTTTAACTAACACAAAACTGAATTAATGTTGCAGACTTTCTTCATGTCAGTCCTAGGCTTTCAAACTTCTCCATGGCCATCAAATGTGAATCCAAGTATCTTGTTCCAAGTAGAAAATTGGAAGCCAGATATTCAGAGATTGACTCTTCAGCCCAGCCTTGCTTTCTCTACTCCTGTTACTAGTATTCTCTGTTTGCATTCTCTTATGTACCCAGACTATGCTCAAGAGTCTCCTGTTGTGTCTTGACCCATGTTCATACACTGCCTCTTTTATTGTTACTGCTCTTAAAACATTTCTAAACATTTCAAGTTCTATTTTCATTACTAAACCTTTCTGGAAATCCAACTTCATTTCACAGAGATCCTTATTCCAGTCTTCTGTTCACAACACATACCAGAAATTCTCCCTATCTCCATTCTTTGTATTCAAATTTCACGTTACGTGAACATTATATATTACAGTCACAAACTCGGTTCTAAAACACCTTGGAATTTCTTCTGGGTGACTTGACTGATGGATAAGGTAGGAGGTGTTATCCTGCCTATAGCTTCACTGTCTAGATATAGAGGCTTTCTGAAAGTAAACAAGAATTAAGTGACAGAGTTTTATAAAGTGGATACATTTGTATGTTTAGCAGACCGTCAAAACTATTTAAAATGAAGCAGACTGTCCTATGAAATAAAATGTTTAATAGAATAAATACCCACCAGGTACAATTTGTTTTTCTCTGATCTTGATTGTCATCAGTCATTGCTAAAAGAAACAAACAAAAAACAATGAACATTATTTTATTCTTTGCATTTTTGTGGCTTAATAAGAATCCCATCAAATTTTTTTGCAGTTTTTTTTAATTACTTATTCAATTGTGCGTGTGTGCGTGTGTGTGTATGTATGTATGTGTGTGTGTGTGTGTAAACCACGGGGGAATTCGGGAACCACCATGGATGCCTCCACCTTTTCCTTGTTTACTCTGCCCCGGGATTCACAGGCTCCGCCCTACCAGGACCAGAAACGCAGGCTGCCCCCGCTTTCTCCCCCCCCCCCCGGCCCCTGGCGTCTATACATGGGGGTCTAGGATCCGAACTCAGGACCTTCCGCCTGCAAGGCAGAGGCTTAACCCCTGAGCCACGTTTCCAGCCCCCCCATCAAATTTTTTATTAGAGTCATTTGCACATTTATATCTGTTATCTTAAAATTATAACCCAATGAGAGGCCGGAGAGGTGGCTCAGGGGTTAAGCCTCCGCCTTGCAGGCGGAAGGTCCTGAGTTCGGATCCCAGATCCCACGTATAGACGCCAGGCGGAAGCGGGGGCGGCCTGCGCTTCCGGTCCTGGTAGGGCGGAACCTGTGAATCCTGGGGCAGAAGGAGGTGGAGGCGTCCATGGTGGTTCGCGAATTCGTCCGTGGTTCTACACATACACAGACACACAGACACACACACGCACACATACACATACACACGCATATGCACGCAGTTGAATTAAAAAAAAACTAAAAAAAAAATATATATATATAAAACCCAATGAATTCCTACAAGTTTTTCCTTTCCTCTCTCCCTTCATCCTTCCTCCTTTCCTTCCTCAACAATATTTTATGAGCAACTGCTATATTCAACATTACATAGGAGGTGTTGTTGATATAACAACAAGCCCATTGCATATGATCCATGTCCTAATGAACTCACGGCAAATTTGAAATTATATTGAAAACCCTCTGACAGTATCTTTGTTTTTCATTTTAACAAAGAGATAGGTCATTTTAAAAAGCAATATTTCCAATCTACCAATGGACAGCAATATCCTTTGTCTTCAAAAATGTTGTGAGTCAGCTCTGAACATGCATCTATAAGAAATAGGTAGTGCTCACTTAAGTAGTGTTAAAAAAGTACAATAGTCCCTCTTGAACAGAACAACTGTGAAAAGCTAAAGATGTGATTCAAATCATTGGTTTCAGAGGCCTAACTATCACAGCAATCCTGTCAATCTTTTCAATGTCACCACAGTGGTCAGAGGATAACCCCAGCTCTACCCTGCATAGTATTCTATCTCTTCAGCACAATGATTGTCAAGAGCATATGACCTCTGATGAGTCCACAGAGTCCTTCCCTCAAATTTTCTACTTGGAAGCAGAATAAGAGTTTTCTTTATCCTGTAAGTTAAAAGAGGAGAAACATTTGAAACCTAAATTTGCACTTGTTGAACTGATTCCTATAGTTGAAATTTCCTGTAATTAAAAATTGATTACATAGTCAATGCATTTTCTAATGAATAAGCTATCAATTTTATCTCACAACAAAAGTTAAGGCAACCCACAAACTCCTGGGGAATATCTTTAAGCAGCACTTGGAATTTTCCAGGTTTACATCTTATTTTTTTCTCTCACATTTTAATTTTTTTCCTAATCATACAAGTGCAATAGGTACCCCCCATCCTCTCCTTCTCTTCCCTCCTCTCCAGTCATCCCCCTTTGCACTCTCTTCCCTTCCTTTCACTTGCCACTCCCTCCCTCTGTCTCCCTCTCCCAGTGCCTCCTCCTTCCTCCCTCCCATCCCTTGGAACATCCTTTTGTATGAATACCAAACCTTTCTCTGAGTCCTCCACCCTAGTGAGGGTTCAGGACTCAGTGGCATAGCCCAGAGTCCCTTCTTGGGCTCCCTGTTAGTATAGGAACTCTATTATGACTGTTAATCCCTTGCCTCTTAGGATTCTACTGCCTGTCTGGTGTTGGTGTTATTTCCTAGATGAGGCTATTGGACTATTAGTACATCAATTAAGGCAGGTTTAGTAGACAAGGATTGAAGATCTGTATTGTAGTGCACTTTTTAGGTTTACTTCCTTGGTGACATGTGAGGGTGAATGATACTGTCCCTGAAGTTGTATGGGATTTTGGGTGGCTATATGGAAATATTAAACTACAGTGACGGATAACTGAGAGGAACAAGGTGGTAAAAAGGGTTTACTTATCTTAGAGCTGGATGTGAAGATTCTCTCCCATACAATTTTAGAAGACCTCAGATGAATGGTGTTGGTCCCCTAGCCCATTGCTTGTGTTTTCTCTGGACTCAGTTGAATTTTGAGGAGCATGGATTCTGCCCCAGGACTTGGACAGAAAGGCAGAGTGGCTAGTGGACACAGAGATGACCTGGGGTCTGGGGTGTGGTCTAGGGGCTTACCTGTGGAGCAGGGAGTCCACCTGGGCCCAAGTCCACAAAACAAAGCTATATCTTGGCCCGAACGCGCCGCCCGCTCCCTGCTCCGCCAGGCCCCCAGGTGAGTCGTTCGCCCGCCCCGCCCAGGTCGCCCTGTGTCCTGTTTTGGCCTGGGCCACGCCCCAGGCCCCAGGCCCCTTTCTCCCTCCCGCCTGCCTGTCCACCCAACTGGACAGGATGTGCTCGCTTTCCTCCATCCCTGGAGCTTGGGTGGGACACTAAGCCAAGTCCCAGGTCCCAGGTGAAGAATTCTGGCATCAACATCAGCCCCTCTGCCTCTCTGGCCCACCGGGGACCCACGCACGTGGTCTACAGAAGACACACTGCTACTCAGAATTCAATAGAGTCCAAAGAAAACTCAAGCAAAGTTCTAAGGGTCAAAGGCCATACATCTGTAAACCTCTACAATCATCCTCTCACATGGGAGAGAGTCTTCCCATCCAGCCCAAAGATAAGTAAACCTCCCTTTTTTTTCACCTTACTGTTCCTTTCTAATATTAATCACTATAGATTAACTTTTCCATAAATCCATCCCAAAAACACAACTCCAGGGATCATACCACTCACCCTCACATATCACCAAGATACTACATTGTAAAAGTGCACTATCATACTAATATTCACTCCTTGACTACTTAACCTGACTTAATTGATGTACTAACAACCTAACAGCCTCAACTAGGAAATAACAATAATAAAAGACAAACATACCCAGGGCTGGAGAGGTGGCTCAGGGGTTAAGCCTCCGCCTTGCAGGCGGAAGGTCCTGAGTTCGGATCCCAGATCCCACGTATAGACGCCAGGTGGAAGCTGGGGCGGCCTGTGTTTCTGGTCCTGGTAGGGTGGAGCCTGTGAATCCCTGGGCAGAAGGAGGTGGAGGCGTCCATGGTGGTTCGCGAATTCGTCCGTGGTTCTACACATACACAGACACACACACACACACACACACAGACATGCGCGCGCGCGCATACACACGCACATGCGCACAGTTGAATAAATAAAAAAAAATTTAAAAAAAAACATTTAAAAAAAAAGACAAACATACCCAACCCCAAGGCAAGCGCTAGTAATAACTGACCAAGTGTAGGAATACCAACTAAATCAGTCAAAAATACACAGAAACTGAAAAGCCCTAGAAGACAAAACAATGCCCAAGTCAAAGTGCAGATCCATGAGAAACAATATTGTACTTGAAGTGTTAGCTGAAACCATAAGACAAGAAAGGGACATAAAAGGGATTAGAATCAGCAAGGAAGAAGTCAAGCTATCCCCTAAAAAAATGAAATACCTTGGTATAAACCTAACCAAGGAGGTAAAAGACCTTTACAATGAAAAATTTAAAACCCTCAAGAAAGAAATTGCAGAAGACACCAGAAGGTGGAAAGATTGGTAGAATCAACATCGTAAAATGACCATCCTACCAAAGGAAATATACAAATTTAATGCTATACCAATTAAAATCCCAAAGCAATTCTTTAAAGAAGTTGACCAAACAATCTCAAAATTCATATGGAGGCACAAAAGACCCAGGATAGCAAAGACAATCCTGAGTAACAAAAACACTGCTGGAGGTATCACCATACCAAATCTTAGTCTATACTACAAATCCATAGTTGTAAAAACAGCCTGGTACTGGCTCCAAAATAGACACACAGATCAATGGATAAGGGTTGAAGACCCAGATATAAGCCCACAAAACTACAGCCATTTGGTCTTTGACAAAGGGGCCCAAAAAATCCAATGGAAAAAGAATAGTATCTTCAACAAATGGTGCTGGCAAAACTGGATCTCCACATGTAAAAGATTAAAACTGGACCTGTACTTGTCACCTTGTACAAGATTTAATTCCAAATGGATCAAGGACCTTGATTTAAGGCCAGAGTCTATAAAAACCATAGTTGAAAGGGTAGGGAATTCCTACCCTTTGTACTTGGCTAGGCCAACAGTTCCTAAACAGACATCCAATGGCACAGTCACTGCTACCAACTCTCAACAGTTGGGATCTTGTGAAATTAAAGAGTTCTGTTCAGATAAAGAGATTGTAACACAAGCTCAAAGGCAACCCACAGAATGGGAGAAAATCTTCACTAACCACATATCTGATAGAGCTCTATCATCCAGAGTGCACAAAGAATTTAGAAAACTAAACACCAAGGAAACTAATGGCCCAATTAAAAAATGGGTCCTGGAACTTAAAAGAAACCTTACTAGGGATGAAATTAAAATGTCTAACAAATATCTGAAAAAATGCTCCACTTCCTTAGCCATCAGGGAAATGCAAATCAAAACTTCCCTGAGATATCATCTCACCCCAGTCAGGATGGCAAAAATCCACAATATAAACAACACCAAATGCTGGAGAGGATGTGGAGAGAGGGGAAATCTCCTACATTGCTGGTGGGAATGCAGGCTCATACAGCCACTCTGGCGAGCCGTCTGGAGATTCTTAAAGAAATTAAAGATTGAAATGCCATATGACCCTGCTATTCCACTTTTGGGATAACCCCCCATGCAGCAGAGGTTCACCTCGATAGCACAAGTGCGACCATGTTCATAGCAGCACTGTTTACAAGAGCAAAGTCATGGAATCAACCCAAATGTCCAACAGTTGACGAGTGGATAAGGAAACAGTGGTACATCTATACAATGGAGTACTACTCAGCCATCAAAAATGATGAATTACTGGAATTTGCCGGGAAATGGATGTCATTAGAGACAATTATATTAAGTGAAGTATCCCAGACCCAGAAGATTAAGCGCTGTATGTACTCCCTAATAGGTGGCTCCTAATACCAAACCCACCCAGCCCACCTAGAGACATTCGACGATAAATCTCTGTAATACAGTAATTGCAAGGAGTTTGAACAGGCGGGATGGGGTAGGAGGGCCACACCAGAAATAAGGAGAGAGGGGACCATGTAACAGCAGAGAAAATAGGCCTCCATCAAGGACTGTGAGTAAGCAATGAGACATCTGGTTAAGTTCACAGACTTTTCGTTCTTGATCATCTACAACTGAGGGGGTGTGATCTCACCAGAAGGGGAGGGCATATGGTCTGGCAGATAATAAATAACCATTTTGCAAATGGGTGATTGACCCCTCCCTCACTGTGGTTTCCTACTTTTATTACATCTACCTTTGAATATACTCTTATAACAAGACTCTAGTTTAACAGTTTTTTATCTCTGGCCAGGGGGTGACATCCAATACCCAACAGGATGGAGTGAAGGGCATTGTAGGAGCAGCAAAACCGCAAAAAAAAAATCAACAAACCATAATCCAGAACTTCAGAGACTCTATATCAACCACCTAGAACTAGTCCAGCCTAATCTCTCCCCATCCTGAAGCTCAGGGAAATTTGCGGAAGAGGGGGCGGTAAGATTGTAAGAGCACAAGGATGGGAGGAGCAATGATATGCAAGATACTCCACACAAGTTAGGACCAAAGCAATCATAATTGGACTTTGCATGCCCCGCGCAATGTCCAACACACTATTGTCCCCACAAAGTCTAGCATTTGCTAAAAGCACCAAGATCCATGGAGGCAAGGGATTGACAGCCAAAATAGTGTTCCTATGCTTAAGGGGAACACAGGAAAGGGTTCAGGGAAATGCCGCCGGGTCCTTGTATGTTATTGGAGAGGAGGACCCAGAGGACAGTCAGGCATGCACATTAAAGGATTCTCCGGGGATTGGGGGAGGGGAGGCACTGGGGGGTGAGGGGAGGGCGAGCAGAGGGGTAGGGGGAGGAGGAGGGAGGGAGGGAACCGGTGTACCTATTAAGTTTGTATGAGCGGAGATAATAAAAAATGTTAAAGTCTCAAAAAAAAAAAAAAAAAAAGAGAAAGAAATTGCCAAAAAAAGAGAGAATAAACCCCTTGTTCCCTTAAAAAAAAAAAAAAGCTATATCTTATTTCTTGACAGTGTATATTAATCCCTGCATAAAAATTGCCTAATTTAACCTTTAGCCAAATTCTTTGCACACGTTTCAGGGATTAAAAAAGGAATTGCAAACTCAAATTGTAGAAAAACATTTTGGCAAGGAGAACAGTAAATACAGTTGTATTTACTACAAGAAGTTATCAGAAAGATCATGAGCAACTGGAGAAACTGACATGAAAGAACAATGAATTCATTCACTCATTCAACAGACTTGGGTCTTTCAAGAACATGTATGGTTTCTCTTCTATGGAATCTGCATTCTGGTGGGCATTTAGTTCCATTCTTTTATAAATATTTTCATTAATTTCTTCTTTGCTTGTATGTGGAGGGTGTGTGTGCCTGGGGAGGTCCAAAAATGACTTCAGGAATCACCTCATTACTTTCCTCTGGAGTTTCCCAAGGCTCTACTTTGCAGAGTAGGAAATGAAGGCTGTCAGCATTTCCATTTGGCACTTTTACATGGGAAAGATTTTAACCCCTAAGCCATCTCCCCAGCCTTAATTAATTAATTTCTGTTCCTTTCCTTATTTCTTTGAATGAATTTATCATTTTTCAGAATTCCAATTTCATTTATCTATTAGTTTGCAGCCATATTCCTGTTATTATTTATTCACATGATAGCTCTTGGGAACAGCAATTAATATTCATTAATATTGTGTTGTCTTATGGCAAATGAAACACCTGGCAGCTATGCAAGTCCATTTATCCTCAACATTGATCCTTTGTGTCATTCTTGTTGCATTTTTTTGCATATTGGAATTTGCAATCTCATGATTCAATAGTGCAATATTTACTTTAAATAATCACTAACTTCCTGTCCATCTTAAAATAAACCACTTCCCACTGCCACGCCCTTCTTGGTGATGTTAATGCTTTTTCATGGGCCTAAAAATACTTGAATCAACTGATCATGAACTGACCAGCAACAAGATCATCAGCATCACTGTCTTCTACCTTCACATCCTGTTCCACTGGAAGGTCTAAATGATTACCATCCCTTCTGGGATACTCCTAAAGCTCTTTTACAGTTACTTTTTTTAATGAGTGGAAACTGTATTTTCTAAAATAGCAATAACATAGTTGCTTATTATCATCATCAAGTATTATGTAACTGTATGCACTGTACTTCCATGTGACTGACAGGGCAGTAGGTTTGCTTACATCCACACTACATAAACATGTGTTGAGCAATATAACTATCCTATTGCACTATTAACATGATGGCAAGTATGACGTTATAAAGCAATAAGAATTTTTCAGCTACGCTATCATATTCTGGATTCCTCATCATATCTACATAGTCTTCCGTTAACCAGATGAAAAGTATTTGATATCTGACTGGATAGGCTGCTTTCCTGTCAACATTCTCCTAGATGATCTTTTCAGAAGGCAAAACTGAATGCCATTCACCAACTTTCAGTGACAGAAACCTCAGTAATTCCTGTAATTCCTGTACTTCCTGCTTCCCCCTCTCCCAGTAATCAACTGCCTCCAATGTGCCAGCATTCCTTTCTTTATTTGTCCTCTACCCAGATTCCAGAGCCACCTCTTCTAAGAAGTCCAGTCTAATGTATTGTTATTAATCTACAGGAAGTCATGTAATCTCTACGGCATATTAACTTTTCCTTTCATTCTTTTCATTCAAATATTTTATTCACCTGCTATTTACAGGTTGAAAAAACAATTTTGGATCAGCTCTTTGTTTTTATGTTGTAATAATCTAATAGGTAGAGGCAAAGATCAGTTTCAAATTCATCTTCCTCCTTTTTTGTCCTTAATGTGGTCTCAGATAGTCTTCAAACTGAAGATTTTTTTGACATAATTAATCCTGTTATTGCTTTCCTTCAAGTTCCCTCTTCTGCCCATCCATTCTTTGTTCTTGTTAACAAGATCTAATTTAAATACCAGCCTCCTTACTCCATCATTTCAATGTCTATTAAGAATCAGCTGGTCAGTCAGATGATGTTTCATGAATCCATGGTGCATCAGATCTGAACATTCCCACAGCATTTGAAATAAGGGTCAGAGTTGATGCTGTTCGCCTTTTCACTCCATCACCTAGTACGACACCCAGCCTTCAGACAGCAATCAATCATTTATTGACTCTTTCAGATCCTTCTCATTTAAAAACTCAGTGAAAGTGTAGAGATGCGAAGTGACTTCTTTCAAAGATCTTGAACTTGCTTCATGAGCACTCTTTCTAAGTGAGGGGTTGTCAGTATTTCTCTGAGCAATGTAAGGCAAGCAATGGAGCTAAGATGACTTGCTGCTGTGTTGGATAGGATGAAGCTGTGGCTACACAAGTAGAAGCTGATGGAAGTTGGGCTGGGGCTCATAATCAGTACTTTAATGGCCCCTTGCAAAATCTATGGGAACAGATTTCTCAATAGGAAGCAAAAGAAATCAAATAAAAGAGAAATAACTTGCAATGAAGAAAAACTGCATTTCAGGGATAGTACACATCTCACAGTGCTTTCTTTCTGGGCACTAAATTCTAATAATAAACTAAAAATAAGCAATAATAATGGTGAACAACAACATTTATTAAACCTGCACTATACCTGAATGCTATGTTAAAAGCTTTATGTATTATTATCTCTCTGTCACCCTTAGCACAATAGCCAATCCATCAGTCTGATTAACAAGAATACTCACTTGCATAGACTTGGTGTAACTAAGTCATGTAGCTAGTAAATGATGGAACCTGGCCACAGTAGCCATAGTGGAACTTTGCATGACTTGTACAATCACTGACATGTCGACGACCCCCCACAGGTCTAGCATGGATCACAGGCAGTAGGATCCTTAGAAGCAAGGGATTAATAGTCATAATAGTGTTCCCATACTAAGGGGAAATGCGGGGAGGCGCTTTGGACTATGCCACTGCATCCTTACACCTCACTGGAGTATGTGGAAGGAAGTTTGGCATTCACACAGGGGGATGCTCCAGGGGATGGGAGGGGAAAAGGGGTGGCACTGGGAGAGAGAAAAGGAGGGAGGTGAAAAGAAGGGGAAGGGGAGAGGGTGCAAGGGGGGCTGGGGAGGGGTGGAGGGAGGGAGAGGACCAGGGTACCTATTGAGCTTGTATGACTGGGGAAAAATAAATTTAAAAAAAAAGTGATGGAGCCTGGAATCTCGATCTACAAAAGGACTTCTTAAGCTTTTCCCACTTGCAAGCTCTTTTTGCTCAAGAAATTGTTACATATACAATTTGTACAGGTTTATGAAAATAGGCATACAAATCAATCTTAAGATGATTTTGTTATACAAATAATTTCATCATTTATCAAAAATGAAGGCAAATTTTACACTAATGAGATGGCTATGCTTGTTTATGTGAATAAACATAAACATAAAGAACTTTATCTGGCCTGAATATGTGATATTTCAGAACATAGAACATCTTCACCATTTGTGTGTGTGTGTATGTGTGTGTGTGTGTGTATGTGCATATGTGTGTGTGTTAGACAATCTGAATTGTGATCTAAGCATAAAAAAATCTCAAAGCAACTTCTGCCACAGTGTGTTATTTCTATATCAAAATGCATGAGAAAAGTCAATGAAAGGAGGAAAGGCCTATTTTGGCTCATGATTTTGGACCATGATCTGTTGGTACCATTATTTGGGGGTCTGAGATAAAGACAGAGCATCATAGTTGGGGACATGTAGTGAAAAGTCACTTCATGGAATTCAGGAAGTAAAAAGGGACAGCAAGCAGTTCCAGTTCCAGTGTCCCTTTCAAAGGGCATGGGTCAATTATTTAATTTTCACTACACCCCCACACTTAGAGGTGCCACCCCTTCCCAACAGCACTAAGGCTGTTCAACAAGAACCAAGTCTTCAACATACGGACTTGGGGGGGGGTGCATTCAGCATCCAACCTATAGCATGCAATAGAGCTTAGGGATTCTAGGAGTTATCATAAGAGTAATTCTCTCTTTTAAGGTGCTCTATACCCCTAGCTTCCCAGCTCCCCCTCAACTAGAGAAATTCTCTCCTAGGACACCTAGGGATTATCTCTGGATTTTACACATATAAACATAGTTCAGATTCTCAATGGTCTGTAACAGATAATGACTTTTAAAAAAGTAGCTTCAGCATGCAGAAGTCTTATCTGCTTGGCTTTGTGCTTCATTGCTGCGTCCCATCTTTAAATATTATTAGTCATATTGGCAAGTTAGCAGTGTGGTTTCACATCCATTATCTTATTTACTCAGCACAACTGCCTATTTGGGATGTAAACGCTGAGACATAGCCAATGATTTTCCTAAAGACAGACAATACATGATGGTGTTGGGTCTCAATCACAAATTCCCTTCCTCATTGTCTCTCCACTAAATTGGCTACAGACAGAAGTGAATCAGCAAGTGATAAGAGTCATAAATTCCTTGTCTCACTGCCTCGACAAGTTAGGGCTAAAGGATCCTCATTGCTTTTCTGACTTTACCAATTCCATGCTCCAGGTTTTGCAGCAACCTCATTTGAAAGTGCTCCAGCTTCCTGAGGTAGCTGTGATGCCCAGATGGCTGCTAAACATTACTTCCCATGGTGTCTGTGTGGGTGTTTTTGGAAAAGTTTATCATTTGGATGAGTTACACAGCATAAAGCAGATTGCCCTCCTCGGTTTTGGTAGACATCACCCAACCCGTGGAGAACCTCAATAGAATGCAAGGATGGGGGGGGGCTTAAATTTGCTCTGCAAGACTGCTTACTGAAGATGCTTATCTTCTCACCTCATGGCATCCAGGGAGAAAAGGCAGTATTCCTGATTCTGAAATCTTCAGATCAAAATTAGAATTTGTGCCTCTGCTGTTCAAACCTTTAAACAACACATCTCTTTTGTGTCCCTTGGATACGCAAAGTGAATCATGGAACTTCTTCATCATAATCATCTGAGACAACATTTTATAAATATGGTCTTATATCTGCATCTACCTGACTGTTCATTAATCTATCAATTTATCCATTTCTCTATAAATCTATCTACTTTATTATCTATCTCTATTGATATTTATCTATCATCTATATCTACCTACCTACTTACTATCAGCTATACCTGTCTATTTATCTACATACATACATACATAATTATACATGTATTTTCCACTGGTGTATTTCCACAGAAACCATTTCTACCACACAAAGAAGCTGTGCAATTCCCTGCCACTGATGTTTACTGTTCCTTGCCCGGTCTTCTGTCTCTTCTTAACCTCAAGGTGAATCCCACAGGTGATTCATTCCAGTACTCATCGCCTTCAACTCTGTTCACATTTTCTGTGCACTTATTTGGATCTCAGTCTCCTCATCTACAAAGTGGGCAGATGCCATAGTCTTGTGTGAATGAATCCTCTGAAGCTCTGATGAAAGCTTGTCATCTTGCAATATTTTAAAAGGCCAAATAGCTGTACCCCAAAACAGAAAAGCTTGCCTGGTGCCAGGAACACTCAAAGGCAAATGTTCCTAACATTGTGCCCATTGTGTCCTTTCCTTCCTTCCATTTTGTTTGTGTTTCTCTGGAGATGGCAAAGATAGTCCAGAGAAGGTGGGGTGGGTGCTGGCCTTATTGTTGGCTGCCGTGCACTCACAGGGGAGGAGATTTAAAGTGGCTTGGGATGCTGAGAGCCCAGAGCAGCCCCGCCCTTTCCCACCTTGGCTTCCAGCTCCAGGTCCAAATTACAGGGTGGTTTCCAGACAAATATCCTGATGGACTGGCATTCACCCAGGGTCCCACACAGCTTTCTTTCTGGCACCTTCTCAAAGATTTTTCCTGCACCCAAGTACATTTGTGACCTCTACACCAAATTCTTTTCAATGAAAGAAAAAACTTGATATATTATTTCTAAAAATAGGATGGTATGTTTTTTATAAAAAAAGAAACTAGTGCAGATACATATACATTAGTGTGTGAAACAGTCACATTCACATTAAAAACAAGTATTTAATAATGAATAGATTTCAGCCACTAGACTGAAAGTCATATCTATTCTACTTATTTTTTATGTACTTTTGAATGCTGCATTTTGACAAGCTATGTTTTTCTGTCGTAAACACCTTTTGTTGTAGAAAGAGACTGTGACGTTAAATGTTGAGTGTTCTTCCTATCTACAGGTATAAATTATACATTCTTGTTCTTTTTTAATTAAAAATTTTTGACATATTTCTTATATGAGGTTCCTATCTGGTTGCATTCCACATTCTCAGGGTTTTTCTATGACTACTTCAGCCCCTCCTACACCCCCATCTCCTCATTCCTTATAAGTATTTTCTCCCATTATTCCCTCCTTCACCAAGCTACCTGTGGTACCTTATATCTCCTCCTTTCAAGTTTTCACCCTAACCTTCTCCCCCACCTCCCATTCCTTGGTCCCTTTAAAGTTTTCTGATTGCTACAGGAATCCTTTTTTTAATACATTTATTTATTTTTTCCCAATCATACAAGTTTAATAGGTACCCCAGTCCCCTCCCTCCTTCCACCCCTCCCCAGTCCCCCTTGCACCCTCCCCCCTTTTCCCCTTCCTTTCACCCTCTTTCCTCCCCTTCCTTTCACCCCCCCTCCTTCCCTTTCTCCCAGTGCTCTCCTTCCCCCTCCCATTCCCTGGAGCATCCTTTAGTGTGAATGTAAACTTCCCTCTGAGTCCTCCATTCTAGTGAGGTGTAAGGACTCAGTGGCATTGCCCAGAGCCCTTTCTTGGGCTCCCCTTTAGTATAGGAACACTATTGTGACTGTTAATCCCTTGTCTCTAAGGATCTTAGTGCCTGTGATCCATGCTAGACTTTGGGGGGGGAGGGGTCATTGACATGTCAGTCACTGCGCAGGTCATGCAAAGTCCAGTTATGGCTACTGCGCCCCTAACTTGTGTGGAGTATCTTGCGTATTGTTGCTCCTCCCCATCTTTAGGCTCTTACAATCTTACTGCCCCCTCTTCCGCAAATTTCCTGAGCTTTAGGGTGGGGAGAGATTTGGCTGGTCTGGTTCCAGGTGATTAATGTAGGGTCTCTGGTGTTCTGGATTGTGGTTTGTTGTTGCTACAGGAATCCTAAGTCAAATACTTCAATCAAGAGTTTGATCCTAGTGTCCTCATATAAGAAAGAACATGGGGAGGGGGAGGGGAGGCTGGAGAGGTGGCTCAGGGGTTAAGCCTCTGTCCTTGCAGGCGGAAGGTCCTGAGTTCGCGATCCCAGAACCCACGTGTAGACGCCGGGTGGAAACAGGGGCGGCCTGCGTTTCTGGTCCTGGTAGGGCGTTGCATGTGAATCCTGTGGCAGAGTAAACAAGGAGGAGGTGGAGGCTGTCCATGGTGGTTCCCAAATTCCTTTGTGGTTCTACACACACACACATGTGCACACATGCACAATTGAATAAATTTTTAAAAATTAAAAAAAAAGAAAGAACATGGGTCATTTGTCTTTCTGTGTCTGAGATACCTTGATTAATATTATATCTTCCAGTTCCATCTATTTTTACCGGAAAATTCCATAATCTTATAATTTCTGATAGCTGAATAGTATCCCATTGTATATATGTACAACATTTTCATTACCCATTCCTCAGTTGATGGGCATGTTGGCTGATTCCATTTTCTTGTTATTGTGAATAGAGCTGTAATGAACATGGATGAACAAGTGTCTTTGTAACAAGATACTGAGTCCTTTGGTAATAGTCCCAGAATTGGCATAGCTGAGTCACATGGCAGTCCCATTTTTAGCTTTCTGAGGAATCTCCGCACTAATTTCCAAAGTGACTATGCCAGTTTACACTCCCACCAACCACGAATAAGTGTTCCTTTTCTCCACTTTCTTGTCAGATCAGCATTCTCTGCTGTTTGCATTCTTCATCTTAGCCATTGTAACTGGGGCAAGATGGTATCACAGGGTAGTTTTCATTTGCATTTCCCTGATGACCAGAGAAGCTGAGTTTTTTTTTTTTTTTTTTAAGATTTTTGGTTGACATTTGAATTTCTTTTTGTGAGAAGTCCCTTTTTAGTTCACGGTTCCTTCTTTAATTGGGCAGCTTGTTTTCTTGGTGTTGTTTTCTGAGTTCTCTGGAGATTAATCCTTTGTCTGATTCATAACTAGCAAAGATTTTTCTCTCATTCTGGGAGCTGTCTTTTTGCACAAAACTAAGTTTATTTTGCAAAACAAAGACTTTGTAATTTCATGAAATCACACTTGTTGATTATTGGTATTAGTTTTGTGGTGTTTGGGATCCTGTTTGGAAAATATTCACCTAGGCCTATCAATTCAAATGTACTCCCTACTCTTTCTTCTCTAAGTTTCAGAGTTCTGAGCTAAGCTTCGTATCTTTAATTTTGTACAAGGTGAGTGGTAACCATCAGTTTTCATTCTCCTATACATTCTATTTAATTCTCACAGTACTGCTCTAGGATAAGAGTGATTTTTGTTACCAGCTTATAGATAATGAATCTAACCTTCCACAAGATAAATATATCACTAGACCAGTGCCACATAAATGAGGAATTTCAGACCAAAGTTTGTCACACTCTAAGACTGGAACATTCTGACATGCAATAACGCAATGAGGTTTCATTTTCAGAATGCGGTAGGTGTCCTCTGAAACTCCCTAGGAGCTTAGCACTGTTTCCTTGTGTCTGCTGCATGATTTTATGTCAATGCTTAGCACTCTATTTAAATTTTCTCATGTGTTTTCTATACCGTATGTGTTTATGTTCCTTTCTCCTTACTTTTTTCTTCTTTTCTTCTCATGTTAAAATCCTCATGTTAGAGCAGATTATCAAAAGTATTTGGTTTTTATGATCAAAATCAAAAGTTGTTGGATAAAGAGATGACAACAAATCCCATCAAATCCTTTCTAGTCGGCAAGAAGATTCCACTTAGTGTTCTCAGAAAGAACAGAAGTTCCAGCTAAAAAGAGGAGACTAAAAAGTCCAACTCAAGAAGTAGTAATCCCCTCTACAGTAAGAACCTTTCTCAAAATAAAAAAACAAAGAGGTTAGAGAAGATGGACAGACATGGACGCTGTGTATTTTCTCTTTAGTTCTAAATTTTCATTTTCTAAGTTTTTACATTTCTTTATTGACCATATTCCCTCATCCTCCATCCTTTCTTTCCTACCCCTGCTCCTATTATTCCCTTTTGTCTCCCTAGACAGCTTTACTTCTACTTTCACTCTATATATGCGAGCATGTGTCTACATAAAATCTAGGAATCACAAAGGAAAAAAGAGCATCTGATATTTGTCCTTCTGAAATTGGTCTAATTTGATGACTGAGTGGATCATTAGTTACTTGTCTTCTGAGAGTTTGCAAAATAGCCATGTAAATGAGGGCACTTTCATTTGGAATGGATCATAAGACAGACCCAGTAGGGACAGAACATACCGAACATGAAGTTTTCAGAAGCAGAGCTAGAAGGAAATCAAAGTTCATGAAGCTTAAGCATTTCCTTTCTTTTCTTTTTTTAAAACTTTTATAAATTTAACCCAAATCCTCTTCCTATTTCTTCCCAAATGTGAGCACATAAAACAGTGGATAGAGAGCTGCCCTGGGTGAAACAAGAGGCTTGAAATAGTCCCCATTCCAAGGAATTACAGTAGACATTTCAAGCATTTCAGTGCTTGGAGTTAATATGGAGGCTGCCCCAAAATAAGCAAACTAGGACATCACAGAGTTCCTCCTCCCACAAAAAAAATCTACTTAGCTTAGGTAGCCCACACTTGTGTTATTCCAGAGCTACCTTTGTAATTTCAGCTGTCTTCACATTGCTCTCAAAACCAGTGCTCACCCTCTTTCCAGGCAACCACTGTAGCCTCG
Source organism: Typhlomys cinereus (assembly GCA_023101885.1). NCBI lineage: Eukaryota > Metazoa > Chordata > Mammalia > Rodentia > Platacanthomyidae > Typhlomys > Typhlomys cinereus. Next base: position 1,067,747 of record JALPQD010000123.1, read on the forward strand.
CCTGAAGCAGTAGGATTTTTGATGGCATGCAGATTATGTATCAGACATGCTTTTTTCTAATGCCTACCAGAAGACACAAATAGCATTTTATTTACGTGTCTCTAAAATTATTGGCGTTGCACCTCTATATGCTCAGCACACTTAGCAAAACTTCATGACTGTTAAGAGTCAGAGGTCTTACACTGTTACAGCTCATATTTCTGATCTATGCTAGAGTAAGCTGGCATCTTGTTTGAGCTCTGTCTGCATGGATTTTATGTTAAATTTAACACAGTAATATGCAGTCCTGTTCTATAAAGAGTGCTATGATTTCTAGGAACATTGGCCAGCAGTATGATTTCTAGGAATCAGCAAACATCATAAACAAAATGGTTGCTTTGCCCTGTCCAACTTAGTCTTCCTAATATGGGCCTCTGGTTTGATTTGCACACTGCCTTTTCTCTTTATGTATTTGTTCCAAGATGTATTTGTGTATGGTTTGTTTATGCAAAACATTCTTGCCAGTTATTTTTAAAATGACACAGACATTAAATAATCCTATAAATATTTATTGAGCATGTGTTATGTGCCAAGTCCTATCTAAGCTGGAGAGAGGCAATAGCACAAAGCCCTGGCCTCAGGTTCCTTCATATCCGTAGGGCAGAGAGGCAAGGAGCAGACATTCACAACACATGGTGCTACATACTAGCCCAATACTTGCAAAGTCTCTTCCAACTGATCAATGTAAGAGGTAGTGAAGGTCTGTGTTTGGAGCAGGTATAAAAATTCGATTCAATCAATTACATAGATGAAAGGGGATATTTCTTTATCTTTTTAACAAAAATGCACTTTTCCTGATATTCTGAAATTCAGGTAATTTTGGTTTATCACTTAGGTCCTATGAAGCAATGTGTGATTAAATTATACATGAGAACTCTTCAGTCCAGCTCAGGGTTCTCTACTTTAACCCTTTCCCTGCCATGGGTGTCTAGAGCAATAGGAAAGGAGAATAGAAGCATCAGGAACTTGAGAAGCAGGGTGTGTGAGTCAGTGTAGTGGGTCTTAGAATTTCTCTGACCTTGGCCAGGGACTCTGCGCATGCCTACTGGTATCAGTTGGCTGGGATTCCCTGACATATTCCCTGTATTTGAAGGTTGGCATAGAACTGGCATCCACAGTCTATTTCTGTACACCAAGTTCTGCAATCTACTGTAGTTCCTACGGCTCAGCAAACCTCTCCACTCATTTCCACTTGAGCAGATTCTGTCACCTCTTCAAGCATGGATTCTCCTCTGCTGTCTGACTGGGTTGGCAATGCTTCCTGCTCTGGAGTCAGCCGTGCTTCTATATGTTCCCCCACCTTCACTCCAGGTTTGGGAAGGACTACCTCCCATCTAGCAAGGATTCTCTTTCTTTTATATCCCATCCTTGATCCATAGTCGATATAAAATCTGCTCTGTGGTTTTCCCCACTTGGTGTGGAAGTCCCAACTTGAGAAATCTTTTTCCCCCTTTCAGATTGTTTTCCTGCAAGTCAGCAATGTTCTATGTAACTTGATATTGCTAAACTGCAGACTATAAAACCTCTAGGAGCTATTAGAAATTTATTCAGAATAAAAACAACTGGCTTAGGATTTTTAGAAAAAGGATTATCACAAAGCAAAACCATGAAAGTAATTTCCTCAGAGATTCAAGTCATTCAAACTATCTTTGCCTCCTGCCTTGACAAATTAAAGGGAAATGCAGAGACAGATGAATTTATAATTACTTTCACCAAAGCCAAGGAACAGGTTTGGGTGTTTTATATGATAGTGAGCTATTATTTGATAAGATTTACTTTTAGCAGACTATATAACATGTACACATACACATACCATAGATGCAATGCACCATATACACATAACTCCTCTCATGCATCTCGTGTGTGTGTGTGTGTGTGTGTGTGTGTGTGTGTGTGTGTGCATGCGCACGTGCATGTGTGTGTGTGCGTGCGCGCGTGCATGTGTGTGTGTGTTCTAATAGCATACTTTAAAAAAGAACATTGATCAAGGGTCCTTCATGGAAATATGACTCTCCTCTTACAGAGAAGAAGATCTAATTTTAGAAGAAATTATACATTTTTTTGCCAATAATCAGGGTAAAATTGATGTCGTCAAACTTATAACTGGGTTTAACCTGATCTCAAAGCTCATTTATTTATAGTAAGCAAAACACTTGTCATTGAATAGCATTCTAACAGTGCAGTGAAATTTCTTGCCCAGAGTAATGTCATTTGTGACCCATGATGTTCTTTGCAAGAGTCACTTAATGTGTTGCATTTGCAGCCACTTTCCTAGTTTTGCAGTAAACATCATGTTCTAACCTGGACTGTTAATGGTGGCTGACAACAGTACCTTTGCTTTTCAGGTCATCTCTGGGTCAGGTTTCAGCCAATAATCACATGATTGGGAAAATTCCATCTGCTCTGAGAACCCAGTCTTCAGCACAGCTTGCAAGATGACCTTATAGTGAAGAAAGGGCACTATCCATACATATCAACACAGATGAGGGGACAGGCTGCTAAGCCCCACCAAGAGTGCGGCCCTTTGCTGAGCATAATTAAGCCTCTGTGGCTTGCAGAAAAGACTCACAGATGACTTTTTGGCAACTGAGACATGAGAGTCCCCAGGGTTAAGTGTTGAGGAGTTAAATATAGCTTTCTTTTTTTTAACAGGATTTATTATTTATTTACTTATTTATTTGTGTGTGTGTGTGTGGATCAGAGGGCACTATACGTCCCCACAGAGGACTAAGGGTGACTTTGGGAACCATCGTGAGTTGCTTCTACCTCCTTCTTGCTTCACTCTAGGATTTGCCAGGCTGCGCCCACCAAGGCTAGAAGTACAGGCCATCACTGTTTCTGCCTGTCATTTTACACAGGACCTAGATCCAACATGACCTTTCTACATGTGAAACAAAGTCTTAAGCCCTGAGCCATTTCTACAGCCCCTAAATATAACTTACTTACCATGAAAAATCCACTCAGAACCTCCTAGGAAATCTGTGGCATAGAACTTCCCAATGAAGGTGACAGATTTCAGAAAGAATTTCCTGAAGGTTAGGAAGCTAAGACAAAATTGCCAATCTAGAATTAATGATGAGCAACCTGCCTATTTTTAAAAAAGAAATGTAAAGGACTTACAACAATAAATGTAAAGGACTAAAAGCATGTTGGTGTTCCTCTTGAAGAAGTGTAATTCAAAATTCTAATTTTATAAAATTTATTTTTTAATAAATTTTATATCATGTATACATGCAAACAGCTATAGATAGAAGTGAGCATAGTTGTGTGTGCCTATGTGTGTGTTTGCATGTGTGTATGTACATGCATTTTTGTATGTGTATGTACATATGTGCTTGTGTTTATGCATTGTGTACATGTGTTTGTATCCCTGTGTGTGTATGAAGTCTGTACATAGCTTAGAAAGGAACATTAAACCAGGATGCGACTGAAGCATAATCCTGGCATTTCTCCTGTCCATGCTAACCAGGACAGACCCTGCTTAGCTTCTGAAATTAAACAACATTTAGAGTAGTATGGTCATAGAATCCTGGCATTTCTAATTAAAATGCTGAATTATTGAAGTTTTCTGTGTTTGGTATTTCTGAACTTTAAAGAAAAATGGCAAATTTCATTTAGTGTCATCTGATTCACATGAAGCAACAATAGGTTCCACACTCTTATAATCAGTAACTGCATCCAGTTGCCCTGAACACTAGATTGGATCTGCCTTTCAAAGTTTACATTTGTACTATCCTCCATGCCACTTGCTGCAATGAATAACAATATCTATAGTGTTTTAAAAAGGCCACAAGGCATAAAAGGCATTTCATAGTTCTCTTGTATCTCTGTACCTGACGTTTTTGAAAGAAGAGCTAGCTGATAAAGATAATCTGTGAAGATGTTTGTGTTAATCAAGTTTCTTTAAATCAACAGAACTAACAGAAGGAATATAGACTATGAAGGGACTGTATTTTAGGTTGTCTTATACAATACAGGCTGGATAGTCCAATGATGGCTGTCTGCACATTGAACAAGCTGAGAACCTAATAGCTTCTCAGTCCATGAAGTTAGATGCTCCAAAAGTCCCTGTATGGTGCTGCAGACTTAGATATGTCTAGAGAGCCACTGGTAATCCATCCCTATTGGAAATACCTTCACAAAACAGAAGTTTGTCCCAGAGCCAATCAAATTGACAAGATTGATTACCACAGCGTTAATAGTTCTGAGAGACTGCAAAGTGACATGCTAACACAGGACCTGCTTTTGGTACTCTCACCATTGTTACAAAACTCCTCCAGTCCCAACTGTTCAATTTAAAAGTTCAAGCTTCAATAACAATCTTGATACTTCTTATTCCTTTACAATTTTTTACTATTTATGGCTGGTTCATACCTCCAGTACTTTCTCTTCTTGGTCTTAGGAAAAAGACCCATACATAATTTTTCCCCAGTACTCCTAACCACGCCTCTGATTCCTTCCTCAGCTCTCCTCATATACAGTATTTCCTGGGTTTCACCTCTTTGTCCTTCATAGCATAAACATTCTAGACCATGACTATATTGCAAATAGCATGTCAGCTTTGACAAGATATGCACGAAAAAAGTAATTAAATATTTAGAATGTAGGCATTGGTTGAATGGCTGGTCCTAATGGGTGATATCTATGGTTTCAATCATCATGACTTCCTCTTCCCATCTATAACTGCCAGCTCTGTCTATGTTCTACATTAGTGTTTTTAACTTTACTAGGACTGTCATAGTTACTACAAATGATGTATGACAGTGTAAAAGGCCAGAAACCCAAAGCTGAGTTATTTGCAGAGGCAATTTTTTTGGTTGACTCTGTGGACAGAAACTGCCAAGCCTATCTTCTGGTATATGACAGGTGCCAGAGATCTTTGATGTCCTATGCGTACAGACATACCGCTACTCTAATCCCATCTTCATATCAACAATCCTGTGCTCTGTGTCTTCTTTCTCATGACATTTGAGACTCTCAATAACCTCACATGTTGTCATCTCTACCTTCACTTTAATTACATCTGCAAAAGTCCTTATTTTAAATGAGACCATAATCTGAACTTCTAAGAAAACATGAACTTAGAGAAGATCTTTTTCAAAATCCTCTTTGGACCCTCAAGACTCACATCCTCCCTCCATACAAAATGCATTCCAATATCGCCAAAAGTCTTAATTCAGAATCAACTTTATATCTCAGATTTTATCTAAGCATCATCAGCTCCATAAACCTCCAATCCCATTATTTAAATTAGTTATGAAAGAGACTCTGGGTCTCATTGCAATAAAATTCCTCTATGCTTTGGCCTTCTAAAGTTGGAAGTAAACAGTCTATTCTCCATACATAGGCATAGCATAGTGTAGACAGTCCTGTTCCCAAAAGGAGAAAGTATTCCCAGAAAAGAAGTATTAAAGGGCCTAAAGTTGCAAGTGGGTCCATATTTATATATGTCTTTGTATGCACACCTATGTATGTGTGTTGTGTGTGTCTGTGGATTATATCTGTATGTGTGATATGTGTGTGAATATGTATGTGTGTATTTATGTGTGCATGCATGTTATGCTCAAATTCCAATGAGTTTCAAGGCCTTGAAATAATGAGATATCACAAAAAATGAAATTCAAGTGCCTTGTAAAATCATCTATAACATTCATAAAGGGAAGTTCATAGTAAAATTCCTCCAATAACAACAATATAACTCTGTCTTTATTTGCTAGATATTTTAACAATATCTAGCAAAATTTACAAATTCATATACTCTTTGGCCCAGTGACTGTATCTTCAGACATTTGACATCATTTAACAGCCATGCAAAAAAACAAAGCACAAAGTTACTTACTACATCACTGACCAAAATAGTGACACATTGGACAGCAATGACTGAAGAGTTATCTGGTGGTATTGAAGGACTATCTACATTGCTAGTATTTGGAAGGTAGAACCAAATGAAAAATGAGAGTCCATCCTGAATTAAATAAAGAGTTCAGGGAGAACCTGAACTATATCAGGACCCTGTCTCAAAACGTCAAAAGTTAAAGTATAGTTCGGTGCTACAGTGCTTACTTATCATGGCCAATATGCTTGTGTAGCAACAGGCAAAACAAATAAATAAATATGTAAATAAACAAATAAAGCAAAAGAAAGAAATAAAATAAGAATATTTTTATCTAAGGACAAGAAACTTATTATAAGAGTAGATTCAAAGGTAAATGAAATAAGAGTAGGAGACCACTGTGAGGGGGGGGTCAGTCTCCCATTTGCAGGATGATTACCTTCTATCTCTCAGACTCTATGCCCTCCCTTTCTGGTGAGACAATACCCCATCAGTTGCAAGTGACCAAGAAGGAAAGTCTGTGAGCTTAACCAGATGTTTCATTACTTACTTCAGTCCTTGATGGTGATCTGTTTTCTCTGCTGTAGCATGATCCCCTCTCTTCTTGTTTCTGGCGGGGCCCTCCTTCCTCTTTCCTCCCTGCTTATAATCTTTGCAATTACTGTAGGTATTACAGAGATACAGAGTATCTTTGAGTGTGTTACTAAGTGGGTTTGGTACTAGGATCCACCTATTAGGGAGTGCATGCCTTTGAATCTACTCTTATAATAAGACTCTATTTTAACAGCCTTTTATCTCTGGCCAGGGGGTGACATCCAATACCCATCAGGATGGAGCCAAGAGTGGTGCAGGAGTAGCAAAACTGAAAAAAAAATCAACAAACCATAATTCAGAAATCAGAGACTCTACATCAACCACCTGGAACCAGACCAGCCTAATCTCTCCCCATCCTAAAGCTCAGAAAAATTTGTGGAAGAGGGAGCGGTAAGATTGTAAGAGCCTAAAGATGGGGAGGAGCAATGATATACAAGATACTCCATACAAGTTAGGACCTAAGTAATCATAATAGGACTTTGCATGACCTGTGCAATGACCAACATATCATTGAACCCCCAAAGTCTAGCATGGATCACAGGCACTATGATCCTTAGAGGCAACAGATTAACAGCCACAATAGTGTTCCTATACTAAAGGGGAACACAAAAAAGAGGTCTAGGCAATGCTACTAAGTCCTTACACCTCATCAGAGAGGAGGACCCAGAGGAAAGTTTGTCATGCATACTAAAGGATGCTCCAGGAATGGGGGGAGAAGGGACACTGGGAGAAAGGGGGGAGGGGGAAAAAGAAGAGGAAAAGAGGGGAGGGAGCAAAGGGAATCCAGGAAGGGGTGGAGGGAGGGAGGGGAATGGGGTACTTATCAACATTGTATGAGTGGAAGAAATAAAAAAAAAGAAACTTTTAACATGGCTAAGCGAGAGGAAAACAGTGCAGAACTCTACACATGAAGGAACAAAATAATATGTACAAGAATTTGCATCATATATGACTGCCAGCTGCTTAGAAACTGTGGACAGAAACTGTTGGTTGCAGAGAACTAGTTGGCCGGGGGCCATGGTAGATGAAGGTGCTTCTACTATGAAACATTTTGTACCTTCTGAATCTTGTACATTGAGAATATTTTTCCTATCAGCATTCAGTAATTCAGTCTTGGAATTTTTAAAGTTATTAGAGATTATCAGTTAACTATGGCAGATTATGAATGTAATTTAGTTTAATATCCTCCTGGAACTCATTAATTAGACAGTAAAAAACTTTAATTTAGTCATAAGTCAAGGTAGAATGAAGAAAAGAGAAGGCAAGCTAGAATATCTAGATCTTACATCTTGGAAGGAGGGAGAAAATAAAGAACCTAGGCCAAAAGAATGTGGAATTACTTTAGAAAGCAACGATATTGTAGTTTGCTCAGAAATATTGAAAAAGACAGAAAGGATTCCATTAAGAGTTGAAACTGCAGAGTATTGGTAATCCTGATATACTCAGGCCTAAATAGATCATCAAAATCTCTCCCCATCCCTAAACTCAAGGAACCTTGAGGAACAGGGGGTGGTAAGATTGTAAGAACCTAATGGTGGGGACATGCACTGCAGGCAAAGACAAGATGCTTCATTACAGAACTCACTACACTAAGATCTCCTTCCACCAATCTACACAATGGCTGATATCTCAATATTTCCCCAAGTACCAGTGAAGCCCCAGGAAAAACAACTGTATTCAGAGAGAATCGCTGGAGTACGTTCTTGACAAAAGAAGGGGAGCTTCTCCACCTGTGAGTATACCCACTGAAGGCATACTTAAACTGCAACAGAGGCCTGATTCCCTTCTGTCACAATTGCTCAAAGGAGCCTAGTGGTCCCCATGCGCAGATATGAGGATGGGAGGAACATGGTAGACTAGGGAAGAGAGGGAAGAGTGGGAGAGGAAGAAGGAAAGAAAGCAGGGGATGGGTTTGGACATAATAAAGTAAAAAAAATGCTAAATAAAAAAAAAGTTGAAAGTGTCTCTGGTAAGCTGGAGATATGGCTTAAGGGGTAAAGTTTTTACCTCTCAAGCCAAAGGAACTGAGTGTGGATTCCCAATCTCATATAAAAATGCATAGCACATACGGAACCTTAGAGGAGAAGGATGAAGAGAAGCTAATATAGAGGAAAGTGGAGTAGAGGATTTTTTGGGTGCTGCAGTTCAAGTCGATAGCCTATACACATGTATGATCACTTAGAAAAATGCATTTTACATAGCCTGGGAAAACACAAAGCAAAACAGTGAGGAGGTAAGCAATCCAACATGATTTCTGAAGTCACCTTTGGACCTCTGCAGGCACACATACTCAAGTGTCCTCCGGTATACATACATAAAAAGAAAAGGAAAAATGCATTTTATTGTTCACAGTGCTATGTTTAAATTTTCAATTACTTGGCTAAACCTTTGCAAAACTATAAACGACCAAAACTGAACCCAAAAGAGGTATGTAAGTAACTGACTAATAAACCAAAGAAGAAACCAGAAAATAAGAATTATTATTGTCGCTATTTTTGTTGCTGTAGTTAAGTAATTGTACAAATTTTCATTAAATAAACATTGATTCCAAACACCAAAGTTATTAAGGGACATGAAAATGATTAAAATATATCATATTTGTGTATGTGTATGTGTGCAAAAATATCACACACAATATTTAATCTATGCTAATAATAAAAAAGAAAATTACTTTAAAAATATAGCTTGTTTGATTGTGGAAATATTTTAACTAGAACCTAACAAATCCATCTATGAGCTAAGAAAATTATTCTCTGACTAAAAGAGCTCATTCTACTTTCAAAACTAAAACAACCAAGAATGAACAAAAACAACATCTTGAAAGATTGCTCAAGAAATTCTGAGTCAAAATCTGAAAAGAAAATCTGAAAGAAAACAGATGAGCATTGGAAATAAACTATAATGTGATATAGGTCCTGTCCTCTAGAAATTCATAGATTAGTACATTTCATATGCCAAAAAGGCTACAAGAATTTCTTAATTAATGTTCGAGATAACATCTGACACTCACTTTCCAAAGCCGTTACTACTAAAATCATTCACTCAGTTGTCATGCAACGTTGGGAAGTTGTGAGCTTGACAAGGCAATTGGATGAGTATGGGAAAGATGGTGACCATGACTTCGGAATAATCGATGCTGATTCTGAAGACTGTGTCTGCCCTAGCCTATCTCTTGGGCACTCTACATGTTAAAGCTGGGTGCCTCCCACAAGCAAGTGACAACAGAAGCTCCTTAGCTCTAGAGAAAGCAGAGAGGTGTTAAACCAGATTAGGAACTGTTGGGTCCCTTATGAGGGTCTGGAGGAGACTGAGAGGGGCTTGCAGTCAGAGATAGACACTGCCTTCCTCAGCTTGCTGCTCTGGAGGTGGGGAAGCCATAGGAGGTGTGGGTGGGTACCAAATGGAGAGGGACAGCAGCAAGAGTAGCAATGGCAGATGGAGATAAGTCACCCAGGTGGTCCAAAATTGTAGCTAAATAAAATCGACCACAACACATTAAAGCCATGGATTGTGGCATGGCTGTGGACAGATTTCCAAAGGTCATAAAGATGCATAAGATAGGTCCACAAAATAATGCTGAGAGGGAAAAACAAACTCAAGGATTAGAACTGAATCAAAATTCCTCACGTGAATAATAACAAGAGACCAGGGATAATATTTAATAGCTTTAAACACTGTTTCTATTTGTTATACAACTTTGTGCTTTTATAAAGGAAAGACTATCTTCTGATGTTTCCAGATGACCATTGCTGCTGAACCAGAAAGCCTCACCCTGACTACAGAGATTTCAAAATCAACTTGCATTTATTTTTCTTCTTTGCTTTTGTCCTCAGAGTGGCTTTGGTCTTATGCTGGACTGAAGAAGCATTTATAAATAAAAGACAGGTTCAATAAATCTCTTCATTTTACTCAAAAGGTTGCCGTTCATAAATGCAAGTAAATGTTTGAAACAGCAAATGTGAATACTTTACCAGGAAAATATATGGTGTGATGGGTCTTTATAGCAGGAAGATTGTGTAGAAACCCAGTCTAGGGGATTTTGAATTCTGTTCCACTGGATGGCTCAAGATTCCACTTCTGGGACAATGGGATGGCAAGGCGAACCAGCTGGCACAATCCCTTTGTCTCTCCTCCCACACTCCACCCTGGAACTCCAAACACACAAATAAGTCAATCAGAGTAACTGGCTAAAATATCTATTACAATGGATGCTTCCCATCATGGCAACATATGAACCTCTAATGAGGAATTATGAAGCCCAGAGCCCCAAGCCCCACATCTGGCTCACAGAATCAGTATTTTCAACAATAAACCCTAACCATTGGCCTCTGTGTGAAACTTCTCACGTAGTTCTGATGCAATCCAAATATGGAAACCCTTTCCAGAGAGCACTGCTTAGAGGGCAGCACCTGGCCTTTGCTGGCATGCTACCAGTTATGGGAGCTTCTTCTCCACAGAAGTCATTTGGATTATGAAAACATCTTGGAGTTACTTGATCTCTTTCTGCCCTCTTGTTCCATCCAGAATCAAAGAACTTTTTCAGTGCAGGGGAGGTGGAGTAGAAGTGGGTAGCTTCCCCCTCATGGTAGTGCTTCCATTTTCTAAGACCACCCATCTTCATCCACCTTGCCACATAGCTAAATAAGAATCAAAGTCGATCAACGACAAGCCCTCAATTTCTGAGTAAAGTTTGTGAGCCAAATTGATTCCTTCTCCAGGATTTTCTTAGCGCTCAAGCCAGAAGGAAAACATTTTTCTCTGTGTGGTCCTGGAGCTAGACAAATTTAGACCTAGAGCCACTGGTGGATATGTCCTACTTTTACTATAGTGAGCATTGAGGCAGACCACCAGATGGACCACCAGACAGTCCAGCAGATCAGAACTAGGGTGATGACACTGCTCACAGCTGAGTCTCTCACCTGGGCAGAGGGAACTGCCTCACCCACGTGCAGTTCCTGCCCTGGATTCAGCCAGCCTACATTCAGTGGCTGGATTACAGAGATGGAGAAAACCCAGACACTCTATCTCAATTCAAGACAACCTGAAGACCTATCCCAGCTGCAGAGCTCCCCAGGAAGTGGGCTGAGGCCATGTGTAAGCACTGAATCTCTAGCCTGCTTCCTTTCTTCTCTCCAAGCTGCCCTTCTTAAGGGTGCAATGAACAAATCTTTAGCATAGAGTCTGTTTTCCTGGACAACCCAAGCTGTACTTCAATGCAGGAATCCCATTGACAGAAGGAATAAATAGGACTGAGCTGGCACGAGATGAAAGATACCCAGATGGGAATATCCAGATGGAAAGGAACCCAGAGGTACTTTTACCTCTCCAGATCTCTTCTCCTACACTTGCATGGGTCCAAACATCTCATCATGATGATGTGATGCTCAGACCTGAATATACTTTTCCAAATGTGGATCTTGAAGGCCAGAGAATGAGGTGATTTTAAATTCGTTGTACTTCTATAGTCTATAGTCTAGCTGAAGATTAGATCAGCTTTCTAGCAGCCCAAAAATGTTGTTGGCTTATTGGAGTTTGTATTTCCCAACCACTCTCATATTTCTTTCTGTCAAAGCAGCTCCTTCTCACTGCATCCAAACATTTGCTCTTCTCAAAGAACTGCCTACACTTTATTGCTGGCAATATTTCTTAGCCATTTTTAAACACATACACCAAATATGAGCAAAGATCTAGAACAGAGGAGGAGAGGTGGAGGATTTGTTTTTGCAGCTTATAATATAAAAGCAGTTAAGTATATGAAATGTGCACTTTTCCCACAAATTGTGGATACTGTTCATTTGTCCTGTGTTCAGCCCTCTTGAGAATCACAAGGGGACATCTCTTCTATGAAGGCTTTGTGTCTTTACAGTTTTTGCATGAAACTTTTCATCAAACCTAATGTGTGTGGTACATAGAACAACAGTCCCCAGACATTCATTACTAGTCATCGGACGATGTTTGAAAAATAGTTGTCCTAGTTATTGAGTCCCACTGAGGAAATGGAAGTAGTGACAGATTTTAGCAATCTTGCTATATTCAATGTCTAACCATAAAATGTTTGGAACCGGAAAGGGGTTGAGAAGTCTAGTGCCAGGAAGGTGAAATTCCCTACTCCCTCTTATTCCCTCCAGCCCCCTCCATAGCCCCCCTCCACAGAGTTCATGACAGACATTACTAATCAAAGCCAGCACTCTTTTCAACAAGATGTATTCCATTCTCAGAGGGACTTGTTTTCCAGGTCCCAAATGATACTCCACAATTCTAATGATGCCAATCAACTGGCTCTGGAAAACAATATACCTTTCCTTTCCTGTCTCAAACACCATATTATCCTAATTGGTCCCAAGAGGAGAGCCTTGACTTATACTATGGTAACTAATCAAGTTTTCAAATCACTCTCAATTTGACACTTTTCTCCCCTGCCCCTTGCTGAAAATCACTGGATAATTTCAACCATTGTCAGCCTACATATTTGCCAGATGTACAGAAGTCAGTGCCCAACTTTGCAGATGTATCCTCTCCTATGGAATGAGTATATAACCACTACTTGGCATGCTTATGACATATGTGGGAGCACGGAAGCCCCTGGGGAAGACAAGGATCAGCCTGGGTTTTCAGGATCCACAGGGCCTCAGACACTTCAACAAAGCTACTAATAAATGCTGACAAATGGAAACATGCCCTCTACCCAGTGACTCACATCACTAAACTAATCCTACAGTGACTCCACCTCACTGTTAGAAACATGAGAGAGAGAGGGAGAGGAAAAGTAAATTCCATGTATGTCCATCTGTTTGGTAACCACAACAACCAGCCATAAATGGGAAGTGACAAACTGTTTTGTTTGACAGCATTGGCCAACCCACTGGCTTCTGGGTTCTTGGCTGGGGCCTTGGAGAAGCAAGTAGCTGTGGGCGACAGGGGCCCTTCAAAAATGCTGAATGTCCCTGTCACCAACACCATCTTCCTTGTGCCTCAGGGACAGCAGGGCTGTAGACAGGATGGAAAACCACCAGCTGGCATGAGGTGCCCTGGGAACCAGTGAGGAATTACAGGGTGATGTGTCAGAATCCAGGAAATGAGTGGGGCTTGTTTTCTTTCTCACACAAAATGACATACCTGAAACTCTGGCCCCCAACCTCAAGGGTCCCAATACTAACACCAAAGCAGGACAAACTTTAAAGATACCAAGCATTATCTCATCCCATAACAGACAACGAGAATGAAAACCACAGACAAAGATGTGGCCAACGTCAAACAAGTGTGGTTTATATTTCTAGAAGGTTCTTTAAGAGTAGAAAGAGATAGAGCTAGAAATAGGTGAACATTGGGACTAATGATATAACTTAAATAACTCATCTGGGGGCTGGAGAGATGGCTCAGGGGTTAAGACTTTGTCTCACAAGCAGAAGGTCCTGAGTTCAGATCCCAGATCTCATGTAAAAATGCCAGACAGAAACTGCAGGGGCCTGTACTTGTGGCTCTGGTGGGCAGAGCTTGGGAAATCCTAGAGCGAAGCAAGGAGGTAGAAGTGATCCACTCTTGGTCCTCCACAGGGACACACACTGCCCTCTGAAAGATAGACAGACAGACAGACACGCACACACACACACACAAAGCAGAAAGGAAGGAAGGAAGGAAGGAAGGAAGGAAGGAAGGAAGGAAGGAAGGAAGGAAGGAAGGAAGGAAGGAAGGAAGGAAGGAAGGGAAAAAGAAAGAGAGAGAGAGAAAGAGAAAGAAAGAAAGAGAGAGAGAAAGAAAGAAAGAGAGAGAGAGAGAGAAAGAAAGAAAGAGAAAGAAGAAAGAAAGAAAGAAAGAAAGAAAGAAAGAAAGAAAGAAAGAAAGAAAGAAAGAAAGAAAGAAAGAAAGAAAGAAAGAAAGAAAGAAAGAAAGAAAGAAAGGTAAATAAAAACTCATCTGGAGAGGCATCAGTTATATCGACCACTCAGAACAGTTTTCTGTTCCCCTCAGAAAGCACAAATCTTGCTGGTTCCCATCCCTGCCCCAGTCCTGCCAGTGGGTTTCCCTTCTTCCCTAGCTCTGACAATCACTAAAGCAAAATGCTAGTTTCCAAGGTGACTCACTTGGGAAACAGGCTTGTGACTCAGTCTTTGTTCTCTAGCCACTAGTCTAAGCTCCTATAGTCTTTGGTGCTTTTACTACATTCTCCAATGAGCTGAAGGTTCCACCTTGAACTAAAGTAAATTAGGTGGTTTGTGGATCTATGATAAATTACATAACATAAACACAAAGTGATCGGTATGTCTTAAACTATGATCAATGCTGGATACTCCATTTTATTCTCGCAACAGCCCCATGGGACTATAAAAATGATTATTCTTCAGTTTAAAAGGTAAGATCAAAGATAATAAATAATCATAAATTAAGTTTTGGGGAGGCTCTACTGGTTCTCTCTACCTCTTCCACTGAACTTTTAACCCCAAAACCCCATTGTACCTCTGTGGTCAAGCCACAGTTACCTCTGTTGTTGTAATAACATACAGCTCTGTGGAACGGTACCAGAATTCGCATCACATTAAAGAAAAAGAAGACAGATGCCAATGGTAGAAAACCCATGTAGCCTTAAGGAAATCATATACAGATTGGGACTTGGTTTTGGTTTTCCTCGTGGATATTATGGAGGTATTAGATGAAACTAGATAATGTAAGTAAAAATCACTTTGGATAAGTCATTAGGTATCATTCAGTGAAAAATAAGTTCACAGAGGATAAAAAATTGCCCAGAGGGTGAAAAAAGCTAATCCAGTTACCAAAGACTAGTGTAAGTTCATTGGCTTGGCTCATAACAAAAAATAATATTGTATGTACATAAGGCATGGTGTTTTTAGCTTACACTGACTGTTTTCTTCAAAGCAATAACCATAATCATGGTTTATATGCTTTTGGTCTTTATTGGCATAGTTACATTTCTTGGGCTTTAACATGTATGCTAGATAAGTACAGAAATTACACACCATTATCCTACAGCTCTGAAGCTGGTATTCCACACTCCTTGGGTTGTGAAATGAGCTTCAAATATGAGTCTGGTCTAGTCTCAGACCCACTGAATCCACCACTTTCCCAGAGTTCCACAACCTCAGTGCATACCTGCAGATGGTGCCCACCTGCTTCCCCAGAAAATGCCCTTGGTTCTCTTCTCTTTCCTCTCCCTGGAATTTTTCTCACAATGTTTTTCTGAACTTATTTTCCTAAATCTTCATCTCGCCCCCAAAGGACCTTCCCCTCTCCATTCTCCTTAGTTCCTCTTCTGAATTTTTCTCCAAACCACTGACTCATTCTGTGAACTAACAGGAAAAGGTGGCCTGGCCTCGATCCTGTATGCATGGTATTCCCCCATCCTTGGTTGATGCGCAAGTGTAAAGGTTTAGGAAGTGGACTTCAAATCTAGACCCTGGCTAAGGGGCAGTGTAAACCTGAACATCCAAATTAGTCATTTTTAGAGGCTTCAAAGTGACCACCAGCTTAAAACACCACCATAGAGATAAGAAGAGACAATTGCCTATATTTTGGGGGGTCTTTGGGACTTCCCTGACCAACAACTGGTATGGAGTTATCCCAAATCTGGTACATGAAGTTTTGTTTAGACTTCTAGAAAGGTGTATCTCCAGGAAGAATCCTTTTTCTCTCCCTCTATGTATTTCTGTGCAGAATACCTCCATTACAATTTTCTGTTTTATTGTATTCTTAAAAAATATAAATTCTTAAATAATGTTTTATTGTAGTCTTAAAGAAGGATTCCATGTGGCTGTATCTTGCATCCTTGATGCATTTATTCCTTCCTCGCCTTCCTCCATCCCATCTTCTTATTCCCCTCTTCCCTTAACCTTCCCTTACTCTGTGATTGCCCCTTCCTTCCTCATACCACCTGCACTTTTCTGCCTCCCTTCCTGAAAGTCTTTCCTGCTTCCTCAATAACCCCTTTCTAATTTCTTATCTTTTAGTTGCCTTTCAAGTTAAGCACACGGACCTGAAAGTTCAAAGCTAGAATCTACATAGTAGAGAAAGCATGAAACATTTGTCTTTCTGGTTTTGGGTTGCCTCTCTATAATTTTTTTTCAGTTCCATCCATTTACTTTGCATTTCATGACTTCATCTTTCTTGATAGCAAAATAATATTCAGTTGTAGCTATGATTATAGTTTCATTACCCATTCATAAGTTGATGGCTGATTCCATTTCTTTGCTATTATGAAAAAAGCAACACTGAGCATATATATATATGTATATATATATATATACATATATATATATGCAAGAATCTCTATAGTAAGAGACACTTGATGAGGAGGTCTATTTTCCTAAGCCAAATCCTTTACTTACTCATCTCTTTCACCTTCCCTGGGGACTCCTCTCCACAGCAGCCCTTCCACCCTGCCCTTACCTCCTCTTAATGTCTTATCTCTGTTATGGAGATATACTATCATCCCTGGCAACCAAGGTTAGACAACTGACCACCTAACCACACTGATGGTCACCACAGCCCATCTGTTTTTCCATATTATGTCTCCCCCTTCCTGTCCTTGCCAGACATAACCAGCCTTTCTACTGCATCCCCGTGCCCTCTTTCATGCCACAGTTCTATGTCAATCCTTGCATATTAATTCTCCTTTTCCTTTTGAGAGTCCTTTCCTTCTACTACATGGTGCAAGTTCCTGACTTAGAAAACATAACTGATCTTTGTGCCTCTCATTTTAAATCTTATTTCAGTTCCAAGAATCCATCTGCTTTTCACATCATATTATAATACACTTATACTTTGTCTCTGAGAGATAGACATTTCAATTACATGTCCATACATCTCTTTTCTATGCCCAGAAGAGGACCAAATACAGAAAAAGTCCCAGAAGATATGCACTGATTGGTAATGGATCCGTTTTCAAGATTTATCCAAAGAATACATCCTAGTAAAGAACTATATTAGTTAACATTTTCTCAGTCCTTACTTACTATGTGCTAAACAGAAATTCTGGTAATAAAAAAATAAAATGAAGTAAGGAATGGCTATATACCTCTGTGTCAAATGTTGCTCATGGATTTTTTTTCTTATTTAGCTTTCACAAGAGCTATGTGCATGAAATACTGCAAGTATAGCCATTTTGCTATTGACAAAACAGAGACCTACAGTTAAGTGACTTGCTCTCTGAGCATATTTTGTCCTGTTATAACAAACTACCACAAATGAGTAATTTGACAGGAGTCAAAATTTAATTCTTACAGCTCCAGAGTATGGAAAATTTACCGTTGGAAGGTAGGCATTTTGAGCATTTCTTCATGTATTTATGAGCAATTTTTTGTTACGTAAGTGTATATACACAGAAGAGAGAGGGCACACTGAATTTGCTTTTATAATAAACTAACTCTATAAATAATGAATCTAGTACTGTAATAAAACCTAACCCATCCATGAGGACAGAGCGTCATTACATAATCATCTCTCAAAGGTTTCATCTCTCAAATCTTTGTTGTTGGGATTCAAATTATAGCATGTGAATACTAGAAAACATAGATGTTATTCAATTTACTGCATATAATCTTTGAAGACAGTTGTTATTTCACTTTTTCTGAGGAAATATAGACAAATGTTTATATACCTTGGATAGCATATCTGTCAACTAAAAGAATTTCATTAAAATCCAACTTGGGAAACCAATGACTGTATTGGAGTTACTCACAGAAACCCTGAAACTCGAAAGGAATGGTACCCCTGATCAACTTACAACAGCTGTACCGCCAAAGAGGCTCCTTTCAGAAATGGTTTACTGCTTATATAGTGGAAGTGAAGACTTCAAAGTCTCACAAGCCCTCCCCATTCCAAGAGGGAATAAGCATACAATAGGCCTGGTCTCATGAGGGTCTCATGTAGGTTGTCAAAGCTTCTCTACTTCAAAACAGCATAATTGTGTTTAACAGAGGCCACTACCTCCTGCACTTCAGCATTCGCACCTTACCACTGTCCCTTGTCATCTCTAAAACGAATGTCGGAGATGAGCATGTTCTACTTACTGATTAATTCAGTATATTAAGGTTTTCAATTTTCCTTATTTATTTTTGCCTCCAAGACTCACTTAAGGCCTTGAGAGTCAGCAAACAAGGAATAAGTGGCAGGGTTTAAAAGTAAGAAATGGCAAATCTCTGCATCCTAAGGGTTTCTGTCTTCTTTGTGTTTTGGAAGCCATTGGAGGGATCTAAGCACAGGAGGGCAGGGTTTGAGGTTCTAAAACACTACTATCTAACAAAGAGTAGCGGTTTCTGAAAGAAGTGGAATGTTGTGAGTGGTTGGGGTTCCTCTAGGGTGACTTCACCTAGGAGCGAGTGCATACTTGGGCAAAGAGAGAATATTTCCCCCCAGAATGCATATGTGACAGTGGAGGCAGAAGTTAAAGGTTTGTACAAGTCAGTGTTTCCCAGAGTCATTTTTGAGAACACTACTTTTCAAGATGCGTGAATTGATGTTACGACGATAGGCTGTCAGTGTGGGAAATGCTGCACAGAATCTCTACATCTGGTCTCTTCAAGATGGGGCTGACGTTGGCAGCTTTCTGGAATCTTATTTAAAGCAGGACTCTTTTCACATGAAAGATTCATTTAGGAAACCCAAGGGCAAATATTTCAGCTTAAAAAAATCTAAGATTTATTCAATATCAAAACAGAGATGAAATGAGTAATGGTCCTTGAAGCCAGTATTTCACATATTTGGTTGCAACAGGGTCAATACAAATAAACAATATAATAAGTAAACATATGAAGTCACTTTATCTGTCCTGTTTAGAACAGTCAAATAAAGCAGAGGTTACTGAACTTTCCAGAAAGATTGTAAGATGATTCATTGAAGTTCAGAGAGAAAATATTATGATGTCCACTTATGATTATACTGTCTAAAAGTCATAAAAGATACTAATATTCAATACATGAATTAGAAACAGCGTAGTATTATGAATACATACCTTGGGCTTGGATGTTCTTACATATTACCAACAAGCATGATAATCAAGCAAAGCTTGGAAGCTGCTGGATGAGATGCCCCAGAGAGAAGTACCTAATGTTTACACCTTGGCTCCAGTTGTAGGAGTGAAGAGAAAAGAATGCAACTAGCAACTGATGGACCTGGGATTGGGGGGAAAGGGCAAAGGTGAGCTGTAGGTGGTCATGAGCAAACAACAATTACAAAATGAAAAAGGAGTGTGATGAATGGTGACCCCAAGACTAGAGCTCTGGAGAGAAGCTAAAGTTTCCTCCTGATTTTGTTGGGGGAAATTTGAGAAGGACCTCAACAAGGGGCTGAGAGTGTCATTATGTACTCATGTGTGATACTGCTTACAGTGTGTGGCCAAGTGTCTGGGGCCTAGTGGGTGTTCAATAAATATTTTCAAATATTTCAATAAGGGAATAAGCCAATGAATAAAGTAACAAATCCAGAAATCTCAGGAAGAGAATACGCAGTAGGACAATGCAGGCAAAAAGAAAAAGTCCTTCCAGACATGACTCCACAACATGCCATTCATTAAAGATACAAATAGACTGCAACAACCCTGATAATTGTTAATTTCTTTTTTAATCAAGATAAAAAAATTTAGGAGATTAAATCCTTGAATGTACTTATAAATTCTTTTATGACAGCCACTGAAATGATTTTATACACATTACTGTAGAAAAATCAAAAAAAAACAAAAAAGGAAGGTTTGCTATATTCAGAGAAAACACACATGCATTTATATGAGTAGTTTGTGATATAAATACATAATGCTTTTATGTAGTACAAATGTTTTGTATAAACATATACACATATGTGTACATCTGCTCAAGTGTACACATATCCCTTTGTCATTTTCATGATCTAAGTTTTTTTTACAGAACATTCAGTATAGCCCAGTGCATTTTTGATCTAAGTTTTTAACATTAATAATTTCTGTGACATTCTTTTGAATATCTGTACAATAGTCTATAAATGGAAGTATTAGTAGTATATTTATTTATTCATATTCTTTGAGGGCTTTACAGATTATTCATCTGTAAAGAGAGCAGTCTCTCTTCTGCTCTCATGTACTCTGTATATTTATGACTTGCTGAGTCCCATCTGAGTTCTTTTAGCAGTATATTTAATTAGCCCTCTGTCATAGTATCATTAAGATTGTTGTTTTATTTGTTTACATTGTAGAATTTTGTAATAAATACACTACCAACTATGTCCTATCCTTATCTTTAATTAGCTCCCCAGGTTTTATACCTGAAAGCCAAATTGCTAGGCTATTTAAAAGATCTTTGCAAGCATTTTCTAATTGCCTTCCAGAAACTTTGAGTGAGCTTTCATAGCATCAGTGAATTCCTTAAACTGTACTTTCACTTGATTTTCCTAATAACCCATGAGCATACTCACGTGTTGTAATTTCACAGGTGAAAAAAATTCTAAAGCAATAAAAAACAATTATCAAATTCATGAGGCATTGAAAACAACTGTCAGCGCCCTAGGACCCCAGGTCAGCCCACAGGGACCCGGCTCCGGCTCCCACCATCCAGCCGGAGCCGCACGCGGGGGCCGAGGGACGAGGAGGACCTCCCCCTGTGCCCGGGCCCCGCCCCAGCTCCCCTCGGGTTAATTAGCTCCACGCCGAGGCGCCCATCCTCCCTTTTCACCCCACCCCGCTCCTCCGGTCGGGACGCACGCGCGGTCCAGCGGGGCCTCACCCCACGCCCTAAGTCCCCTTTCGGGCCCCGCCCACCAGGACCCCAGGCCAAATAATTCAGTTTAGTGAAATTGAGAGATCTTAAGAGTTAAATTGACAATGCCAAAGTCAAAGTGCAAATCCATGAGAAGCAACACTCAAGTAAACAAATTTCCCACTGAAGAAATTAATCCCATAATGTTAGACTCCAACAAGAACAAACCCGCGGAAAAAGGCCAAGAAAGCCTCACCCAAGATAAGGTCTTTCAAAATATGATCATTACCATGTTCAATACTATGAAAGAGGAAATCCGGGAGGAATTACATAATCGAATCAATCGCTTTGAAGAGGAACACAACAGACATCTGGAGGAGTTGAGAAAAACAGTGCAAGAAACAAAAAGTGGCATAGAGCAGTTAAAACAAACTCAAGCAGAGTTTAAAACTGAGCTAAAAGACAAGTTATCTTCAACCCAGAATGCCATAGAGAGTCTTATCAACAGAACTAATGAAGCAGAAAACAGAATTTCAGACCTTGAAGATAAAGTGGGAGTACTAACCAGCTCAATGGAAGAGGTTGTTAAAGCCAAAAAGATACTTGAGAGAAATATCCAAGAGATATGGGACACCCTGAAGAAGCCTAACATGCGTATTCATGGAATACCGGAGCAAGAATCTCAAAATACCACCCCTGAGGAAAATTTTCAAACGATCATCAAGGAAAACTTTCCTCATCTAAAAAAAGAGAGGCCCATTCATATACAAGAGGCATTCCACACCCCAAACAGATACGACCAAAATAGAAGCACACCGCGGCAAATAATAGTTAAAACACTCCACATTCAAGATAAAGAACTGGTGCTGAGAGCTTCAAGGGAGAAAAAACAAGTCACTTTTAAAGGTAAACCTATTAAAATAACAAATGACTTCTCAGTCGAAACAGTAAAAGCAAGAAGAGCTTGGAGAGACATACTTCAAGTATTTAATGAGCAAAAATGTCAACCCAGGCTGATTTACCCTGCAAAACTATGTCATGATCGAGGGAGAAAGAAAAATTTTCCAGCACAAAGACAACTTTAAGGGATACATATCCACCAAACCAGGCCTTCAAAAAATGCTAGAAATGATACTCAAGCGTGAAGAAAAAAACAGGCATATCCAGGAGAACAGAAGGCAAATATAACACCATTAAAAGTGAAGCAATATACTTATAAAAGCTACTAAACATAATAAATGTCTGGAATTAATAGTTTCTCCATTATAACACTAAATGTTAATGGACTTAATTCACCGATCAAGAGACACAGATTACAAACTTGGATTAAAAATCACAATCCATCAATCTTCTGCCTGCAGGAAACCCATCTCACCACAAAAGATAGGCACGCTCTAAAAATAAAAGGCTGGTCAACAATTCTACAAGCAAATGGAAGCAGAAAACAGGCAGGGGTAGCCATTATGCTATCAGACAAAGTGGATTTCAAACCAAAGAAAATTATAAGAGACACGGATGGATACTACATTTTAGTCACAGGTACAAATTCACCAGGAAGACTTCACAATACTGAACATATATGCACCCAATACGGGCCCTTCCACATTCATTAAGAAAACCCTACAGCATCTAAAGCAAGAAATCAACCCCCAAACAATAATTCTTGGGGACTTCAACACTGCCCTCTCAACATGGGATAGATCAACAGGTCAAAAGCTTAACAGAGACACTTTGGAACTTAATCAAACCCTGAAAGAAATGGACCTTACAGATCTCTATCGAACTTTTCACCCACGCACCAAAGAATACACATTTTTCTCAGCAGCACACGGAACTTTCTCTAAAATAGATCACATATTGGGCCACAAAACGAATCTACACATATACAAGAAAGTTGAAATTCTAACCTGTGCCCTATCAGACCACCACGGCCTAAAGCTGGACATCCACAACACATCAAACAAGAGAAAATACACTAACTCCTGGAAACTTAACACTATGATGCTGAATGAGAACTGGATTCAGGAAGAAATTAAAAAGGAAATTCAAGATTTCCTGAAAGTGAATGATAACGAAAATACAACCTACCAAAATCTCTGGGACACAATGAAAGCTGTTCTAAGAGGTAAGTTCATAGCTCTTAATGCCTACGTCAAAAAAGTGGAAACATCAGAAATAAACAACTTAACAATGCAGCTTAAAGCTTTAGAGAAACTAGAGCAATCTGATACCAAAAGTAGTAGAAGAGAGGAGATTAGCAAAATAAGGGGAGAAATACCTGAAATCGAGATTAAGAAAACGATAGAAAAAATCAACCAATCAAAAAGCTGGTTCTTTGAAAAAATCAACAAGATTGATACACCCTTAGCTAAACTAACCAAAAGCAAGAGAGAGAAAACCCAAATTAACAAAATTAGAAATGAACATGGAGTTATCACTACTGATACCCAAGAAATCCAGAGAATTATAACATCATATTTCAAAAACTTATACTCTGTGAAGTTTGACAACACAAAAGAGATGGATGAATTTCTAAGTAAACACAACTTACCTAAATTGAATCAGGAAGTTGTGAAATATTTAAATAGTCCTATAACATATAAGGAAATTGAGGAAGTAATCTCGAATCGTCCCACCAAAAAATGTCCTGGACCAGATGGATTCAGCACAGAGTTCTACCAGACATTTAAGGAGTTAATAACACCAATACTCCTTAAACTATTCCATCAAATAGCAAAGGAAGGAACACTACCAAATTCCTTCTATGAAGCTAATATCGTTTTAATCCCAAAACCTAATAAAGATTCACTTAAGAAAGAAAACTATAGGCCGATCTCCCTGATGAACACAGACACAAAGATTCTCAACAAAGTCTTAGCAAATCGGATTCAAAAACATATTAAAAAGATCATTCATGGGGACCAAGTAGGCTTCATCCCCGGCACACAAGGTTGGTTCAACATACGCAAATCAATAAATGTAATTCATCATGTAAACCAGTCCAAAGTCCAAGACCACATGATACTCTCGATAGATGCAGAAAAAGCTTTTGACAAGATCCAACAGCCTTTTATGATCAAAACGCTAGAGACAGTGCGAATGGAAGGAACCTTAATCAATATAATAAAAGCTGTATACAACAAGCCCACAGCAAGGATTATGCTCAATGGGGAACAATTGGAAGCATTCCCACTTCGATCAGGAACTAGACAAGGCTGTCCACTCTCACCACTTCTATTCAATATTGTACTTGAAGTCTTAGCTGAAGCCATAAGACAAGAAAGGGACATAAGAGGGATTCAAATCGGCAAGGAAGAAGTCAAGCTATCCCTATTTGCAGATGACATGATCTTATACCTGAGTGATCCCAAAAACTCCACCAGGAAGCTCCTGGAACTAATTGAGAAGTTCAGCAGGGTGGCAGGATACAAAATAAATGTGCAAAAATCAGAGGCCTTCCTATATGCCCAGAATGAAAGAAGTGAAAAAGCTTTGAGAGAAACCATCCCATTTACTATAACCCCTAAAAAAATGAAATACCTTGGTATAAACCTAACTAAGGAGGTAAAAGATCTTTACAATGAAAACTTTAAAACCCTAAAGAAAGAAATTGCAGAAGACACCAGAAGGTGGAAAGACCTCCTTTGTTCCTGGATTGGCAGAATCAACATCGTAAAAATGACCATCCTACCAAAGGCAATATACAGATTCAATGCTATACCAATCAAAATCCCAAAGCAATTCTTCAAAGAAGTTGACCAAACAATCTCAAAGTTCATATGGAGGCACAAAAGACCCAGGATAGCAAAAACAATCCTGAGTAACAAAAACACTGCTGGAGTTATTGCCATACCAAACCTAAGTCTATACTACAAATCCATAGTTATAAAGACAGCCTGGTACTGGCTCCAAAATAGACACACAGATCAATGGATAAGGATTGAAGACCCAAACATAAGCCCACAAAGTTACAGCCATTTGGTCTTTGACAAAGGGGCCCAAAGAATCCAATGGAAAAAGAACAGCATCTTCAATAAATGGTGCTGGCAAAACTGGATCTCCACATGCAGAAGATTAAAGCTGGACCCGTACTTGTCACCATGTACAAGACTTAATTCCAAATGGATCAAGGACCTTGATATCAGGCCAGAGACTTTAAAAACCATAGTTGAAAGGATAGGGAACTCCCTCGAGCTGATTGGGCTAGGCCAACACTTCCTAAACAGACATCCAATGGCACAGTCACTGCTACCAACTCTCAACAGTTGGGATCTTGTGAAATTAAAGAGCTTCTGTTCAGATAAAGAGATTGTCACACGAGCTCAAAGGCAACCCACAGAATGGGAGAAAATCTTCACTAACCACATATCTGACAGAGCTCTACTGTCCAGAGTGCACAAAGAACTTAGAAAACTAAACTACAAGGAAAACACTGGCCCAATTAAAAAATGGGCCCTAGAACTTCAAAGAAACTTTACCAGGGATGAAATTAAAATGTCTAACAAATATCTTAAAAAATGCTCCACTTCCTTCGCCATCAGGGAAATGCAAATCAAAACTTCCCTGAGATATCATCTCACCCCGGTCAGGATGGCAAAAATCCACAATACAAAATACAAATGCTGGAGAGGATGTGGAGAGAGGGGAACTCTCCTACATTGTTGGTGGGAATGCAGGCTCATACAGCCACTCTGGCGAGCCATCTGGAGATTCTTAAAGAAATTAAAGATTGAAATGCCATATGACCCTGCTATCCCACTTTTGGGAATAACCCCCCAAGCAGCAGAGGTTCGCCTCGATAGCACAAGCTCGACCATGTTCATAGCAGCACTGTTTACAAGAGCAAAGTCATGGAATCAACCTAAATGTCCAACAGTTGACGAGTGGATAAGGAAACTGTGGTACATCTATACAATGGAGTACTACTCAGCCATCAAAAATGATGAATTACTGGAATTTGCTGGGAAATGGATGTCATTAGAAACAATTATATTAAGTGAAGTATCCCAAACCCAGAAAATTAAGCGCCGTATATACTCCCTAATAGGTAGCTCCTAGTACCAAACTCACCCAGCCCACATTGAGACACTCAAAAGTAAACCTATGTAACACAGTAATTGCAAGAATTATGAACAAGAGAGATGGGGTAGGAGGGCCACACCAGAAACAAGGAGAGAGGGGACCATGTTACAGCAGAGAAAATAGGCCTCCATCAAGGTCTGCAAGTAAGTAATGAGAAACCTGGTTAAGTTCACAGACGTTCTTTCCTGATCTCACCAGAAGGGGAGGGCATATAGTCTAGCAGATAAAAAGTAATCATTTTGCAAATGGGTGATGGAACCCCCCTCACTGAGGTTTCCTACTCTTATTACATCTACCCTTGAATGTGCTATTATAACAAGACTCCAGTTTAACAGCTTTTTGTCTCTGGCCAGGGGGTGACATACAGTGCCCAGCAGAATGGAGTGAAGGGCATTGCAGGAGCACCAAAACTGCAAAAGAAAATCAACAAACCACAATCCAGAACTTCAGAGACTATATCAATCACATAGAACTAGGCCAGCCTAATCTCTCCTCATCCTGGAGCTCAGGGACATTTGCGGAAGAGGGGGCGGTAAGATTGTAAGAGCAAAAGGATGGGAGGAGCAACGATTTGCAAGATTCTCAACAATAGTTGGGGCCAAAGCAATCATAATGGGACTTTGCATGCCCTGCGCAATGTCCAGCGCACTGTTGCCCTCATAAAGTCTAGCATCTGTTAAGGGCACCGAGACCCCTGGAGGCAAGGGATTGACAGCCATAGTAGTGATCTTATGCTTAAGGGGAACAAGAGAAAGGGCTTATGGAAATGCCACTGGGTCCTTATATGTCATCGGAGAGGAGGACCCAGTGGAGAGTTAGGCGTACACAATAAAGGACTCTCTGGGAATTGGGGGGGAGGCATCGGGGAAAGGGAGGGGGAGGAGAGGGTTCGGGGGGAGGAGGGGGGAGGGAGGGAACTGGTAAAAAATTTTAAAATGTATAATTAAATTTTTAATAAAAAAAAAAGGAAGAAAAAAAAAAAAGAAAACAACTGTCATGGGTGCTTATACAAGGCTGGATGGAACTCCGTTGTGTCATTGACTCACTTTCCTCTAGCACCAGAACACATAAACTTGGATTAATCAAAATTAGACACTAGCTGGACATGGCCTGTTTGACACTGGATTATCTTTCTTCATAGGGAAAGTTGCTGACATTTTGCCAAATTACAAACTTTGCTCTATAATAGATTCCCCTTTTAAATGTAGCTATTTTGAAATAATATCTGCTCCCGTTCTGACCAATATCATTTATGGTATTTGGATATTCTTATTTTCTGTAAGCAGAAAAAAAGGATCAACAACAAACAAATTCAGAACAGCCTTAAAATCATTTGAATGTTATGCCAGCTAATGGAAATGAAGCTAAGCAAGTCTGTCCCTGTCTGTCTGGGAGGTGCTATATGATAGTTTTATGTCTTTACCAAAACTCATATCAAAACTAAATCCCATTGGGAAATATCAAGAAATAGGGTTTACAACAGAAGTAGAGGACCTCAATACCCTGACAAGATGCAGCCCAGGGTAGTAGAAGAGCAGTGAAGTGGACAGCAGTAGCCAACCATAAAGCAGAGGTTTCAGTGACTCAGCAAGGCTCACCCAGGATCAGGCCAACCTAATCCTCTCCCCATTCTAAGGCTTTGGTAACCCCACAGAAGAGGGGGAGGTGAGATTGTAAGAACTTAAAGATGGGAAAGTTCACTGTTGGACAAGACATTCTACTCAAGGCAAGACTGCTGCATCCAGGAACTTACTGCAGTGAGACTTGCCCTTGCCAGACCTTCATAATGACTGAAATACCAACATGCCCCCATAGACTACCTAGGAACTCAAGAAAGATAAGAACATACAGTGGAAACCTTGGGGAGTAAAGCTGGATGAGTAAAAGGAAATGCCCCATCAGTGGGGCGGCCCAAAGAGAGACAATTCGGTATGCTACAAAAGGCCTGAACCCCCACAAGAATAGACAAGCCCAGAGTGAACCCTGAAGTCAGTAGAAGCCTATGAGCAGGAGGATAGGAGGGATGGATGAAAGCAATGAAGAGGGTGGGAAGGAGGGGGTATGGAGAGAAACAGGGATGATACTCAATATGCTTGTAAAAGTAGAAAATATAAACAAACAAACAAACAAGTAAGTAAGTAAGTAAATCAATCAATCAATAAATAAATAAATACATAAATGGCAAGGTACAAAAAAGGACAGAAATTTGAATCCATTGTGGTATTCCCAAGATCGTTAAGTTGAAATCTGGTCATTTTCCATGAATTCACAAACCTGTGTTTTATTTTTAACCTTTGTTATTTTCTTTTGGTATGAAAGTAAAACTGTCAAAACAAAAATATAAAATAAATAAAATTTAAGACTGGCAAGGTAACTCAGTGGGTAATGTGGTAAGGTGCATGCTTGCAAATCTGGTGACCTGAGTTCAATTTGAAAGGCCACATGGTGGAAGGAAAGTTGTCATTCTGATCTCGTAAGGACCTTCAAAATATCTATCTATCCTCTATCTATTTATGTATCTATCTATGTATCTATCTATCTCATAAATAAAATACTTCAAAAATAAAAAAGGAGTGGTGCTTAAATAAGTGATTAAGTCATGAAGGTTCTGCCTCACGAATGAATTATCTCATTCACAAATTAATGGGTCAACCGATTATTTCTAGAGTGAGTCTGTTATAAACATCAGTTTAGCCCATAACTTGAATGTACCCCTCTTGCCATGTGTTGCCCTGAACTACCTTGGGTTCCTCGGAGAGCAGCAAAAGGCCCCTCCCAGATGTTTGAACTTTGAACTTGGACTTCTATGCTTCTAGAACTGTGACTTGGAAAAAAAAAATGAAAACAGAAAAGAAAACACCCAGTCCGCATTACTCAGTTTTAGCAACAGAAAATGAACTAAAACAGGAAGTCACTTGCCTGAGACCGGAGAGTCAGCTGACAGTACCAGAAGGGATGTCCCCTGACCTTCAACTTCAACTCTGATTATCAGCATAGAACCTTGTAATCAGTTTGCATTTTCACGCCATGGGG
This sequence comes from Typhlomys cinereus, assembly GCA_023101885.1. Taxonomy (NCBI): domain Eukaryota; kingdom Metazoa; phylum Chordata; class Mammalia; order Rodentia; family Platacanthomyidae; genus Typhlomys; species Typhlomys cinereus. The sequence continues at coordinate 1,097,000 of JALPQD010000123.1, forward strand.
TTTATCCATGCATCATTGGGTCTGGAGAAACTGACTCAGCTCTGTTGTCGGTACAGACTGTACTGGCTTCACCAATGCACACTAAAAGGCTGGAGCTGGGTATAAACTGAGTCTGTAGTAGATCCAAAATTTGAGTTGTAACTTAGGTAAATAATATGTAACATCTTTAAGTCAAAATTAATGCAAAACTTTCATAATAAACAAAAAGCTCAAATTGTAGACAGAGACAGGATTCAAACTTGCACTTGTGAGATTCTTAATCATTTATTCCACCCTAATCTTGACCCCCTCAGATCCTGTCTTTATTTAAAACTTTGATGTTTTGATCATTGCTGATATTTTTGCATTATTTTGTGCCCCAAACAGGTGCTCATTCACTTCACCCTAACCCTAAGCCCTATCCTCTAGTGTCTGGACACGAGGAGACCTTCCAATATGGAGCCAGGAATGGGGCAGGAGCTTACAAGGAGCTTCAAGAAAGATGTCTGTTCATGCTGGCAACCCATGAGGTTGATCACTAATAGAGTTGCCTTTTAAGTAGATCATTGAGAAGATAGGGCATGGCAATTGAATACATTATTTTCAGACCTAAGTTTTCATTTTTAAAACTTTTCTTTTTATTAATTAAATGTGCCTTTGACAACTTCATGCATATATACATAAAATGCATGTTGATTACTCTCTTTCTCACACCCTCTCTTTCCCAATGACCCTCTTCCCTCTTCTCTTTCTCACATACATGCCCTTTTGTTCTGTTTTTCTGACCTACTGAGTTTAACCAGAGTCCTCTGTTTGGCTGCAGGTTTTGAAACTACCCACTGGAGCTTAGTGACTTAAAGTTTTTTTAAAGACTCAAGTTTTCATTTAACAACCTGATCTATTCATTCAGAGATGAATCATTTAGGAACCCAAGTGGCACATAGTGTCACTGCATTACTTGTTTGAGTCCTAAGTGTATAAAGTGGTTTGACAACTAATGTGAGAAAAAGAATATGGATTTTGAAATTACTCTCAAACTTAGTATGAACCTGAGATGGAAGGTGATTGATTGATAGGAGCACAAAAGGAATCTTGGGCTTGCTCACTGATCTGTGTTATTCAGGAGCAGTGATCCTGATTCCATGGGAAGCCAGGATCTAAAGTTCACATGCAGACTTCTCCATAGAGAGGGCTTTGTTTGTTTCAGAGATTGTATTTTTTATGGACTGAGCTGTATCTCCACCCCTAATGAGATGTAAGTTCTAAACCCCAATAATGAAATAAGAATTTTGAAGATAATTAAACTAGGATGAGGGCATGTTTATCTAGTGTGCTTGGAACCCTGGCCAAAAGGGACAATTTGAACATAAGGGCAGTCATGCATAGAGGAAGAATGCCATGTGGTGATGAAGGTGGAGATTAGGGTGCTATGTTTTAATCCAAAAAATGCCAAAGATCTCTGGAAAGCCACTAGAAGCTAGGAGATTGGTATGAAACAGATTACCCCTGACAGCTTGGGAAGGAACCAAACTCCTGACCCCTTGAGTTTGGAAATACTATAGTATCCAAGGAGAAATTGTTTCAGGAATACCTACTTGTGCCTAAAAGAAGCAGGGTCAATCTGTTACCCAGATTTTCACAGACAGAACTCTCTCAGTGCCTGTCATGGGACCTGGCATATAACATACAGGCAGTGAGAAAGAGATGAACTTCAAAGCAATCTGCTACTAATCATAATTGGACTTTGCATGCCCTGTGCAATGTCCAACACACTATTGACCCCACAAAGTCTAGCATTTGCTAAAGGCACTAGGATCCTTGGAGGCAAGGGATTGACAGCCACAGTAGTGTTCCTATGATTAAGGGAACACAGGAAAGGGTTCTGGGAAATGCCACTGGGTCCTTGCACCTCATCGGAGAGGAGGACCCAGAGGAGAGTTTGGCATGCACATTAAAGGATTCTCCTGGATGGGAGGGGAAGGCACTGGGGGATGAGGAGGGAGGAGGAGGGGAAGAGGCACAGGACGATGGGAGGTTGGAGGGAGGGAGGGAACCGGTGTACCTGTTAAGTGTGTAGGAGTGGAAATAAAAAAAAGCACTCTGCTACTGCTAAGGGAGAAACACACTAGATCACCTTTCCTTCAACTTTTTCTTTATGCCAAGTGTAAGCCATATGAACCTTGTTCCATCTGGGAAAGGATGAATCACATGCTGTCAGACATAGACACAACATTGGGGTTATGAATGAGCTCTCTTATCAGCTCTACAAATAAAGAAAACAGATCTTAACGAGGTTGAAGACCACATGTGAATCTCCCTCTCATCCAGGGGAATGCACATCCCCTTTTTCCATAGCATATTTTCTTCTAGTATCTTTTTCTCATTCATAGTGTAAAATTCCAGTGAGAAATTATTTAAGTCCAGCAGATGTCAGAAAAGACCTCAAGTCAAAATTCATCTAAGATTCATGGAGCATATGTTATATTCAAGTGCTTCTATATCAAATATTACAACTGAACTGTCACAAGTGGGTTCACAAAAATGCTACCAGTGAGGTTTTTAATCCTTATTATATTTTCGGGGAAGTCAGGCAACTTGCCCAAATGTTAGAGTTCAGATGTAAATGCAGCATAACTTGCCCAAGAGGAGTTCAGATGTAAATGCAGCACGAAGCAGCTGGTGTCCATGTTCTTACTCTGCTTCTGGAACTGGGCAGAATGGAGAAGTACTCTGAAGAATGAGAAGAGGCCTGGACTGGGACGGAGGATATCCTCTGGTCCCAGCAGCCAGCAGGCTCTGGAACCTTAAGCAGTCAGTCTTACTTATGTGGGTCTTAATTTCCTTATCTACACATTGCAACAAAATTAAATTATATACATTAAGGTCATCAATAGTGGACAACAGCTTTATTCCTGCTGCAAGTATTTTTTGGGTGTCTATCATTTGCAGGAACTGTGTTGGTGAGTTTATTTTTTTTAAGTCTTTGACAGCTCATACATGAATATGATGAATTTAAACCATTTTCACTCCCGATTATCTGATCTCATCTGTCTTCTTTCTCCCAATAAATACCCTCTTCCAGATCAGTTCTATCTTACTTCCATGGGCTATTTGTTTTTGGATGTGTGGCCCACTGAACTTTAGCTGGATTACGAGTATTGGCAAGTGCCTGAGTACTTGCTAACACGTGAACATCAGCGGTATACCTCTCAGGAAAGTAGTTCCCATTCCTATGCACTTAGTTTTAAGTATCATTTTGAAAATTAAGAATTGAAACTTTAGACACCTCTGAAGAATTATTTTGTTAAGCCCAACCTCTGAGCAAGGTTGTAGGAGAATGTGTAATTGGAAATATGACGTGGGAAGATCGAGCCCAAAATCAGAGAGCAATCTCTTGACAGGAGGATAACATGGAGAACTGGTTAGCTTTGGCCCGTGGACACAGTATGGTCAGTTTCTTTAGTTCCTGACGCTGGTAAGAACTCTGAGGCCACGACAATCAACACTAACCTAGGAATCATGAGCCTGATTAAATCCCTTGTTCCTTAAATGATTTGGGCCATCTATTTATTACAGCAACTGGAAAAATGAAGCTAAGACAATTTTGGTTGTGGAACTAAGATAGTGCCATTTCGGACACTGAGAAGAAAGTAATAGCCAATATCCAAAAATCCCTGCTTTCATGGAGTTTCATGGGTACTGAAAGGGTAAGCATAAAACAAACAAATGATTTAAAAGAAGCGCCCAGAAAGAAAACAAAGCTGTATAAGAGATTGATTGCCAAATGCCATTTGTTAGATGGCCTCCATGATTTTCTAGTGCTCAGAAAGATCCACTGAGAGGAGAATCTTTGAATCAGAAATATGAAGATGAAGAAGGAAGCATGAAGACTGAACCTATTCAGGCTACATGGAATTAGTTACCACAGGCACTAAAGCTTCAAGAGGGCCCCATTGGTAATTGACCATAGAAAGTGATTCAAATGTGTCAGATGCATTGGAAGCATTTGTTAAGCCCTTCCCCCATTTCTCTTGGAAAATTTTTTGTAGTATACCCTGTCTTATAATGTACTCTCAAAATTGCATAATTCATTCACCAGGTTCATCTGAATTTGAACACTGTGGTAAGCCAAACTGAGTGACTGGCCAAAGCAGGTTACAGGAAAATTGCTGCATCAGGAATTATGGTGAATCACCTAATCAGGGTTTTTAAAGGTCTTTAAAGGCTGGAGAGATGGCTCAGGGGTTAAGACTCTGCCTCACAAGCAGAAGGTCCTGAATTCAAATACCAGATCTCATGTAAAAACTTGAGGCCCAAACAGTGCTGGCCTGTACTTTAAGCCCTAGTGGATGGAGTGGATGGAAGTCTCAGAGTGAAGCAAGGAGGCGGATGATTCCACCCTCAGTCCCTCACAGGGACACAATGTGCCTTCTGATACATACACACACACACACACACACACACACACACACACACACACTAAATAAAAAAGATGAAGAATATTAAAAAATAAAAATAAATAAAAGCCTTTATTAAAATATCTTAGATGAGAACTGGCTCAGGCATTAAAGTCTTTGCCACACGCTGAAGAACTGGAATTCAAATCCCCACATTTTACATAAAATGCCAGGTGAGTCTTGTAACCTGCCTGCAATTCTGTGGAGGATGGGAACCACTAGAGAAAGCTAGCTAGCCACACTCAGCCTCTCATCCAGATCTGGTTTATGGACCCAGTGTCAAGAAGTAGATGAAAGCACAACAGAGGATAATTCCTTATCGACCTTAGACCTCCACATGCATCTGCACCTGCACATGCACACACCTTCTGAACACGTACACACAAAAATGAAAAACAGAGGGGGGGAGATTTGAAATGATCCAGAGATGTTTCATGACTTTCTCTGATTTATCTTTTCATTTCTCCAAGTGCAATAGGCTTCCATTCACTCTTTTCACTTTCATTTTCGGTCCATTCTCCCTACTGTAGCCAGGATAGCAGATCTAAACTGATAGCTACTGGTGGTAGAGCTTGCACAAGACCTTATGTTCAATTCCCAGCACTCCAAAAATAAACATGTAAGCAAATAAATAAAGCAGAAAAAAATTAAAAGTTCCACTCCTCTTCTTAAAACCTTTCAATGGTGATGGTTTACAGCTCATGACAGAAACTTATACAATGGTACATGTGTCAAAAGTCATATTACTTTCCACTGAAAGACAACGAACTCTACCATTTGTGAGTTATACAACTAATCTGAATCTTAAAGGTCTCTAAAGATAGACACTGTCCTGCAGATAAAAATCTAATCTTTCATGAGGTAATGTCATTATGAAATGGTTCCATGTTCGTTCTCAGCCTAGATTCGAAGCCCAATCTTCACATCATTTAAGAAACAAGAAACTTTAGCCAAGTCATCTAAACTCTCCAAATTTGTTCTCCTTATTTGTAAAGATGAGATAATAGTAAATACTACCTGCCTCTCCTAGTTTTCACAAAGGCTGATTGGGTTAGTACCAAAAGACGCTTAGATCCTGATGGTTAATCAGTACAAGCTGTGTGTAAACTATTACTAGTAAGTCTTTCAGCACTATTTATGATCAGTCCTTGTATTAGTTTGCCTTTTTGCATTAGCTGTTGCCATAATAGAGACCCATAAACCAGAAGGCTTAAAAGTGTTGTGTCTCACGGCCTCAAAGTCTGATATCAGTATGTCATGAGGGCTCCTTAGTTTTTGGGGACTGAGATGGAGAATTTCACCTGTTATGCAGGAGTTTCTTCTAGTTTCTTTGGATATTGGCAGCATTTAGTAGATCTTGACCTGTAAATTTATCATGTTTTCTCTGCCTTTTACTTAGCATGGTCCTCTGACTATGTGTATGTTTCTATCTCTAAATGTATTCCTTTCTAAAGACACTATTCATATTGACTTAGGGGCTCACTCCACCAGGACTACATTGCACTCTACTTCATTTTAAATAATCACAAATACAGCTATCTTATTTATAATAAAATCACATTCTGATATATTGGACATTAGAACTTCAGTGTATATGTTTTGGGGAGGAAAACATAGCTCAACCTTAACAGGTCTTGACATACTGTCTTATCATCTCTGCCCACAATATCCCTTTCAATAACCTCCTGTACCCACAAACTTCTTTGAGCTTTCTCCTTGGGTTTCAGATATATCCTGCTGTTTTGGAGAAGTGATCCCAAATACTGCACCACCGCATTTTAGATTCAGGACCTTTCTCATTTTCTCCCAGGATCACATGTAATTTCAACTCTTACTGCACTTTCACTTTTCATTTCTCCTGCCTTTTTATGACCTGTCTTCCCTCCCTACAAGATTCAAACTCTTTGTAGACAACATTCCTAAATAGCGTGTTTTGGAATCCACGTAGATCCTAAGTAAATGTATCTTCAGTGAGTGAAATGAATGAATTTTAATGTCTCCTTCCAGTTCCAGACAACACCTTTTTTATGGTGCTTTATTTCTAAGGAGAAAGAAGTAGAAAGTAGAGAACAAAAGTTTTTATTGTATCAGTGGAAGTTTAGTTCAAAGGCCAAGAAGCCATGCTTGTTACTTCAAATAAAGGGTTCTTAATGCAAGGAATTGATTGTAGCTATCAGAAGATTATACAAACAAAATGCTGAGAAAACCCAGATATGAGCAACTGCAGGAAGCAGTTACCACCAGCAGGGCTGAGAACACAGAAAGGAAATGGAGAGGCTATGAGAAAGAAGTTCATAAGAAGGTCCATGTTGGTTGCTGCTTAGGGCTCAGAAAGGAGAAGAAACACGTGACTGGAACTGGGACTTCTCAATTGGAGAACATCCACCCATGGCTTATCCAAGCAGTGCTGAAAGGAACTGGGGGCAAGTATCAACTGTCTACTGACAGAAGGAATCACCAAGATACCTAGCAAGAAACTCTCCAAATAGAGAGAGTTTGCAAATTTCTAGTGCCAGAGTCACACAGAAGGTGAAATGGTATTTGGGAGGCGTCATTATGTAACTGGCACAAAGCATCTGACACGGAGACCCAATCAAAGGGATCGGATGCAAGCACCAGGGAGTTGCCGGGCTATCTGAATACTGTCTGCCACTCTGCGCTCTAGAGGACCCTATCTCTGGTTTTCGCCACCACGTGAATGAAGCATTTCCTGATTCAGGTTGTGTGGTTTCTGTTTACATGCTCCTGTAAAGGCAGAGGAAGGAAGCCCAGGGCCGTTTCTCCAATGTAGCAATTCTCTTGGCCAAAATGACCCATTAAAAGGAAGGTTTCACTGAAAACTTTGTGAGCAGCAAAGAGGCAAATAGCCAAACTGGCAGTAGGGGGAGCAGAGGTGCACAGGAAGAAGTGGGAGGGAGGAAGGAGGGGGGGAGCGGGGTAGCTGGGAGATGAGAAAAAAGAGCATGTGATTTTTAAGTGCACAAGACCCACCTTTGCTGTGCACCTGTTTCATAGCAGCGTTTTCTCCAACCCTTATGCCTCCGGTGGCAAGGATGGGAGTTTAATCATGTTGCAGGGAGACCAGGTTCACAGATCAGTTCCTGCATACACTATCTGGGAGATCTAGGCAGTTTCCTCATCTGCAATCTGCCTGTTGCAGATAATGAAGAGCCGATGAGCTAATATGTGCAGAGGTGTTCTGTCTGGCTGCTATTTATGGAACAACATTTTTGAAATCATTTTTGGTTTTTTGGTTTTTTTTTTAAAGACAGGGTCTCACTCAATACTCTAGGTCAAGCCCAAAACTTGTTATGTAGCCCTGTCCTTTCTGAAACTTGCAATCCTCCTGTTTTTTGCTCCAGAATTTTGAAATTCTTTTTTTTTTTCAGAATTTTGAAATTCTAAGTCAAAGCCACCATGCCCAGCAAGAGGAGTCATTTTATAAATATTCATTAGGCACTAAAATGTACCTATAATATATGAAAATATCACAATTGAACTCATGATGGTACATACATTAAAAAATCAATTAAAATATAGTCACAAAAATGCATGGAGCTACTGCTTGGTGGAGGTGGATGAGGTGCTAGCCACAGAGATAGGAAGACTAGAGTTCAGGTCTCCACACTGAAGCAAGGCAGGCACGGCTGTCTGCCTGTATTACAGCAGCTGGAAGGTGGAGACAAGGGATCTTGAGGCAAACTGACTAGCTAGACAATCTGAATCAGCCAGCTAGAGAAGTTCTACTTCAGAAAGATAAGTGGACAACAACCATGGAAGACACCAGACATCAACTTCTAGCCTCAACATGCACACAAAACACACACGTGAAGGCACACCCAATACATAGGTACCCGAATACATATAACACATATAAAAATGCCTATATGTATGTGTTTCATTTCAGCATGAAGCAAAAGAAGGTAAAAGTAAACAGCGATCTGAATTTTTTAACTTAGGAGCTAATGGTATTATTATGAGATGAGAAGATAGTGAAATCAGTAGTAGAGTAAATGTTACTGAAAGGGAACTGCGAATGTAAATGTAAAAATATTCCTCAGTGTACATACATAAATACCTTTAAGCACCTCCTTTATTTGCAGGCTGGTTTGTAAAAAAAGGAAACTACAGAAAAGCACAGAGTATTTAAAAGGTTTTTCACATAAAATGAAGATGATCAGTGAATTGGGAGGAGAGACTAACTGATGGAAATGTATGTATCCATTTTTTTTTCTCCTCTTCTACTTCTTGACTACAGAACCTGAGAAGTTGTAAAAGCCAAACAGAGATAGCAAGGCAAGGAAGGGTCTGCAGAAGGCAGGAAGGTAACACAATGAAGCAGCATTGTGGATGGGCCACTGCAGATGCGGTGACAAATGACAGCTGACTCTTAGTCTGAAAGCCAGGGGAACTTAGGGAGCTCCGGAGAGATAAGTTCAAGACCATGTGTCCCAACAGAGCATTCCTTGTTCAGCTCGAACTCATGGTTTTCACATTTCTAATGCGACAGGGTCACTCACAGCTCAATGGGAAGGTAGGCATCTAACAATTATATATGCAAGCCCATATTTTTCAAATTGTTAGAACCAAATTAATGTTTAAACTCTGTGGGCCAAGCAAAAACATCTATATGTCAGAAGCAACCCGTGGATGCCACCCACAGCTGTAGGCAATGAGCAGAGGGGTGAATTCATTCATGTTAGAGGGTGAACAGGAGCAGACATGTAGTTGAGAAAACTGCCAAGGTAGCTGACATAAGGAAGGGCTAGAGTGGGGAGAGGCTGGAGGTGATCAGAGGGGAGCAGTCTATGTGGGTGATGAGAATCCTACTAGGTGGAAAGAGAGATGCTGGTGAGGGAAAGAAGGCTTGTGGCATTGAGGAGCGGATGCAGCGAGACCAGGAGCCAAAGAGGTGTGTCCCTGCTGCAGTTCTATCTACAGCCCTAGGAGCCCCTTACTCAAACTTGAGGAAGGAAATGTCTTGTTTGACAGCAGACAACTGTTGAGGAGGAACCACTTGGTTTTGGAGACGCCTCTTCCCTAAAATAGAAAGAGTCTAAACAAGGCAGTGACTGTGGGGTTGTAGGGTGGAGTTTTGAGAGTCGATGTAAGGGAAGATCCTGTGTGGCTAACTGGCCTTAGTCAGAGGTCAATGAACGGGAAGAGAATGACTTGAAACCAAGTCCTACATTGTGAAAGGCCTGGCAACTCTTAGGATAAAGAAGAAAAGTAATAAAAGAGTCGGGGTTTTCTTTCCAGTCTATAATACTTACTTTTGTGAACCAGTGTGTTCAGCACTCCGGCTGGTACTAGTCTTGAGCATATATGGTGATAAGCAAAGAGTATCTGTGGTGTCACTTCCCGGAGAAATTTTTTTTTTGGAAAAGATATTAAAGGAATGATCTCACAAATAGAAGCAAAGTTACAAAAGAGAGATACTAGCTGAGAAATAGAAGTGCTTGGTATCGCAGAGGATGGGACTTTGGATTTCCAAAGGAAGTGATGATTAAATTCGGAATTAAGAAATGAGTAAGCACAAACGAGCCAAGACGAGGAAAAGAAAAATCTCTTGCGCTTTAGCAACGCCATGCATAAACATGGAGCTCACAACAAGGACTAAAAAGAGCACTGTGTCTGGATCATGTGGGAGACAGAAGTAACAGCTGCCTTCTTCCAAGAGGATGAAGCCCACTCTTCCCTAGTCTGTGAATGCATTCTCTAGGGATGCTACAGACATGCTTTTTCTTAAGCAAAAAACTTAATGATGGAGGTGCTTGGGATTTGTTCTTATTAGGTTTATTCAAATAAAATCTTTATTGTTCTTCACTGTGCCAAGCTCCCCCCCCCCAAGAATCAAGCCCCAAGTGACAGTTTCAGGAGGTAAGTGTTCTTAATATAGCTAGATAACAAACTTAAAACTTAAGTAGCTCTTATTGTTCCTGGTTGTGGAAGGGTTGTAATATGTGGGCTTTGTCTGGGATTCCTTCTGCTTGGATAGCCAGATCTTCATGACATGACAGGACCAGGAAGTTGGAAGAACATGGGTGGGACAGATGAGGAGCTTTCTCTATGTAGCTATCCCACCATGGCTTGGGCTTCCCATAGAGTGAGGCATCTGCTAACAAGCACCTAACAAACAAAGATACATTTCTCCAGAGCAGGCAGTTGAGGAGAAACAGACAGTAGTTTCCAGTAGTGAACAGGCAGTATCACTTCTACTACTTTCAATGATCACGACCATCATAAAGCAGACCAAATTTAAGACCAGATTAAATCTTCCTCTCATTGGGACCACGGCATGTGCATACAACACAGAAAGAACTGATGATGGTCATCTTGGAGATAAACCATCATTTCATCCTAAAATGCCTGCATTTGGCCACTTTGGCGTTTAGACTACTTTAGACAGGGCAAGATGGAATAGTGGGAAAGTTCTGAATGGAGGGACCCAGGCTCGAATCACAGTACTGCATGCCACTCAACCCTTGACACTAATAAATCTCTTTCCACCTACTGGCCTCAGATCCATCATCTTTGACAGAAAGGATTGGGCCTCCCATCTTGCATGTCAATGCAGCTTTTCAGAAGTTCTAAAGGTCTGGGAGAAGGGGCTGGAGAGGTGATTTAGGAGTTAAGCCTCTGCCTTGCAGACGGAAAGTCCTGAGTTTGGATTCTAGACCACACATATAGACTCCAGGCGGGAAGCGGGGCGGCCTGCGTTTCTGGTCCTGGTAGGGCAGAGCCTATGAATCCCAGGGCAGAGTAAACAAGGAGGAGGTGGAGGCGTCCATGGTGGTTCTACACACACACACACACACACACACACACACGCACACACACGCATAATTGAATAAATAAGAATAAAAAAAAGGTCTGGGAGGCATTTCTGGGCTCTTAGGTCCACACCCACTTGACCCATCAGCATGCCAGTTTCCTATAAAGATCTGAAGCCACCTCTTCCCTTTCCTCTTAGCAACACAGATTAGTTCCTCGGGCTGCTCCATTAACCTAGCCTTTCCTCCACTTTCCTCTAAGCAGAAAGCAGTTCCTTACCATTTCTCCCCCAAGGCTAGTGGCTGGTTTCCTCCTTCACCTGAACCTTATGGAGCCTGAGATCCACATCTTTTAATGCCAGACAGGATACCTCTGAATTTGTTGAATCGAATGAACCAGTATTGCTATAAGAGAATCCATGTTCTTGTTTGGGCACATGGCCACAGAGCTGCAGGATACAAACTTCTGAGATAGGAATTATGTCTGACACATTTATTGACAGAACAAAACTGCAGCAACCCATCACTGTACTGATGCACCTTGAAAAGTGGTCTAGACTTACTCTTTGGTTGTAGCAGCAAATTTTATTTAGCTCTCCAGCACAGCATTCTTTACATTTCCACTTCAGATTCAGTTCACCCATGAAAACATTTAAGCACAATTTTTCTGTCTATTCTAGTTGCTAGTAGTTTTTCTCTTTGTTTCTTTTTTTATGAGTTTAAAAATTTTCCCCCTAGAAACATTAGGTTTTCCACTTAAGCCAATGAAATTAAAACTTGTAGGCTGGAGAGATATCTCAATAGTTAAAATCTTTCCAGGCAAGCAAAAAAACTCAAACTTGGATCCCTAGATCCCATGTAAAATGTTAGGTGGGCATGGTGGCCCACTGATGATTTCAACCTTGCAAGGAGAGACTGGGAATCCCCTCGGGCAAGCTCATTAGTCGGACAAGCCTTATTAAGTGAGCTCTAAGTTTGATTAGAGATCCTGTCTCAAAAAAATAATAAGGTGGGGAAGTGATTGAAGATTATTCCTTATATCATTGGGCCTCTATATGTACACACATGTATGTGAAGCCTCACACATGTGCACCCACACACCTGTGAACATATACACACATATAACATATAAAAAGTCAAAAAAAATAATTAAAACCTCACACCTAGATCTTCTTCTCCTGTTCTACTAAAAGATAAGAATCAAAAAGCCATAGAAGGTGTTGAGAATGGGAAGCCAGGGGTTACAGATCTAGTCTTCTTGCTATTTCTGATGATCTCTCTCAGATTCCTTTTTTTTTTTTTTTTTTTTTTGCTGGGTGCTTCTCCGCTTGTACTAAAACAGGTTGGATCTTCAACAGGTATTTTTTAGGTAATTTTTTAGAATTTGCACAAGGACAATTGTCTATAGAGCCAGATGCAGAAAGTAGCTAACAGTGGGACACCATGACTGGAGCTGGACCTCATACTGTGTGGCTGCCTCTGAGACTCCTTTGCTGAATATAGGTCCTGATGAATGAGGTCCTTCAGGGCATCCCTTAGATAGAATGGTTTATAGCCCTGTTAATCCACTTTTGGACTGTCCAAAATGGCCACATCAGCAGATACATGCAGAGATAGCACTCACACGCAGGCAGCATGGACAATGGGCCCAGAGGCCACATGGGCAAGCACAGCCGTTTCTCTAGAAGCTTCCTCATCTGTCCAAGTTCTCGCCATCGTTGTTTTCATTTCCTTGTTTCTTCTCACATCCTTCCTCTTCCCCCTCCAAAGAGGTCGCTGAAAATTCTAATCATATCTATTGTTACTGTTTTGGTTTTTTTGTTTGCACATTGACTTCTGTTCAAATTTCATATCACTTTCTCCTCCAAAAGACATGGAGTAGAGTGTGTGGGAGTGTCCAATGAAATCACAGTTGCAGCTGTGACAGCATATTATAGAATTTCATGGAGCATTATCTTCTTTAATTAAATTGTGCTTTTTTTTAGCAATACAGTACAAATTCAAGTGCTATAGATGAGAATTATAAAGACAATACTTTCGAGCCTTCCCCAGGCACCCACCTTCCACCCCAAAGTTCTTCCCTTCAGATGTATTCTGTCAACAATTTCCAAGCATCTTTCAAATGTTTGTAAAAATAGAGATGTTCTTGATTATGCTGTTTGTTTCAGACTTTTTTTTGCTGTATCTTGAATATCTTTTTGAATCAGTGCATATATCAGTCTCATTCTTCTGAATGGTAAAGTTCCACTGTGCATTTACACTGTGTAAAATGTACATTACATCGGGCATATGCATACACCTCCCTGGCAAAGTACATTTAGACTGAGAAGAGGCCATGCATGCATGGCTTGTTTGCAAATGAAGCCATTCTGCCCCATACTTCTACAGTTAGCTCTTTTACTTGATGAATATTATTTCATCTCAGCTGAGACCGATTTAGCACTTATTTTTAATATATAAAAGAAAAGACCTCATTTTTAGAGCAAATAATTTAGGTTCACAGTAAAAATCAATGGGAATCACAGCGGGCAGTACATACTTCCCTCACACATGAATGGTCTTCTCCACTTTCCATTTCCCTACCACAGTTACCAATGGGTAAGCCACACTGAAACATTATATCACTCCAAATCTATGGTTTACATGGTTTGAACCATTAGCATTGAACACTCTGAGGTACATGTCTAATGACTCCAGCTTCCATTATGTCATCCAAATGCCCCTCTGTGTTCCACTGCCTCATGCCTCCTTCTGGACGAACCCTGGAAGGCATTCTTTTCCCCGTCTTCATGGTTTCCCTTTTCCAGTCATGCAGTTGGGATTGTACAGTATGTAATTTTTCCAGATTCCCTCCTTCTACCTAGGGAGGCACACATTAAAGACTCCTTCATGTATATCCATAGCCTGATGATACATTTCTATCTAGTCCTACATCACTTGGAGGCAACATAATTGTTCATTCCCCTGCTGAAGGATCTGCTTCACTGTTTCCAAGTTTAGGCAATTATGAGATACAGTTGCTATAAACATACATGTTCCATGTTTTATTGTACATCAATATGTTATTTATTTAGTTATTCTCCAATTACATTTAGTTACTCCAGGCATTTTATCATTAGGCAAAAAGATGCTTGCAATTAACATCCTTTACACAAGGTTCTTATGTATCCATATGTATACATCTGCAAGAAACAAGGCTTACCATTTGTCATAGTTAGATACAGGTGTCAACTTGATAGTTCAGGGTTTGAGCTCTGGAAACATTTGTAGAGAATTAGCAGTTAAATTGAGCCCAAAGTGAACCTGCAGGAGGTTGTCCTGCAGGTCCAGCCTATGGTGGATGGGATTAGGCTCTAGACAGGTGAATAAAATAAAGAGAACTGATTGAGGAAGGCATCCTTCTGTACATTTAGCCAGACATGCTAGTCTGGCAGACAAAGATGTTCTCTCAATTGTTACATTGATATGGTGAGGCCAGTTTCCTTTGTCCCTTAGTGATGGTGCATGCTCTCCTGCTAAGCTGGGCACATAACTGCAACTAGGAATTGTAAGAGAACAAAACCTCCTGTTCCTTGAAGCCTTTTGGTGGTAAATTATGCTAAATTGTTATCAATGGGTAAGCCACACCGAAACATAATATCACTCCAAATTGCTGAAATTGCAGAATCAAAGGGTAGGTATAGTTTAAATTTAAATTTGAGCTAGCAGTAACTGAAAGTTTGCTAGTGTCTGTTTCGAATCTGGACTTTGTATACTTGTGACATTTTGTCCATGTGATTAAAAATGGAAAGACTTATTTCTGGGCTTTGCATGCTGATCCACTCATTTCTTTTCATTGCCCATTGCTTAGTGAGGGCCCCATATGCTCGCAGCCTGCTCTGCCTTCCTCGCCTTTGGTCAACCTGAGTGTTTCCCTTGCCAGAGACTTATCCATTTCTTGCAGATAATCACCACCCTTGCAGGAATGCAGCCTTTTTCTGGCCACCAGCTCTCCAGTTGCACAGATATTTGTTCCCCAGCAGTCAAGAGGCAGGCAGAAAGGAGAAAAAAACTGTTTTACAAATGAGAAAGCAAAGACCTGGCACACAGTACAGATCCACAGGAGCAACACCATGCCATGGTCTTGCCAAGTCTGTTCTTTCTGCCTCTACTCCTCTGGCACGGGGCCCCTGAGCACATCTCTGTGAAACAGGCTCATTTATCTTGCCACTGGTATTCTTCCAGACTGTGCATTCCATGGCCTGAGCCACATCCTACCAAGATTTCTCTTAGGCTGCAGCTATCCATCTTGGTATTAAAGGCTTTCAGAATATACAGTCCAACTTACCTGTTACTGTGTGTCATAGTTAGGCACAGGTATCAACTTGATAGTTGAGGGTTTGAGTTCTGGGCACATTTGTGGAGAATTAGTGGTTGGGTTAAGCCCAGAGCAAACCTGCAGGAGATTGTCTAGCTGATGGGGAAGGTCCAGGTGGATGGAATTAGTCTCTGGAATGAAATACAGAGAGCTGGTAGAAAGAGTCGGCATCCTTTTGTACACTTGGCCAGACATGCTGGTCTGGCAAGTAAGGATCATCCCTCTCTCAGCCATTACATAGAGATGGTGTGGCCAGTTCCCTTGGCCCTGGTGTTGGTACATGCTCTCCAGTCAAGCTGAACTACAGAATGTAACAGGACTATCAATAAGAAAATAAGCTTCTTGTTCCCTTAAGCCATTTGATGGTCATTTATTAGCAATCATGCAGGCAGACTGCAATACTGTCCCCCTGTTCACATACTGGTCACACTGTCTTTCCTGGAGTACTTCTTGTTTCTCAGGCTTCCCTCTTCTACATCTTAGTTCATGCTGTTCCCCGAGGCATCCTTCCTTCCTTGTCTGGTTGCTAAATTCTGTGCAAGAAAACACAATGTGTGAATGTGTGTATGTGCTTTTGTGTGGGCAGGTGTGTGTCTGTGGATTACACATGTATAAAGGCTGGAAGTTGATAGCAGATGTCTTCCTCATTTGCTCATAATATTTTTTGGAGGCAGGATCAATCCAGAGCTCAGGTTGAGCTACACTGACTGGCCACAAAGCTCAAAGGAGCCTCCTATCTCTGCTTCCCCAGCTCTGGGATTACAGACTCATTCCACCACATCCAGTTTTTATGTGGTCTCTGAAAGTCTGAACTCTGGTTCTCAAGCTTGCACAGCAAGCACCTTACTACCAATTGTGTCTTTTCATTTTCCCTGACACAATTAGCAAAAACAGCTCTTTGTTAAGTTCAAATCCCTTTTTACAGTTTGGTTGAGTTTCTGTCACACATGGTCTTATGATATTACACTTCTTGGTGGTGCCACATTATCAGAAGCACTATGCAAAACCATAATTGTGCCCCTAGAGCTTACAGTAGGATCTGACTTAGAAGAGAAAGCCTTGCTGTTTTAACCAAAGCAAGAATAGAATCTTTTTCAACCCTATGGTAAAGTGAGAGCAACTTCCTGAGTCAGTATTACTGCATTTTTGAAAAAATAACTATGTATTACATATGGGTTTATTATAACGTTTAGACACTTTTCCTTCCTGAACAATTACTATTTAAATTTTTTTCTTTAAGCAAAATTGAAATGTCTTTATATATACATATGATATTCAAAGAACTTTATAGTAAAGGAATTCTCATGAAAGAATATGTATATCTTAGTAAATTCTGCCAAATCAAATACATTCTTGCAAACTTCCATGGCTATTAAAAAAAAGTCGCTGTTAATCTCTTGGGTGGAGATTTCTAAAATTTATTGACTCCCTTTGAGAGGCTTTCTGTGCTTTCTCCCTAAGGTTTATGTGGAAGGGTTGGATACTGAATTGGTCCCCAATCACTCATAAAATCAGGTTGTAGTTGTATCATAGTATTTATTATATTACATGGAAGTCAAGTGTGTGTTCCACAGAGTCTAGGGCTTTGCATCTTTATATACATTTCTTTAGTCTCAGTTTCTCACAAGCAGTTTAAGGATATCTAAGATACCTATGTGTATGCATGTGCTTATGTGTATATAGATTCGTGTGTGTGTGTGCATGTATAATCATGCATGCCTATATAGGTGTATGGTGTATGTATATGGCTGTGTATGGATACGAGTATGGGTACGTTGTGTGTATGGGTGTTTTATATATAGTTGTATGTGTATGTTTATGTGTGTGCATATATAAGCATGTAGAGGCATGTGTGTAGGTATATAGGTATGTGTATGCATGTGTATATGATTGCATGCATTTGTATGGGTTTGTATATATGTGGGTGTAAGAAGGTATTTGCAAGTCCATGCATGTGAAGTTCTTGTCTTCTGTAACCTGAAATATGTGCTGGGGGGGTACACAAATGCAAAGCAGTAGGTCAAATAAATTGGGGAATAACAACATTGGATACATGGAGATAACTATATGGAGAAACTTAAAAGCACATAGATGAGGGATCTAACTCACTTTGCCAATCACAAAGTAAGTGTGTGTGTGTGCAGGAACCCTTGCAGAAGAAAAACATGAAAAGAGAGCAGGTGGAGAAATACAGAGCTGTGTATGGAGGAAGGGTCATGAACAAACCCAAGAGGCTCATGGCCAAAGAATTTAAATATCCTGTCTCGCATTTTAGAAATCATAAGGAGCATATAGCCCAAAATCTTGGTTGGTGGTCTTATGTCATAAGTGATTAGAAATCATGACCTCTTTGGGGCTGGAGAGGTAGCTCAGGGGTTAAGCCTCTGCCTTGCAGGCGGAAAGTCCTGAGTTCGGATCCTAGACCCCACGTATAGATGCCAGGCAGAAGCAGGGGCGGCCTGCGTTTCTGGTCCTGGTAGGGCTGAGCCTGTGAATCCCAGGGCAGAGTAAACAAGGAGGAGGTGGAGACGGTCTATGGTGGTTCTACACACACACACGCACATATATATGCACACATGCACAATTGAATAAATAAAAAAAAAAAAGAAAAAAAGAAATCATGACCTCTTTGCTCAACGCTCTAGTGAAATCCAATGATGAAACCCTGACAATGAGGGCATTTCCCCCTCCTGACAATGAGGGCATTTTCCCCTCCACTGCCAGAATGTACAGCCCTCTTGTTGGGCCTGGACACTGGCTAATGAGTCCTATACTAATGATTCACAGAAAAGCTTGTATTTAGACAAAGTTGAGTTAGAAATCCTGTTCCTATTACTCCCATGCAACCTTTAGACACAAACCTTCTTTAAAACTAGATTTTTTCACCTATAAGTGGAGTCACTGTGCCTAATATGTGAGTTGTACAGGAGTGTGAATGAATATTAAGATGACAGAAGAGAATAATACAAAGCTAGCCACACTGAGCTCCTGGGACATAATGCACATGGAATGAATGAAGTCCATGCATATTGGTGTTCAGAGTCATTAACAACAACCAGTTGACTATGATCATAAACACTTTCCACTGGACTTTATCACATACACATTAGGAAACATATTCACAGAGAGAGATAATGCAAGGGACTGCTGTCACAGTACTCTTCTTTCTGAAGACCCAGGACATGCCTTCCTGCCTCCAAGCCAGTAAACACCACGAAGATACCCTTTAACACAAGGAATTCTTTGCCCTCTGTGCCCTAGCAGAAGGTCTGACTTTGTGTCCTCCCCTAGGTATACTTCTTTTACTCTCCTTCCCTAAGACCAGTTTCACCTCCCAGGATTTCCGCATTGACCCCCCCCCACCTCTTCTCCAGCAGATACAGCTTGATCCCTACAACCCACTTCACTTCTTTTCTTCCAGTCCCACAAGCCCCTGCGTGTCCTTTGCTCTAACACTGGGCAGTTTTCACTAAGGAGTTCTTCAGTCCCAATGAATGCATCATCTCTTCTTTGAAGGATGTTTGTAGAGTGAGCGTTATCACTAATGGGTCCTACCGTACATTCTGTAAGTTTAATATCAACAATAAATATAGCACTCTCTATGTGCTAGGCTAGTGCTCAGCATATTGACTCGTTTGATCTTCACAGCAAGTCCGCGAGGTCATGAGATATTACTAACAGCTCCAATTTGTAGATAAGAAAAATGAGACACAGAAAGATTAAGTAACTGGTTTCTGGGTTTTGCAGCTTACAGTTGCTCTGACACTGTTCTCACCATCAGGTTCTGCTTGAAATGTTTGCTTCTTCCCCTCTCTGGGCTCTTTTCCCCTGCTTGGCTGTGTCTTCCTCTCCCTGGGCTGAATTCTCTGTGGAGCCATTCTTTTCTCAACCAGTTGCACAAAATGCTTATCTTAAGTACAATACGATGTAAGATAAAACATCACCCCAATTTTCCCCAAAGGCTAACATTATAAGTCATTTGGTACATATAAGGATCATTTCCCAGTTGGATAATTTTTTATTCAGTTAAAAGATTACTGTTAGAAAATGAATATGATTTCCTAAAATAGAAGCTGCCCTAGAAAATTCAAGATGATGATGATGATGATGATGATGGTAGTGGTGATGACAATGATGATACACATTTGTTTTGGAAACAATGTGCCAAGTTCCTTCAATGCATTATTTTATTTAACCATCCAAAACATCTTCTGAACACATTGCTATTCATGGAATGCTTCCACCATAATGACACCACCCACAGACACATCACTCCAAATCTACTTATCTTCTAATCATTATATTTTTAGCTTCCATTTCGATGCCTAACCAAAACCTCAAATTTGATATGGTCATATCTGAATTCTTCATCCCTTCCGTCCCTCATCCACATGCAGACCTCTGTTCTTCTCATACCCGGTTTGGTAATGACCCTTACTTCTTTGATTCATCCTTTCGTTCCCAAATAAACCAAGTTATGATTGCTGGCTTGTTCTCCTGCCAAGTCTCTTGGTTCTTTCTCTCCCTTCCTGCCAAGCCTAGATTTTTCATAAATGCTTTCTGCTCCCTTAGAATCAATTCACCTTGCATCTGAATACTCAGGCTCAGAAGGCTAAAGTGCATTGCCCAAAATACATGGCTGACTGGAGTCAGGGTTAGAAATGGCACTTACATTGCTCTGGCTGCAACCTCCATGCACAGCAACCCATTCATAGCACCGGGTCCCATTAGCACAAGTCTGGTAATGAGGTACCTTTGGTTTCTTAACAATAAAAGAGTAGTTTAAATAATTCAGTAATTGTCCATTAAATGGCAGTGCAGTACTTAGGAGTACTTTTCTACTCAATTGTCTTTTGGTATTTTGGAAGAGTTGGAAACATTCTTATTTGGTACTAGAATACCATTAATATCTCTCTAGCACTTACTAATCTTTCTATTCAATAAAAAGTAAGTGTACTCAAGCTCAGATTTTTGGCAGACGACAAAATCAGGCTAAAATTTACTACCAATGTTTTGTTTTCATGGTTACTTCCTATTTTTGGCAAATGACACTGGTTTATCATGTATGGTTATGGCATTAATATAAGTTTTTCTTTAAAAAATATACTTGAGTTTCAAAAGTGAGTCAATAACCTAGGAGATTAGAATATACCTGCTATTCAGAAAAGCGGAAATCAGGATGGTGACATGTTACTAGCAGAACATGGGTGAGGAACATAGACAAATTGTTCTATGGGATTCAAAGGTGACCTGGCCAGCTGTACAGTGGCTGTTCACAGTTAGGAACTGATTTCCTCAATGGCTCTTCAAGACATCCTCTTCATAGCAGCCTCCTGCTGCTTCTGATGACGGCACTTGGTCATCATCAGTCAGCACCTGTGACATAGTGAAGTTCCATGAAAGGGCAAGATTGATTAAGATTACCTAGACTATAAAGATGCTCTGGGACTAGATCTAATGTCTTCTCTCCACCAATTGCTTTCCTGACATTCAGACTTTTGTCATATGCATGTCATCACTCATTCTTCATTTCCATACCCCAAAGAGACTCCAAGAAAATCCCCTCATATTCAGCAAGAGAACTGAGCATTCAGCCCTGGGCATCTGACATAGTATATGTGATAATTTGTCATTCATGTTCACAGGAGCATAACACTTTTGTTCCACACTTATGAGAATTGAGAAGAAATTTCACTCAAATAATTTGCTGACAGGTTTAATTTTCTTGGAAAATCTCAGCTGAGAAAAGTGGCTAGAATTTAGTCCCTTTGAATGATTAATTCTCTTCAGGTCCAAGAGTCCTTTATATGGTCAAGAAGTTTTCCCTGCTTTAATCGAATGCCACCTTCTTTTGCCCAATGCTCCTTGAGATACGGGCAATTTATTAGCACGTCTTTCATAGAACTCTAGCATAGCAGGAAATTAAATTCATCTGGCATAATCAGCTGTTTGGAAAGCTTTGCTGGTTGCTCTGTTCTACTTCGTGGTTGCCAAGGCGATCGCAATGTGATTGCTGGATGACATGTTCTAGGATCTTTCCAGGTATTGGTGTTAAGTTTAGATAGTGAGTCATGGAGAAAAGAGATCTGCCCAGTGTTACAGCAGGATCCCAAGCCCAGGAAAACTAACCCTGAAGGAGAGAAGGCTTGGGGGATCTCACAGGGATACTCCCAAGAGCTTAAGACAGTCTTTCCGGAAGAAGCTACTTGTTTTCAGCGGCCTCAAGGGGGCAGACTTCAGATCCATGGGCAGAAATTGAAAGAAAAAAAAAAAAAATGATAGTATTTGTTCAAAATCAGGACGGTAGGAGAAATAAACATCTATGACATAGGCTGGCGATTTTTTCCAATAGAGATGGCTCCCCAAAACTTTCGGTGTGTAGCATGTAAGTAGCTAACTCGAATATGATATGCTTTGCTTCGGAACCACTAGCATCCTGTCTAGCAACTTAGCTCTAAAACTAGCAGTGATCTTTGGATTCACTTTTATCTCTGAGAAGTCTTGTTCCTTTTTTCAAAGGAATGGTGCTTTTTTTTTTACTCTCATAGAAGTTCAAATTAAAAATCAATTGCCTATCACTCACGTTCAAGGGGTCCTTTCACATGCATGATATGCTAAGACAGATATGCATTCTATATCAGCCTTTTAATTTAAAAGGAAGAGAATAGGAACAGCCATCTCTTTCCCAGGCAGTATGTTGAATAATTCATATGCATTAATCTCATTTGTAAATTTAATGAGATAACACTGTCCAGAGACGTTATTAAAGATAGGTACATAAGCAAAAGAACTCTATAGACACTTCTTTTTGCTACAGTATCATGTAAGACAGAAGCACTCTTGTCTATGTATACCAAGATCCAAAGGATCAGGTTTTCCTAACTTGTCCAGTTATTGGCGTGAGGGCATGCTCTGGCAACAGACAGGCTTACTCCTGTTCAAACATTCATTAGATAAGTCAAACTGTGGTTTCTTTCTTTTCCTGTTGGACAGGCAGGAAATGACAAATTTGTGTCTTGAGGGATTGACAAAATATGTAATTAAGACACCATCCATCACCGTAAAAGAACCTTATTTTTCTTACATCAGATAAAGGTAAGTATACTCTAAGAACATTCTAGTCCTACTGAGGCACTAACTCTGTAAGATCGCAAACTCAGCAAGCAGCTACAATCACGTGTGTTCACTAGAAAGAGAAATCACAGTTCCTGGTAGTATAAACAGACAAGGCCAGGAAGAAGAGCTGGACTTTTAATCTCTCTAATAATGCCTTGGTCTAAACACTCTTCATTTCTTCACTTTTGGCTCCTCTTCTTTGTAAACTGGGAGAATAAACCAAAAGATCCACTGAACTCATTCTTATTTTAATTTTGTCTAGTTTTAGAATCCCAAAAGGAGACAAGGGAAAAGACTCCCAGGGAGTGTCAGACCCTGAAATTCCTGACAGGTTGGTGGAGAGGGACAGTTGGATCCAATTGTCAGGGCTGATGAGCAAAAATGCAGGGCCTCCTACTTGAGAAATGCAACTTCCCCTTCTTGATTTAGTATCTGTGGGTTTTTAAAAAGGTGTTTCCCAAAATATCCAGTTAAACTTTTAAGTGACTAAAGTGTTTACCCAAATAAATAACCTATCAGCATTTGTTTCCAACATGCCTTTTCTGTTGTTCTTTTGTTGTTGTTGTTGTTGTTTATGCAAAGGTTAAACAATATGCTTATTTATTCCATAGTTTTGCAAACAAGAAAGAGATTTTAAATGGCTTAGTTCCACATTTCAGGATGGATATGTATTGAGAGGACTGATGCTGTATAATCATAACACGTTGCTTCTTCCTAAAATGTAAAACCCCAGAACCAATTTGGGAACATAAATATGAATTGTATATATTTTGAAAACTATGTGAACATAGTAGATCCTTAATTGTTATTTGTGGCTTTTATGGAAATTATTTGTTTTTCCAGGCATTTGTCTTGCAGAAAGACAGTTTGTACTATTGAAGAAAGTCAGAGGGGGCTGTAAATTTTGTTTCTGGGTCTTGTTTCTGAAGTAAACACCATCCTTAATTTTGATCATGAAGTACTTGAAATCCAGCAATATATTCTAAATGACTAAGTAATTTATGTAAAGTTCCCTGGCAAATCTATGTGACATTTACATGTTTAAAAGTACTTCCATTCACCACCTTGAGAGGTGGAAGAAGTAGGTTCACTGATACAGTTTGTCTTTGTGTCACTGATAAATACACAACCAAGCAGCTTAGGTGAACAGGGGTTTTATTCTTGCTGGTGATTCTGGTTAGAGTTTATTGTCTAGCTTGGCAGAAGAGTTCATAGCAACACCAGATTTGAGGGAACTGGCCACACTTTATCCACAGGAATTACTGAGCAAGGGGCAAATCGTCTCACTTGCCAGGCTTGGAAGTATACCAAAGTATACCAAACTACTGAACCAGCTCTCTCTATCTCATGTACTTGCCCAGGGAATTGTCCCACACTGCATGGCCTGGATCTTCTCACATCAATTAGATAATCTCCCGCACTCTTGCTCAGGGAGTGCCTTAACTTCTAATTCTTCACAGATGTGCCCATAGCCTCAGTCCTCAGATGTCAGATTGACACCTGTATCTAACTGGTATAGTCATTCTTTACAATTTGACTAAAGAAAGTGACTTTGAAGTTCCAACTCAGTTGGATCTAGAACCTAGATATCCCAAGTTCAAATGCAGTGATTCTTCTCCATCCTGCACTCTTTTCTGAATAGAATAAAGCAGCATGTTAAAAGAATATTTTAATGGATCTTAAAATCCAACAAATAGGAGTTCAAATCCAGCTTCTATCATGGCCTAGACAAGTTGTCTGCCTCCTTAGGCCCCATTTGTGAATTAAGTTAAAAATAACCCCTCCTTCCTTCATGGGAAGGATTAAATGCTATAATACACCAAAAGTTCATAGCAGAATGGGTCTATAAATGTTAGCCATTATGTTATTATGTAATGTACAAGCTATGTTTGGTTCCACTTCCTAAAATGCTTTTGGTTTTTCAAAGACACCACTAATACATGTGAAATCAAAACCTGAAATTTCTTTTTTTTTTTTTCAACAGTCAAGTCATATGCCAAATGCAGAAGCTAGTATTTCATGGACACAGATCTTAGTCTTAAAGTTTGATCTGACTTTTATAAAGAGATAATCTTTTATTTTCTGTAGTTTCAAAATGTCCTCATGCTAATACACACTTGATATTATGGGCTGCATGAAATCGCCACTTTCCTAAGGCAGAACTAGTTGCATGGGGTGGGGGTAGTTTCATTTGCATCAGTACGTAATCAACAGATTAACCAATTATCTGGACAGCAGGAGATAATAGGATTCTTTTAATTGTTAGGGAGTTACTGAAAACGTTGTTTGAAAGAAAAATTACCACGTTTTCACTTTCAATGCATCTCCAGTTATCCAACAGATTTAGAAGAAAACACAATTTTCTCTCTTCTGGTTAAAAAAAAAAAAACTCTGCTCCCAACGGGAAATGCAAATGATAACATTACTAATGTCTCAATGCCTTCAAGCTCCCAAGGAGGGCACCAAAAGTACTTGACAAAGAAAGAGTATGCTCTGAGACTGCAGCTGTTGTTACCTCCGGCGCTCTTGCCAAATATTTGAATGGGAATATACTGAGCGTCTGGGAAAGGGAGGAAGAGGGGGAAAGAAGTAGTAGTTTATAGGTGCATGCGGCCGGCGGCGGGTGCTTAGATAGGGACACAGAGAGTCTGACTGGCTCTCCGCGCCTCCACGTGTTTGTGTGTTTACTGCATTTCGTGCGAGCCCGTACCTTTGCGTTTCTGCTTGCTTCTGTTTGTTTCCTGCTCTCTCTGTGTCGGACAGGAGTGACTCTGTGCTATCGTCCTCTGTGTGAGTGGGCACGGATGTACATGTCGGTGCGCCAGGAGGGTGTGTCTCGGTGTCTGTGGCTGTGCTTCGGCATAAGTCTGAGCTTGTCCGTCGGGGTGCATGTGTGCCTGCGCGTGTCTGGGTGGACATTCTCACTGTTGTGACCCAAAGTGGGGAAGTACGCGCCGTGTCTGTCACTGCTGCCCTGCAGAGGCGTCCAGGGCGGACGGGTCGTAGCAACCGAAGGACCAACGGCTTCTGGGTGGGCTGGCAGGCACAGGCTGCAGTCCCAGCTGCAGCGCTCTGGGGCGGTTGGGGTAACTGGGAGTGGCGACCCGCCCTCGGGGAGCAGCCGGCCCCGCCCCGACCAAGTCCCAGGAGGGGACGGGCGAGGTTAGGGGCGGGAGGCCAGGCGAGCAGTGCCTCGCCCCCGTGGGATAGAGGCCATGCCATTGGCCCAAAGTTGCTGCACGTCACGGAGAGGGCCGCTCCTCTAAAGTCCCTTGCACTTGCACATAACGGGCAGAGCGCACTCCCAGGCGGCTTCTCCTGGCGCAGGCTGGATCAGGCAGGCACCGCGAGCCCGGGGCACCCCACCAGCTGAGTGTGCAGGACGCGCCCCCACCACACCCACCCCACGGCGGCTGAATGAGGCTTCCAGGCGTCCGCTCCCGGCCCGCAGCGCCCCGCCGGAGGTGCGCCCGCTGAGACGCGGCCAGGGAGGGTGCCGGTCGCCGGCGCTCACCTGCCAGCCGGCGAGCCATGGGGCCACCCGGGAACGACAGCGACTTCTTGCTGGCGCCCAACGGAAGCCACGCACCGGATCACAACATCACTCAGGAACGGGACGAGGCGTGGGTGGTGGGCATGGCCATCGTCATGTCGCTTATTGTCCTGGCTATCGTTTTTGGCAACGTGCTGGTTATCACAGCCATTGCCAGGTTCGAGCGACTGCAGACTGTCACCAACTACTTCATCACCTCCCTGGCTTGCGCCGATCTTCTCATGGGCCTAGCGGTGGTGCCATTCGGGGCCAGCCACATCCTCATGAAAATGTGGACATTTGGCAACTTCTGGTGCGAGTTTTGGACCGCCATCGACGTGTTGTGCGTCACTGCCAGCATCGAGACCCTGTGCGTGATCGCGGTGGATCGCTACTTTGCCATCACATCGCCCTTCAAGTACCAGAGCCTGCTGACCAAGAATAAGGCCCGGGTGGTCATCTTGCTTGTGTGGATTGTGTCCGGCCTTACCTCCTTCTTGCCCATCCAGATGCACTGGTACCGGGCTACCCACCGGGAAGCCATCAACTGCTATGCCAAGGAGACCTGCTGTGACTTCTTCACGAACCAGGCCTATGCCATTGCCTCTTCCATTGTGTCTTTCTACGTTCCCCTGGTGATCATGGTTTTTGTCTATTCCAGGGTCTTTCAGGTGGCCAAAAGGCAGCTCCAGAAGATTGATAAATCTGAGGGCCGATTCCACACCCAAAACCTCAGCCAGGTGGAGCAGGATGGGCGGAGTGGGCACAGCCTCCGCAGATCCTCCAAGTTCTGCCTGAAAGAGCACAAGGCCCTCAAGACCCTGGGCATTATCATGGGCACCTTCACCCTCTGCTGGCTGCCCTTCTTCATTGTCAACATTGTCCATGTGATCCAGGACAACCTCATCCCTAAGGAAGTTTACATCCTCCTCAACTGGTTGGGCTACGTCAACTCTGCTTTCAATCCCCTCATCTACTGCAGGAGCCCAGATTTCAGAATTGCTTTCCAGGAGCTCCTGTGCCTCCACAGGTCTTCTCTGAAGGCCTATGGCAATGGCTACTCCAGCAACAGCAATGGCAAAATGGATTATACAGGGGAGCTCAGTGGATGTCAGCTGGGGCAAGAGAGAGACAGCGAACTGCTCTGTGAGGACGCCCCAAGCACGGGAGGCTTTGTGAACTGTCAAGGTACTGTGCCTAGCCATAGCATTGACTCCCAAGGGAGGAACTGTAGTACAAATGACTCCCTGCTATAACGCAGGCTTTCTATTTTTTAAGGACCCTCCCACCCCGACAGAAACACTAACAAGACTATTTAACTTGGGTGTAATAAATGTAGAATAAAGTTGTATAGAGATTCGCAGGAGGAAGACATCCTTCTGCCACTTTTTTTTTATTTTTTTAAGCTGTTTAAAAAAAAAGAAAGAGAAATTGTATTTGAGTGCTTGTTTGTTTCTTGTACAGTTCAGTTCCTCTTTGCACAGAATTCAGAAGTTTATGTCTGAAGGGCATTTGCCCATGAGGACCTGGGTCTGAATGTATAGATGACTTTTCATGGATCTACCTCATTTGTGAAGTATTAGGAGTAATATATGCTGCTGATAATTTGTATCTGAAGGAGATGTCTTTCCTTCCTGCACTTTTGGACTTGAAAATCCTGAGTATCTCGAACCTTTCAGCTGTGAACATAGACTCCTCTCCTCCTTCCCACTCCTCTTATTTGCTCAAATAGAGTGTTGTAGGCAGGGATTCGAGGGACAGCTTTGATTGTTTTTCTGAGCAGTCTAAAGTTTACAGTAAATAAATTGTTTGACCATGACTTCATTGCACCTGTTTCTCCCAAACCTCTTGACTCTAGAGTGTCCTTGCCTCTCCCACTAGAAACCCAGGTAACTATTTGTAATAACTGCCCAGTGGCTTAATGGGGAATGATACAGGAATGACATGCTCTGATTGCCTAACCCTTCTGTGTGCCTTTGAACCTCCAGCTACAAACCTGGATCTCGCCTAACGCTTGTGCCCTAAATCAGTACTGCCTGTTCTCAGCATACCCAGTTCATCCCACACTTGTTATTCTGTGCTCTTGCCTCAGAAACCCTGACTCATAGTGACAGCATTATGGGCATATGTTTTGTCCCTCCACATGTCCCCACCACCCACCTTCCTACTCTACTGTTTAATAACTGTGTGTATTTATATCTCTGCCATGTCCTACAGTAGGGCCTTTGTACTGCATCAGGGTTTTGGCATATGCAGGACAAGGAAGATGTTCTGGTGTGACAGCTATTCTTGCCTAGTGCAGAATTCTAGGGAAAAAGCAAAGGTTCTGACCACAGGGAGCAGAGCTGCAAGACATTGTTGGTGAATGCCTTTCATCCTGATTTAACCTCACAGGATTTAACCTCTCCTCCTTCTTTCCTCCTGTCCCATGTCTTCTGTCCCTCTGACTCTCTGCATGCCCATATAAATCAGCCTTTCTCACCCTTGGCAACCCCTTGTGTTGCCAGATACTTAGCAGCACCCGTACCTGTACCCAGTAGAAGTCAATAGCCTCCCTCAAGTTATAATAACCCAATGTCTCCAGATATGGTCAGTTATCCCCAAGGGCGAACTTGGTAGAAACTTGGAAAATCAAAATGAATTTTTAGATTTTGTCCAGTATAAGTGTTGTATTTTGCAGAATCTGAGAGAGGTATTTGTCACAGTTCACCCAGTTAGTGACAGACCCTCAGCCAGCAATCTTTCCACCACATTGAATTGCTTTCTAAACTTGCATTCCAGCTGCCCAGGTGGCAAGCACCAGGACTCAAGAAGCCTTTAGGTCCACATGTGAGTTCTTTGGGAAGTTTATCAGTGGTGGTGAGGCCCATGGGCCCTGGCTGCCTGTTTGCGGAGAGATTATAATACAGTTAAAGAGGCACAGAAGGGAAATCACAAAAGTAAACACATTTCTTCTCGCAGCCCCTTTCTATTTTTGCCTGTGTGTCTGAGCCAGGGCTTGGCACAGGTTTCATGGAGCGGATCGTCCTCCTTGGCAACACCAAGCTGGGAAGGCTCAGCCCGCAGGCTTCCTTGCCATTTTCCTAGCTCATGAAACCTACCTCACGTCTATCTTCTCTTCTGCCTAAGGTCTCCGACCAGAAAAGCACGGACAATTTTGCAACAGGGTATCTGACTGGCAAGCTCTGAGCTCCCAGAAGGCCAGGCCCACTTTGTGATAAAGCAATAGTGTGTCCCATTGCTTGCTTTCGTGTCTTGGTCGTACCTGGGTTGTACCTGTTACGACAATCTTCTGCTTTGGGCCCCACACCCTGAGATAGAGACAGCTTCTGCTACTTACTCTTTGCGTTCCTGATAGCCTCGTGGGATTTCAGATTTGGAAGAGTCCATAACCTGAATAGCCTGAAATTTTAAGAGAGAAAACAACCTGCCCAAGGTAAGCAAACAAGGATGCCAGAGCAAAACTAAGCCAGGGACCTGGCCGCCTGCCTGTGCTGCTAGTTCCCTTGACCACGCCATCACTGATCTCTGCCTTCCTCGAAGCTGTGGAGTCTTCTTCCTTGGGGCTGTACCATACCGAATTCACTGTGTCCAGTGTTTTCTTTTTGATCTTGATTCAGGGATTAAACAAATACCTTGAGAGAAAGTCGCCAACATTTCAATGAATATCTGTTAAGATACTCTCTGGGTTTAGAGAAGTTGGGAGATTCTTTAACTCACTATGAGGAATTCCAAACAACTCCAGGTTTACCCTAGTCTTAATAAATAAGTAATTTAGGCTGCCAGTCTTTATTTGGAAATCAAATAGTTAAGGAATTATGATTAATGATAATATCAATATTATGCATGTGTACTTGTATAAAGGGACATCTGTTTGAAAATTTCAGTCAAATTTTCACCCTTAAGGGTTAATTTCAATTCCCAATTGGAAGACATTTTTGCAACATTTGGGTCTCTGGAGGAATACTTTAATTGTAAGAACTTTGATCGTTTTTAAGAGATCTGGGAAACAAGAGTTTTGGACCTCCTTTGAGCCTTCCCTTTTCGCTTTCTTTTGTGTAGTTTGGTTTCTGTCTGTCACTCAGTGTCTCCTGTTTGTTGACATGCTGCTTACATAACATTTGTGTTAGAGTCATCACCATGAAGTTTTCTTTGCCTGGACAGCAAGTTCTCAGAGTCTGTCAAAGGAGAACTCCTACCGAGATGCAAGCTGACAGGTGTGAATGGTGTCGGTATGGGGTGGGCCTGTCTGTGAGATGATTACTGAGGCAAGGAAACTAGAAGAGAAAAAGGAGTTGGAGAATAGGAAGAGCCATTGCATGCTGCTGAGGATGTGTTGGATGGTGAACTTGCTGCCAAATCCAGCCTAGACCAGAATCAATCCGGAAATACTTATGGAGCATCTTCTGTGTGCAGCGTGAAAAGAGTCCAGGCTTTGGTCTTCCCTTCTGGACCACAAGATGAATAATACTAAACAGATACCTGACATGGACTCTGGCTAAAGGTTACGGTTATGATAAACAACTCTTGGACACCTTGGGATGCGGGTGGGATAATTGTCTGCATTTAGTAAATGAACCAATTGCTGTTCACAAACCACACAGCCAGCTAGTTACAGTCAGTACCAGAACCTATATCTCTGTGCTTCCAGAATACATGGAGCTTAGCCTTCATGCAAACCAGGAAACAGCAGGAGGCAGCTTGTGATGTGTGCCAAAACGAGTGTAAGAACTGGAAATGCAATACCTTGTTGAGAGAAGAGGGTGATTGCTATGGGCTGGGGTTTTAAAGGAATGTTCCCTTTAAAACATGTGACTGCCAGTGGCTGGGGATTGGGGCAGGAAACCAATCACTGAAGTGCCTAGTAGGCTTCTCTGAGTCTTGGCTTCATCTTTTATCAGAGAACAAGGCCAAACAGAAAAGAGGATATGAAACTTGAAAGAGAACATAACAGAGTCAAACCAAAGCACAGGCTCCCACAGGTCCTGACAACACATTCTTGGTTCCAAAGCGGGAAGGTCTTCTACAGTGAATGGTCACTGAGTCTTCTGGAAATTTGGCCTTGGCAGCCCGAGAGCTGTGCTTTCTGTTCTCAGCTAAGGTTCTAGGACAAGGGCAATGATTTCCCGACTGTGGAGAGCAAAGAGGACTGGCGCACCTTGAGTGATACTTTGCATTGACAGCGTAGCCTCCGTTAAACTCAACTGTGTTAACCCCTTACTTTATGGACAGAATGAGTGTAATTTGAAGGAAGAATGCTGGAGATGCCTGAGAACAAACTTTTTAAATATTTTCAAGGAGTCCAAATGCTGGTGTTTTAGGAACCATGAGGAGAGGTACAACAATGAGAGACCTCAGTTGAGATTTGTATAACTGGGGGCTAGGTCTCAACCTCTCTTACTTGCCCTCTCTTTAAAGTTGTACAGATCACTTTTCTTTCACGAACTTCATTTTGCTCATCTATAGAATGAGCTAATATAGTTTGATAGTCAAGCTATGCTCGGCTCTAATTCTCATAGCTGTTAATGTAGAAGCTAATTAGAGATGGTCCATTCATACTCCTAGCTAGAGTGGATACCATGTGCTATGTAAACAAGAGCTGAATATTCTGAGGATGGTCACTATGCAGTGTCACCATATGAGTGAAAGGAGATACTCATTCTTGATGACTACCAGAGGAGAAGAGGAAGACAGATTCTAGCATGGCCAAAAGATGATGTTTCTAAGCATAAAATAGTTTCTCTTCTGGACTATTGAGTCTCCTATCTTTGGAGATAAAGATAAATCATGTTTTAGGATGATGCACAAGGCTAGACACAGATTTTATCATCAGAGAGGGGAAATGGCCTGCCAAAGTTTCTCCACCTGAACTGTTGGCTGAGCTACTATAGACCCCGGGTCCTAGAAAATAATAAACCTGGTTGTACTTAAAAAAGTATTCATGACTGTTCCCTAATTCCTTCCGGCTGCATTCCTAAGTAGGAAACCTCCCAGGGAAATGAGGATCTCAACAATCTTTGGTCATGGGGGAACATCCAGAAATAGAGCTGTAAGGTTAAGCAGTTTTCCACACTATTAGACCTTTCCATCAGCTGCTCTTCCCAGGCCTTTCGCAAATGACCTACTAACTCCCAAAGAGAAAATAAGAAGAGCGGCAAAGTCCTTTCTGCAAAGGCTATTACTCTCTACTCAGAATCACTGTGCTTCCTGCGGTCTTTCCATCACCCCACAGAGTAGGAAGGAAGGGAGACAGGACCCTGACTGGCACAGAGCACTTCAAAACCTCTGAACCCAAAGGCCTGCGAGCCAGGATCTATAGTAGCCCAGCCAACAGTTTGGGTGGGGAAGCTCTGGCAAGCCACTTCCCCTCTCCACACATTCTATCACCTCTGATGAGAGGCATTTGGGGTTCTTCATTCTCCAGCCTCTAAGATTTCAGGAAGTCTTCAGTCTTGTTCATTTGGCTGCTCTGCTTTTATTTAAAAAATAAATAAATAAAATTTTTATTTTAAAAAGCAAATAGAAATTTTTCCTGGCTAAATAGAACTTACTATAAAACATCTTAAACCACACATACAAAAGCAAAAAAAGGAATCAGAGCACACGTCACACTATCACAGATAACCATTGCTGAATCTGATGTATGTGTATTTCCAATCTTGGTTTGAGACATGGTTATACGAGTGTATACAAATGTATTTAAAATAAAAATGGAATTACACTAGTTTACATCCACTGCTAACTCTTTCTCTATGAATTGTGATCTTTTCAGCTGGCCCACTGGCCTGACAGAACACTCAGCAGTTCTCAGGCATCATGGTGCAGAAGAATCATCAATCCTTAAGAGTCAGAATCAGAAGGTCTTGTAAAATCAAGAAGATTGCCACTATAGCCATCTTGAAAGTCTGCAGTCAGGAAATTTTTACATGATCTCCCTCCAACTCTCTACTGTCTACCTGCTTAAAAGTTTCTGTCTAACTCCTGTACCACTCCAATCAGAGTTGAGATTTCAAGAATCCACACTGAAAGGAGGTGGTTCTTACACATGGTCCCTAAACCACATTTTGAGGTTGGGACAGTCATTTACAAATGCACCTGACAATTGAAGGCTGAGACTTTGGGAACAGTTGTGAAGAGCTATGTAAAGTAAGTCCTGAGGAGACCTGCGGGAGGTTATCAGGTTGATGTGGGAAGACCCAGCCCACAGTGGGTGGGACTATTTCCTGGGCAGGTGGATAAGATGGAGAATGCTGGTTTGATATTTTGTCAGGCTGGCACGTGATTCAAGTATGCCCCTCTCACAGTTCTTCTTGTGAATATAGCATGGTTAGTTCCCTTAGCACCTGATATTGATATGCACTCTTTTGGCATATTGATGAATTATATCCAGAAATCCTAAGCCAAGAATAAGCCCCTTCTTCTCCTACATTGTTTGGCTATGTATTCATATCAGCAATAGAGGAATAATTGGAACAGAGGTTTACAGAATTAAAAAGAACGGGCTCCACCCTTGTCTTTGCTAGAAGATGAAGCAGCTATTTCTATACTTGTTTGTTGAAAGCACACTCCATGCACCTGGGCCCTCCTCTGCTTTCAAGCATTGGCACCTAACCACAGGACTCCCAGACTGGGTTCTTTCTGTATTGCTGAATGCCTTCGGCCCAGCCTTCTGCCTTTTGCTCAGATAAGTCTACTCAAGCCATATGGTGCCCAACAGCTACCACGTGAAAAGCACAGCGGAGGTTTCTGCTCAGCAGAGCACCTCTGAGATGGAGTAAGGTGATGGCCACAGCTACTAGAGCAGTCAAGGGCTACTAGAACAGTCATCATGCCTGTTCTCATTTTCCACTCCAGGCAACTTCACAACCTCGCACTATGATATTTATGATCTTGTTATGAATAAGGAAACAGACTTGAAGAAGCTAAGTTGCCCTCGATTACATGACCCATTGGCATGAAACCAGAGTCCCCAAGTGATCTCTCACTAGGTTGAGTCTGTCTTTCTTCCCTGGGTAGAACCAGGTAAGAGAGGATGGGTATAGCAAGAGGACATTTTAGTGAGCAGATGTGACTTTGATTCTCAAAGGATACTTTTCAGAGGGGACTGACTCATTTCTGATGTTTATTAAAACATCAGGGAAAACCTACATTGTCTGGGTAAATAGTGATGAAATATCAACTAGGAAACCACACTGCATGGACCACCGGCGTCACTGTCTTCCCATGGCTCATGTATGGTTTCAGTGAACTTATCCCACCAGGTAGCAGAGTAGCAAGTGATAACTGGGGATGGCTCACTGGTTTGCTTTGAATTGGTTTCCTTTGAGACCACCACTTTTAGACAGACCTTGACCCCTAAAAGGGGAAGCTCTTCTTGTTTCGTTTCCTATGTCTGTATCAACATCAGAGGCTCAAGTCAGGTCCTGACAGAGCGCCCTGTGTTTATTATAGTTGCTGTGCAGCCCCAATATTTGGCAACTAGTGTCATCCAGCAAAGTAGGGCAGAAGCCAAAAGGGTAAGGTCTTTCCTGGCCAGTTTATTGATCGGTTGGTTGAGTGATAGGTTGGTTGGTTTTTCAGACAACGTGAGGAGAAGCTGTAATTAATTTCTAAATATGTTCATACCAAGAAGAGAAAAACAGTTTTTTTTTTAAATCACAACAACAACATGCATGACACAGCAAAAAAAAATGTGGTGAGGGGAGGGATCCTAGGGAGCTCCTGTTTGCTTTTCAACCATGTCATATAGGTTTTGCAAACTATAGCCTAAGCTGGAAAACCACTGACCAGGGATTTTCTTCAACAGTCTCTTGTCTCCTCCAGATTTTCTCTTTGTAAAAAGCCCTTTTCATGTTTCTAAGTTTTCCATACTATTCTAACCATCTGTTGGAGAGGTTGGAATTGTTTTGTTGTGCTTTTTGTTCGTTTGTTTAGAAACCCACAGTCATCCTGATACATTGCCAGGTTGATTCTGCTCAGGAGCATTCAGACTTGGTTCTTTGCTTCATTACCTTGGTAAATCAAATCTTCTGCTTATCTTCTTAGCCTGAGAGAAAAGAGGGTCTATTACATGGACATAAGGTTTGTCAACTTTAGAAATCTCTTTATGTACAACCATAGAAGGGATAGTGGTATCAGTTTAAGTAGGAGTTTCTTGAAACTATTTATGGATCTCAAACCTTAGAGAACACAAAATGGCTTTGGAGAACTCCTGAAAAAATGCCCATCTTTGGCCCCTGTCTTTGAAATTCTAATCCAACAGTACTGTGCCTGGTGTTCAGAAAGCAAAACTGCATTTTGCCTCAAGTTCCCCAGAGGCTGATGAAGCAGGTGCTCTGATGACCAGTCAGGTGCCCTCAAGATCACACCGCTGTCCCCCTCTTCCTTCTCCAGAGCACAAAATGAAGCCAGGTAAAACCCACCCTTTATGGTTGCATGCTTTCATAAAAATACTCATTTCATCAAATAAATAAAATCATAATTGTCCTGTGTCACCCCATAATGTGATGTACATGCACTGTATATGGATGTAGATAAAACTGGACTACGAAAGAGGAAGATGGTAGGTAATAAAGCATTTCTGGCAATGAAGCACTTAAGTAGAAATGTGTTTCCTCACAAACTGGCACCAAAGCAGCCGCATCCCTCAGTAGCATCATTGTTACCTACTCCCTGATCCTCTGCATGTGACTGGGAAAGTAGCAACCCAGGAAGAGAAAAGAATTTTGCTCTGGTTCCGGATTCCTTGTCCAGGGTATCTTCCTTTGCAATACCCTGCCTTGGGCTAAGTCAAACCATATTAAGGTCTATATGAGTCAATTGCCTAACGTACTTAACCGCTTCTACTTAGAAATCTGAAGGTTCCCGCTCAGCTGCACAGAATAGCATGACTCATGCATATGCAAACACCCCCACAGATGCACACACCCAAATAAGCACACACAGGGACTCTCAAAACTGATGCTGCTGTGGTTTGAATATGGTTTCTCTCCTGAAAGTCATATGGTAATTTGGTTGTCACTTTGATGGTTTTGTGAGGAGAGGCCTTCAAGGCATAGTTAGACTATTATGATGGGATCATTCTTTCTTGCAAGGAATGGGTTATATTCGTAATAGTGTAGAAAAGTAAGGTTATCCTTCCTGTTTTCTCTCTTCTGCACACATCTGTTTGCCCATCTGCCTTGCACCATGACTTATAAAAGCCTCAACAGACACAACCAACGAAACTTGGGTTTCCTGGCCTCCAGAACCATGAACTAAAACAAACTTCTTTTCTTTATAAAATACATCGTCTCCAGTGAGACAGCAGCAGAAAAATGAATTATGACACGTGCCTATGAGCATAGGCAAAGGCTGAGACACATTCATTTTCACACAAATCTACACACACCTCTTTCCTTGTATGTATACTCCACAGAATACATGCACATGTGTAGGACAAAAACACACTGGTCACACATATTCTCTCCTAAGTACACATAAACACAGAGACTCCTAGGCACACTCTCATGTTCTTCAAGAGAGAGAGCATGCTGTATCACATAATTATGGTCACACTGTTCAATGTATATAGGCCCATGTGATAATTCCCAACACCATGCAAATAAACCTACCCTTGATTTAATGCATGTCAGGAACTGTTATATACTGAAGATGAGTGGGTGAACAAAAACCGTTTATTTTTGCTCTATGCTTAGAGGCAATAAATACAACATAATAAAATGCAATTCTTCAAAATATCTACTTTCTAATGTCTCCTGTGGACACTCACTAGGCATGGTATGTGTATGTAAAATTGCAACTACAGCAAGTGCTATGAAGGTCATATAGGTATTTTTGAGGATATCTGTCTAATTATGAGTGACTAATAAAGATTCCCCCAAAAGAAGGCGAACTTCAGGAGGGAACAAAAATCATAACACGATAGTTCCTAGAAAAAGAGAAGAGGGAAGAACGTGCCGCCTGGAGAGAAAAGCATGTGCCAGCGTCCTACGTAAAAGGAAACCTACTGCATAGGAAAGCCTGAGCAAAGGTCAGCATCGTTGGTATGTAGGGGAGAAGGGCATGCTGGTTTCTGGCTGTCCCTGCAGCTGGCAAACAAGGAGGCCATACAGGGCCTCTGAGTCTCCACCAGAATCTGGGTTTTTGTCTTTAGAGCATTTCCGCTCCACTAATGCATTTGCCAAAGAGATAAGCTTTTCATTTTGTAAGATATCTTTGAAGCTATATTTACTTGTATAAAACCATTCTCGGGCTGGAGAGGTAGCTCAGGGGTTAAGCCTCCGCCTTGCAGGCGGAAGGTCCTGAGTTCGGATCCCAGATCCCACGTATAGACGCCAGGCGGAAGCGGGGGCGGCCTGCGCTTCTGGTCCTGGTAGGGCGGAGCCTGTGAATCCCGGGGCAGAAGGAGGTGGAGGCGTCCATGGTGGTTCGCGAATTCGTCCGTGGTTCTACACACACACAGACACACACACACACACACACACACACACACACACACACACACGAGCGCGCGCACACACACGCACATGCGCACAGTTGAATAAATAATAAAAAAAAGAAAATAATTCAAAAAAAAAAAACCATTCTGATATATGGGTTCAAGCACATGTGTGTTCTTTCAAATGAGTATTTACATATAATACTCACCATTCATTTCTACCTCTCAGGCCACATGCGTGTATAAATATGAAGGGAGAGAAAGCAACAGCACCCGGGGAGCGCTGGGAGCGCCTTACAGGGTATCTGGACGCTGGAGAGCAAGCTCCTTACGGGGCATCTTAGGCCTAAGGTAGTCCCTGGGGCAGAAATGAAGAACCAATGAATTTGAAGGGAAAACTCCACGGAGCTCCCTCTGGGTCTGGCTGACTGACCTCGTGCATGTGCCTCCAGCACTGTTCCTCCTTTTCTTGGCTCAGAGCGTCCAGTGACAAGGTGGGGTTTCTTCCAGAACATGATCATTGACTATTCTTGGCCTGGGCAAAGAGGGAGGATGGGCAGGTCAGGTTGCATAAAGATTGCCTTGTGCCCTCTCAGAGTTGTAAGCAGAGCCTCTGGCTCCTCTCAGCCTGGAGTACTCTTTGCACACAGTCGGCAACATGGAACGGTGAACACAAGTAACAATGGGTGAATCAGACAACTTGGGGACCTGACAGGCACTGTGGCAGGACTAGAATGAGTCCATCCCTGAAACAATGTGTGACACTGGATGAGACGCTGACAAAACCTAGTAAGAAAATCTATCATTCACAGGGTAAAATGCTCGAGTTCCTTAATGTCTTGTCCTTGTCAACATGTGTACACACATATTTACACATTAATGAATTTTCTTTCCGTGGGAGTGTAGCATCTCACAGAGGAGGAAGTAGTAGGCAATTATCAGCCACAACACCCCACATTACTTTCCCTTCAGTGAACTGGACTATACTTGTGTACATTTCGGCTCTTGTTTACCAGTAAAGCTAAGTGGGGCCTTGAACAGAGCTGGTGACAGGGACTCCAGGAAGATCAAGGAACATTTGGGCAGAATTAAATGCTTACATGAAGCCTTATATCTTCCAGCTATAAAGATGATCCTGAGGGATTGGTTGTCACTGCAAGAACTCCTATACACAGTCAGTTTGTTTTCTAAAACAAGTTTGGAAAACTTTCCTTCCATAATTAAGAGGCATTTCACAATTTTCCTCTTGCTTCAGGCTTGGTGGGGGGGGGGAACCTGTGTCTTTTTCCTAGGTTGGATGTTCTTCAGTGCAAACCTGACCATGGCCTACCAGCTTCATCAAGCTACTGAAGACCACAGTCCTCAAGTGAACACTGGGCAAAAAACGATCCCCCAGGCTGATCCACCACTCCGCAATTCGCAAAATCTCTGATGTCTGCCATTGTGTCTACCCCTGTCGACTCTAACTAAGGCGAACAGCAATTCCGGTCCGTGGAAACGAGGACTGAGGTTGAAAGCCTTATCCAAGCACAGGGCGGGGCTTGAATTCACACTTTTCACCCTAGCAAACCACACCAGTTCCACGGCATTCTGACACCTTCTTCAGACCCGGGACTCTTCTCGTTGTCTTCCCCTCCTCTCTGCTGCATTGTCTCAGGCAGTCAGGGTTAGCGCTCCTCAGCTCGGCAGCCACCAGGTGCCAAGCTACAGATAAGCCAACTGCTTGCTCCGGGGATAGCTCCTAGGACGCCGTCACTGTGGACGAGCCACAGGCCTGGGTGAGCTGTGGCAAGCGTGGCTCAGAGCAAACTCACCAACCCTTTCATGTTCCCTATTGGCTCCCCAAAGAACACTCTCTGCACAGTAACATGATGGGATCCAGGGTCCTATCTTCCATGCCTGCCTCGTGGAGGCTTAGGCGCGTCTGAGGTTGCCCTTGTTCACTTTGCCCTGTTCCTCTCAGACCAGGACGTTACTCGTGGGAAGACTCCGTGTGATCTGCCCCAACCCCACACCCACTGGACACGGTCCAACCTGTGCAAGGGCCAAGTTCCACACCTCAGTCAAAACTGCAGACTCCGGGAAGTAATTCAACTTCTTAAAAAACAGCTCGTGTTTGTTTGAAATGTTTTATTTTAGTCAGAGCAATTAAATGTTCTTGTTTTGCACAACATCTTCCAACAGATTTGCCTTCAGCCACAGGTGAGTGGCATGTATGGTATGGGGCTTGGGAAAGTTTGGGGTGAATGACACATCCCAAACTTGAGGGAAAGGGTTGTCAAGCTCTTCTCCTCTGCGTATCAACCCATCTGACTTAATCAACTTTACAGGTGAGTAATTCATTCATTCACTAAAAACAAAACCCTTGAGCATTTTCATATGCCCAAGCTTATACTGTCAGCTGTACAGCAGAGAACTGTGGCTGGTCTTCACCTTTGTTTGCTTCAGTCTAAAAAAGAAGATAGAACACAGCAGGGGAATTATAAATGGTATTTGGGTCCAGGTCCCTGAAATTACATTTAGCAAAACTTGCATATACTTATGAACAGGAGCAGGAAATTGACTTCTGGATTTTACTAGTAAATTCAGAAAGATATCTGGTTTCTGTCAACTTCAGACTAGACTTTAATGATCTATAAAAATTTGATTATCTCCCTTTAGAAATGTCTCAGGGAAAAAATAGAGTTGAAAGAGATTCCCAAAGCTAAAATGCCTCAATTTGGGGCTATCCATCTCTATGGGTCATATTTTTTCATGTGAAGAAGTACCTAATTTAGAAAGTGAAAATGAAAAACAGATAAATAGCAAATCATTTTTTCGGATAACTAGGTCTCAAATAATACATAGCACACACTTAATGCTAGACACCTTTTTAAATTTTTATTAACATTTTTATTAACAATAAAGATTAATTGGGCACTTAGTAGTTGATTCTGACAGCCCTAATGTGAGAGAGGACAGTGAGACGATTTTAATGCTTATGTGTCAAAGTGAGAAATGAGAGGAGGATTTCCTTTAGCACAGGAAGAATGACTGGAAGCACCCAGATTTTCACAAGAAGACTTTTCAAAACATTATTTATACTAGGACTTATAGAAATTGGCAGAAGGTACTCTGGGTGAAAACTAAGGTCTTAAGGTCAAAAGTTTGGGGAACAGCACATCCCGTATTTCCCCTTCCGAATTCAAGTTCTGCAGCAACATCATAAAAGTGCTGAGAAATCTTGCAGCAAGTGTACCTGTTGACCAGGTTTAACCTAGCTTACCCACAGATGCTATTTATGGAGTTGGTTTTGTCTGTTTGTTTTATAAGCACACCTAGTAACATCACACATTACTATTCTGCTCAGCACATTTTAGAGAACACAAGTATAAAAACTGAAAGTTGTCTTCAAATAACCAACGGGCTTCTGGGTAGGGAGGAAGTGGACCCGGTTGCTATAAACCAAAGGGCAGATTTGCACCCAAGGGATGGATACTTCCTGGAGACCAGTGTTTGGTTCAATGTGAAGTCTAGACCTT
This sequence comes from Typhlomys cinereus, assembly GCA_023101885.1. Taxonomy (NCBI): domain Eukaryota; kingdom Metazoa; phylum Chordata; class Mammalia; order Rodentia; family Platacanthomyidae; genus Typhlomys; species Typhlomys cinereus. The sequence continues at coordinate 1,138,175 of JALPQD010000123.1, forward strand.
TCTAATGATTAGAATAGTATGAAAAGTAATGAGTCCCGTGTTCCTGGGGACATTCAAGTAGAAATAGAATGCCATCAGGGACATTAAAGGAAATCCTTGCATGATAGAGGAAGTTCTCTGGTCTTCTGTGAAAAACATTTTCACATGCAAAGTCGGATGGATCTCCACTCACAAGCTTCTTTTAAAGAGATATTCCATGTACCATATCTTTTCTGAAATTTATATCCGTCTCACCAATGTCTACTTTTAATGTGTTCGACTTATGAACCAAGTGAAAGTCTTATAATTAGACCTTTGAGGAGAATTATCTCTTCTCTGATCTGGACCTTTCCACAGTTTTCCCCCATCCATACCTTAGGTCACCATCCTGAGCCTCTGGAAAAGGCTCATAAACCACCTATGTTCCCTAATGCCCATAGCCCTACTTTGCAGAAGAGAATAGGGTCCTCCAGAGAATCTGGACTGTGAGACTCACCAACATAGCCCCTGGTAAAACCCACATCACCAGGCATCTAAGATCCAGGCCATAGTGTTGGACCAAATGGGTATCTTTAGACTCTGGGGCCTGAGAAAACTTTTAAGCCCGTTTGAATTTCATTCTCTCTTATGAGAAAAGAAAACAGGAATGATCATACCTAGATTTTTCTGTAAGGAAAATGAGTAGGGATGAAAAGGACACGAAGGACCCAACAAGGTTCCCAGTACACGGTGGACATGCTGTAAAAGTTTATTTAATGAGTGACTGTGTTTGTTCCCATCATCACAGTAGCAAACTTCCTCAGAAATTAAAGGACTTCTTCAGAAATGTACTAAGCAGTATGCCAAGATTTCAGGCCCAGCCAAAGTAAGAGTGGCAATTGCCTCGCTCTCTAACACCTTCTCTTGGAGAATACGTGCCTGGGAACAGAAATTCACATACAGGTATCAAATGAAGGACCACAGCTTTCCTTCCCGCAGAGTGGAAAGCTCTTAGAGTGCAGGACAGGTTACTAAAGTAAGTCTGCAGTCTCCACCACAGAATCCAGTCTGTGTAAATTAAAGGGTTGCTGGTGGTTTCCATGAAATGCACCATGGGTATGTGCTTTAAGGCCTACAGGCAGACATTCCAGCATTGTTACTGGCTTTGGCTGCTTCTTAAAGGAAAGACCTTCCAAACCTAAAACACTGTGTGCACTGGCATGTGCACAAGATGCTTTGAGATCCCTTTGATTGCTGCCTGCCCTCCTGCCTTGTCTGTATGCCAAACAGTTCAACCCAGAATGGTCTGTGAGGGAGTGTGATGACAACTGAGTCATCAACAGTTCAAGCTGGTTCGAGTCCCAGTCCTGGCTCTGTTGACAAGGCTTATTTGCTATCTTCTGAGTGTGAGGCCTCCCACCACCCATTCCATCTCTGTCCTTCCCCCTTTTTATGTAAGGATCTCCGAGCAGCTCTGTGTCTCTTGGGAGAGTGTCTCTGATCTATTTTCTCTTGGGTTTGCATGCTCTCTGCATGGATTATCATCTGACTGACTCAAGTTTTGCTTGTTTCTTTTGTTTGATCTGCTCTGATTTCATAATATAAGCTCTACAAGCCAATTTTAGCCCTTCTTGGATTATGGGAGTGTCAAAATCAAGGTATCAGAGCATTTGTCATGGTTTCTGCCCAGGATACTTGTCCCCTCATTCCCAGCCCGGCCCACCCCTGGTGCTCCTATGTATTTTGGCACGAGCAGCAGTCTTCCTCCTCCCTCTATGAGTCCCTAAGTGGGGTCTGGTTTTCACATTAGCTGAGAGGAGGCCCTGCAGTCAGACATCCTTGGTCCATGAGTCACTTTGTCTGTTTGTGCCTCATTTCCCCCAACTATAAATAGGCGGAGTTCCACACTTTCTCATCTCCAGTGTCAGAGGGCCCTGAGCAGGTAGTTTTGTGCAAAGCCACTTCCCCAAGGGCCTGTCTGCTTGCCCAGGTGGGCTCTCTGGAAGGTCGAGGCTCCTGGGGGATCCTCTAGCATTCCATAAATCTTTCCATCACCCCACTTCCTTCTCTAGCCCCCACCAGGAGTCTGTTATGTCCGCTATATCTAAGTGAGCTTTCTGAAATGCTGAACTCAGGTTTGGCTCAAAGAGCCTTCACCAGCTCCTTTGATATCCAGTGGGTAAAGACCTCAGTAAGGTAATTCACAAGAAAGTACAAAGAACTCTCACGCTAAGAATGATTCATTCTCTATTTCCAGACACACAACTGGAAAGTGGCATTCTGATGTGCTGGGACCCATAAGGCACAGGACAGTGTCCTGGGAATTAAGAGGAGTAATTGGAGTGCCATAGAAATCACTGACTTTGCCAATAGTGTCCTGCTTCCTTTCTGCAGCCACTCCTGGTGCCTCTCCCAGTGTATCATCAGCTCCACTTTCGTGAGAGGAACATAGCCTTGCCACGCCCCATGTGAGCATTTCTGTGCCCACACCACATGCATTGTAGAGAGGAGCCCAACTCGGGGCCTGGATCCCTCACATGGTCAGGTGTCTGCAGCTGAGGTTGATTCTCCTTTCACATTGTTATAGTTAGATGTAGGTGTCAATCTGATGGTTGAGGGTTCGAGCTCTGGGCACATTTGTAAAGAATTAATGATTGAGTCAGACCCTGAGCAGACCCTGAATCAGACTCCCTCTGCAGGAGATTGTTGGGAAAGGCCCAGGCAATTGTGGGTGGGACTAGTCTCTAGGCCGGATGAATAAGATGAAAAGAACTGGTTAAAGAAGTTGGTATCCTTTGGTATACTTGGCCAGACATGCTGGTTTGGCAAGTGATAATTGTCCCTTTATCAGCAGTCCTGCAGATATGTGCATATGGTATGGCCAGTTCCCTTGGCTCCTGGTGTTTATACCAACACCAATCCAGACAAGGAATTGTAACCAAAAACCATAAACCAGAATAAAACTCCTTGTTCCCTTAAGTCCTTTGGTTGTGAATTTATTGGCAACATGAAGAGTAACTACGACATGCACTAGGCAGGTTCTAGATATGCTGCTTCTCTCTTCTACTTAAAGACAAAATCTTAAAAGGAAGGAAACTGTCACAGCCAGGTACAGGTGTCAATTAGATACTTAAGGGCTCAAGCTCTGAGCACAGTTGAGAAGTAGTTGAGTTAATCCTTGAGCGAGTCTGAAGGAGATCGTCTAATTGAGGCAGAACCCAGTTCCTGGGACTGGACTTTGAGCAGGTGGATAAAATGGAGGGACCTGTTTAAGGAAATTGGCATTCTTTGGATATACGTGGTCAGACATGCTATCTTGACAAGTGGGGTTCATCCCTCTCTCAGCAATTGTAGATTTAGTGTGGCCAGTTCCCTTAGCCCCCGGTGCTGGTGTCAGCTCTCCTGCCAAGCTAAACTAAGAACTGTGACCAGATAATCATACGCCAAAATAAAGCCCCTTGTTCTCATAAGCCATTTTGCCATGAATTTATCAGCAGCATACAGAGTAACTGTGATGGAAGCCTTGCAGTTCCCTCCAATTGGAAATTTCTTCTCCCTGATCTCTTGCAAAGTCACCATATGTGCAAAGTGGACATGGCCTGGACTCTCCCTTCAGCCACTGACCGTGCTCACAGTCCATTCCAAGGTCTGCATCACGGCACATGTCATAGTTAAGCACAGGTGTCAACTTGACTCTTGAGGGTTTGAGCTCTGGGCACAGTTGTAGAGAGTTGATGGTTGAGTTAAGCCCAGAGCAAACCTGAAGGAGATTGTCTAGCTGCTGGAGAAGACCCAGCCCATGGTGGGTGGGATTAGGCCTTGGATAAATCAGAGAGAGCTGGTTGAGAGAGTTGGCATCCTTCTGTATACTTGGCCAGACATGCTGGTCTGGCAAGTAAGGATTGTCCATCTCTCAGCCATTATGGTGGCCAGTTCCCTCGGCCCTGGTGTTGGTGTGTGCTCTCCCGTCAAGCTGGACTATGAACTGTAACCAGACTATCGTAAGAAAGTAAACTCCTTGTTCCCTTAAGCTGTGTTCTGGTCATTTATCAGCAACCATGCAGGCGGACTGCAACAGCACATATTGGATCATTGCTATTTTGCCTGTACTTCCAGCTTCTGGAACACTGTGGGCCCACAATTAATACATCAGAGCTATTCGCTGAATGACTACACACTGAATATTTGAAAGGATTAGTTAGTTGCAGTTTCTTTTCTTTCTACTACTATGAGACAATACATATGTGAGACTTAAAAGAGAAAGGGAGATTTATTTGGCTTAAGGTCCCGGAGGAAACATGCTCCATCACGGCAGGAATAGATAGCATGGCAGAAAGCAAGGTTGTAGGCAGAAGCGAGAAGTCACTTCAAGTCAAGGCAGCCATCATCAGACAGAGAGAGTTAAAGAGTGAGCGGAAGCAGGGTCAAGGCCCACCCACTGTGAAATCCTTTTCCCCAGCAAGGCTCCACCTCCTGAAGATGCCACAGCTTTCCCAAACATAAACAACAGCTAAGGATTTAAACATTTGAGCCTGGGGGGGGGGACAACTCACACTCAAACCAGATCAGGTAATATAAAGATAGAAAAAAACCAAAACACCAGTTAAAAAAAAAAATAACTGAATGTTGTTTCTGTTAACATTTGGAAATTTTATTTCTTCATATATGATATGCTTATATAGCATTAATAAAATTGAGATTTTGCTAAATTGTGGTTCGTATGCTTTTTCGTTATGATTTTTTTTAGATAATGTTGTTGTTCATCTATCTTTTCCTCGTTTCACACCATATAATAGAACTTGACTTTTAAGATACTTGTGGTAACTGCTCCTGGCTGTGAGTCGTGGAGTTAAGAGATGTGAAGTTACTTTCTAGGAAATGTCAATAGAGTCATCTTAACTTTGTGTATTTTCTCTGGTCTCTTTTAGTGTTGAGTGACTGTGGGTGATGGCCTAGTTATTATTAAACCAAAGAACTGTGGTTAGAAGAGTGTTTCTAAAGCTTCCTGGTTTAAAGATTAAACCAATAAAAATTCTCATGAATGGATACCATTAATAATGGGAGAACTGAGTCCAGATCACTCTTACCTAGAGTGTTTTCTTGCTGCAATTAATTGATGCTCAGAAACTCAAGATGAAAGGATTTCCAAATGCAGATTTAGAAAATTTTAGAGAGCTGAATAGAAGTGCATTCTGTCACTTTATCGAGGAAACTGAGGCTCAGGAGCAGTGCTGCCTTGCCCAGGATGGGTCCCACAGCACAGGATTGGTCAGCTGGAAAGCCACACTGGCTTCACAGGCCAAGTCAGAGTCATTCCACCAGAGAAACTGAGATCCTGCAACGGAATGTTTCCATCCACAGTGGCTAAATTAGCCAGAGTTCTCTAGAGGAACAGGAATAAACCAAGAGAGAGAGAGAGAGAGAGAGAGAGAGAGAGAGAGAGAATGTGTGTTGAACTGAAATCCTGCTACAGAATGTTTTAGGTTGCAACTATATTAGCCAAGGTTCTCTAGAGCAACAAATAGCCTCTCTCTCTCTCTCTCTCCTTTCTCTCTCTCTCTCTCATAAATAGGCTTTTTAGTTGATAAAGTTTACTAGTTTTTCTACCTCTTTCCACACCATTCTAATAAGACCTGACTTTTGATATCAATAGGAATTGATTAGATTGGATTAAGTGATTGGAAGTTGAATAGCCCAACAATGGCCATCTGTATGCATGAGATCCAGGGTACCTATCAAATGGCACCATTCGCATTCAAGGTGGGTCTTTTCTCAATCAGTTGCTGTCCCCGTGGGTCCATAGCAGTTTCTAGAAAAGCCTTCGAAAGCACTCCCAGAAATGTGCTTTACTAATCCCTTAGATGGCCTTTAAGTCTAAGCCTTTGAGTCAATCAAGATTAAACAAGATTAGTGATCATGGTTAAGCATCATAATGATCAAGTTTAAAGGCAGATTTTAATTATAATATAACAGAGCAATCCATTAAGGATACCTTACAAGTGATTGCTCATTTATTATTTTGCTCATTTAGTTGTGGATACTTGAAACTGAGTCTCCAAACATTTCTGAAAGGGCAAGCTTTTCAATTTGTTAGCAAGTTTAATGCATGCGTGTATATGGTATTTACATCTTCCCATAACCATTAATATGGAAGAAAAGCATTATCAGTAGACATTATATATTTCACTTGGTCTTAATGGTCCTTTGTATTTCCTTGGGAAACTAAACTGGAAACTGCTCAAGATCATTATTTTTCACCACAATGGAGTCCTTTCAGCAAGGTGCAGACACCATATTTAAAATAAGCTGTATGCACATAGAAAACAGCAGGTAGATCACAGGTGACAGGATGACTATTGAAGGATGTGGTCTGAGTCAGGAAGGTGGTGTGACTAATTCAAACTAGCAATTTGTTAACTATGAGAGCCGTTCCCACATTGCTTCCACAATCCTTAACTTAACGACTCAACTTCAAGCTACTTGTTGTCAACATGAATATGCTTTGTCATTCTCCAGTGAAACAAGAATCTGACTGTCCTCTCATTCTGAGCTCCCCAAGGCTTTCCCACAGCTTGCAGAATAGAGTTCCATCTCCTCAGCTTTGAGTCTCAGACCTTCTGATCAGGATCTTGACCCACCCCTATATCAAGCCCCCTTCCTGTTCTCATTGCTATTCCTATAATTTCACCCCATCTTTGCCACCCATTCCCAGTTCTTATCCTTTTCCTGAATTTTTAAAACCTAGACCCTGCTTTCAACACTCCTCTGAGGCAATATCTTTGCTCCAACTCCCAAAGGGTCTTTTCAGCCTTTGAATTAACTCCATGCCTGAAGAAAACCATATTTCCTGTAACCTGTAGCCAGAACCTGTAACACAGCCAGGTCTGAAAAGGAATATAGAGACAGAGGCCTAGGATCATACCTGCTGTCTCTCAATCCTCCCTCAGAAATTCAACCACACCTAAGAATATGCCATTTTTCATGATGGGTTTCTAAGTCTAATTCTAGGTCAAGAGGAGATCGTAGTCCATGAAGAACTATAGTGAACACCTGAAAGAAGCCTGGGAAGTCAATTTAGCAAATCCGTCCATTTCCCTGATGCTGACAATAATACCAGCAAAAATGTATGTGCCAAGGGCTGGAGAGGTGGCTCAGGGGTTAAGCCTCTGCCTTGCAGGTGGAAGGTCTTGAGTTCGGATCCTAGACCCTACGCATAGACGCTGGGCGGAAGGGAGGGGGCTGTGCTTCTGGTCCTGGTAGGGCAGAGCCTGTGAATCCCTGAGGCAGAGTAAACAAAGAGGAGGTGGAGGTGGTCCATGGTGGTTCCCAAATTCTCTGGTGGTTCTACACACACACACACACACACACATACATACATACACGCATACACACGCGCACACATGCACACGCACAATTGAATAAATAATAATAAAAAAGTATGTGCCAAAGGCATGACAATTGTTATTTGTGATTTAATCTACACTCTATCGATGTGATATCAACACATCCCTCCTGTTACATAGGTAATCAAACTGGGGAATAGGCAGGGTGAAGAACTTGCTCTATTGTACAGCCTAGGGTAGACTGGATTTAGACGCTGAATCCATTAGTCGCTGTGGAACCACTGCGGGACCTGGGTTCAGAGACCATCCAAGGAGGCGTGAGGAAACTCTGAAACCACAGGTGGACTTCTACCCTCGATCAAGCTCATCAAAATACTCTTTCTGCCTTCTCTTTTTGCCTTCTGCTCTTGCCTGCCAACCTTCTTCTTCCTGTCTCTTCTTTCCCTTTCCCACCCTCTGTCTCTCCTTTCCTCCTTTTGACACTGCTCATTCATGAGCTAGATTTCAGAGAAGGTATCACAGAGCGAAAAGGGATCTAAGAGATGAACTATTTCAACCTGTTTATTTTTGAAGATGAGGAAGTGGAGGTCCAGACAGGGGAAGGGTGTGGTACCAGGTCACCACCAGCTTGTGGCAGGGCTGAAGTGGGAACCCACTTCCTCTTCTTCCTCATCCTGAAGTCACTCTATCACCTCAGCTGCCTCCTGTTTTATACACTTGGCAGAGTCTGTTCTTAGGCTCTCCTTTCTTGGGGGCTCAGAAGTTTTGCATTCCACACTGAGAATAAATATATGACAAGCTCTGTGGTGACAGATCTTCACTGAACTGAAGAGACTTCCTAGAAGACTGATAAAGTGAACCTCCAGGTGTCTGTGAGGGTGTTTCCAGAGATGATTAGATCATGAGGGCTCTGACCTAATTAGCATCTTAATCCACCAATGAATTAAAAATCTGAGTAGACTACTGGGAGGTGGGTTAACTGGACAAGATGGGAACTGGTCAGAGGAAGTGGGCTAATAGGGTTGTGCCTTTGGAGGGTACATCCTGACCTTGGTGAGATCCACTTCCTCCATGGTGTGCTTCTCTTTCTAGGGTCCTAAATATAATGGAAACTGAAACTTCTGAAACCATGAGCTATAATCAGTCTTTGCCTCTACAAGCTGTTTACATTAGATACTGTGACACAGTGATGCAAAAATCTTACTAAGAATCCTTCAATAAAAGTCAGCAACATTAAGGAGCATAGCACCATAGCAGTATTGGGGGCAGAAAGATAGACACACATGAATGTCCCTGCCTTTTCCCTTCTGCCCTATCTATTCTAACACATGAGCTCTTCTTTCCAAGCTGAGGCCACCTTATCATCTTCCAATTGTCAGTTGCTTCCACTAGACTATAACCTTCCTGAGAACAGCACTGTTTTTCCTTTCTTTCTTTCTTTGCTTTATCTTCACTCTCTATCCTCAGATACAAACCAGGGCATAGTAGACATGCTATAGGCATTTGCTGAATGAAGAAATAATACTACAGCCCCTCCATTAGTTCACTAGGCTGCCATCACAAAATACAATAGAATGGATGACTTAAACAGCACAAATGTCTAATATTAAATTGTGTGTAAGATTGGTTTTCTCTAAGTCTCTGTCTATGGAGTGTGGATGGCTTTCTCCTTGTTGACTCTTTATAGGGTATACCTATTCCTAGTCTCCCTCTGAATGTCCTAATCTCTCCTGGTGATTGAAATAAGGACCACCGTAATAGATTCATTCTAGCTTCATCTCTCTTTTGGCCCTATTTGTAGACATGTTCTAAGGTACTTCAGACTGAAGCTTCAAAATACTTATTTTGCAAGAGTTCAGTTGAGTCCCTGACAGCTCCCTACCCTTGCTCAGCCCATGTTAACAAAAGGAGTGTGCACACAGAAATACAATGAGACAGCGTAATAACTGCTTTATAACATGATACAAAGCTTTGTGGAAGCAGAGAATGGGCAACAATCATAGCAGCCTGAGAATCTCTATGTGTCATGTGCTGTTTTAGGCGCAGAATGCATTACCTAATTTAATCCCCGCAAGGATTAAATGTCAGTAAACCATTGCCTGCCATGTCAATCTCCAAGCTAGAAGCTAGAGGGCCAAAAATACATAAGATTAGATCATGGTGGAAAGATTCCCACTGATTAATATGAAAACACACACACACACACACACACACACACACACACACACACAGAGGCATGCTGTATTCATTCTTGTTATGTGTGTCTAGGAGGGACTCAGTAATTCTCAGCCACCTAATTTCATCTATGACTAACAAAGAATTGGAACACCATTTTATGCATTTCAACCTAAGAAATTTAATATAAGTACTATTATCATCAACATTTTGCATAACAAATAGACCGAGCAATAGTCTGTTAGCAACTTGTCCCATATCACAACAACCAGCAGATTGGAGACTCAAGACCTGAACCAATCATTCTAGTTCCAGATTTCATTCTCTTAACTAGCATTCAATATTGGCTCCCAATAACAAGAGATCTTATCATTTTAATCCCAATGCAAGGGTGAATCTAAGACTCCTCCACTGAAAAAGGAACAGAAAATAAAGGAAGCCAAAAATAAGGGCAAGAAAGCAGCAAAGAGAAATAGATGGGGAGGGATTGCAAAGTCAAGCATGTGATTTGGCTTTCTGATCGCTGGGAGAGCATACCAGAGAAGCTCATGTTAAAGGCTTACAATTCAGAGTTCAGTCTGTGGTTGGCTGTCTCCATTGTTGTAGACTTGGTGGAGGGAAGGACATGAAAGGCACAACAAGAGTGTATGGAGAAGGAGACTACTCACTTCTGAACATTGTTAAGCTGGGGACCAAACATCAACACCTAAGTCTTTGAGAAGGACATTTCAGATCCAAAATATAACACCAACGTTGGCACACAGATGTGTACAGAACTGCTAAGCAAGGCAAGATAAAGGAAGGTAAGTTGGGTCCAGAAGAGATGAGCTCTCATTTGATGTTATAGTATGATTGGTTTGCCTCTCTAGATACTAATTGGACCTTTCAGCTATTGGACCTTTCAGCAAGACAGCCTTTCATTTCACCTGCTCATTTTCCAATGAGGAGACTGAACGCCAGACAAAAGTAGCCATACGGTAGTTAGGTAGCAGGATGGAGGCCAGCAGCTAGGCAGCTCTGGCCCAGTCCGCTGCATAAATCTGTTAATCTCTTCCTACATAAACAGATGGAAACAGGTCATTTTAAAGAACACTTCTTCCATGTTTCCCATAACTTTCATACAGTATTCATCCACCTTCATTTCATTCAGACAATTGTAAACTTGTCTATTTTATTAATTAATTTTAAAATAACTGACAGTTCAAAGCTAGAATGATCTTATAGAACCCACCAACGATATGATTGCCCCATGCGACTCTGCAGAATGATTCACTGGTACAGTTAATAGGCTAGAAGGTCCTACATTTCTTATGTTTAATAGACTTTAGAGACAGAAGGACAAATCGAACAGCCACTCTGGCTAGGTTTGTTTGCCAGACCAACATATTAGGTCAGCAAATATTTACCACTGCCTGCTGAATGTTAGATGTTGTACAGCTTCGTGATTGAAAGAGATATAAGCTCAGTTCCAGACCAAAAGGTTCCCACTGTTTAGTGAAATGTGTGTATGACACACATCTGGAATGTTGAATTGGTCAGTTTCTGCCATACTTAGGATGCTTCATTATAGTGATCGACTAGCCAAGTCCCTCAGCCTGAGGACCAGGAAATTGAAAAGACTCTGGATATTTAAACATAAGAAATTAAGCCTAATGTTCTTCTTATCTCAAGTTTCCTTTTCTTTGGTTTTAGTTATCAAACATGGTCTAAAATAGATGATGAAAAATTCTAGGAATATCTTCATGTATGTGTACCTGCATAAGTGTCACTATGAATTATTGTTCCAATCCCCTCTGTCTCATATTGGGGGTCTTCATTCAGAGTATCCACACTCTATATCCAACCCTTGCCCTACTAGTTACTTAATAGATGTCTAGGTTATGTGTAGAGTTCAACATTTACCCATTGATTCAGGTACTCATCAGGTAGTCTTGGGTAACATGTGTACCACAGATAAGGTGAAAAACCTACTGTACAATCACATATCTATCTATAGAAAGAAAAACCAAGAAGCTAAACACAAACTGAGGTGCTACAGAGGTTAGCAACATCAGGAAGATCCTCTTGCTTTTGAGCATGGATGGGCATAGAAGAAGGCCATATTACCAGATCCAGAATCTAGGACATTTGGTCAGAGCTGAAGGCGCCAGCAAAAAAGCTACTTCAGGTTTTTATCACTAAGCAGAGAAAACAGAAGTACCCACTCTCTCTTTCTTACCCTCTCCTCAAGAGCTCCAGACACTGAGTCCTATTAGTCAAATCTTCCCTGAAACAATAAGGTAATGGATCTAAATTGATCAAGTCCTTGGGGCAACAAGCAGGCTAGAAAAGCTGGAGGAAGGGAGGGGCCAGCAAGGAGGGGCCAACGGGCACACTGATGACCTTGAGATCATCTGGTCCTTCAAAGACTTAATTTCCTTGTTGGTAATTTGAGAAGGACAACACCTTGCATGTTTGTTGTGTGACTTACATGGAATGAGCTACGAAAGTATATTTTATAAACTCTGAAGGCAGTCCTATAGATGCATGGACTTTTATGTTGGTTCTGATCTAATGCATTTGGATTTAGGATGGGAGAAAAAAAGTGGGGTGGTGTTTAGATGTCCTCTGCAGCTTCATCATGCCAACACATAAGTAAAGGGATTGTCATCTAGATTTCCTGCTGTCGTCTTGGTCTGCTGCTCTGGCCAGTGCTTTTGAAAGCCACAGACTGATTTTGAGTAAGGCATCAGACAGAAAGGATTTTAGCGCTTGCTTGCAGTCCTATTTGGGGATCTGTCTGGGGCTTTGAATAAAAAATGGCAAATGATAGGATTCTGGAAATTACTCTGAGATCATTTATTCTACCTCTTTTTGAAAAAATAAAAGACTAGAGGAGCAAAGAGGCTTGTGCAGTGTCACATATCAAAATATTCACCGATGGAGTCAGAAGCACAGAGGACCATGGCCCTCCCCCCTCACCATTCCCCTCCCCTTTGCCTTGAATCTTGGAGGCACGAATTAACTTCATACAGTGGTGTATGCTTCTGATGTGTCCTTGTTCATTCCTTATTATCCTTATGTCTTCTTGTTTCCTTTTAGACTTTCATCTCTCATTTTTAATAATATTTGACAACTCCATTTCATGGCCTTTTTTTCTCTATTCTATGCTGATTGGTAAGGACAGTTTAGCATTAAGGCATATCTATATTCACTTGAGAGGGCATAAAAATCTTCCTAAGTAACTCAACTTTCTCTTTGATAACATATGTGAGAAAGTCTCACAAACTCTGGAGACCAGCTTTTCTACCAACCTCAGGGCTGATGATAATCAACAGTTTCCATCTATTCCTATTGGCACAAAGTCCAGGTCATGGCCAGCTCTGGACCAACCACCAGGATATGCCTTGCCCAAGAGAACAGCAGTGTTTGCACCAGTGACGCAAAGTAGTTTGGTCTCTAGGCAACAGTGCACCTATGTATTTAAATCTAGCTAGGCGATGGTATATGTATGTATGCGTGTTTGAGAAAGTTCACATGTGTATAGGTACACAGTATGTGTGTATATGTGCATATGGAAGTCAGAAGACAACTTCAGGTATTGTTCCTAAGGTGTAGTTCATATACTTAATTATTCTTTTATTGTTTCATACATGAGTACAGTGAATTTATGATAATTTCTTGCCTTAATCCCTAGTCTCTTCCTCCCTCCCTTTCCCGATATAACCCTTCTTCTTCCCTGCCAGTCTCCCTGCTGTCTTGTTTACTGTTTGTTGCTCTTGCTGTTGTTGTTTTGCATGAGTGGCACGCTGGGCTTCATTTGGGTTGCTTTAGATGGCATGTGCCTGAGCGCTCGCGGCAGCATGAATTGCCTATCTGTGGGTATACCACTGAGAAAAGCATCATTCCTCCCTTGTATTTTTTTTTTCCGAGAAAAGGTCTATCTCATTGGCCTGGTCTCTGCAAATGGGCTAGGGCTGTCTGGTCAGAGAGCCCAAGGGACCTGTCTCTCTCTGCCTCCTCAGCATCAGGAAGGCTGTCGCATATCACCACATTCAGATTTTTATCTTTACTCAGATTCTGGGGATTGGGTACGGGTCAAGGCTTTACTGACTGAGCTACTTCCCCAGCCCTACTTTAACCCTTAATATGATGAAGAGGCCTTTGACGAGTGAACCACACATTGAATGGCATGCTCCTGGCTTGTCAAGTGAGAAACTGGGTTTTGACTGCCCTTCAGTTTCCATCAAGCTTATTAAGACATCAGTGCCATTCAACCAAAGAGGGCCTATTATGGTCATGGGGGCATAGAGATAATAAATCACTGGAGCGACTCATGGAATTCCCAGAGGCCCAATGTGAATTGGCATTTTACTGACGCAGAGCCTGAGGAAGATCCTGAAATGTCACAGTAGGGAAAACGTCAGTCAACATCTGTAACAAGTGCCTGGAACCTGATGTTCAATGCTGTTCATTCATTGATCCCACCAAGAGATTTACTGTGCTTCTGCCATAGGCTGAGCTCAGTGCAGGACTGAGTAACAATATGACAGATGAGGCACTTGAACTCACTCATGCTGCAGTCAGATGCATGATAAGGAAGCAAACAAATGGGGCAATCACAATTCAGAGTAATTGAAAGACATAAACAAGATGACTGGTTCATTCACCTTATTTCATAACTGTTCAATAACTTGAGGTTGGGAGGTGAAGTGGTGTTGAAGATGAAATTGAATCTTGAGGGAAAAAAATCAGCAGCAGAAACCAGGATGTTACAAAAGGTGAAAAGCAGGGGAAATGGCATAGGCGAAGACCCTTAGCAGGTGTATTGAGGCTAAGGGAATCAGTTGAGAGTTGCATGGATCCAACTCAGCTTTGGGGACAGGGGGGCTGTATTATGTAATTTCGAGTTTATTCTAAAAATGTGATGATACCTTTGAAGTTTCTTACAGAGATGAGCAGTATAATCTGATTTACAATTCCTAAAGACCCCTGAGTGCAGGAAGGAGCACCGATTGCAGAAGGCGGCATGGAACTGCCTTACAGTAGTTCACATCAAAGGCAGAAAACATGCTATAAGTGATGAAGGAAAGAAGTGAGAAGTTTGAGACAGTTAAAGAAATGCAGCCTGTATGACCGATCACCAGGTTGCCTAACCTGAGAGAACAACAGGAACAAAAGAACTGTAGATCATTGGACAGCACAGTGAATGGTGAGCCATTACTGTTATGGTGGTAAACATGAGAAATAGATGGGGTCAGAGATCCCAGCCTCTATGTCAAACAACCAAAGACCAAAAATATTCAGAAAACAATAGCATCTGTAGTAAACATGAACAGACTTCTTTTTCTTGTCATTATTCACTAAAAAGTCACATGGCATCTGCATTGTACTATGTATCAAAAGTAATCCAGGGATGACTGAGCTTAAATTGGAGGATGTTAGCAGGTTGTATTCAACCACTTTGCCACTTTACTTAAGGGACCTCAGCATCATGGACTTTGGCATCTTCAGGGGGTCTTGGAACTAACCCACAGATCTTCATGGACAGCCGTGAAGGGAGATGAGGATCCCATGGATACAAGAGAAATTGATGGCATAGAAATGGAGTGTTTAGCATTTCTGTTATTGCTGTCAAAGAATTGGATACCTTGAATTTCTTTACAGTGATGGAATTCAATGGCTGTGATTTTACTCTTAAGGAATGTGGTGCTAACATCCTTCAATGCACAAGAGCTCCTACAGCAACGTTAGCCAGCTTAAAACAACAAGAGTGTTTTAGCTGAGAACCCCCGTTTCATAGATGTTCTTTGACATTTTCATGAATAAAGTCAAGGACAGAACAGAGAAGGAGGGTCCTCAAGGTGTCCCTACAGATGTGAAGGGGTCTGGTCTCACTTGTATGGCAGAGGCCAATGGGAGCTGGAGAGTGATGGGTTCGTGGATGCCTGAGGCCCAGCAAGGGAGAGGGGGAATCCTGAACCCTCAGGAGCACTGTTGAATCCAGTAAGTAAGCACAGAGACCAGTGGAAGCACTAGGAGTTGGGAGCGTTACCTGATAAGATCTCAATGACGGGACAGGAGGAAGGATGGGATGAGTGTGGACAGCACGATAGAGAGAGAAGAAAGCTGTGAGTCATGGAGCAGGGAGCAGGAGCTACTCCATGCATCTGAACTTCCCGGGGCAGCCTTCCACACTGGGTACCAAATGGAGTTGCCTGAATCTCTCGCCTCCACAGCAAAATCACCTGGGGAGAGTTTTAAAATATTATTACCTATGTCTTGGAAAGTTGATCTAGTTTAGGATCCCAGTCTTGAAATTTTAAAAGCTCTCCCAGATACTCTAGATTGAGAAATACCAGAGTACTTCCAGGAGTGCCCACTCAGCTGTCTAGGAGGAGGTACAAGGAAAAGGAAGGAAGGACCGGGCAGCCACACCTGAGGGGGAGCTGCAGTCAGAGGGAGCTCATGTCTCCCTGGTAAAAATCTGGACTTGATATTGCTGCCAGTTCTTCCTGACCTCTCGTTCTGTTTTTAATTTTCACAAAGGCTTAAAGTGCAGATTTTAATGTTAGCTCTAACTATTTCAAAACCCCATGCCAAACAAAACATGTCTGCAGAGCACGCTGGGCTATAGGGCTGTCATTTAGCAACCTCTAGTCGAGGTCAGTGGTTTTCACACTTCTTTTTAGCCACGGGAGATTCTTACCAAACATGTTATTTTGTAGAACTAATATACGCTGCATAAATCTAAGCAGTGCTTGGGTTCCCTAGCGCAGCTTCTCCTTCTGGCCCCCAGGCAGTCCTCGAGGCCAAACTCAAGTCTTCCTGGTTCTGGGAAGCCTTTCTGGTCCACTCATCAGATAAGCAAACTGAGGCTTTTAGAATTTGGCTCCATAGTAAAACCCATCCCACAGGGTCTCTTGCACATTCATGGCAATGTTTGGGCTTGTCACTATGACAAAGCGGGCTCTGTGGCATTTCATGGCTAGAGGCCAGGAATGCTAAGCTTCCTGCAATGTCCAGGACAATGAAGAATCATCCCACACAAAATGTCAATAGATCTCTACTGGGAAACGCCAAAGGAGAAGGCAGAAGTCCCGGGGAGCAGCCTTGACTGGCCAGGTCATGGCGGGTGCCACCAAGGACTTTGGCTTCTAGTTCACAGCCTTGAGGACTTGCATCTTTGTCCATAAAGAGCACCACTGGCTGGGTTAGGGGCGCCCATACTCCAAAAATGGGAGAAGACAGCTGTTTTAAATTTAAAGCTAAGAAGCCCTCAAGAGCTAAAAGGCTAAGCTAGGTCATGAGGAGCAATTTAGAAAGGAGATGGGGGTGCAGTATCTGTCCAGCCCGGCTGGGAGCCAGTGATCAGACGGAGGAGGGCAGGCCAGCTGCTGCTAGCAGTGGAAGTTCCGGAAAGCACTGGAGTCAGGGCAGTGGCACAGGTTATTGGTTCCTGTGGTCATTTAATCTTTAGGGCAAAACATGCCAGGGTCAAAAATAGGATTCAGGAGGAGAAAGTGAAAGGAGGGTGTTCCCAAGCCTTCCAAGGAAAGCAGAGCTACAGGCGACCCTCTTCCTGATCCTACCATTGCAGGCATTAGAATTTCATTGCTTATGAAATCATTTCTACTGTCTCAACAGCCACCCGACACTATAAGAAAAAAAGTATCACTCAGCCTTACGTTTCAGCAGTAATCACTACTGAAAGCATGCAGGCCCCTGCTGAAGTGACAGAAGAGCCTGCCTGGAAGGACCCTAGGCACCTTCATCAAAAGCAGTCTAGGTTATAAGCATCCTGGTGGTCTCACCTCGGCCAACAAAAGGCAAGCTGCACTTGGATGTCAGATTATCACTTGTTTCTGAGGGCTTAGTCTCTGGTCTTATGATGGAGAGATACCATAGAGTTGCATGTTACAAAGCCAACTGTTTATGATAGGCAGGGGAGTATCCACATTTGCAGTTTGCCTATTTCTATGTTATAAAAACCTGTATCATGACAACTGCAAAGTACCAATGTGATGATATCGGTGAATGTGGAGCAGTAAAAATGCACATTTTTATTTTTCATGATGGTGTAAGTCATCTCAAAAACCAGTCTTTATGTCCCACTTTCAAAGCTGAGATTCTTTCCTCTAACATATCCATATCCTCTAATGTATCTAAAACATGAGACAGACTCACAAGGTCTATTACTTTTCTCATTGCTGTGAGCAAATAACTGACAAGAAGTAACTTAAGGTAGGGCAAGATTTTTTGGTTTTACAGTGTGAGGGGACACAGTCCATCGTGCACGAGGAAGCATGGCTGCAGGAGCATGATGCTGTCACAGTGCACCTGTAGTCAGAGAGTGTGGAGCAGACAGAAAGGGACACTGGACCAGAAAAACCTCAAGGTCTCCCCTCAGTGACCTACTTCCTCTTAAAAGTACTATAGCTTTCCATACAGATCTCCAGACACATGAGGTCTGTAGGGGGAGGGGATGGTTCAATTCAGACCACGACATGACAGAAACGTGGATGGCAGTATTTCATGACAGAGGCATTTGCAGAAGCAAGCGTACCTATTGCCACTATTCTGTGGTGAGCTTTGAAGAATGGGCATGATTCGAAATCTCAACTGTGCGACTGTCAACCATATGACATGGGACATGTCTCAAACTTCTTTGGGCCTCCAACTTCTTTGAGCTTCCACTTAAGAAATGTTTGTGTCGTCTTTTTCTCCTCCATATCCCACACATTTTTAAACCTAGAGAGGACCTCAGAGCTTCTCATCTGGATGCCTTGCTGGGGCATCAGAGGCCCAAAGAGGTCAATCAATCGCTATGCTCAACAAACCACAGGCGGTTGGCAGGAAAGCCACTCTGCCTCAAAAAAAAAAAAAAAAAAAAAAAAAATTGTCACTAGGCCATGGTGTCCTTTCCGCAGACCAACTAGGAAGCCAAACTGTGGAAGCTCTACATGTTTGCATTGGAGTGATGCTCCACAGCCATCTCCAGGCAGGGTTAAGACAGAGAACCCAGAACCATCCTGCTGTGCCAGCCTGGGCTTTGGAACTGTGTTGGCCTCGTAGAAGGTCGCTTTCACCTTTCTGCCGCAGATGACGGAAACTTTGAAAGCTATGGATTGTGTCTCTGCATCCTCTTCCCTTCACACCAGCTAATGTGTTTTTCATTTCTCTTGGCTGGCTCAATTTCCCACATGTTCTCCCGAGCTCTTCCTCTGAGCTCCCCAGGGCTTCCCACAACAAACCTGCGTGCTTTGGCCTCCTCTCACAGGAGGGGCTGCTGAAGCGCATACCGGATATGCCCTTGGCTGTGTTTATCGGCCCCAGCCCAGACTCCTGGGGCTGAAGATGGCCGAAGCACAGGGCCTAGACGGTCAGGGGGCCCAGCTCAGCCTGCGCTCCAGGTCTGAAGCAGTTTGCACGCCCAGCTGGAAGCCATAGAATCTTCCAGCTCTGCCGTGAGTTCACCACCCAGAACCCTAGCAAAGGCCTTGCCCTTCTTTGGAACCATCTATGGTCATGAGCACCTCTTTGTGGCATCATGGGAGCACAGCATTTGCCTTTGGCTCTTTACCTGGGACTTCCTGCTTCATCGTATAACAACATGCAAAGTAGAAGATACCAAAATAGGTAAGCTGCAAAGCTAGGATGGCAGCTCGGCTCTGTTCATGCCAAGAGTGGGCAGCACCGCCTGCCTTCCATTAGCTAGCTGCCCCTCGGAACTGCGGGGGCAGGAATGCACGGGCAAGTCTGTGGTTCTGCTGCGCTTTGGGGCCTCCTGCACCTCTTCATTCCCGCTTACTCTCCTCCTGGCCAAGCGGATTTGCTCTCTGAAGGCCCTGGAATGGGTCAACCTTACAGAGCAATCAGAATTGATAGAAGATATTTGTTTTCCAAGCACTTCATTCAAATTATTGGTTTAAAGAGGAAAAGGCACATAAATTTTCCTGCTGTTTTCTGTTCCTTGTTCCCCTTTCTTTTTAGCTATGCTCTGGTCACCTGCTCCTAGATATTTCTTTTTAGATACAGGATATGTGTGATAGTTTGCGGTTCTGTTTCTTTCTTGCCCTTCTTTAATGACATTTCAGGCAAGACATAAAGTAGTCTCTGGGATCCAGCAGATCCACAGACACTCAGGTTGAACGTGGACTACGGAGAGAATTTGCCTGTCATTCAAGCTATTCATTAGGGAAACAAGTCGCCCTAAGCGCCAGACAACAGCTCCTCTGAGATCATTTCCCAGCATACCGTGGGATGCCCTAGATCTGGATGTCACTTTTCCCATCATCAAAGAAAGCCTTCTCCATGTCTCTAATTGAAATTTTATTTCTTCTTAACACAATTCCCACTCATTTCCCAATGGACATCTGCTTAGCACTTCATCCTGCTCATAACACTGACCTTCTCCACTGATAGATCACAGGTTCCTCTCTGTAAAGACTACTTTCCCCCTCATTTTAACTCATCACTGCAGAGCCCACCACCCCCACTAGCCATGTGCTTACTCTGTGTTAGAGACCCTTCCAAACACTCTGCCATGTGACCTTCCATCAATCTCTCAGGACTGATAGTATTGCTATTTCCATCAAGTAACTTTCCAAGAATTATATACAAGTGGCAGAAGGAGGTAGACTTTTCAACACGGTTTTGCCACATTCCCTAATTCTCATGCCAAACGGTTTCCTAGTCCATGATATCCTGCCTAGCACAGAGGCTGAAGGAATGGGTCATTCCTAAGATTTGGCATGACTTGAACATTTGCAAAGTCGCCCCGTCCCATTTACATGCTTCACTGGTGAAGACATTAAAGCCAAAAAGGGCAAAGTGAGTCAACTAAGATTGCCTAGACCTCAGATGACACCACCTCACGCCAGCCCTGCATCGTTCCCCTTGCCACCTATCATCTCTCGGTTTCCTAAAGAGTTTCCACAGACTAGAGCTGCTCAATATTGGAAAACTTGGACAGGAAGCGGGTGTGGAGACAGATGGATGTCATGCGGCAGGATGGCTCTGTAGAGGCCACCAGGAACACCCCGCTTCCCTGAAGCTTTACTTTCCTGAAGAGTTGTGCGTAGATCAAATGCTGCTTTCCCCGTTCCAGTAAGTCAGCCTCTGGTGCGTGAGTCAGCTTGGCTGGTGGCTGGGGAGTCTGCGAAATGGCTTTGTCTGTGTCAGTGGCTGGTTGATTGCATATAGATGGACTCTAGGATATACAAGATGACACAGACGTACTACTGGTTACTGTTTAACCTACTGTTGACAATCTCTAGCAGCTAGTTTTTTATTCTGGGCCTGCTTTCCCTAATGTAGGCTTCTGCCCACTAGATAGACCTGTAGTCCCTCCCTTCCCCAGCTGTGACAATTGAAAGGGTTTGTTGCAGAATATCTTCTGGAATCAAAGGCATCTCTGGCTGATTTAGTCTCTAGCTCCATGTCTCTCTGAGTCATTTGGAGATGGCAGCGGTTCATGAAGAGCACAAACACCAAATTCCAGTGAATCTAAAATCCAAATGTTTTCATGTACTATATATTTACATTATGTCAAAGAGTGGCTATATTATTAACTAATTTTCAGAGGAACCCTGTGGGATAGCACTACTGTCCCATGAGTATGAGTCAGGTTTCTCCAGAGAAAGAATCAACAGAATCAATGCATATGTGTGTATATGTACACATCTGCATATACATATATAAGATGGATAAATGAATAAATGTATAGAAAGGTGATATTTAGGTAGGTAGATAGATAGATAGATAGATAGATAGATAGATAGATAGATAGATAGATAGATAGATAGATTTTTCACAATGGTTGTCTTTAAGGTGTAGAGCTAGGGAAGTCACTTGTATGGTTCATCCCTAGAAAGTAGAAACTTCAGAATCAGAGATCAGAGCCCTTGGAGAACCATTGGTTCAAGTCTCAGAATTCAAAAACCAAAGAAACTGGTCTAATATCCAAATACAGCAATAGGAAAAACATGTCCACAGCATTATTTCCCTCCCCCTCTTGACTGGTGCCACCCACACGAAAGACAATTCTCCTTGCTCAGTTTTCCAACTTGTACACCATCTTCCCTGAGTGTGAAAACATAAGAAGAAATCTTTTACCAGTTTCCATACAAGCTAACACCTAAATTTACCTATCAATGTAAGTTCAAGATTCATGGCAGGCTAGCAGAGGAGCCACTGCTCATGAGGGGGCCAGCCTTCTTTTTCTATTCAGACATACAAAGGGTTAAGCAAAGGCCACTCTCTTTAGGGAGGGCCATGTGTTTTATTTTGTCAACTGACCCACCTGTTACCCACATCCAGACAAGCCCCGCCAGACAGACCAAGACTCAGTTTCTCACCTGTAACGGAATGTAATGATGCATTTCATGTCTTACTTGAACCGGGCCTACACATTTGGTCACTTGTGGACTACTTCGAGTCTTGCCTGAACTTGCCCGTGAGGGCATTTCCTGAAGGGTTGAGCATTTGACTTGGTAGGCAAAGTAAAAACAGAGCAGCCTCCAAACATGAGCCTTGTCACACAGTGAGCAAATGTTAGTAAAAGATACTGAGATCATTCGTGCTCTTGGCTTTACATGAGAGTCTTGCCTGCAGAGGTTCATGCGGCAAGTGTTGATTTCTTTCGGGTGTGCAGGCCAGAAAGAAGCTTGAAAACCACTGTTCGGTGTCATGGTCCCCACTGATTGATGCCACAGTTTCAGCTGTCAACTTCACGCTTCTGAGGTGGGCTCCAGGTACATCTATGAGGACTTATTAAGACAGGCCTCTGGGCAATTGTTTTAATTGAAGTGGGAAGACCTGTCTAGATCCATAACCAAGTAAATAAGATGGAGAGAGCTAGTTAACATTCTAGCAAGCTAGCAAGCTAGAGATCAAGTATATTGCATTGATCCACAGATCTCTGCTCCTTTCTGCTACTGACCTTGGATACTATGTGAAAAGTTCCTTGGCTCCTGTTGCTACCTCTCCTGCCATGATGGTTTTTAACCTGGAATATGAAACCAGAATAAAAATCCCTTGCTTCCGAAGATGGTGGCATTGGGGGTGGCATGCCAGGGGAGAGGACGGTACGCATGGATGGCAACTCCCCATAGCTCCAGAGCAGGTTGCAGAGATCACAAGCTAAGAGACACTAAAGCCCAAGGGCCTCGGCAACAGCCGGGCTTGCAAGGTCCCAGCAATGCCAAAAAAGTTGCACTGTGGCTTGCTGGTTTGCTTGGGTCCAAAGAAGCATGCAGGCAGGAGGGTGGGAGGGAGTGGGAGGGATTGATGGGGAAAGGGAGGGGATGTTAAAGAAATGGAGGGAGGCAGGGATGAATGTTTACTGAGTGTGCTTGTAAAAGTGGGGAAAAAAATCCTTGCTTCCTTAAATTGTTTGGGTCAAGGATTTATTGCCATCAGGAAGCTATGAAACTAAAACAATTGGTTATCTCAGAATCAGTAATCTCAAAATTAGAAAAGACCACCAGGGAAATCTAACCTAGTGAGACATCATTAAATGGCCACACAAATAAACGGTTATGCAAATACGGAGAATATTCTGATGGAATGGTACCTAAGGTCAGTAGAGGACTGTCCAGGGAGTGGATACGTCAGGGTTAGAGTGGCAAGAATAAGAAGTCATTTAAAGGTGAGAGAACCTTGGGGCGGGGGGCAACAAAGGGACAGCTTGACTCAGACTTAGCCTTGCAGAGTGATTCTTAAAGGTTGGTAGAGGCTACACAAAATGACACTGAGTGATGGGGACTTGGAAACCCTAAAGAGATCAACATTAGTGGCTGCCGCAAAGCTACAAGACCCCAACTGTTGTAGCTACTTTTCTTTTTGCTGCTGTGAGACAGTACTCTCATTCACCTTAAGGGAGAGAGAGAGAGGTTTATTTGGCTTATGGTTCCAGAAAAATATATAATCCATCACAATTGCATAACAGAAGGCATGGTTTGGAAGCAGAAGCAGGAAGGCTGGTTCAGGTCACTGTCTTCATCAAGTGGGCAGAAAGAGTACGTAAAAACTGAGGAAATAGAGCTGGGCCACCAAACCTCTAGGTCTGCTCTCTACGAAATACTTCCCTCCAGCAAAGTACACCTCTCAAAGGCTATAGCCTTCCCAAATATTAACAACATCAGCTAAGAATGCAAACACATGAGCCTGAGGGGAAGCAATTCACATTCAAACAATGACACCTACTAATCCCATCTCTTGTTCCTATACAGGAGGAACCAGGCTGTGTTAGTGTCATAATTTTGTTGCTATAATTAATACCTGACTCGAGCATTCAGAGAAAGGAGGGAACTTTACTCATGTTCACAAATGGAGGCCACAGCCTATCAAGGAAGGAGAATTCCAACAGAAGCCAAGGAAATTGGCCATAACACATACATATCATATATATGGTATATGCATATGCAGGAGCAGTGGGAGAGACCAGTGCATACCAACTTGCTGCCAACTTTGCAAAAAAAAAAGTTGATCACCTCCTAGGGTCTTCCCACATAAATTATACAATTAAGACAGTGTCTCGTAGGCTTCCCCAGAGGCCTGTCTTAATTAAATATGTCCTTATATCTTTGTCTAGAGGCCTACCACACAAGTTCCATGTTGACAGATAACACTGCCACACAGACCCTGAGAAGTTATTTCATTAGGGCTCACAACTAGAGAATTCCTGAGGTGGCACAAAAGTTCAGACTTCCCACCTCCAGCTCAGTGATGTTTCTAGGTATCGTCCACCGCTGCAGCCTCCCTGGAATTGTCAGGCCCTCCCAGTCGGAGGCTTTTAGCTCCTGGAAGTTTAGTGTCCTTGATTGCATCTGACCATTTCAAGCCTCGCCCCAAAAAGAGTTGTGAAAAAGACTTTCCTAAACCCATGTGTACTAACCCTAACCCTAATAAAGCAATATGCTTTAAAAAAACAAGTCTGCCACATAAGAGATTTAGACTGAGAATGTAGTTCGGTTGGTAGACTGTTTGCCTAATATGCACAAGGCCCTGGGTTCAATTCCTAGGATGTCATAAAGTTGGCTGGTGGTGCAGTTGTAATCCTAGCACCTAGGGAATAGAGATAGGAGGATCCAAAATTCAAAGTCACCCTCAGTTACACTGAGCGTTGAGGCTAGCCAGATATACTTGAGACCCCACCTCAAACAAATAAAGGAAGTGATACATGTGGGCTTAGGTGCTCACAAAATCGGTATCTAGGAACACTGAAATAACTCATACCTAGTAGAGGCGGGTGTTACAAGATGGTAGCCCACAGGCAGGATCCAACTCCCAGATGTGTTTTGTTTGGTCACACAACAATAATATTTTTGAAATGTATTGCTGCTGTTTAGGAATTGGAGTTCATATTAAATAAAGTATATTTCCAGCCTGCATTTTCCAATGGAAGAAATCCCATAAAACTGCTGTTTTCTGCCCTCTGATCCTCACTCCTGAGGTGGCGGTAGACTCTGCAGCTTGGTGCTCTGCATCCAGATGGTGCTACGTGCCTTCCCTACCCTTCCCCCCAAACTATCCTTTCAAACCTGCAAACAACCTTGGAGGGTCTGTTGAGTCTTCTGTCTGCATGCCAGCCAGCACCAGATCATCTGTGGTTCCCCTTACACAGGCTGCAGCCTCTTTCCTTTCCTGTCACCCTCTTTGAACACAGTGCCGCATGCCCATGTCCCTCTGAAAGAGATGGACTTGGAATCCAGCGTGGTGTTTGCCAGATGTGCTTACCCATGTCTTCGTGCATCATTTGTCTTCTGCTTAAGATGCAGACCAGCAAGTGGAATGGCAACCCAAACTGAAAGAAATCCCCAACCCTGTAAAACTTCTCTCTTATCCTTCCAACTAGCCAGAATAAGCTCCAGGGGCAACAGTAAACCGCTTCCTGAGATTACACAAAGGCAGATCTCTAACAATGTTGGAGGAGTGACAAGCATCTCAACAACAACAAAAAAAAATTCTAAAGAACAAGTAGAGAGAAGAGTTTAAGAAAAGTTCTTGCAAAGTCCTTATAAAATGATACCAATCTAACCGCCTAGGCAGAATACAGTTTTCTCTGCTCCTAGAAAGAACCCAGAGGTCTCTCTCTCTCTTTCTTTCTCTCTCTCCCCTCCCCCATGTGCCTGTATATGTGTATGTGTATGTGTATGTGTGAGTGTGTGTGTGTGTGTGTGTGTGTGGTGTGTGTGTGTGTGTATGGTACTGAAGTAAAATTACACAAGTAGAAGGCTCTAATTAAACTCTCTGGCCTAGGAATTTGCTGTCTTGAAGACTTTATACACCTACCTCTTGCTGTTGGGAGCACTTGGGGAAAGTTTGCACCATCTTGACCTTCAACTCTCTCCACTGTATTGTGGAACTATCAAAATAGTTCAGAATTCCACTAACTGGGATGGAGCATCCAAACACATGTCCTTTGTGTGCAGCCTCAGTGATCCTTTGAACTAGTCATTAACTTAAGATCCTTCTTAAATTGACTTAGTTGGATTGTTTTAGTTGAGTCTTGAGCCAAGCGGAAATACGCGTCAGACTGTAGGTGTCTTGTGTTAATTATGACCGTGTGAGAAGTAGTTAGGCATTAAAATTAAAAGCAGCATTTGTTCATGCTCCACCTGAGGTCTTTTTGCATATAGATATATATATTTGGGAACCCATCCATACTTTGGGTTCTCTGATGGACTCCAGGGATCTGTTGAATCCTAGAAGATCATATTCCAAGTTAAGTGAGTATGCTCTGAGGGCAATGGTACTATTCTCTGGGGTCCCCAGTGGCCCACTTTGTCTATTAAGAATCAGAGAACCAATACCTCATGTGAGGGTCTCCAAAAACCCATCAGGCCTTTTTTGGAAAGCAACTAAGCAAAAAAGACTGCAGTTTCTAAACATCCTGCCTGAGGTCCTTTTTTAGCAAATTTTCTTCCATGGCCCTTTTAAAATATCTCTTAAGTGGCTAAGGACATACCGTTCAGTTACTTGGTGGGTGGGAATGGAGAGGGCTTCTTTTGGACTGAGCCTGGGAATTCAGCGGGGCACACTGTAATCTTGGCTCCATCTTTGTCCCAAGAAAGATAGTCTTGCAGGCATTGGAATGGCAGTGCCCTGGAGGAAAGAACGGGGTTTTGCTTAATGCGACCTCATCAACACTTGGCCCCCAACACCACAATCCTTGGAGTACGACTTGAACATTGTTCTTCAGAGTCTCAGGAGTTCAGTTCCCCAGGATAGCGGCAGAGAAGGGAACGAGAATTCTAAACGTACTATCTCCCTCCAGCGCTTCTTTTCCTAACAGAAGTCCCTGCTGTTCTTCCACCTGTCTGTTTGGCAACTTCCTGAATTTCCATCTGTTTGGCCTGAATCTTTAATAATGGCTTTGCCGATTTGGATATAGGAAAAGACACAGAATTTTCTCTGGCCCTGGAAGTAATGCAGGCACGACATAAATATGAATGCACCTGATGAGTCCCATGGGAGCCTTGATGTTGTCCTACAACAACAGAAGAGTTTCCAAGAGAAGGAGCAGAGTTATCCCTAGACAGGCCCAGAAAGCTACAGGAAAAGTAACCAGTCAGGCTCAGCCCTAACGGGACATCTAAACTGCCATCCACAAAACCAAGGCTCAGAGAACATCAGGGAAAGGGAAGGGGAAGATGAACGGGGTACAATCAGACACTGTATCATGGACACGACAGGGCTGTTGCAGCTATGAATTCACTTCAGCTGTGTATATTTCCACAAGATCTGCATGGAACATCAACTTTTAATCGTGGAAGGGGGAAGATCTCAAGAGGTCACATGCCTCGCTAAGGGATAGATGAGGACTAACGCTGATGAGGGGGTGTTTTCCTCAGTCATGTGTCCACTGACACCTGATTCATGTTCCAGCAAATGCTCAGGCATTGAAGGCAATCGAGACGAAACTCAGTGGGACACACTGCAAAAGGACATGCAGCTAGTGGGGAGATTGACAAGGAAGAGAAAAGTTTTAATGAGAAAAAAGAGAGGGGTGGGATTGGGGATTAAGGTGTGAAAATGTCATAAATTCATTATATTTGTGTATGAAACTGTAAAAGAATTTAAAAAAAAACATTAAGAAGAAATACTATTCAGGTCACTTATACAAGCCATCTTCCAGGACAGAAAGAGACTATCAAGGGCAGCTTCAGAGGTCTGGTAACATTGAATGATGCCCAGGGGTCGGGTATTATTTTTATAGCTTAGAAGTTATGCTGTCATGTGATGAAACTCTAGGCCCTGGAGTCTAGTATCAGATGGGGCGTGAATTCTGACACTGTCATATGCTAAGTTTTCCTCTGCACACACATCTCAACTCTCCAAGCATGAGAGGCCTCATCTACCAAACAGGGATAGTGAGAGAACATGCTCATGAATATGAAATGAGGAAAGCCAGGTAAAGCACTGAACACAGAGCGTCTGGGCGTAATCCCCAGAATCATCTTTCTTCTCTAGGATAGTAGGGGACTTGAAGGAGAGGATCACCAAAGAGGAGCCAATTTGCTTGCAGCAGAACTCACCTGTCCTGATTTGTTGGACCCTGCTGCCCACCGGCAACCTGACTCGGCTTCTCCTCTGGTGATGGGACAAGGCCTCCAGCTGCAAGCAGATTCTCTTCCTGGCTACATTTCCCTTGGAGATATACCTGTAGAAAGAGACTGTAGCTGCGGCATCAGTAAGAAAAGAACCAAAGGAACCAGTGAGACTGCCCAGTGGGGGAGGCACCTGCTCTGTTCGCAAACCTGGCGACCTGAGCTTCATACCCAGAAGGTGGGAGGAAAGAACCGACTTCCGGAAGTTGTCATACCCCTCCACCTGTGTGCCATGGTATGCATGTGCTGCTGCATTCTCTCTCTCTCTCTAATAAAATTTTTTTATTATTTATTCAATTGTGCGTGTATGAGTGTGTGTATGTATGTATGTGCATATAAGTGTGTGTGTGTAGAACCACGGACGAATTCGGGAACCACCATGGACGCCTCCACCTCCTCCTCGTTTACTCTGCCCTGGGATTCACAGGCTCCACCCTACCAGGACCGGAAACACAGGCCGCCCCCGCTTCCACCTGGCATCTATACGTGGGGTCTAGGATCCAAACTCAGGACCTTCCACCTGCAAGGCAGAGGCTTAACTCCTGAGCCACCTCTCCAGCCCCTCTCTCTAATAAAATTTTTAAAAGCGCAAAGGAGACAGAATGCAGAAGGAGTAAAAGACCTGCCCTGACGGAGCGATTAGTAAGCTTTTACTTCTGAGTAGGACCCTCTAGGCTGGATGCCAATGAAGCACGTCTGTGGAGCAAGCACCCCCCAAGTCTCACCTGTCTTGATGGGCTCTGTTCATGCCTCACCTGTTCATGATCACTCCCAATGAATCGTACATGCATCATTTCCTGATACCCTACTATGGCAAGGAGGCTGTACCTTGTATGAAGACAGTCCCTGACACATAGTAAGTACTTAGTATTTGGCAAATGTGGAAAAAAATATAGGAGTGAGCTTGCGCAGTGTGTATTAGCATGCAGCGGATGTCCCATAAATGCGCATCAAGGAGTGAGAGTAATTTGGGTAAGGTTTGGAAAGCCTCCTTCGTGAAGGTCATTTCCACGGGAAAGAATCTATAGGTCTTGGAATCTATAGAATTCTCAAAGGTGCGTAAATCTAGCTGCTGGTTCTGACTCTGCCTCTCTGACTGGGAAACAAGAATAAAGGTTCGGGAAAGCCTCCCTAAAAAGTGGCATTTGAGCCAGACTTCAAAATATGGAATGAAATTTCTCAAGGACAACTGAGTAATTGGACATTCCAAACAAGAAGCACTGTTGAGACAGAAAACACGAGGAGCATTTGAGAATTGAGGAATGTGGTTCTGAATCGCTGGAGGGCTGGAAATATAAAGAGAAATTAACAGGGAATGTTAGAAGATGTTTCCCAATGGTGAAAAGCATCTCAAAGGCGATGTCCAAGAGCATGGAAGACCTCCATCTGGCCCTGAAGAATCAGTCAGCTCTCTAAGGAGGGAAGTAATGTGATCTAACCAGTGGTTCACAGCAGTGCCTGGCAGAGCGGAGACAAAGCTGAAGCCAGACTCATGGCTCAGGTAAAAACAAAGCTTAGAGTGTCACTGCAGATAGCCTTAAATTCATAATCAGGGGCAAGCCCGAGTGAAGACTCCGTGTCCACACTGCTGCTAAAATCAAGTCATGCCTCTGCACACAGCATGAGCAGAGAGGTCAGAAGGAAGAGCAAAGGGGACTGGGAGCCCGAGGAGAATTACATAAAGCCTGACCTTGCCAAGGACTCGGAATTTTTCCTGCTGGGTGAACACTTATGGACATACAAGAGACAAGTCCAACTGACAGCTGAAAACCGAAACCTCAACTCCAAATGTGGGTAAGGTCTGGAAAGCCTCCTTCATGAAGGTCATTTCCACAGGAAAGAATCTACCAAGGTCTTGGAATCTATAGCATTCTCAAAGGTGGGTAAATCTAGCTGCTGGTTCTGACTCTGTCGCTTATTCAGTGAGTCTAGACCATTCTCATAACTCATCCAGGATTCTGTTGTCCCTTTATAACATGAGAATGATGATATGTTTGTCTTATGGGATCTTTGTGCAAAATAGCATATACTTGTGAAGTTTTCAGCTGATCACTACAGGGAAGATGCAGCATATAACAACAACTGCTGACACTACTTGTTTAAAACAAACTAAAAATATAAATATCCATGGAGGCCAAGTAGAAAGAGAAATGAATTAGCCAATGCTCCATCTAAAAAGAACAACAGTGGTGTATGTTCAGCAAATTACAGGCACAAAGGAATGGTGCTGTAACTTGGCAGGTTCTTTTTTTTTTTTTTCAAGAAAAAAAAAGATGAAAACTAGACTATAGGAGGATAGAATTCTTATCAACATTTTTTAAAAAAAATAATAATATATCTAAATAATAATGTTGCTAGAACTCTTCAGTCCTTGGAATGTGGTAAACAGACGAGAAAGGAAACAAGAACAGTGTGGAACAGTGTGGTCACGTGCAAAGAAACGTCAGAGCAAAAGGCGCTAGTTACAGATGAAGATCAGGGATCATTGTGTGAGGTACTGAGAAGAGCTCAGCCTGGGAGGGAAGGTTGGAGTGTCACCTGGCATGTTCCACTCCCCAGGGTAATTCTGGAAAGGTCCATCTTCCCCCTGGGCTTGTGGTCTCTACGGGCATGTAAAGGGATGCATCACTCCACAGTCAGATTCTGATATTCTCCATGTTTATAAAGTACCTTCAATAGTAGAAGTTGAATTTATGGAGAATAAGAAGGATAAGAAACCATCTGACTGGAAACCAAACCCAGTGGAAACCCAAACCTTGTTCACCCAATGAGGTAAGTTTTAGTCCTAATGACCTGTCTGTCAGCCTCGTGTATGGTTGCCACTCCAGCAAATGTTAAATACTCTTCCATGCCCTAGTCTGAAAAGAAAAAGGGCTTGTTGATTCAGGCCACCATCATGGAGAGCACAGGGCTCCTGGACAGACTGCTCCCAGCTCATAGCTGCTAGCCAGTCACTTCTGAGTCCAGCTATCCTTTCATCTTGCATCACGTTTGGCCTAGGTAGATCATGGTAAGCATCTATGTGTTCTTGACTGACCCACTTGCTGTGATGATAGAAGTAAGGAAAGGTTACCAAAATAGCCAAAGTGACAGAGACTTCTTAGTTCGATGGCACAGATGCTCCAGTAGACCCAATCTTCTCTCACTGTTGAAAAATGTTCACCATGGAGCACACGCTGGCCCAGAGGGTGAGTCTACAGAACCATTGCCCAGTTCCATCATTCTGTGCGACCTTGGGTAAGTCACTCAGCCTCTTAGAGTTTAAACTATCAACCTTCCGGTAAGTACAGTTACAACAGCTGTGATAGTGAGGGTTAAGTGAAATACTGAGTGCAGAGCCTTTAGCACAGGACCTGGCATAGGGCAAAAGATAATATTTAGTTTAAAGGGAAAAAAGAAACCTACAGAGAGTTCCCCTTCTCAGAAAACGTCCTCACAGAGGAACAGAACAACATTGCAAGAGGACATCCAAGTTCTGAAGAAACATGAGCTATTTATTGTTATTCTCTAAGTATATGCAATAGATGTGGACTAAAGGCGGTGGGCAGTGTGGCGGGTACCAGAAGGAGCACTGGGTCAGTGGGCCACAGGATATGGGTCCTTACCCTGCTGCTTCTGTAGTTACTGACTCTGTAGTCAGCCACACACAAGGCTCTTCCTACCCAGGCCTTTTCTGTCCCTGTTTCCATAAGGAATGATTCATCTTGTAACTGGCCATGATACCCTCTCCCATTACTCTGATAGAGGGACTATCAAAAGAATGGACCCTGAGATTTGAAACTCCCCCAGGATTCTCACACTGGGAACAGAGAGAAACTGGTGCCAGCCAGAAGAAGAGTTAGTCTCTCCAAAGAAATTTCATGCAGCTCTGACAACTCCTCAGACTACCTTTACGGGACAACGGGTAGAACCTCACCTGCGGCAGACTCACTCGGTTAGGCATACCTCCCGCTTTCTATTTAAACTTTATCCCGCAGCTCAGATTTCAAAGAGAAAATAATTGATCAAAACAGTCTTTTTCCATTTTTTTCTCCATTTTACTTTTTTCCTAATCATACAAGCTCAATAGGTATCCCATCTCTCCCTCCCTCCTCCCCTCCCCAGTCATCCCCCATTGCACTCTCCTCCCTTCCCCCCTTCCTTTCATCCCCTCCCCTCCCTCCCACTTTCGCAGTGCCTCCTCCTTTCTCCTTCCCACCCCCTGGAGCATCTATTTATGTGGGCACTGACCCTCCCTCTGAGCCCTTCACCCTAGCGAGGGTAAGGACTCAGTGGCATAGCCCAGAGCCCTTTCTTGGGCTTCCCATTAGTATAGGATCTCTATTATGACTGTTAATCCCTTGCTTCTAAGAATCCTACTGCCTGGAGCCTTCTTCCTGTAATCCAACATGTCAGCCATTGTGCACGTCAGGTCCAATCCTGGATGCTGCAGCCCTAACTTGAAAAAAAAAAGTCTTTTTCCAATGTATTTAAAAATTTATTAAATAAATTTTCTTTTTCTGATTTCTGTTGTCATTTTGAAATTTTATTAATTTCATGAGGGCAGGTGGGCAAACCAGGGGCACAGACTCAGCTGAGGGCTATTAACAATCTGACTTCCCAGGGCGTTTTCAACTCTAAAACATGTAGAGAGGGAAACTCAGTGAAGAAGGAAACAAAATTCAGTCGACTTTCCCTAGATTCCAAAAAGGTTAATGGGTGAGAAGGTGGGGGAAATGGCAGGTTTTTTTTGCTCTTAAATAAAATTTCAGTATGCCCTGCTAGGGTGAAAAAGGTTAATTGGGGTATAAGAATGATATGGGGTCATGCGGGGAGACATCTGCTAACAAGCAGGATGAAACTGGTCTTGTAGGACTGGTGATTTCAAAGCAGACCCCACCCATCTTAAGGGTGATGATTCTGAAAGATAAAAATGTCTCTTTTATACCCCCCTCTTCCTGCCCCCAGGTATCTATAAAACTGCTTCTTACCTTGGCCAACTCTGAGCATGTCTCTGCCTGTCTGACATTCTATTTCCTTAACTCCCGTTGAGGCCCTAAGCTATTTCATAGCTGGGATCCACTGTCTAAGCATGAAGGAAGGTCAGCTTCACCAGACCCAAAGATTTATTTGCTTTGCTCATTGATAAACCCGCAAACTTCTCCACACCACCTTTCCTTCCTTCCTTCCTTCCTTCCTTCCTTCCTTCCTTCCTTCCTTCCTTCCTTCCTTCCTTCCTTCCTTCCTTCCTTCCTCCCCTTCTCTCTTCCTCTCTCTCTCTCACGTGCCTGCTTGCTCACTCTCTCTTGCCCTTTCTTTTTTTTTTCCTTGGCAATTCAGATAGACCAACACTGACTTCAACTTGCTATATGGTTAAACATGACCTTAAGTTTCTGATCTTCCTCCCAGGCCTGGGATTACAGGTTTTACAGCTACAGTCAGTTTATGCAATACTGGGAGCTTTATGCATGCTACACACAAGCTCTCTATCCATCGAATTACATCCCACCTGGAATCCCTAGCTTTTAAGTCAGAGCCTTGGACAAAATGCACTCTTAGCAAGTATTTCTAGACAAGAGAAGGAAAAATGAAAGAGTCATGTATTATTCTTCTCCTTTGTCCTATTTAACAAAACCTGGAATTAAAAAATTAATTGCCGATGGTTAAAATCTAAAACTCAGCCTCTGGTTAAGGAAGAGGGAAGTTAACCTCCCATTTTCTGCTCATGTCACTCTGTACAGCAGCCACCATGCAAGACTAGGGGGAAGGCACCTGAGAACAGTGAGTTGGGATTAGGTGTTCTATATATAGCATTCCTGATTTCTCCTCTTCCACATCTAGAAGGCCTGAGGGTTGCAGGAACTGTAGATTGTCCAGGGATATAAACCAAAGAACAAAGGTAAAGTCAGCTCATCAAAGGACTCTCAAACTGAAATGAGCTGGACATTAAACCCTTTTGGAATTCAAATGAACACGCACCACCGGAAACCTTGAGGAAAAGTCCTCCAGTGAGCAGCTTTCCTTCTGGCTTCCCCACTGCCATAGTTTAGACTATAAGTTGTCCCCACAGGCTCACGTTTGAATCCTTAGTTGATGTTTGGGAAGTTCGCGGCATCTTTAGAAGGTGGAACTTTACTGGCAGAAGGTGTGTCATGGGGGTGGGCCTTGAAGGTGGTTAGCCCCCCTGCTTCCGCTAGGGGTCTGCTCTCAGTTCACAGTCAGCTCTTTGTCTCCGTGATGGACATGACTTAAGCCGCCCTCAGCTCTGCCAGTCAGCCATGGTTTTCCCTCCTTAAAGGACTGTGTCTTTCCTCTGGAACCATTATCCAAATAAATTTCCCTTTAACCTGCTTGAACCTGAGTGTGGTCTCACAGCAGCAGAGCGAGTAACAGGTATACCCACCCAAGGCACATCAACACAGAATCATGAGTATCAGAGACCTAGACGCTTGAAAAGCAAGTCTGGGACCAGTGAGAGAGTTCAGCAGGTAAGACGTCTGTCTGCAAACCTGGTGACCTGAGTTTGATTCCCTGAAGCGCACACAGTGAATGTGTGAGCTCTCTTTCTACATCCCCTTTGACCTTGCCATCAGCAGTCTTGAAGCCCCAGAAGACTCGTAGGTCTGATCTCTGCACATGTGCACACCCCACCCTGTGCCTACACCTCCTTTTCTACTAGTAGACAACATTTTCCCTCTGAAGGCCTATGGAATTGCACTCCAGGAGGGGGTCAGCCTTGAGTGTCAGTCTCAGACACTCAGGGGAAGGGGCTTCCAGGCTGGACAATGCCTGGCCCCATTCTTCCTGTCTTTTTTTTGAATCCCCTGCTTGTTCTGCCAAGAGAGCCTCGTGGATTTTGGCAGCGTGGCTCAGAGGGAGAAGCTGCCACAAAGAGCCCTGAGTCCTTGGGGTGACTTGGAAAACTGGAGCATTCATGCCTCCAGAGCTACAGGCAGCGATGCCTATCTGCTAAGTGGCGTCACTGTACTTACCTTGCAATTGAAAATACGACTCTGATGGTAGTCTTCAGAATTTAGGGAAGACCCAGTTGGCGAAAAAAGACTATAAGGGAGACCCGTGGCTTACCTCATAGAGTTTTAAGTCCAAAACTCCTGGCTACTGCCTGATCTACTGTACCTACAGTAGAATCTCTTTCCCACTGTCTTTACTCCCTTCCTGCTGTGTGATGTTGAGCACATTAACTTACGTCTCTGGTCTTGTTTCCTCCTTTGATAGTGTGTCTCAACAGAACCTAGCCGCAGGGTTGCTGTGAGACAAAAAAAAAAAAAAAAAAACTCTGGACCCAGCACCTCAGACAAGCCAGGGTTTGACCCCTTCTTGTCTCTGGAGGTCTGTTCTCATGACAGGATCTACAGAAGACTGGATGTGGCCAGTGTGGCCCAGAGGTGCTGGAAACCGACGGTTCTCAAGGTGTGATCCACAGACCTCCAGCCAGTCTCCAGAGCCACGCAAGGAACCCACACGACCAACACTATTTTCAGAATACCATGACTCTGCCTTCTCACAGTGTTAACAGTCACCCTGAAGTACGGAAACAATGGCAGATACAACTGCTAGAGCCCAGGTATGTCCTTGGGCAGTGTAGGGAGTCATCGTATTCTCTTTTTTTAATATTTACATACTTATTATGTGTGTGTGTTTGTATGTGTACATGTATATGTATATACACAAGCTACCGGGCACATGTGGAGGTCAGAGAACAACTTGGGATCGAACTCAGGTTGTCAAACTTGGCCTCAAGTGCCTTTCACCCCACTCATCTCATCAACCTGGTCATTGTATTCTTTTCTACTCTGCATCAAGGAGGAGCAGTTAACAATGTCTGTTAATGAGCAGTAAATGTAGTGTTGTTACTCTATGCAATCTTGTTTTCAGTTTTGCTTGAAAGGATGACTGACTAGAAAATTACAATTATTCAGATATGGGCTCAGGGCAGTATACTCTCTCAGAAATGAATTCAGTACTTCAAGGAAAATCACGATTAGGGCTTCTTGCCAACAATAACTTTGAAGCCTTCGAGTACATTTTGGACAATTTATATCTGTCGCTATGAGTTTTCCTGCTTCTCAAGATTGAAAGATTATGTCAAATGATACTGATGGTAACACATTAAAGAATGTGATTTATCGGTATCATAAGATTAAACACGCCAACACTTGAAAGATCTGAATGATTCAGAGAATTAATATTTCCTAATGACTGATATATGATGTTCAGAGGTAAAAGACATAGTTAAATTAAAAAAGAGCATAATGAAATGTTGTAGTTAGTCGCTATTGTCAACTTGAAAATTGAGAATTGAGCCTTGAGGCACATTTATGGAGAATTATTTAGCTAAGGTAAGCCTCTATGGACACCTTAAAGAGGTTATGTAATTGATGTGGGAGGACCGCTCCATACTGAGCAGGGCAAGTGGGTAGGATAGAGAGAGATCTGACTGGAATCTGACAGACTGGCAAGATAGAAAGTCTGCCTCTCGCTCAACTCTTTCTGTAGGCATGATGTGCCAGTTTCTATAGCCACTGCTAGTAACTCTCTTGCCATGATAAACAACTATAACTTAGAACTATAACTAAAGACCCTTTGCTTCCCTAAATCGCTTGGCTCGTGAACTCACGTCAGCAACAGGAAAGAAATGTAAAGTATACAGAATAAAGGACAAAAAGTTCATGGTGGATGCCAGACTTCACACTGCAGCTAAACTTTCAGAAACCACCATTTACCAAGTTTCAGGGTAATCTCAAAGAATATCCGCAACTATCTGAAAAGGCCATTAAAGTCATCTCCTTGAAGGTAAAATGTTCTTCAACCAGCTCAGCGGGGCAGAACACAGTGCTAGACTAACCGCAGATATATGAGAAGCAAGCTGTCCTCGGGGAGCCAGATGTGGAAGAGATAGGCCGAAATGTAAAAACCGGGCCATTTTCTCAGTATCTCAAATTGGATTTTTTTCTTGGAAGAATAGTCCAAGTATGTGAACATAATGGGTTTACTCCCATTGCTTTCTAAAGGATTAACAACTCAATGTCTTTTCGAGTCTTGTTTCAGTTTTTTCTGTGGCATCACTGGACATAATGAGCAATCTTCATTTCAAGTCTAGAGCAAAACATGAAAACAGCGTCACAAATGCTTAAAGACAGAAATGAGAGCAGAGAAGAGCCCCCGTGTACCCAGCACAGGAGGTGCCCATTCCTATGCCAGTATCGTTCATCATCCCACCCCAGGGACACCCAAGAATCCTGGTCAAACCAGGCTCCATTTGAATAAGGAACCTGACAAACCAGGCCCAGCCCTGGAAGGATACCTGGCTACTGAGGGGTGTTACCCTGGGTCCCAGTAGAATCTTGAACTAATTAGGTAGATCTACCCGGAAAGAGGACAAACTAGAAATAAAACTTACAGACTTGCAATACTCCCTTCAAATCTCTCAAAGGTTGCTAGATAAAATTTTAACCAAGGGGATATATAAAATTGGTCCCAAATCTATGTTATGCTACCCTGAGATTTTTTCTTTTATTTTTTCTATATTTTCATTTTCTAATGATGTCTTCTATCCTAAAATGCTATTTTCCATCTCATTGCTTTCTTGTTTTCTATGATTTTCTTAGCCTTTATTCAGCGAGTCTAGCTTTTCCTTTTTGCTTTCCCTCTTCTTCATTTCTCTCTTTCCCTTCCTTTAATTGTTTTCTCACTTTTTTATCCACAATATATAAAACATATTTTTCAGAGTTTTTCCCCTCCCCCTCTTAAGAAGGTGAATGAGAGAAGAGGACGAGAAGAGGACAGAAGAATAAGTAATAATTACTTTTGTTCTATCTCTGTAACCTATGTGTTCAGTACTTAAAGGTGTCAAGGTTGATGGCTCCTACCATGAGCTTCATCTGCTTCCTTCATGAAGAATAGAAAAGCAAGGCTGAGCTCTGGGCTTTGGATATTATCTACCCCAATATCATCAGAGAGAAAGAGATCACAAAGCCATAAGTATGAAGGCGATAAAAAAGAAAACTCTGGAATATTTTCCACAAAAGACTTGTAATGAGAAGATACCCCTGAGTCTCAATCTTTCATTACTGATATGAATACATGAACCCAACAGCTTAGAGCAGCGAGGCATTGAATCGCATTCATGGCTTTCTGGATTACAATTCATTGGGGCAGGAAAGTGAGACCTAGGTGAGGAGCCGAGAGAGCAGACCATACCATATCCACGGGAAGAGCTGGAGACAGATGTACTTTCCAGCTCACCAGTCTGCAAAATACTGAACCAGCTCTCTCCATCTTATCCAACTACCTTCAGACTGGGTCTTCCACATCAATTAGATAATAAAGGTTCAGTTCTTAGTTATCAGCTTGACACCTGTATATAACTGGCACAGAGACTTAAAGAACTATCTAATATAGAGAAGTCAAATTTTGCACCAGAATATTTATGATGGTAATAATTCAAATAATACACAATTGATATACCTGTAATGTTGAACATAAGTGAATAGCTTAATCATGTCTAGGATACATACATAATAGCTCTCAGGCAGCCAACAAAGGCAAAAAAATAATAATAACAATAAGCAGTATGACCTGAGTTTGGATCTTAGAATCCATATAAAAATGTTGGGTGGAAATGGCAGCAGCTTGCACTTCTGAAAAGCCTGGGAAGCCTGGGAAACCCCAAAGCAAACAAAAAAGACGTAAAGTAATCCAGGATGATTGCCAAAGTTAGCCTTGGGTCTCCACAGGCACACATACCCAAGTGCCCTCTGATACACACACATAAACACACACACACTCATATACACACACCACAAAAAAAAAACAGAAAGAAAGAAATGATGGAACGAAGGAATACTAACAAGATAGCATTATTTTAAAAAATAATCGAAACATAAATCATATTTAGTAATTTGTTAAGCATCTAATTATTGAGCAGAACTTCACTATAACAGATATCAAACATTCAGTGGTGAACATAGTCTCTAGCTAATTCAGATGAAACCCGAATGATAAATTAGATTTTAAATGCTTACACAAATTACATGTTGTTTAATCCCTCCTTCGATAAAGAAATGTAGATTTCTAAAAAGCTGCATGGATACAGAAAATATTAATGGCAGGGTTCTTGGACGATAAAACTTTAGTTGTTTTATGTGTTATAAACATACATCATTTTTAAATCACTATTGTAACCACTTGGGAAACCTTTAAGGAATATACTGTTTTCATTCATTTCTAACTATCAACTTCCTCTTCTTTCTACTTTCTATCAATAGATGCCTCTGTGTCCTCTACAGAAAACCAAACTAGATCAAAAGCTTTGATTATTCTACACTAAGTGCTGGAAAAACAGCATACAGCAGGTCAGACACTGAAACTGAAGCAGACTGCACAGAATTTTAGATTTGATGGTGGAAAGTGACAGGTAAATGGGTGACAGATGCAGGCACTAAGCTGAGCATGCATCCCATGAACATCTTCTCATTTATTCCCATTCCTGACCTGCAAAATAGATTCTGCTACTGGATTCATTTTCCACATGAGGAAAGCAGGCTCACTAAGCTCAGTAACAACTAGTAGGTAGTTTAAGTGAAATCCTCACAGCCTGACCCTAAAAACCAAGTTGGTAGGGAATAAATCATAGGAGTCAAAGTCAAAGGAGACAGAACTATGAAAAAGAAATGTCCAAGGCCCCACCAGGGAAAGGATCTTCCTCAGACCTACCATAAGAGAATCCTTCCTGGGACTTAAATAATGAACTATAGTTTTTCAAACAAAAATAAAAGGCTCCAGACAAAGACTCGAAGATCCATTCTGGAATCTGAAGGCCATTGGGACTAGCATGGGGATCAGAGATTTATTATTTGGCTTTTGGCCTCAGAGCAGATAAAGGCCATCATGGTGGGGAACATATAGGGAAAAGGTTTGCTTGGATGGAATAAAGGCTGCACCTAACCTTTCGATTCTCTACAGTAATAAAAATATTGTCATTTTGGTAATACTAGCATCTAGTATTTGCTGGCCACTCGTGGTATGCTGTGCGCTAAAGGCTGCATGTCACGGTTCGAATGGTTGTGCTTGAATCCTTAGCCAATGTTGACGCTTGGGAAGGTCATGGCACCATTAGAAGGTGGAGCTTTGCTGGAGGAAGACATGCCACAGAGGGCAGACCTTGAGGTTTTGGTAACCCAGCTTCACTATGAGTTCACCCAATTTTCTCTCTCTCTCTTTACCTCCATTATGACGACTGTGACCAGAACCATCTCCAGCCTCTGCCACCTGCCATGCCTTTTCCACTGTAATGAACTTATCTCCCCTCTGGGACTGTAAGCCAAGTGATATCCCCTTTTTCCCCTTAAGCTGTATTATATTGTCTCACAGCAACAGAAAGAAGAGAAACTGTGATTCTGTAAATGCACCTAATTTAATCCATAGAACAGCCTCACGAGATGAATCATAGCTCCATCTTGCAGAAACTCAGAGAGTTGACAGAATGTGCCCATATTTAGATAAATAAGTACTAGAATCAGAGTCCCTAGAGCTGCTTCTCGTTGGTCCTGAGGATAGAGGAGGAAAAACAACTGAAGGGAGGGAGGGGGCTAGGTAGGGGGAGATAAAAGAATTCCTACATTGTCAGAATGCTTCTTTTTCTGTTCCAGAAAGTTCTGGCATGAAAGGAGAGCCAACTGGGGTGCAGGTGCTCTCGGCATCTCTTTCCTGATGGCTCAGGAGCACACAATGGTGCTCCCTGAGCCAACTGCTCTGGCCTTGCTGGCACCAACCACATAAATGTGTTGTTTGAAACTTGCTCCCGCATTCGTCTGCTAGCTGACTTCCTTCGAGCTAGTTATCTCAGTGAATCTCCATGGCAAATCTAAGGTAGGCAGGGAGACTGTGACCCCTGGATCTTCGCACACCCTGTTCTCTCTTCGTTGGAACAGCCTGTCTTCTCTCCCCCTTTTCTGTGTTATTACATAGTCATCTGGCTTATCACTTCCTATGTTTTGATCTGCTTGGTTAAAAGGAAGGAGAGCGGTCAGAGTCTCAAACAGATACCTTTACTTGTTTCTGGATTAAATGAGATGATGATCTATGTCTCTCCTTAGAGGGAAGAAACAGCAGTATCAGCCCTTCCCTGGCTTCCTGAGCATACCAGAAATACTCAAGGATAAATAAAAATCCAAGCCACGAAGAGGTTTATAAGCCTTTGCCAGTCAGATTCAGTCATGGGCAGGTTCGTTGTGATTATAATGGAACAACAGAGCTATGATAAGAATTAGACCTTACGCAATCATGGGAGGAACTGGGGAAGTGAAATTCTGGAATGGACATATGAAAGATGAGAAAAGAAGGTAATGCAACAAAGCCAGACACACACAGGGACCAATGTGCTCACAGAGGAAGTGTGGGAAGAAGAAGCCATTATCTCCAGAGTTTTCTGCCTCTGGGATGAACGAATAAGATGGGTGGGGTGGGGCTGAAGCTGCTGGTTATTCGAGAAGAGGACAGACCTTCTGCATATCTCTGTGCCTGTGCTACAGCTGAGCACCTGCAGATAGTCCTCTCAGCCATTTAGCACATCTGGCCTCCAAATTGCATACAAGTCCCTCCTTTGTACCACAGAACCTGGCACATAAGGAAAGCATAGGTATTTCCCAACTAAAATAAGTTGGCACAACCAAGTCCAATAAATACCCATGGGAAGTAGAAGGCAATCTGAGGATTGACATGGGAAGGGATAAGTCAGTCACCCAGACACTTGTCACATCTGCCTTGCGTCCACTTTCCCAGCATGTTCCATGGCTTTTGTCCACGACTTGCTAGTCTGTCTGTCCCCTCTTCTCCATCCCCACAGTCATTCTCTCCTCTCTTCTGTCTTCAAGACCCAATATCACACAAGCCCCTCATGCATCCTGCCCTCTTTGGCCTCTGCATGCTTTGCTCTTGGCATTTCTTCTGCCTTCAAAGCACTGTGTACTTCCGTGTAAGCTTCGCTGTCTTCTGGAAGCATTTTTAGAGCATCTAAAAATATCTCAAATGATATGTTTCTCTATTCTAGTACTTATCACACTTTAAATTGTATTTATCTGTCATCCTATCCATCCTTTACAGTAGTGTCCTCTACAGTAGTACATAGGAACTTGATAATTGTTAGATAAGTGATTGAATGAATGCATTCATGGATGAGTAAACAACTCTCCGTTTTCAGTGTGTCTTCTATCCAACATGTTCTATATCATACATCAAAATTATGTTTTGGAACACCTCATTTTCTTCTGGCTTTGTCATTACCACTAGGTAGAATCCAAAAGTCCTCATCTGCTCTTCCAAAAACAATGGATTTGGTCCCAGTCTACTTCCTTTAAACATACAGTAGTATTTCTCTGCACTCAAACAAAGTAGTCTATGGCTTATCTTCTAAATAAGAGTCATTATTTACAATGATAATTTCCAAAATGCAACTTTTGTGAGGTGAATATTGAATCCAGGGCTTTATTCATGCTGACTTTGCCCTGAACTACTCCCAGGGTACAACTTTTATTTATTGAATATACATGTTAAACATTATTTGACATGTTTTATATCACTAAATTATGACAGCAATCTCATTTTCTCATGTCTCTTTAGATGAGAAAATCAAAGTTCAGAAAGTCACTCACAAGTCACACAGCTCACAGATAATGAAATCATCGTTAAGTTCATGTATTATCTGATTCCAAAACAAAACTCTTAACCACTGCACTGTACCACATCCTCCTGTAAGAAGTTCTCAGTAACTGTTGAGCTGTTTGATATATGCTCAACTATATCCTAAGCATTTTGTAAAGCTTATTTTTTATTCTTTTAGTATTTCTTATAAATACAGTGAATTTATGATATTGTCACACCTTCATCCCCGATCCCATTCCCCTCCTTTTCAAATTACAATCCTTCTTTTTCCCTGCTGGTCTCCCTCCTATCCATAAGTGAATCACCGAGTTTCATCAGGGTTGCCTTTGATGTCATGAGCCTGAGTACTTTATGAATCATGAATCATGTATATCATATCTAACTTATTTTTTATGAATTCTCAAAATGACTCTATGGAGCTAGGTATGGTGATTCAGTCCTTTGGACCCAGCACAATGGAGCCTAAGGTAGGAAGATCTTGAGTTCATGGCCAGAATGCTTTATGTGGAGGAAGAGTTCAAGTTCAATTTTCATTATGCAGAGAGAGCCTGTCTTCAAAACCAAATAGCCAAAATTATAATAATGACTCAAGGAGTTAAAGTACCTTGCTATAGATTAAAAAGAGTTCAAAGTAGACAAAATTCGTGGCTGGCATTTGGTTCATTTCCTCTGCAACTGAGCAGCAAACCACTCTACTACACTCCTGGTCTGAGTTGCCATCTGTCACTGGTAATGGGGCGGAGCCATCTTGTCTTGGAGTCCTTGCTTTGTAAATATCAAGAACACAAAGTTTTTGGTTTTAGCATGCGTGACTCTAGCTCACTGGC
The DNA here is from genome assembly GCA_023101885.1 of Typhlomys cinereus. Classification (NCBI taxonomy): domain Eukaryota; kingdom Metazoa; phylum Chordata; class Mammalia; order Rodentia; family Platacanthomyidae; genus Typhlomys; species Typhlomys cinereus. The sequence continues at coordinate 1,181,732 of JALPQD010000123.1, forward strand.
CCACTGGCTGATACAGTATCACTATAAAATCCATCTTCTCTGAACAGACACCATCCTGGGCCATGTCATGGCAGGAGTTGGTCTTTGCCATTGGAGAACATAAAACATATCCAATTCCTGCTTCGTTCATGCTGTGATTCTCTGCCTATTAAAATCCAACTGCATTTCGTGAGTCCTAAGGACATCTGTTTCCTGTTTTCTAAGAATATGAAGAATTGTGACTCAGAGAAATATCATGCCTATCTTCCAGGAGTTTTGAAAACAAATAGCAATGTTACTGATAGGAACACTGCAACAGATAGACAAAGGCTCCATGAAAACAAGCTCTCAAGACTTTCCATGCATAATCTGGAACCACCATGTCCTGAACACTGGGTGTTTATCCTGGGTAGATTCTAGGGGAAAATGACACGTTTCTGGTAGAGACAGAACTTTAGGAAAAGCTGAATTCTGTAAGAACTGAATTCAACTATCTGGAATGATAGGTTAAGTAGAACTGGGATAACAACCCAGGAAGACATGTAAGTGGATGGGGACTTCAAACTGAAGAGTGGATGGGGACTTCAAACTGAAGGATGGAATTTCTCATTCATTCATTCATTCATTTTGTTGGAGTATATGTATGATAGATCTTGGATAAGATGAGCCTTTGTCCAAGAACTTAACCTGGATCAGATTGGAGGAGACTTTGTTTTCACTCTTATCTGGAGCTGGGAGATTGAATAATGATAGAAAAAGCATTTCAGGCAGATTCTATGGCCCTAAAGTGAGAGAGTACATAGCATATAAATGAAACTCAAGAAGGGTCACTGTGCATAGGGGAATAATCCCAGAACATGGAATAATAGACTGCTTATACATGCCAAATCAAGTCATAAAATGAACTAAAACCTTTTAGTTCATCTTATAGATTCTGTGTGTGCGTGTATGTGTGTGTGTGTGTGTGTGTGTGTGTGTGTGTGTGTGTGTGTATGAAGAAGTCTCTTGAATGTGCCTGTGGAGGTCAAAAGGTAACTGGTAATCCCGTATTATTCTACCTTCATATTGCCTTGCTTTGTTTTCCACTCTCTGCCTTCCAGAGCCAGAAGTGCAAGCTGCCTCCATTTCCAGCTGGCGTTTTTATATAGAATCTGGAGATCCAGACTCAGGTCTTCTGCATATGAGGCAAAGACTTTAACTCCTGAGCCATCTCTCCAGCTCCCATTTTATGGATTCTTATAGTTTAGGACATGGAAGCTTAAAAAGTTGATCCAAATATTCTTTGACATTCTTCATATTGAAAAGAGCCTTCTGTTCTTCCCCTTAAAACTAAGCTCCCTGATATTCTTCTAGTTTCTAGGCACATGTGTTAAGAAATGGCAGCCTCTACTTCTTGTCTTGTGGGACTCTTGGAATCTATGCACTATGCACTATGAGAAAGCCCACACAGTGAATAGAGGAGCCATATAGACAGGACCTGAGCTCCCTGACTCAGTATCAGCTGATCTTGCAGCAATGGCTAGCATTAATTTGTGAACCACTTGACTAATCTATCTTAGAAGTGGACTTGCCATCTCCTAGTCAAAGCACTTTAGTTAACACTACAAAGAACAGAGCTACACCATCCCTGTTCATCGTTGTCTACACTAAGTACTCTTAATGTGCATAAAAGGTTGCTATGATTTTAGTACAAAAATTGTGAGGATATAATAGCAAGCAGAAACAAAGGGAAATTGAAGAACATAGAGTACTAAGCAGTTTGTTTCTGGTTATAGGTTTCTTTTGTTCCATATAATGCCACATGTGAAGTATTTGCTTCACCAGGTTGCCCTGACAACCAAGTGAGCTAGTGAAAGAAAAATGTTTTGCACTGTATTGGATATTAGTAAGCCCTCAAAAAGTAACGTGTATGCTGGCTTTTGGACTCGTTTGAAGTACTGGTTGTGTGTTCCCTGTCATGGGGGATGAGGGTTAGAGATTAGTAGACAGACAGATGAAGGCCTGGAAGTTGACCCCACTCACTACTATGCCCTGCTCCTGATCCTCCCTCTTCCTCAAGCTTTCTCTTATACAAAGGCCTCTCTTTAACAGTTTCTGTATTGTTGGATAAGTGAGGATCTCAACACCCAGATAGGATGTAGCCTTTGTTCAGTGCAAGAGCAGCAAAACAGACAAAAACAAACAACCAGAATCCAAAACACCAGCAATCATACAACATTCACCTGGAATCAGGCCAAATTTCCTCCCACCTGAAGGCTCAGTGAACTTTGTGGAAGAGGGGATGGTAAGACTATAAGAGTCTAAAGATGATGAGGTCTACCACTGCACAAGACACTCCACTTGAGACAGGGCTGCTGCAGCCAGGAACTCACAGAAATGAGTCTTGACTTCATCAGACCTGCACAATGGCTGACATCAGTATGCCCCCATCGACCAGCGTGGATCTCAGGAGCAGTCATTTCAAGTGGATCCTTAGGAGCGAGGGGTCAGTTAGAGATAGGGGCGTACCCATATCAATGGTCCACCCAAGAAAGTGCCTCTCTGTCTGCCACAGAGGCCTGAACCCCCACTAGAGCACATGATCCAGAGAGAACCCTGGGACCCATAAATCCAAAGGGCAGGAGAATAGTAGGGAGTAGACTGGACCCACAAATGGAAGGGAAGGAGGGTGAAAAAGGATGAGAGAGGAAAGGAAGGTGGGGTAGAAGAGGGAGCAAGGGTAGTAAGGACCATGTATAACTAGAATATAATTAATAGATAGATAGATAGATAGATAGATAGATAGATAGATAGATAGATAGATAGATAGTGTGTATGATTGTCATTGTATCTGGAGTTTAGAGAAAGATGAACACTATTTCAAGAGTCATATGCAAGACCAGCAATGTAGCTCAATGGGTAAGGTCACAAACCTACCAGCCTAAATTCGATCCCCAAAAGTGCACACGGTAAAAAGAGAAAACTGACTTCCAAAAGTTATTTCTCACATATGTAGATCCTTGATTCATTACAAAGAAAACCTTTAAAAATAAAAAGAGCTGAAGGATAATCACTTGGACGAAATTGCTTATACCAGTGAAGATATGAACAAGTTAGGAAACCTGCCAGGATACAGAATCAACAACTGTAACTGATGAATGTGATAAACCCAAGATAAATACAAGCTTTTGGCCTTGAAATTGGGTCAACAAGTAAACTAGACAACCATACATCTGAGTTTCCAGCATTTTTTCATCTTCCAGGTAATTTCATCCCAATTTATTTCTTTTCTTTTTTTTATTTATTTCTGCTCATACAAACTTAGTAGGTACCCCAGTCCCCTCCGTCCCTCTGCTCCTTCCTGGACCCCCTTGCTCCCTCCCCCGTTTTTTCCTTCCTTTCCTCCCTCCCTCCCTATCTCCCAGTGCCTCCTCTCCCCAATCCCTGGAGCATCCTTTAATGTGTATGTCAAACTTTCCTCTGGGCCCTCCTCTCTGATGAGGTGTAAGGACTCAATGGCATTTCCTAGAACTCTTAATACTTGTGTTCCACTATTATGGCTGTTAATCCCTAGCTTCTAAGGATCCTAGTGCCTTTAGTCCATGCTAGACTTTGAGGGGTCAATAATGTGTTGGTCATTGCGCAGGTCATGCAGAGTCCTATTATGATTGCTTCGGCCCTAACTTGTGTGTAGTATCTTGCATATCATTGCTCCTCCCCATCTTTAGGCTCTTACAATCTTACCACCCCCTCTTCCGCAAATTTCCCTGATTCGGGATGGGGAGAGATTAGGCTGGCCCAGTTCCAGGTAGTTGATATAGAGTCTCTGATGTTCTGAATTATGGTTTGTTTTTTTTTTTTTTTTTCAGTTTTGCTGCTCCTGCAATGCCCTTGGCTCCATTGGTATTGTCATCCCAATTTATTTCTGAAGAACCAACCTAACCTGTCAACTCTCGTCCTATCTGATCTGAGCAGAGCTGATCCACTAGACCTTCTTCTTAAAGTTAGGTACATTACCCAGGTTGAGCCAGGGAAGTGGTCATAGAATTTAGACATGACAGAAACACTGACCGGAACCAGATTTTGTAGGATTTTGTATTTCAGTTTGGAGAAAGAACTTCTTTCTTTATTTTGAAACTTGAACTTATTCCTAAATAAATCTAGAACTACTACAACCATCATATATGTGAAGATAGAATCACCTCAGTGAGTGGAGACAAAAAATACAGAAAATAATGACATTGTTTTGCTCTGAACACCTGAGGTATAGTGAAATATTGTTCAGTTATATAAGCTAAACAGTTTCATTTTCTTTCTCCTCTTTTTTTAATAACTATCCTCACGAATATGAAGATACCTTACATTTGAAGGTATCTAAGTGTATTAGAGAAAACTGGAAAAGAACAGGTATTGTGATGCAGATGACTGAGATATTGGTAGCTTCACTAGAGAAGTTGAGGTTGAGCATAAATTGGAGCAAAGTTGGATAACAGAGAAGGAGAAAAACAAAAATAACCACTCAAAAAAGAAGTGTAACCATTGCCTATTTCGTTAGTAAGCAGAAAGATACAAGTCAGCTACAAACTGAAACCATCATACCTCCATCAAAATGAATGAAAAAATTTTAGACAATTTCAAGTATTTCATGTGTATGGCCCAGTTGTAATACACAAAAGTGGTTGCATGATTGTGCAATTATTTAGAAAATTAACAGACAGTATCAGTTGACTATACAAGCCAAATCACAAGCTCATCTATTATCTTAGACACATGACTAATATGTGCCTGGAACTTCTTCCACATCAATACCATGAGCCATGAACAACACTGTTCTACTTGTAACGTCTTCTACTGAACAACTCAAGTCACCTTTTAACTGTGGGAGGGGTAGCGTGATATAATCTCTCTATGATATGTTATAGTAGTTATATTATTAATGAACTAAGTTAAAGTAATGATCTCTATAGCTCAAAGCCAAACAGAGTACTAAGTCAAGATACAGGTTGCCATTGGGGGAAGGTAGCTACTGAAAGTAACAATAGGGAGCTACTGTGATGCTGGAAATGCTCCAGTTCTTGATCTCAGTTCTCAGTTCTGATTACATAAATATAAATTTTTCATAAAATTTCACTCACAACCTAATGTGGTAGCTCGCTTCTTCAATTCCAGGACTTGGAAAGTTGGGACAGGAGGATTGGCATGAGCTCAAGGCCAACCTGGGCTACAAAGTGAATTCCATATCAGACTAGGTTATAGAGTCAGACCATCTCTCCCCACACAATTTCACTTGCAATTTATATACTGTTCTTTATATTTTCATATTTTATTTAAAATTCAAAACATTAAAATAAAGAAAGATTTTGAAAAAGAGGTTGGAGATCTGAATAGGTATAATGGCTGGATTTGTGTCTGATATCTCCGAATCTTGGAGTTCCACAAGTGGGAGAGAGAGAGACTAAATTAACTTAATAGTATTCTTCACTTTGTGTGTGTGGGTGTGTGTGTGTGTGTAGTTCAGCTCTCTGATACACACACACACACACACACACACACACACACACACACACACTGAAGAAAACAGTGGGACTGCATATTATTAATTTCAAGTATTTCATGTGTATGGCCCAGTTGTAATACACAAAAGTGGTTGCATGATTGTGCAGTTATTTAGAGAATTAACAGACAGTATCAGTTCACTATACAAGCCAAATCACAAGCTCATCTATTATCTTAGACACGTGACTAATATGTGCCTGGAATTTCTTCCACATCAACACCATGAGCCTAAGTGCTCCTAAGCTCGCTTCTTCAATTCCTAAGTTTCACTTTCCTCACATCAGATTTAGCCTCACTGTCTCTTCTGTAGAGCCAGTTCAGTCTCTCCCTCTTTCTTCTGGAGCCCCAGGAAGACCTAACTCCACAGCCACATGCCTTTCCCTGACATGCAAATTTGGCCGCACCACTTAATGAACCTTTAAGTTTTAGCAAGATTTGATCACAAAACAGAAGGCCTGGTGGCCTGGCACCTGACCACTATAGTCCAGTCTCACCCATCAACTTTGTCAGGCATCCAAGACAGCGTTTGGAGAGCTGAAGGTGGAAGCTGGATCATACACTAAACCTTTAACTCAAGCATTCTTCTATCTGGTTGATCTATTGGATATCTAGACTATGCTCTGGAAGGCATTCCCTGGGAGGCCAACTCCTTGTCCCGACTTTGTTCACTCATTCAATGTACATATATATATACAGTACTATGCAATTTACTGTGCATGTGTATTTTCCTTTGAAAGTCCAGCTGCTCATGACTTGGGTTGTGTGTTATATAGACATCTCTTCTCAGTCCTTATAAGTGCATTTGATATATAGATAGAGTCTCAATGAGACGTTTGTTTGGGCTTCTTAAAATAAGGTATTACTATGTAGCCCAGGTTGTCCTTGAACTCACAACCATCCTCTTGCCTCTTCTTTCCAAGTGTTTGGATCAATAGATTTTGATAAACAGAGCCTTCACAGTTCAGCACTGTGGTTATCAATGAACTATGACTTTCAGGAGACTTTCTTACTACATGTGTCTATATGCATACATGACTTAACCAAACCACAATGATAAGCATAACTGAAAGTTCATAACTGCTTTAGGAAGAATACTACCCATTTGATATTTGCAGTAAAGAATCTGGTCTCTCTCAAGGGTCCAGTCCCTCAAAAATCTGCACCAACGTCTGAAAAGAATGGAGTAAATATTGGGAAACTTTTAATATTCCTGTCTATCTTAGCTTTTCTAAGTAGCATGTTAGGTGTTTTATAATATATTTGTGCAACTTATAAACAACAAACACACTGTGAAAGAATGCTTAAACATGTTCTGCTGACAAAGTGCACAGTGGATAATATTTGGAGATTCTGTGCAAGAGAATACACAGTGCTCCCTGTTCCAATACTTGAGCAAGAAAGGCGCTATGAGCCAGCTAGGTTGCCAGAAGCATATTTCATAGTCTCGTGACATTTCTTTGGTTGCGTTTGATGACCGAGTTCAGTTCACTTCTCCCCATTTTTCCTTTTCTGTTTCGCAATTACTAGTAGTGATAGTAAAAGTTAACACACATTGACTGATGTGCTGAGCACATCTAAGAATTGCCTCATTTGACTTGGTATGCCACAGTGGCCTGAACCCCCACAAGAGTAGATAAGTCAGGGTGAACCCTAGGATCAGCAATCAGGAAGGAGGGTAGGAGAGAGTTGAGCGGATTGATGAGGGGAAGGAAGAGATATGGGAGGAAGAGGGGATGGAGGGAATCAGGGATTAGTACTGAATATGCTTGTAGAACTAAAAAATAATAATAAAAGAATTGCCTCCATTTAATACTCAGAATAACTACATGATTTACAAAGACTTAAATGTTTGCCCACATTTTCAAGGTTACAAGTGGTAGATCCAAGACCTTAGCCAGTATATGATAAACTTAAATAAATAATGTAGCATAGAAGAGTAATTCTGGATTCAATCATAGACCTAATCACTTATTAGGAAAGCTAATCAACATACATTGTCTCTATTTAGAGACAATGAGTACAATGTTTTAATGTCACATTCAAACTCAGTAATGTCCTTGCCAGACACAAATGAAACCTGAGGCACAGAGACTGGGCATTTCTGAAGGCTGGTACATGCCCCCAGCAGCAGTGGGAAGCTGCTCTTATAAACAGCACAATTTTTTACCATCACTCTTCTGCCACCACTCCCATGGTGGAAAAGTGCCCAGAGTCATTAGGCAGGAAGCACACCAGTGTTTAAAGCAAATCTCAAATGAAAAGTGCAGCTAACCAGTGTGTGCCTTGCCTGCTGATGGGGTGACCTCACCCAGCTGTTTACTGGACACAGGCAACTGAAAGAGGGCAGGGAGAGGCAGACAATGTTCCAAGAGAGGCAATGAAATATGTTCCAGGGCAGCAGGGAATGGCTCTCACTACTGCTTCTCTAGTGTCTCTGGAACAGATACCAAGACGTTACTTTCTGTGGTCTTTCATAGTTTCTATACGTCCCAAAGACTACCCTGTGGATCCTGGTTCTCAGAAACACACCATACCAGGGTTACCCTACAGCCTAAAATACGTACGTTGCACACAAGTAGACAGGTTTCCCATATTCCAGTGGCCTATTGGCAAATGTACACCACCCAAGAGTCAGAACCCAGAGGATCCAGGCCCTTGTGTGGATGAAACGATAATGTGGCTAAAGTCACCCTGAAGGGAATTAACAATGAAAGCCAAGCTTCAGCTCTTTATGAGGCATAAAGCTCCTCTGTGGAGGAACCCACTGGGTTTCAGGACCTACCCAGGTTGACAGACGTGTCAAGTTCACAGTGTACTTGAGAAAATTACCTGAGTCTTAGTCTTCTTCTTCCTTCCCTCTTCTCTTTGATGAATGTAGTCAGGTCAGCCATGGGGCAGCTGTGTCCAGACATTCAGGTTTGGGTTGGATTTCTTTATGGTACACAGAATGGGAAAAGGTCAAGAGACCCAGATAATATACCCCCATCCTGCTTCAAAGGGTATAACTACAGAGGTAGAGATAGTTTCTACTGAGTGATCTCAACTTAGGTTAGAATAAACAGAGATCATCACAACAGAAAGAAACGCCATGGATGGTAGTGATAAAGAAGATGGCAATCATAACATCAGCTAACCTTTGTTGAAAGTCCACGTAAGTCAAAGACTGATCAGCATTTCATCTGCATTAGCTCATTTAGCTTAGCCTAAGAGTGTGTATGCTGTCACATTTATACATTTGTCGAAATACAGGTAAAATTAACTCAATTTGCCTGAGTCACACAACTCAAAAACAGTAAAGCTCAAAAAATCTGATATTGGACATCAATAGCTGAATTAAAGACATTCTCTTCTTTTATCATGACCTAATATCTATGTGCCAGTCTATGAAATAAGCAAAGCCAGAAACTTCTCTGGCTAGAGGAAAGAATGTCAGGGGAGAACACGGGTAAGAATGCTTTGTTGGCCACACTTGGCCACCCCAAATGGGAAAGCGAAGCCTTTATGGAATGCATGTGGTAAACCATTCTTCTATATCATCACTTCACCTCATCTCAGGAACTGCTTTTAGTAGGAATGCATATATTTTAAGCCACTGATAAGTCACCCTTGCTTCAGTAAATAACCTCCACACACACAGGAAATCCTTGTTACACTTAGTCACACACACACACACACACACACACACACACACACACACCCCTAAACACGACATCAAAGGACTTATTAGGACTTGTTAAAAAAGAGGCCTTTTTTTAGTTTTTTAATTATTATTTTTGCCTCTGTGTGTGTGTGTGTGAGAGAGAGAGAGAGAGAGAGAGAGAGAGAGAGAGAAAGAGAGAGAGAGAGAAGGCACTGAGTGTCCCTGAGGAGGACCAATAGTGATTTCAAGAATCATTCTAGATTGGGGAAGAAAACAGTTTTAAGTAAAAGAAGGGGGATAATACTGGGTAATAGTGAAAAATGAGTAAAATTCACTATACACAAATATGAAATTGTCAAAGGATAAAAAGTAAATTAAAAATTTGAAAGAATAAATACATATATTTTGATATTTTAAATAATTAGGCCTGCTGATGAAAAGGATATACTATTGTTATAAAAAAAAGAGGATAAATTTCACAGATACAACTTAATGCCAAAAGGTTATTTATAAAATAATATATAAATATTGATTTTTGCTTATTGAAACTTCAAAAACTGGCTGACACCTAGTAGGCCGTCCAGACCCACCTCAGAGGGATTCTGTAGATTAAGGTTGGGCTCTGAGCATGCCTGCAGGGTACTGTCTTGACTGCATAAATGAAGTGAGAAGACCCAGTCTACCATAATACCATCCCCCTGGTCCTGTGTGGGGATCAGCCCATCCACATCACAATGGTGGAGTGGACCATAGAGAAAGGATATAGGTTGAAGCCATAGTACCAGAGCAGAGGGAGTGACTTGCTAAACTAAGAAGAGAAGTTTGGATTGGGTGTTAGGTTGACAATTGGGCCATCACCTTTGAGCAGATAAGAAAAATGATGTGACCCGGTTGTATTTCAAGAATGTCATTCCACGCATAAAGAGAATGGATTATAATGGAGCAAGCATACGAACAAGGAGACTTGACAAAAAACCAGCCCCTTTCACTCAGGCAAGGAGTAACAGGCACATGAACCAGGGGAAACAGAATGCATTTGGAGTTTAGCTCTGTCATAGTTAGGTATAGGTGTCAACTTGACAGTTGAAGGGTTGAGCTCTGGGCACATTTGTAGAGAATTAGTAGTTGAGTTAAACCTTCAGGAGATTATCTAGTGAATGTGGAAGGCCCAACCCATGGTAGGTGGTACTAGTCCCTGGGCAAGTGAATAAAATAGAGGAGCTGTTTGAGAAAGGGGGCATCTTTGTGTATACTTGGCCAGACATGCTGGTCTGGAAAGTAAGAATCATCCTTCTCTCAGCTGTTAAGTGGATATAGTGTGGCAAGTTCTTCAGCCTTTTGGTGATGGTGTGGATTCTCCTGCCAAACTGGACTAAGAACTATAGCTGGGCAATTGTAAGAGAATAAACTTCTTGTTCCCTTAAGCGCTTTGTCATGATTTTATCAGCAACCATACAGAGTAATGGCAATGGAATTTGGCACTAGAAGTGGGTGTTTTTGATAAATCTGGTTATATGGCTTTTGTGGATTTAAATGGATATGGTTGGACGAAATTTGAAATGTTTGAAGATTTGGGGACCATTTTATATAGCTTAATGATCCATTTAATAAGAAGAGGTGCTGAGAGAATTTTGGGTTGTTTGGTCCCAGTTTGTAATGCAGGGAACAAGGACTTTGACAAAGTTGAATTTAAAGATGATGGACTGGTTTGCTTGGTAGAGGAGAGCTATGTTGGCAGTTTATAATGAAGTTTCTAATAAAGAAAGGGCAAATGTCAGAGCAGTAGTGGCTATTGGAGAAATAAACATCACTGGAGGAAAATGTAGTGCTTTTCACTGACACTGTAGAAGAAAGGAATATCAATGTGTTAAGATTCCGCCCAGCATACACATGCTTCTGAGAGTCAACACAAAGAGACTGAATCAGTTGTGATTCCAATGAGTCAATCTCCACCTGGAAGTTATGGCAGAACTTGGCAATGTCTTCCACGTGGTACTGGTTTTAGAAGCATCAAAGATGCAAGAGGGAGGAAGTTCTGGATCCCTCCTCCAAGGTTTCAGAGAATGGAAGGAATCTAGACAGTTTATGCCAGGAAGCCTAAAGAGAGGCTTGAGAAGGGCGTTTTGTGATGTAGAGTTGAAGCTGGTTTGCTATTGAAAAGTGAAAGTGTTGGCAATGCCAGAACCATTTGGAACATTTGCCAAAAAGAACTGTATACATGGATGTGTGCTGAGGATGACTACAAGTGGAGATTCATCCTAGTCCAGAAAAACACTGTGCAATTTTGAGCTGTGAAAAGGAACTGGGCTTACCCAGAATCTGTGAGCCATCATGACTACATGATGAGCAGCAGAAGAAGGACATTAAATTATAGGATGTAGTATTTGATTTTAATCTTAACTCGATATTTTCTTATTATGTCATAACACTTTCATTTTAATGTTTTATCTGTGTTGAAGTATTGAACTTGATTTGACAGGATCTTACAGTTAGAACACAGGATTAAATGTATTCATAAGATAAATTTAACACTTGTAGGGACGAGGATTGAAGGTTACAGTTTAACAGTGCTATATTATTGTACCAAGTTGACAAAGGGCAGAGTGTCATAGTTAGGTACAGATAGCAACTTGACAGTTCAAGGTTTGAGCTCTGGACATATTCGTAGAGAATTAGTAGTTGAATTAAGCCCAGAGTGAACCCAGAGGAGATTGTCTAGTGGATGGAGAAGGTCTAGCCTGTGGTGGGTGGGGCTAGTACCTGGTTAGGTGAATAAAATAGAGGGAGCTATTTGAGAAAGGGGACATTGTTGTGTATACTTGCCCAGACATGCTGTTCTGGCAAGTAAGGATCATCCCTCTGTCAGCTATTACATGGATATGGCATGGCCAGTTCCCTTGGCCTTATAGTAGAGGTGTAGGTTCTCCTGCCAAGCTGGGATAAGAACTAACTGGACAATCAGAAAATAAACTCCTTGTTCCCTTAAGCTGTTTAATGGTAATTTTATCAGCAACAATGAAGGTGAACTTATGGATAGATATGATGAAATAAGAAAAAGGGGCTGCATGAAAACTCCAAAACGTTTGATTTGAGCAAATGAGTGAATATAAGACATTAATCAAGAGGGGGAAGTTGAAATACAGAAACAAGGGACAAGATCCTAAAGAGAGGGTTAACAAGATGGTTTAGTGGGCAAGGCACCTGCTTGTAAGCCTGAAGACCTGAGTTCAATCCTTGCAAGCCCACATAGTGGAAATGTAGAAACAACTTCTGAAAGTTGTCCCCTGACCTCCTCTGTGCACTGAAACATGCACATGCCCCACTCTGAAAAATACTAAAAGGAGGAGAAAGTCTCTTCTAATTTATCCTTGGTGTATATGCTGAATCTTAAACTATCAGAAGAAGCTAAAAGCCAAGCACAAGCACTTCTGGAATCCAAAAACAATCAAGGCAGTGAGTCCTCATAGATACCTCCAGCTGTCACATCATACCCTTCAGGGCCATTGTCTTCATCACAGAGTTGAGATGGGAAAAGAACAGCCTTCCAAAGGCTACAATCTAACCACAAGTCCACTGCCCTAATTAAATTGAGTTACTCTAACCACCTGCAGAAAATAAAGTTGATCTGTCATTGTTCACATACTAAAACACAGAACTGAGTGCTCGGGTCCTTGAATCAGTAAGAACTCATGCAACACACAGGAAGCAGGAGTGGGAATGAATATCAGGCTAAGTCAGAGGGGGCTAGGATGCCCTTCATCCAAATCATCCAAGCAAACTTTATTAGCAGCAAGCACAAGTATTTAAACCAGGGGAAAACCAAGGAATATCACAGCTAAATTCTTTACAGGATTCTGTTAAACATACACATTGTAAAGCTTATCTAAGTTAGCAAGAAAAAGCAGATGTGACACCTAATTACTATATGCAGACAGAGTGGTATCTCCAGGGAGAGTTACCTGGTTACTTTATAGGGACAGATATCATGTCTCCAGACAGAGTTAGCTATACATTGTAACTTAATGTCCATAACCTTGAGATCCATGGATAACAAACTTTAATGGTCTTAAGATGCACAGGGAAATAACTGCAAAAAGATCACTTCAGTGCTGAAAACCAGTCCTGAGAAGAAAAAGGCAGATCTTGTCTCAGGAATTGGGGGGATGCTGCCCCCCATAGAAAGAAAAGAAAACAGGAGGCATTTTCATCTCTCACTAATGGAAGAGGTCTCTGCCTGCAACTATCTGTCTCAGACATGTACGAGTATATCATACTCAGTGGAGAAGGGTTAGGCCTTTGTGCCCCCCACGAGAGCAAAAATATAAAATATAGGCAAAACCACAAGTACTTCAAATACTGAAGTGATCAGTAGATGTTTAAACAATAAAACTGACTTATCCTTTCAAGAAATGAAATGACAAGCTGAAGAGGGTACCATGGGAATAAAATTACACATCGAGATCAGAAGAACATTCTAGATTTGAAAGATGTGCTAGCCGAAACCCTTATTCACCACTTGCAGGATTACAAAATTGTTCAGCCACTAGAGAAATCAGTATGGAGGTTTCACAAAAAGCAAAACCATCACACGACCCAACTGTAACGCTAATGAATACATATCCAAAAGACTTTAAGTCATATTACATAGATATCTGAGCATCAGTGCTCATTACCACACCATTTATGATAGCTAGGAATTAGCCAAAACGTCATCAACAGATGAATGAGAAAATGAAACTGCTACATATACACAATGGAATTTTATTCATCTGTAAAGAAGAACAAAATCATTTTTGTAGGGAAATACATATTGTCTTAAGTAAAGTATCCGAGACCCAGAAAGGCAAATACTGCATTTTTTTTCATACACAGATCTTTAGATTTAAGTTTTTATCCATGTGTATGTGTGCACATGTGGGAGTAGGTGGGCACATGTTACACTAGACAGGGGGTAAAGGGTCTTAAGAGAGGTTTGGGTAGGGAAAAGAAGAGGCTAACAATACCTGTGGAAGAGGAAGGGGGTTGGTGTGAGGGAAATTAGGCAAGAAGGAGAGGGGCATGAGTTGAGGGAAGGGAGTCTGGTACGAGGATCAATAAATGACGATCACATGGTGAAACCCAGTGCTTCGTGTATTAATTATAAAAAGGAGAAACTAGAAGATAAAACTTAAAAAGAAAGTCCTTATCTGAACAAAAGCTCTTTAATTTCACAAGATTCCAACTGTTGAGAGTTGGTAGCAGTGACTGTGCCATTGGATGTCTGTTTAGGAAATGTTGGCCTAGCCCAATCAGCTCGAGGGAGTTCCCTACCTTTCAACTATGGTTTTTATAGTCTCTGGCCTTATATAAAGGTCCTTGATCCATTTGGAATTAAGTCTTGTACATGGTGACAAGTATGGGTCCACCTTTAATCTTCTGCATGTGGAGATCCAGTTTTGCCAGCACCATTTGTTGAAGATGCTGTTCTTTTTCCATTGGATTCTTTGGGCCCCTTTGTCAAAGACCAAATGGCTATAATTTTGTGGGCTTATATCTGGGTCTTCAATCCTTATCCATTGATCTGTGTGTCTATTTTGGAGCCAGTACAAGGCTGTTTTTATAACTATGGATTTGTAATATAGACTAAGGTTCAGTATGGTAATACCTCCAGCAGTGTTTTTGTTACTCAGGATTGTCTTTGCTATCCTGGGTCTTTTGTAGGTAACCCACAGAATGGGAGAAAATCTTCACTAACCACATATCTGATAGAGCTCTACTCTCCAGAGTGCACAAAGAACTTAGAAAACTAAACACCAAGGAAACTAATGGCCCAATTAAAAAATGGGCCCTGGAACTTAAAAGAAACTTTACTAGGGATGAAATTAAAATGTCTAACAAATATCTTAAAAAATGCTCCACTTCCTTAGCCATCAGGGAAATGCAAATCAAAACTTCCCTGAGATATCATCTCACCCCGGTCAGGATGGCAAAAATCCACAACACAAACAACAACAAATGCTGGAGAGGATGTGGAGAATGGGGAACTCTCCTACATTGCTGGTGGGAATGCAGGCTCATACAGCCACTCTGGTGAGCCGTCTGGAGATTCTTAAAGAAATTAAAGATTGAAATGCCATATGACCCTGCGATTCCACTTTTGGGTATAACCCCCCATACAGCAGAGGTTCACCTTGATAGCACAAGCACGACCATGTTCATAGCAGCACTGTTTACAATAGCAAAGACATGGAATCAACCCGAATGTCCAACAGTTGACGAGTGGATAAGGAAACAGTAGTACATCTATACAATGGAGTACTACTCAGCCATCAAAAATGATGAATTACTGGAATTTGCCGGGAAATGGATGTCATTAGAAACAATTATATTAAGTGAAGTATCCCAGACCCAGAAAATTAAGCGCCGTATGTACTCTCTAATAGGTGGCTCCTAATACCAAACCCACCCAGCCCATCTTGAGACACTCATAGGTAAATCTATGTATTACCTACAGTAATTGCAAGGATTATGAGCAGGACGGATGGGGTTGGAGGGCCACACCAAAAACAAGGAGAGAAGTGACCACGTTACAGTAGAGAAAATAGGCCTCCATCAAGGACTGCAAGAAAGTAATGTGACACCTAGTTAAGTTCACAATTCGTTCCTGATCATTTACAACTAAGGGGGTATGAACTCACCAGAAGGGGAGGGCATATAGTCCGGCAGATTAAAAAGTAACCATTTTGCAAATGGGTGATTGACCCTCCCATTGCCTAAGGCCATATGACCCTGCAATTCCAATTTTGGGTATAAGTATTACATCTACCCTTGAATGTGCTCTTATAATAAGACTCCAGTTTAACAGCTTTCTGTCTCTGGCCAGGGGGTGACATACAGTGCCCATCACGATGGAGTGAAGGGCATTACAGGAGCAACAAAACTGCAAAAGAAAATCAACGAACCACAATCCAGAACTTCAGAGACTCTATATCAACCACCTAGAACTAGGCCAGACTAATCTCTCCCCATCCTGAAGCTCAGGGACATTTGCGAAAGAGGGGGCGGTAAGAGTGTAAGAGCAAAAGGATGGGAGGAGCAATGATTTGCAAGATACTCCACACAAGTTAGGGCCGAAGCAATCGTAATTGGACATTGTATGCCCGGCGCAATGTCCAACACACTATTGACCTCACAAAGTCTAGCATCTGCTAAAGGCACCAAGATCCTTGGAGGCAAGGGATTGACAGCCACAGTAGTGTTCCTATGTTTAAAGGGAACACAGGAAGGGGTTCAGGGAAATGCCACTGGGTCCTTGTACGTCATCAGAGAGGCGGGCCCTGAGGAGAGTCAGGCATGCACAAGAAAGGACTCTGGGAATCGGGGCGGGAGGCACGGGGGGGATGGGGCAGGAGGGGTGAGGGGAGGGGGAGCAGGGGGTTCGGGGGGGGGGATGAGGGAGGGAGGGAACTGGTGTACCAAATAAGTTTGTATGAGCTGAAATAATAATAAAAAATGTATTATATATAAAAAAAGAAAGTCCTTGCTGATTTGTGACTACATTTCCTCAATATCTGTGTTTAACAGGGGAGTATCCAGTGCGCATAGCAGAAAAAGAAGAAAGATAAGGGAGAGGAGGAAAGGAGAAGGGAAAGACAGAAGGAAGATCTAGGGTTTCCTGGAGTCAGTAGTAGACAAGAGACTCCAGAGTTTCCTTCCTCCAAACTGGCTGAAAACAGGTACTCTGGAGTAAGTTCTTGTAGGTTCCTTTTATCCAACATCCAAGTTCTCTTCTAAGATGAATGGTCATCTTACCTTGCCTGGAGTCCAATTGGCATTAAGCAGCCAAGGAATTTAGAAGGCAACCTAGACACCCTCTGCTTACAGGTCTCCAACCATCTCTCCTCGGGTGCCTAAGCTGAGGGGCTCCCACATCTGAGTGGGATCTGCTTCCGATCCTGCTGCCCCCGCAGTGTCTCCAACTTCATTTCTCCCACTGTAGCCACACAGAGACTCTCCAGATCCTCTTCACACTCTCTGCACCAGCCTCTTGACCCAAGGCTTTATGTTTCTAGGCTTCATCCAAAATGGATGGAGTCAATCCATCTTTGACTCATATCATGCTTTTGTAACGATGTTCCTAACTTCTATACTGAATTTCAGAAGTAGTTAATGACAACCCTCTCTTTGCCAGCAATCTGGTGTAAATATTGCTTCCATAGCATCCTTTCAATAGCATCCTTTAATTACTCATCATAAATGAACTGTTTTGGATTGCAACTGCCCAATCACTTGTCTATATATTACTGTGTATAAGCAGGGACCTTTACTTGTGGTCAGAGAACCTCAACTTGACATCTAGAAAATGGGCCCCTGGACATGCCTATGAAGGATTATCTAGATTTAGATTATCCTCTGGGAATGTCTGCAAGAGACTGTCTTCATGCCACCAGCTGATAAGGGAATATCCATTTATAAGTGAAGTCTCTCCCTAGGATATCCTGGACAGTAAAAAAAAATGAAGAAAACAAGCTGAGGGTTAGAATTCTATCATCATTCTGGCTGTCCAGTTGTGGATGCATGTGGTCAGCTGTTTCAAGCTCCTGCTGCCTTGACTTCTTAGCCATAAGCCAGAATAAACCCTTTCTCCCTTAAGTTATCATAGCAACAGGAAACGTAACTCAGATAATGAATAAATGAGAAGCACTTAGCATAGCACGTGTCACATAGCATGCTTGTGCTCACTTTCTTTATTGTACCAAAGAACTGGAAGTCCAAAGACTGAAGCAGCTTCCTGTCATTAGCTCTGAGATTCCTGGAGACATACATTTCACTCCTTGGGCCATTTATTCTGTGAAGGGAGAGCATAAATCTGGCCAGCTTTCTTTCTGTCCTCCTGAACTAGGCAGCGTTGGGATCAGCAAGGCTCCATGGCAAGGTTGAAGCACCCAAGGCCCATACCACAGCGCTGGCAGCACTGTTAGAACCAGCTGCCCTGCCAGCCTTTCACTGTGGGGCCACTGTCTGTGCAGCCAGAAAGCCTGTGGGGAACTTGTAGGAACATTCTGAGGAAATGCAAAAGTCTCTCTTCAGTAATAGGGATGCTGTGTGAAATGGGGCTCGGGGTGCTGCCTGGGGATATATGCCTGAAGCCAAGTCCCAGACAAATAAGCCTTTAGTTCCTTATTCCCAAGGACAGACCTAATGTCATACTTTCATAGCCACTGGTTCCAAGGACAGTTTTTCCTAAACCCTGTGGGATTCCACTTCATCTGTGCTTGACCCCAAAATGGCCAAAACAAGTTTAGAGTAAGTCGCCTGCTTTCAGGTCCGGACCTCTAAACAGACTGAACGATGAGGTAGATGGATGTCCACCGCTGTGAAGGAAATGGACACCCAGTTTTACAGCTGCCTCTGCAGAAAACTAACTCATAATGCAACTCTGAGCATGGCCCTGCCCTTCTCTGGCCTCAGTTTCCATATTTATAAAACGAGGCGCTCTCCAACAGTCATATGTTTTGAACATTCAGATCCTCTACCGACTTAGAGGGGGATCCTTACCCACCCAAGGAATCATGGGAATCTTACCATCCAATCTCTTGTTTTACCATTACTTTGCAGTGTTCTTTTACCACTCTCTGAATTGAGCATCCAAACAAAGCTGCAAGATCAATTAGGAGACACATAAAATAGCTATTTAATTTATGTATCTCAGAGGGATATAAAACATTTGGCTCACAAGCTTTTAAGACAGGGTCAGAGAACATAAAACTATATTTAATAAGTACAATGTACTAAAAATATCCTTTACTGAGACAGACTGATGAAATTAAAAGGGCACCAGCTTCCAGATACTGCCCAGCCCCTGGCTTCATGTACCCTGCACTAGGCAACTGTTTTGCCATCTGTAGAATGGTATCTCTTGAGTGAGTCCTGGCTGTGGTCGTCTGGAAATTTCACTAGAAATTTCAAAGTTCTATGGAACTTTCTTCCATAAATCCGAGTGAGGTTTTGCATGGTGTTGGTCTGTTGAGTTGCTTTATCTTGCTATGGCTGGTGCTGACAGATCCGCATGCTGACCATAAGCTGGGAAGAAGTTCTCATCAATTAGTTCAGATGCACACATCTCAACAGGTGGGTTGGACATATACTTCTGTCAGATCAGGAGAACAATGCTAAGGGGACATTTGCTCCATCTGTGTTTGGAGAGCAATGGTAACATCCCACCCATCTCTCCTGATTGATGGCCAATCCCATTTTCCAAATCAGAGATAGATTCCCACATGCAGTTTGACACCCGGGTGGTATACACCCAAATTCATATCATGAAAGCTATCATTTATTGTTCCACTTCTTAAACCTACAAGTGGGAAATAATATCCTCAGATATGTGTGCTCATGTGAGATTGGGTGTGGCTGATTCTGAGATTTATAAGCCTTGGGTGTGAGCTAGTGGCAAGTAAGACTAAAAAATGATGTCTATGCACTTCACCCTGCAAGTAGAGCTCCAAGTCACAATAACTTATAAGGAATTGCTCAAATAGAGGGAGCAGACTGGAAGAGTTAGAAGAAATAAGGAGATGGAAAAGAATGGGGCTCTCGGATATCTAAAACGAATCTTTGAAGAGAACAAAAGGTTCAGTGTCCAAGTATGTTTGGATGATGCTATCTGCTTTGCTTCCTCTCTTGGAAATTTATAGTCTGTAGTAGAATATTAAAAACCTTGTGTAAATCTTGTGGTTGACAATAACAGAACTGAGTTTAACCTAGTTCTGGGCAAACTTTTTGAACACAGAATGGAGTTTTCTTTTAATGCTTACTTACGTTCCTGGCATAAATATACATAGTAAAAATGGTCTAAAGGAATCCAGTGCATTGGGATGGAGAGGCATAAAAGGGGTACTGGTACGTATTCCTAAAGAACTTAAAAGAGTATGGAGATAAAATTCCTAGATGCTAAATTTTATAAGACTTTAAAAACCAGCAAAAATAATGAGAACAGATCACTGATCTCCAGGCAAGTGGTACAAGTAGATGTGTTGGGTAATCATTGACTTATCCATGAGTTTCAGGAACACCTGCTACAAACTGAGGTAGTAGTGGACCTAGACAGATCAACCTCTCCTCCTTTGTAGCTTGGTTTCAACTGAAAAAAGGCCAAAAGTGTTTATAGAAGCAAATTCAAGATTAAAAGTCATGAAGGGCACTATGAAGGAAACAAGAAGTGATCTCTGCTGAAGTAACAGGGACACCTGCTTGCTCGGGGTCAGCGAGCATAGCTTCCCTAAGAAGAGTCATTGAAGATTCACTTGAATGATGAGAAGCCAGCTGTGATGATACGGAAGTGAAGGGAAAAAACACATTTCCTGGAGTAATGGAGGCTGGGCTTAGAACATGTGAAGATCAAGAGACAGAGAAAAGCTACTCGACCATTCTTAATTTAAGCACTATATGCAGGCGACTAAGCTAAGGGTGCAGCAGTGAGCAAACTGAAAGGTTTGTACTCTTCTAAGTTCTTCTAGAGGGAAGATGCAGAAGCAGGTAGGGAACGCCCCATGAACGCCAACATTAGGTGTCATCTCAGACAGGAATGATGCTATGAAGAGACAGCAAGGTGATGAGGTAGAGTGCGGTGAAGACATGGAGAGTTCAAAGGCTGACCTGAGGAGCTATCTAAGCGCATTTGAGAGTGGAGCTGAGATCTGAGTGGCAAAAGCAAAGAGAACTGTATGGAAAAAATATTTGGGATAATGAAAACTTCCCAGAGCAAAGAGCAGCAGGAACCCTGAGCTGGGAGATGAGCTCATGACCCAAGAACCCACAGAATGTTTCTAAGTGACAGACCTGCGTGGCAAATAACAAGAAGGGGGGATTAGCACTGGGTACTATTTGGCTAAAATAAAAGCCTCGGGCCTGGAACCAGGGGGGAAATAGTTGGAAAAGCAGCCCTGACATTTGTAGAGTATCTTGAACATTGAGGTGAAGACAACCTGTTTTCCATTGCTACATCCTAGCCATTGTTTCCAAGACTAGCTCAGACTCAGTGTTGACATGGCCTTTTATTGTCACCCACCAAAGTGCTAGGGTTTGTGAACAGTTATTGATGACACTTCACTAATGGCTGATGTGACCAAAATCTCTTCTTCCAATAGCCGCTTTATTTCTTCCTTAATAACAGTACCATTAAATTTTAGGTTAGAATATGATGACTTTTCCAAATATTCTTTGTAGCTAAGTGCCCACCAATGAGAAGTAAAAAAATAAAAAGTAGCAAAACCAAGCTTAGGGATGTGTTCTTGTGGAGGGACTACCTCCCTGCTCTTTAGATTGTGGATATAATGGTTAGACTTTTGTTATTGATAAAAAAAAAAATTGGCCAATCCTATAGGTAGGAGGCAGAAAGCTAGAAGAAATCTGGGTTCCAGATAAGAGTCATAAACTACTCCCTTGGAGAGATGAAGCCACAGTTCATATGAAAGTTTGTTCCGCACAAAGTAGAGCTCAAAACTAACTACTATCACTTGCTACTTACTATGAATTATACAATGGATAAGACAATGGATAAGTTATATCAATGAGAAAGTGATTGAAGGTAATATGTATTTCATAGAGATAGCCTTGAATCCCTTCTACATACACATTTACTTCCTAACACAAATCTTTCACAAACATCAGCATTTTAAAATATGATTAAATCACAGGTTACTTGCAGCACAGTTTGTAACAAATCCTCATGTTGTTTGTGACATGACCCTATGGGAAAACAGTTGCATAAGAAATGAAATTCAAGGAACAGTTGCTCTCCTGAACAGCCGGACCTGGTGTCCAGTTAGATATCACGTGATCCCCATCATAGCAATGTGTTCTGTGGATTAATGTTGGTTCCTTATAAAGTCAAATATAATCCTCACCAGATGACCCAGCAATTCTACTACTAGATATTTACCCAAGGGAAATGAAAGCAGTTGTCCAAACAAAGATTTGTACATGAATGTGCAGATAACTTTATTGAATAACCAAAAGCTGGAACTAACCCAGACAGATGTCTATCATCAGGATGAGTAAACAAAATGTGCTGCATGCACTGGAATGTTTCTGAGCAATTTAAAACATCAACCTTGAAAGACTCTCAAAAACACTACACCAGGGAAAGCAGCCAGACAGACATGAGAAAATCCGAAGCAGCCAAATCAATCTGTAGTAGCAAAGCCCAGATCAGGTGTCTGTAGCTGCAGCAGGAGTGGGATTGGTGGTTGCAATAACAAGGAGAGTTTTCTAGGAAGGGTGAAAGTTTTCCATATGTTAATTGCAGTGGTAACTGTCAAGACTATGCTGTCGTCAAAACCCATCATGCAGTTACTGTAGAATAAAAGTCAGCATCTGGGGCTAGGAAAATGGCAAAGTGCTTTCCATACAAGCACGAGGATCTGAGTGTGGATTCCAAGTACCCATGTTAAAAAGAAGAAAAAGAAAACACAAAACGGTGTATCAGTGCATGTTGTTTCCTCAGATTCCATATTTCACCACGTATATACAGAATGACATTCATATCCATGATTCACTATCATCAGCTCCTTCCTCCATCTACTTACAGAGTGCTCCCAAGGCATTCTGGGATCCCCTAGGCAGTGCTGTTGAAAATGTCCTGGGAAGATCTTCGGGTCCTGTATGAGCAGACAGAGGAAGGCGCGAGTGACAGTGGGGTGTGGCGATGAATGCTGCCATGTGCCATGTGTAGAATGTAGAATCCGAGGCAGTAAGCTTCTGAAGACTTCAAAGCAGGTGTGTAAGTCAAGAAAACACTGTTTTAGAAAGATCCTTGCAGGCAGGAGGAGGATGGGGAGAGAGGGAGGGTCTGTCCTGAGGATCTGGAAAAGGGAGCATGGAGGGCAAAAGCCAGGGAAAGACCTAGAGGGTGAAGTCAAGGTCACTTTTGACTGACAGGAGGAAGAGGAAGAGGAGACAAGGGCAGGGGGTCTGGGACCTGCTCTGCTCTAGGAACTAGGAAGCAGGCTTTGGGTGTGCCAGCAGCACTCCCTTGGCCCACGAGGCTCCTGGCTCGCTTGGCCTACCTTGGCCTCTTGCCTGGCCATCTCTGCCCTACTGCCACCCACAGCGTCACTTACAGTAGATGACAAAAGGAGACAAACAAAGGGGGTGCCTTTGTGTATGCCATTTCCCCAGGTCTGGCGCTCTGGCTTTCTCCCACCCATGCTCCACCCATAACTCCTCCTCATCCTGAGCAGATGTCACTCTGGGCAAAAGGAATCAGCCCTAACTTAAGTTGCACAGCATGCGTGTATTAGAACTCGAGTCGCGTCACAGGAGCAGCACATAAGCCAGTCTGCTCCCGCACACGGCCAGATCGCCCTAGGAGTCAGAGCCAATTTCTGTTTCTCCAGCCTTTAACCCAGCGCCTGATGCAAGTCCCTGTGCTTAGGAAGCAACATACGCAAGTGAGGAGAGAACACAAGGAAAGAGGGCCAGAGACAGGCAGGGAGGCTGTGAAATGTTCTCAACAGTTATGTGAGGTGAATGGGAACCCGGGGTCACCTAACTTTTGCTTTCTTCTGTATGGCCAAACTCATTTGCTGATCATTACTTAAAACTTTGAGCTTTGATCTTAAACTGTAAGAGTGGGGACTCCCACAGGCAGCCTATCAGGGTAGGAATTCTTGCTGGATTTAGACAGCATTGCCAAGAATGATCTCACCCTTATCAGCCACAAGAAACTGGACAGAGACTGAGATCACCCAGGAACAAGGAACTGGGAAGTCAACACCATCGGTGCAAATTAAGAATCAAAAGCGAAGCTGAGCTGCCTCTCAGCTCGGTGGGTGCTGCCTCTCAGCTCGGTGGGTGCTGACGTCACTGGCATTAATAAAGAGATGGAGGAATTACTCTAGACTGGGATTCAGAAGGCCGGTTCAATCTGGAGCTGCTCCAGGATTTGCAGCCTTGCATGTTCTTATGGGTTTATGCTTTACTTTATAGGGTCATAATGTTTTGAGTATCATCTCCGAACACAAACCAAAGGGGCTATCATACTTGACGTACTAACTCAGAGAAAAGACTCATGCAGCCAAAAAGGAAAGGGATTGGGACCACAGAGGGAAATTTCCAGAACAATCAGGAAGGACAGTTTTCTGAAAGGAAAAAAACTCCTGGACATGAAACTTTCCATATTAGTAAACCAGGATCATCAGCATAGCTAGACTTACAGACATATAATGTCATAAAAATGTAGTCGCAGAGAGGGCAAGTGGCTTGACCAAACACAGAAGCTGATGGTAGGGTTATAACTAGGGCCCAGGTGTACAACTCACCACTCAAGACCTCCCTCCTTCTTCCAGTGGTGTTTTTCCCTCAGCATCCTCTGAAGGATTCTTTTCTTCATTTTCACAGCAATAGCTGCTTTCTTTGTATTATCCAAAGAAGATTCTCCAACAGCTACCAGTTTGACAGAGATCAAGGTAAGGATGTCCCTAAAGGAGAGGTCATCTGCATCCTTATTGCAATTACTCTGCATTGCTGCTCTTAAATTCACAACCACATGGCAAAAGGAAACGGGTTTTATGCTGTCTTATATTAGACCAGTTCTCTGACTAGCATTGAAAAGAGTCCGCACCAGCCCCAAGGGCCAATTCTATTTTCCAGGCCAGCATGACTGGCCAGGTAAGTGAAAGGATGCCAACTTCCTTAACCAATTCACTGTCTTATTCACCTGCCCAGTTCTGCCCACCATGGCCTGCATCTTTCCCATGAATTAGGCCATCTCCTGCAGGCTTCCTCAGGGTTTAATTACTAATTTTTCACAGCTGTGCCCGGAGCTCAAAGCTTTCAATTGCCAAGTTGACAGCAATATCTATGACACTCCTATCTATTCTTCTAGGAAACACAGTGCTCTGAAATTCTCTCTCTTTCTCTCTCTCTCTCTCTCTCTCTCTCTCTCTCTCTCTCTCTCTCTCTCTCTCTCTCTCTCTCTCTCTCTCTCTCTTTCTCTTTTTCTCTCTCTTTCTCTCTCTCTTTCTCTTGCCTTTAATGTATATTTGGATAAAGAGATGCTTCCACTACAAGCCTGAAATAGTAAGGCTGCTTTTTTCTTCCTTCCCCTTTAGACTGCAAAGTCCCAAAGGAATATAGATTCCCCGTCCCCTGCCACCTTAGAACGAGGTGAATGTGGTAGCAACACTCATTCAGAAAGAACTTGGAACAAATCCTGCAGAGCCGCCCCATTCACCTCCAAATGGCATCTCCTGCTTTGCTCTTCCCTCACCTTTTGGAGGACTAAATGGTCACGTATGCAGGTGATGTCTTCCCAGCCCCCCTACTGGAATCAGTGGTCCAAGAGCCAGAGACACTGAGCTGAGGGAGTCAGCAGCTGTGTGGAAATGCATGGTTCCCACCGGTGATAAGATCAGGGAGGTGGACACACGGCTCCACCTCCACAGCCTCTCTGAAACAAGAACCTAGAAAATGAACTATCTCCTGCCTCTCCTAAGCCCCAGGTCATCGTTCACAACTGTCCTCGCTTCTCCTGCCTGGATCTGTTCAGGAATGCCACATTCCAGCCCACTGGGATGGGCAGTCGTTGTGATGCCTCAAGTCCTAGGTATGGCATCTCTGCCTGAGTCAGACAGGGGCGCCAGCTGTTCAGACAGCCTCGTGCTGCTTCACCATGGGACAGCAGGCTCAGGACGTGAGACTGTATCTCAAGAATCCTGAAGGCAACGTGCAATTATAAAGCCGGGTTTGGCGAAGGATAAAAGCAGAAATGTAGAAGATCAGTAATTATGACCCCACAGTCATCGCTTCCTCACTTGAAAAGTCTGGTCATAGCCACACTCTCAGCTGATCCTTGGGCTAAATACCCTCGTGGGGAAAGCAATTCTAGTAGAGCTGAGAGAGTCCTGCACAGCCCAATGCGAGGTGAGCAGGGCAGTGCTAAGCTGTAGGAATCAGCTGCACTTCGGGGTTTTCCCCATGTGCCATGCAGTGTCTGCCTGCTGTACCCTCTTTCAGAATGGATATGTTGGTCAATCCATGCAGTGTCTGCCTGCTGTACCCTCTTTCAGAATGGATGTGTTGGTCAACCCATAGCATGCACCGCTGAACTCCCTGTCGGCTAAAGTTTGTGTGTGACTCAGAGAAGCGAATGACAAGAGATGGAAGAGCTGCATCCTCCCTCCAATGTCAGGGGCCTCAACCGACCTGTGCAGCTTAAACTCTGAGACCCTCAAGGCCCAGTTGTAAAGTGGGGACAGTGACCTATCAGTACATTAACAAATGAAAATTAAAATGATGTTTGGGAGACCTCTAAATCAAAGTTTTGAAGTTAGTGGACCTGCATTCAAACCCCAGATGTGTTCCTTGCAGCTGAAAGGTAGGGTTTGATTAAGTCACATCCCCCTGGTAAGTTTCAGTCTCCTCAAATTTTTAGCATGCAGATCCATTTCCTATCTGTCTGCAAGGGCTGCAAGGATGGAATGTGGCAACGTATGTAAAACAATTTGGCAAAGTGCCTGACACAAATTCAGCACTTGATAAATACTTAATGAATGACGAAATGAAATGATTGGTGGTTGGGATACCCAGGAAAGACTGCCCGACTCCCATGCCCAGCCTCTTAAGATTTATGAAATAAGTGCTGGTTCTCAAACATGCCAAGCATCCTGAGCAAACAACTGGGTAAGTGGCATTCTTGAAATAGCTGGATGATGATAGCTAAAGCCCCTTCTAGTTCCAAGCATCCATGCCACTCACCCACTTCCTTGGCTACATCCCAAAGACCTGCAAGGTGGAGCGACATGGAAGGGAATGTAAGTAACTTTTGCCTCCACGTAAGAGAGGTAGGCCAGAAAAAAATAAAGAAATAAAAAAAAGCAGGGGTACATCCTGGAGCTCAGGGACATTTGCGGAAGAGGGGGCGGTAAGATTGTAAGAGCAAAAGGATGGGAGGAGCAACGATTTGCAAGATTCTCAACAATAGTTGGGGCCAAAGCAATCATAATGGGACTTTGCATGCCCTGCGCAATGTCCAGCGCACTGTTGCCCTCATAAAGTCTAGCATCTGTTAAGGGCACCCAGACCCCTGGAGGCAAGGGATTGACAGCCATAGTACTGCTCCTGTGCTTAAGGGGAACAAGAGAAAGGGCTTATGGAAATGCCACTGGGTCCTTATATGTCATTGGAGAGGAGGACCCAGTGGAGAGTCAGGCGTACACAATAAAGGACTCTCTGGGAATTGGGGGGAGGCACTGGGGGCTGGGGAGGGAGAGGAGGGGGAGGAGGGGGGAGGAGGTGGGAGGGAGGGAACTGATAAAAAAATTTTAAAATGTATAATTACATTTTTAATAAAAAAAAAAAGCAGGGGTAGATTTGACCCTACTCTACAGACAAGGTGGAAGGTTTCTATCTCCAGAGCTCAGAGCGGAGGTGTGTTGGGGCAGAAAGAAACCAAGCGAGAACATTGAGACCCAGACAGACGGAACGACTTGCCCAAGGCTTCATAGTCATGTAGTGGCAGAACAAGAACTTGGAGGCCAAGTGTCCTTCCTGACTTCCAGCCACAGGCTCTGCCATCACCTCGCTAATGAGATGGTTTACAAAGTCATTAGGCAAAGGAGTAAGTAGTTGGACAGTAAGCTCTCAAGAGTCCCACAGCCTCCTCCTCCCCCTCCTCAGTGCCTTCTGAGGACAAACCACACCAGAGGAGGGTGTTGCCTTGGACCAAAGCTTTTGCCAGCACTGGGGTGGAAATACCCACTTGACAGGTACATCTTTCTGGGCTCCACCTCTCGTCCATTTTAATATTTCAGCATTTGGACGGTGGACATGACAGGCTGAGGAGCCCGATGCTCTCTGATAAGTGCATTCCAGATGTCTATGATGCACTGCCAGAGGCGTGGCTGACCTGACAGCCCTTGCCAAAGGTTTGGAGAAGCAGGCTCCTCCAAAAATTAGTCAAGTCTATTGGGAGGAGCTCGACCCACCTGGGCAGCTTGAGAATTCCAAGCCGGGGCTCTGCTTTCTCCGACCTTCACAACTAGGCACTGACTGAGCTGGGCAGCACGTCCTGGAACCAGAATGTTGGAGCTGAGCAGAAGCTCAGGCATGCTCTGCTCAAGCTCCTCCCCTTCGCGGTGGAAGAAAACAAAGCCCCCAGAGTGGGGGGTCATGCTGAGCGTTTAAAAACGGATTTTGCTCCTTTAGCCCTCTATCTTTCCTGTGACCCCAGGACTGTGGCCTGAGCAATTTGCATCACGGAATCTGGCAAACAGACCTGGGGTCTAGCCGGAAGTAAGCAGCAGTCCCCAGCACCTTCTTAGTGGTTAAGTGCAGGGCGCTTGGCACCCAGGAGTCGCCTGGAGTGGCATCCCATCACAGGAGTCCTGGGCTTACCCAGCACAGAGCCACAAACACTCACACTCACTGAAGAAATGGAAAGCCTTCCTCTGTTTTACCTTCCTTGTAGCTGCAAGAGGAATTCCTGCCTAGACGCAGCAGCCGGAGAAGGACAACTTCTTTCTCAACAGGTGACGTGCACGTCAGGTGTAAGGAAACAGTGCCAAGCATGGGGACTGAGTGGCATGGCTAAGGATTTCCCTCATTTTGAGATGAACACCAAGCACGGTTCTCTGGAGATAGAGCTCTAGAGTCGCATCATTTAGAGAAAGAGTCTGGAAACACTGAGCCCTTTGCTTTGGTTACAACAGATTTAGGTTGCAGATGGGGAATTTTCTCAGTTCTGTTGTTTTGTTTTTGCTTCAGTTTCCAGGGTGGGGACCCACTGTAAGAGACTCCTTGGAAAGCACAAATAAAACCACCACTGTCCATTCCCAACACAGTTAATAACTGGATGTGGGTAGTAAATGCACAATAACAGAACAAGTGGTATTTCCTAAAGTCACCGTCAGCAGCTGCTGGCATCCCTATTCTTTTACCCTAAAGAGCAGAGATAGCACAGGCACTTCTGCAAGTCAGACTTTGGAAACTATCCAATCTCCAGACTTCTGAGACAAAATGCTATTTTGAAAACTTACCTTGTAGTATGAAAAGAGAGATGTGCTTTTCAGAGAAACCTGTAATGCTTTAAAGTGCAGCAGGTACGGAAAGTTTATCCTCCCTTCCTCACTCCCTCCCCCAACTCTAACCTGAGCCATGGTTCTTTTCCCTCCTTTAGACTCCTCCTGACAGGTTAAGAACTAAGTAGGTGCTTCGGGGAAGAATCTGGAATGCAGCAGGCCTTCAGCACTGTTTGTTTTACAAATAGAGGTAAGAAAGAGAACCTGTGTGGAAACTTAAATCAAAAAAAAAAAAAAATACATCATCCTAGCCAAAACTTTTTTTATTATTTTTCCTACCACCACAGTGGTATCAAAAACGGTAGTGGTTAGAAAACAATGCCTGATAAAATACAAAAGTGGTTGCCACTGGCCCTAAGGCTAGCAACACAACTGAAACATATTGAATGCCTTCTGCATGCCAGGCACAGGGCTTCAGCCTGACTCCGCCACCTAATCCTCTGACTCTATAAGGAGTGTCCTATTGCCAGTAACAGGCTACAGCACCTTATCTACATGTGGAAGAACGGGCGTCAGAACCTAGGATAGCTCACGTCAGTGCTAGCTCATTATGCCATTATGTACCACTGCTTGCCAATCTAAGGAACCTCTGCGTGTTTAGCTAAGTAGGGCCACCATGGGAAGATGGGCGAGGGGGCATTTTATGTTCATGAATCCACAGGAATGGATTTCAAGCTGAGCATGCGCTGACCGAGTGATGAGTCTGGCGTTTTCATCTGGTTCTAGGAGTGCTGGGGCTCTTCCTCTAGCAAATATTTGTTCAATTCCATGTCAGCTCATGAGCTCACATGAGCTCTGTCCTCACTGCATGTATGAAATACCACATCTAGGAGGCAACAGAAAGAGGGTCTGGAAGTTCCCAATCTGGTGGAGGGACACAGACCTGTCAAGACGTTCCCACTGCTTGGTTTGGCAGGTGCAGGGTAGGCATGTGCGTAGAGTTCTATCAGCATCATCACTGAGGTAGAAAGGAAACGGGAAAGCGAGCCTAAGAGTAAATCCTGGATCCTTTCTTTGGCTAGGTGGTCACTTTGACAAGTTCCTTAACTCACCAGGCTTCAGCTTTTTAGCACTCTGATGACGGCGAATGGCCCACTTTCCAACCCCCTGCTGCAGAATGGCATGTCTGCTGCTCTGCATGGCTACCTTAAATAGAAACACATGATCCAAACAATTTAGGGAAGCAAGGGGTTTATTATGGATGTGCATTTTCTGGTTACAGCTCAGTATGGAAGGAGGCTGACACCAGTGTGAGGAGTCAAGGGAAGTGGCCACACACAGCCACAGGAAGACCCGGGAGAGGGGCATGCTTCCTAGTCGTCGTTCTACCAAAGCCAACTAGCTTCCTCTCCATGGTATCCTATGCTATGGGCTGTGTTTTCCCACATCAGTTAGATAATCTGCTATAGGCCTGCTCAGAACTTGCTTTAACTAAACAATTCTTCACGGATCTATCTAAAAGCTAGGTTCTCAACTGTCAAGTTGGCAACTGTAACTAACTGACACAACGGTCTCCCATATAGGAGGATAGATAAATGAGGCTACTAGGGGAAGTCAAACTGGGACTCAAAGGAGGTTCTACACCAAGACTGGCAGCAAGGAGAGTAAGTTGTGGACCTTTCAGGAAGACAAACTGCGATTAGAGCAAGAGGGTGAATTCAGCACCAGAAAGACAAAGGTCTGCCATGGCAGAAGAGAATCGTGACAGAGATGGAGATGCAAGAAGCGCAACAATCAGGTTGTCAGCAGTATCCAGTACGACAAACACAGGCATGTAAGAAGTATATAGAAAGCGGTCCTTGCAGTACTGCTTGCCATGGAAGTGAATGGAAGTATGAATGAATGTGTAAGTAAACCCACACAAAGGAGCCAAGTTAAACGCAGTGTGCTGCATCCACGTGATAGAGTACTTACTATTTGAACATTTTTAATGAGGAATGTGTATATAGACTTACATGAGAAAGCATCTGCAGCACAGCATTAAGCGAAAGTGGAGTCAAGAGAGGGGAACCCCATCCTTGTCTGTGTGAGGAAGAGCTGTGAAGAGAAGAAACCGAGGGAAGGGAGGTCCAGGGAGAAAGAAAAGAAAAAACCCATCCAGAGACAGGGACACTTTGGTAGCAAAAGAAAAAAGAAAGGCAGGAAGGAAGAGGAGACATAAGAGTGACTGACAGTCCCAAAAGTTCTGAGAAGATAGTGGGAGACCTCAGACTTTTTGGTTCGGTGGGCGGGCAATGGTTTCCTGAAGTTCAGTAAAGTAGTACGAACAGATGGTTCATTGGAACTGGAATCTGAGTTCTGACTACCCAGAGGCTGAGAGGGCCTTCCTCTTCCTCCTCCCCCCACCCCAGCCAAGCTTCCAGCTAGCAGAGCAGGCAGCCCTTGCATTCCTGGACTCCCTTGCCAGTTCTCCATGAGAACCTCCATGTGCCAAGCACCCTTGGTACTCCTCAGTGGCTCTTTGTTTCTACAGCATCCCTAGGGATGCAGAGGTGAGGAAGAACAAGAGGGTGGGGCCTGTGGCCACGGCTGCTAACAATGCTGCTTCCGGGCATTTTGTCCCCAATGGAATAGTAATATTTTGTGGTTAAGAAGAGAGAACAGGCAAGGTTCTGTAAAGTATTTCAGAGGCGCCTGAAGGTCCTCAGAGCCGCCTTTCCTCACACCCTGGGTCAGCTAAGGATTATCAGACCATCTGACCTGGTTTTCCTTATGTCTGAAACTAAGCGATAATCAGCACTGGCGACTTCCTTTGTGCTGAAATCATCCTCAGCAACTGGCACTTAGATGCAGCACAAGACAAAGAGAAGCAAGACAGCGAAGGGAGAACTGGGCAGAATGAGTGTGTAAATCTCAGAAGGGCTGTGTGATGTGCTGCCTGCATGTAATCGCAGCACTTTGGAGGAAGAAGAAGAATCAAGGGGTCGAGGTAATCCTTCGCTACATGGGAATCTGAAGGACAGTTTAGGCTACATGGAATTCTGTCATAAATAAGTAAATGAATGTACCTCAGCAAGAAGTCAGACACATGATCAAAAGGAGGAACTCCCTGGAGTCAGATGGGAAGGTTTATAATTATGAATTAAAATTTACTGAATTTTTTAATGCTTACTAAAGTTTTATTTTGGCATGGAGAAGTAGTAGGAGCCTAAGATCTTTCTCTAATCAAAATCCACTGTCTTCTTCTCATACTTGAAGGCTGGTTCAGGAGACTGATTCACATGTGTGCCCAATCTTCCAAGACAGACTTGTGTTCAAGAAAAAGAAGTGTTGATTGGAGATTGGGACAGGAAAGTCCTGCCCAGCTGGGTTCACACCAGGACTCCAACCAGATAAAAGCCAGTTAATAGCAGATCAGCTGGCAGTCATCTGGCACTGATGGTGGCGATACTGAGTCTTTCTTAACAAATCAAAAAAGTACCAGGCCAACTGCAACATGAAGAAAAGGCCAAGAGAACTTGGTATCACTACTGCCAGAGCTGGAAGGAATCTTCAAGACCTTTGAGACAAAATGCATCGCTTCCTCTTTGCTGTCTCTGCAAGAATCTTTGCAGATTAGGCGTACACAACAAAGGACTCTCTGGGAATTGGGGGGGAGGCACTGGGGGAAGGGGAGGGGGAGGAGGGGGAGGGAGGGAACTGGTAAAAAATTTTAAAATGTATAATTAAATTTTTAATAAAAAAATAAAAATAAAAATAAATAAAATGGGAATGAATACATAAACTGTTATATATCTATGCAATACAATATTACTCAGAAACACATGGAAAGAAAATACTTATACATGCAAAGATATGAATGATTCTCCAGAAATTGTACTAAGCAAAAATCCCATTCAATGTATCCTATTCAACTGACAAATATAGATATAAAGTTGATATTTTATTAATAAAAGCAATGTGGTTATTATTGACAATGTTAGTGGCTTAGAAATAATATAATAAAATTTTGTACAGAAAAAAAAAAGAATCTTTGCAGATAACATGCTACACTATAATTTATTTTCATGCAGCATCTACAAAAAATAAGGTATTTAATCCACTTGCATTTTTATACATGCCATTAGCATGAAGTAGGTTTCATGTGTGTTTGTGTTTGTTAATATCCCATCTCACCTCTTCTCCCATTTTATCAATAAGGGAGAAAATATTTTAAAAAGAGAAACCTGAAGAGACCTGCTACCGTCATTACTATTCTTTTGTTCTATGAGACAATATGCATACACAAGGGAGAAAGGGAGATTCAGTTGACTTTTGGTTCCAGAGGGATACGGTCTGTCATGGAGGGAATCACTGAGCAGAAAGCAGAGTTGGTGAAAGAAGCAGAAGGTCGGCTTAGGTCACCACATCATCAAGAAGAGAGAGCAAGAACCAGCTGAAAGGAAGCTGATCAGACCACCAAATCTCAAGGCTGACAGGCTGTTACATCCAACCTCTAACAAAGCTCCGACTCAGAAAGGTGCCACAGCTTTCCCAATCCTTAACATCAGCTAAAAATACAAACATGTGACACATGAAAACAACTCACGTTCAAACCATGACACTTGCCAAGCTACTAACTTGCTCAGGCTAATGATTTGCTGTCTGTAGATTTAGCTCTCAGCCTGCAGTGTTTGGGTGAAAACCTGAAGGAGCTACACAGTTGGGAAAAACAGCTTAGTTTCATTCAAGACCAATCTGGAAGATGTAGCTTTAAAAGCTATTTTATAAACAAAATAAGACTTGAAAAAGAATCTAAGAAGGCCAAGTCCCCAAAAGATGCTCTCACACCAAAGTAGAATGCATAGGTTCTGGTTTTCCCTCTGTGTCTTCAGAAGGGCCCCTTAAGTGCTTCTGTGCCCTCCTTAAGGAAAGTAACAGATCCTTGGAACTTACTGGACCTTGAAAAGGCTAGGTGCAGATGAGTGGCAGAGTTATATAGTGGGGAAAAGAAGGAAGGGCCCTATGGAATTATCTTTTGCATAACAGAGTTTATTTCACTTAGAAAAGAAGGAGGAGGAGGAGGAGGAGGAAGAAGAGGAAAAAGAAGAAGAGGAGGAAGAGGAGGAGGAAGAGGAGGAGGAAGAGGAGGAGAGGAGGAGGAGGAGGCTGGAGAGATGACTCACGAGTTAAGACTCTGCCTCATAAGTAAAAGGTCTTGAGTTCAGATCCCAGGTCCCATGTAAAAGCGCCAAGGGGAAAGGGAAGCAGCCCGTACATCCAGCCCTGGTGGCACAGACCCTGGGAAATCTCACACACGCACATACACAAGGAAGGGAGGAAAGGAGGAAGGAAGAAAGGAGGGCGGGACGGAGGGAGGGAGGAAGGGAGGGAGGGAGGGAAAGAAACTCTGCTAGGGCAGGTTTTGCCAGAGCGTTTCCTTGGACTTCTAGTACTCATATGTGTTCCTGGGAAGAACTATATGATCCTATGGCCAAGAAAGAGATGAATACTACACTCTGAACCTCTCTGGGACCCACCATACATGGTAGACCCTCCATATCCAAGAGCCCAATGGCAGTAGAGCCAACCAGTAGAGACCAAAAAGTGTTTTAAAACCAACAGAAATCAAAAATGTGTTTTAAAATGCCTATGCACCGAACTATATTATATGTATACACACACACACACACACACACATACAGTGCATGCATTTGTTTTTCTTGAGTTGATTTAATATGGTAGAATAACTACTTATATAGTATTTACATTGTATTAGGCATTATATCGATATACAAGACTACATAGATAGATCGTATGTAAATACTGGGCATTCTCTATGAGATACCTGAGCATCCATGGATTTAGGTACCCCTGGGGATCCTGGAAGCATTCCCCTGTTGATACGGAGGAAGAGCTATACATTAGCTGGCTAAAGGCATGAGGAAACCTTGAAACGAGGAAATAAGTTGAACTTTTTTCCAGACAATATTGTTATGAGGGAACAACTTGTCCCCTGTCATGCCTAGCAGACACTGGCTCTTAGGGTTTTTGTTCACAGTACCCTTCAAATCCTGGAATATGGGGCTGTATGTTTGAAATCATTAATCTGTACAATGTGTGGGTTCTTCAGTATAGTCAGAACTGTGTGGTTTATTCAGGGCCTTCAAGTCCTGACTAAAGGTTGACTTTGCCATCACCATACTTTTTTTTTTTTTTGCAAACTGTCTAAGCCAAGTCGCCACTTTTGTCCAGAAAGTCCCTTCTTTGGAAGATGTCAGCAGCACAACACCCCCTGTTACCAGCTGACCCTGCTCTGTGTAGCGTCACCCCAGCATTGCAGGCATCACCGCAATAGTGTGATCTTCAGATGAAGCAAAAACCACATTTTATACACATTGAAAAATTTTGACAGCACATCTGGAAGTGATCAAAACCACACAGGCTGAGAGTACTAACCCTAGAACTTACTCCAAGAGGTGAACTGGAAGAAGAGGAGAGAAGAGGAATTCATTCAAGGTGGTCTCAGGACCTGCACCTCTTTAGTGAGCATGGACAATAACTCACTAGAAGAGGAGCGCAGGACCACTGGACACCTAGAAGTCAGTGTCCAAGGTCCTCCAAAGTGATGGAAGTAATTTAGAAAACCCATCTTGTTTTCAATAATGTAAACGGCAAATTTCATTAAAAGGGAAAATTGTTTGTTGGTGTGCCTACTGGTTTTTAGACCACTTCATTGATCTTATGATTGACATGAAACAGTACTCACATATATAATTATGCTGCTTTATAAGTTTGGAGGCAAGCACAGGGCTGAAAAGTACCACCACCACCTGCCACTCAATGACTCCTCATCCTAGTCTCCTCCCAGTAAATAAAATGGATGTGTGTGTGCTTAGAACACCTGATGGTAAGTTCTAGCATTTAAAAAAATTGTTCAGATTTTACTATGCTGATCTCTAAGATTTATGCATCTTCCATGACCAAAACAATATAGGGCCCACATTGCCAGCCTACCCTCCTGCCAGGGGTCAGCTGCCACTGAGATGTGTATAACTTGCCCTAATGTCTTGAGCATATCCTCAGCTCTGTCACACTGGTTACAGAATGTGAAAGTATTCTCTGTCTCTGCATGTCTGGCCATTTTAGATGCACCATGTAAGTGATACCAAGAATCACTTGTGCCATTTGCATTGCCTGTTTCATTGGTATAACATTCTCCAGGTCCATCCCTGTTGCCGTAAATGATAAAATGTCCTTTAAAAAAATTGACACGGGGACATGCAGTGCCCTCTTATATACACACACATGCACACACACGCACACGTACGTAAAATAAATAAAATATTTTTAAAATTAAGGGCTGGAGACATGACTCAGGTGTTAAGATTCTGCCTCGCAAGCAGAAGGCCCTGAGTTCAGATCCCAGATTCCATGTAAAAACGCTAGGTGGAAATGGTGGCCACCTGCACTTCCAGCCTTGATGGGCAAAGCCTGGGAAATCCCGTAGCGAAGCAAAAAAGAGATAGGAGCATTCCACGATGATTGCCAGAGTCACCCCTAGTCCTTCACAAGGACACACAGTTTCCTTATACACACACACACACACACACACAAGCAAAATAAATATTTTTTTAAAAAAAGCTGATTAAGATTTCAAGAATCTTTGCAGGTAACATGCTGCACTAAAATTTATTTCCATGCATCTATAAAAAAAATGAGGCATTTAATCAACTGTTGTGCTTTTTTGAAGCATGTCACTAACATGAAGTAGGTTTTGTGCATGTTTGTGCTTATTATATCCCATCTCACTTCCTCTCCCATTTTAATAATAAGGGAGAAAAATCTGAAAAAGAAACCTGGAAGAAATCTGCTCTTATAGCTACTATTCTTTTCTTTCTATGTGACGATGCTCATATTCATATCAAGTGAAGCAATTTCTATCTCTGGTGGCAGTGAACAGGGTGTTAGCACACTCACAGTGCAGTTGCTGCTGGCGAGTTGTGTGGGTTTGGTTTGATTTTCTGAGACAAAGTTTCACTCTGGACTCCAAGGTGGCCTCAAACTTGTGGCCATCTCCCGGTGCTAGGATAACAGGCGTGAGCTACCATGCCTGTCCTCACTGTGGTTTTAACTTATATTTTTTTAATGATTCATAATGATAAACACATTTTTTCCCTGTTGGCTCATTGTATATCTTCTTTGGAGAAATATCTTTTCCATTTCCTTGGTCCATGTTTTAACTGGGATAATTTGGAGTTTTATTGTTGAGCCAAAGGTGTTCCTTATGTATGTTGGATATTAGCCCGTAGTCCAGTGTATGGCTTGCATGTACTTTCTTTTTATGATTTTTATGGACAGTCTCATGCAGCCCAGACTGAACTCAAACCTGCTCTGTGTTTGAGGCTGGTCTTGAACTTCTGCTCTTCTTGTTTCCAACACCTCACTGCAGGTATCAGAGGCCAATGTCACCATGTCTAAAGGTTTGCATATCCTTTCATTCTGTAGATTGGCCTTAGTTGGTGATTCCCCTGACATGCAGAACTTCTCATGGGAACCCACTTATCTACTTTGGCTTTAGTTGCTGGAGTCATATTCAAGAATTCATCACGACTTTTTAAGCCATCTACTACCACTTGATAATTTTATCAATATTGCTAAGGATAACGTAATAAATAGAAGAATATCAGACAAGAACAAAACTCCCGGGTTTGCATTCCTAGCTCCCACTAGATGAGGCGCAATTTTCTCAGCAGTAAATACTGGGTAAGGTAGGCTACCCTTCAGAACCCTTTCAATGCAAACATTATTCTGATTTCTAATTCAAATTTAGTTGATTTAGAAAGTAAAGGAAGAAACAGCAAAATTATTTAATAACTACTTACCATTCATATTTATTGGAAGCATAACAATATGTTGAGCCCTGATCTGTGTATTTTGTGTGTATCATCTATTTAGACCTAGAGTACCAATGAGATAAATAATAGAATCTTCATGTTTAGTAGAATATGCTGAGGCTTGCAGAAGAAATTTCACCAAGACAGAACTGATAGTAAGTGGTGGGGATGGAAATTAGATCCAATAGCCAAACTCCACATCCACTCCACCACTTAAACTTACCACCACCAAAACTTAAAAAGTTTTATTTTTTAAAATTTTTAATTTATGAGAGAAAGAGAGAATGGGAGAGAGAGAGAGAGAACATACACATATAAATGTACCATGAAGGCTTCTGGGAATTGAACTCAGGTAGTCAGGTTTGCAAACAGGTGTCTTACCTGTTGAACTGTCTCACACCCCATTTATTTTAACTTTTTTTAATTAAGATATTGAACTTAAAAGTTTTGTAGCAGATGCTAGTATGCATAAATGTTTTCATGATATGAGATGTGCCTAAGAAAGAAAACACATTATGAAAGGGGGAAGATTTCTGAAAAGAGCCTGTACAATGAAGTACATTGTCCAGCCCAAACAGACTGGACTGTATTTCATGTGTGCACGAGCAGCCTGACATGCAAGTCTCAGAGCTGGTAAGCTGGCATAGCAAAGTTCCGGAGCCAGACTCAGGAAGGAATGAGGTAAGTTGCAGGGTCAACCCCAGAGGGAGAAAGCTGGCTGACATCCCAGGGAAAGATTGTATGAGCTTAAAAATGGAAACCCAGGACCTTTACAACTCTGATCACTGGGAAGCCCAGGGATGACCCCATCAACTTCCCACCCAAAGCAGGCATTCCCTTTATAACACCCTTGTGGATGTTTACCGGGCCTTTGCCAGAGCATTCCCGGAGTTAAAGTGTGCTTTTCTCAACAGTTTGTTCTATTGCTAGACACCCAGAAATATTAAGCAGCATTCCTCCTTTCAAGGAAATAAATATGCCTCGTGGCAAATGCTACAACTAATGAACCCCAGTACCTCTTCCAAGAAACCCCAAAAGGCTTGCTCCTTTTTTCCCAGAGAAGGCTTCAGAAATTGGAAGAAATACTCTTTTCCCTGGCTCCACAGCTCTTCCTTATGGAATAAATTCGTCCCATCACTGTCTTGGTCACTGACTGTCCTGTTAGTATTATCAGACTGGCCAAGGCCTAATCTTGATGTCTTTTATAAAATCTAGCCCAGGACCTTCCACTGCATGGGAACAATGTAATTATTAAGTTTACCTGACCAAGGAACTGCAGGAAGAACACATGGCTAAAGTGGGAGTCTGGGTTGTCAAAGGAACTGTTTAGACATTGTTTGAACCCATCTCTTGACCTGGAGACTTGGTCCAGATCTCCCTTGAGAGGAGATATTTTCCCCACATGCTACAGTGGGGTTATGAAACCTTCCCAATACTTGTCAGAGGAGCTCTGGGAATCAACACAGCATCTGGCCCCCGGTAGCACCAGATACACTGAACAAATGAATGAGCATAGCTCAATGTCAAGTCATAAGTGTGTGTTACTTGCCTTTTAAACTACAGCAGCTTAAGGAAAATAGCAGTGTACCCATTTCTGCATAAGGTAGCTGAGAACCTAAGAGGTTAGGACATTGCTCGAAGGCTCATGGGTTGAAGGGCTGGAGATCAGCTGGCAGAGATTGTATCATGAAGATGCTGACCTTGCCAGTTGATTGATCCTTGATAAGATCATTGCGGAATTAGTTATTAGGATGTGGAGCCTGGTTAGAGGAAGAATACTAAGGACATGCCTTTGAGGAGTTTATCTTATCCCTTCTTGGATTATTCTTCTAATTCCATGCTTCCTGGCTTCCATGGGCTGAGCAGCTATTGCAGTTTACCTTTCTGTTGCCAAATAAATTTACAGCCAAACAGCTTAGGGGAAAATACAGAGGTTTTATTTTGGCTTACAATTTTCTGGTTACATTTCTTAATCTAGCCTGGCAGGACAGTTCATACTTCTACCAGGAGCCAACCGCCATATACACAGGACTGCTGAGAGAAGGCCAAACCTCGCCTGCCAGACAGAAAGTAGGCTGAAGAATATCAACTTACTGAATCAGCTTTTATCCACCTGCCTAGAGATTGGTCCCACCCACTATGGGCTAGTTCTTTCCACATCACTCAATCTTCTGCAATCCTGCTTAAGGCTTGCCTTAACTAGCAGTTCTTCACAGGTGTGCGCAAAGCTCGATCTGCATTGTCAGGTTGACACATACATATCTATCCCAGCACCTTTGCTCTGTCTCACCACAGTCAACAATAGAATGAAACCTCAAAACTGTGAGCCAAAATGAATAGTCCCTTTTTTTGTTTCTTTCTTTGGGTATTTTGTCATAGTGACTAACGGGCGACTAATACAATGAATGTGTGAGGAAAACCATCATTCAAACCAGACTAGCCTTTCCCTAATGCCTAAACGTTCCAGTTCGTCACTTACTTCTACAGGAAGGAAAAAGCAGACAGGCGTGGAGGCATGTGGAAAGATAAAGGCACAGGAAAAAGGGAGAATACATAAGACAACCTCATGACCTAGAAAACTCAATGCCAAGAGGCCTAGTGGAAAGGAAGGCCCACTCAAGGGCCCAGCTGCTTGGTGCTCCCTCCTCCACCTAACCCCTCCTCCAGGCCCTGCCACTTTCAACCACGTTCCTGAAGACACTAAGAAATACACCGTGCCTGGCTTTTGTCCCAAATCAGGCCACGAAGGCCTTGCAGAGCATGTGTCCTGGGGCCACATCTGTGCTTCCCTCTTGGCCTCAAAGAAATCCCAGATGGAATATAGTGTCCTACTGCACATGCGTTGAAGAGGTGCCCTGAGGCACAGGCCACTTTGGATGGAGTAACAAAACAGTGTCTATGTAAGACCTGTGTGCTTCAGACCAATTTGCTTCCAATGTGGCTGGAGAATCTTACCAAGAATGAGACCAAAGTTGTATCATTTCCCTGGCTTCTGCTTGAGACACCCCTGCCTCTTGCGAATTTACAGTTCAATCTCAATTCTCTCTATCCACTTCCCCGCCCTCTCAACATGCCAGGCTGGATACTGCTCCATTCCGTGGTCTCAATCCCTTCCTCCTACCTGTCTGCCTGGCTCAAGTGCATTGCGGGCTCCTCTGCCCAGAAATTGCTCACCCTTCCTGTTCTGTGGATGCCTTTTTCTTCTCCTAAACCTTCTGCTATCAGAGAAGCTGTCCCTCGTCCTAGCTAAGGCCTTGTTTTAGGTCCCTAAGCCCCTTGTTTCCTTCACCATATACTTTCACTTGTTTTAAAAATCCAGTCTGCCCTGACTGAGCCTAAGTTCAGCATAACTGCATTTGACCTGCTCTCTCCAGAGCTACCTCATCTCAGAGAAGCATTGGAGGGTGGTGTGGATAGCTCTTCTGCCCAGGATCTGGCTCTAGCTAGCTGTAACCCAGGCCTCAGTTCCATCAATTACAGAATGAAGTGACAGGGCTGGGTAACCTCCAAGAACTGTCACGATTCAAATGTTCTAGGTTCAGCAACTTGAGAACATGTAGAGTAGAGTTTCAGCCCAAAGCAAAATAATTTTAAAGAACTACCACCCGCAAAGGAAGACCC
This sequence comes from Typhlomys cinereus, assembly GCA_023101885.1. Classification (NCBI taxonomy): domain Eukaryota; kingdom Metazoa; phylum Chordata; class Mammalia; order Rodentia; family Platacanthomyidae; genus Typhlomys; species Typhlomys cinereus. The sequence goes on from JALPQD010000123.1 coordinate 1,223,383, forward strand.
TGGGAATATAGTTCCCTTCCACAGTGTAGGCTGTGTTTACAAAACAAACCGAAGAAATCATCATAAATCATTCCGAGTGGAGCTGCCTGGGTTGAGGCAACAAGACAAAAATACCCTCGGGCACAGCTCCTCTGGGCCCCCACCCAGCTTGGGAGGAACAGGGCCAGCCAGGGCTGTGCCTGTGAAGAGTCTCTTGCCAGCAGTTCATTTCTGAACTGGGACCCTCGGTCCAGACTGACTTCTATCCTTCAGACTTCTAAGCCCTTCCAGAACCTTCCATCTTTCTGAAGTCTTACAAAGAAACCATGGCCCAGACAGATGAGTTCAGTTCTAGGGTTGGCTGCTGTTTGAGTTTCATAATGCATTGCTACAATAAAATACTCCATCCAAAAAACTTAGGGGAGAAGGGCTTTTATTCAGCTCACAATTCCAGGTTACAGTCCATCGTGACAGGAGTGTCACAGCATTAGGAGCTGAGGGAACTGGTCACATCACCTCGACAGCAGAAGCAGAGGGCAAGGACTTACTCGTTTGCTTGCCTACCAGTTTGCCAATGCTAGACTCATTTTCTCTCTGTGTTTCTGTCTTTCTTTTTCTCTCTTTCTTTCTTTTTTTCTTTTTCTTTCTTTCTTTTGCTATTTATCTGGTGTGTGTGTGTGTGTGTGTGTGTGTTCAAAAGGGCACTTGAACATGTGTCTCATTGGGAAACAATCCTGAATTGTTCTACCTCTTTACTGCTTTATTCTGGGATTTCCCAGGCTCTGCCTTTCAGGGTAGGAATTGAAGGCCACCTGACATTTTTAAGGAATCTAAGGATCCAGTCTCAGATTCTTTTTCTCTTACAAGGCAAAGACATTAGCTTCTTAAACACATTAGTCATTTCTCTAGTCCCGAGGCTCCCTTTCTTATAGAAGGAATAGTGATGTCCACTCTAAGCAGGTCTTTCCACCTCAACCAAAACAATTAAGACGATCTCCTACAAATTTATTCAAAGGTCTGCCTTAATCTAGAGTCAGTTATACCCAAAGTCCTCTCTCCTAGATGTCAGACTAAAAATATATTGACCTTCACAATTACTTTATGAGATGTAGTCCTCCACAAACTTCATCTTTGTTCTGATCTGTATCCTATTCCCTTCCCACTCGAGTTAGAATTTGTGCTCCCAGTACTTGGAAAAAACACAAAAAGAAAGCATTCCCACTGCAGGACTTACTTAAGTTTTCAACTTACTTAATAGCTAAACTAATCCTAGCCCCTGGGATGGCCACTCAGAGACACAGCTTTTTGTCTCCTACTGGAACTAGAAAACTTGGACACCCAGGTCAAAGAACCTCAGACGTTTGAGGTTTGAGTCAGCCTAGAGTCAGACCACCAGCCTCTGAGGCAGGTGCAGGGATCCTGGCTCCAAGGTAGATCTGCCGCTGTGGAGCTGTGGGGAGGATTATGAGTCTCCTTGCCAGGCTGGATTTTTCTAGAGTTTCTTTACTGGCTCTGAAAGCCGTTTCCTCTTCAAAGAAATGGAGAGAGTTGGAAATATGAAAGATAAAGATCAAATATAAAGCCTTTTCCTCTGTATTCGCCACATGCCAGGCATTCGAAAACAGCTCTCTTGATGCAGCCATTGCCACGACTGTTGCCATTCTAAAATGCCTAACTTGGCATATTCTTCCACCTGCCACAGTCGCACTTAAACGCTCTGAGTTTTTACTTTGCCCTTCATGCTTTCCTCTAACAACTCTACAACAAGCACTTCTAAATTTGCCTTCAGTTTGCCTTGTCTTACTCAGTATTACTCAGAACATACCTCTGCAAACAAAAGTTTAGAGTAAAAAAAAAAAAAAAAAAGCCTCTTAACTGAGAAGTTCTCCAAGTTCAAGTACAAACATAAAGACCCCAGAAGAGGAAATAGATGTCTTAGCTATTCAGAGTGGAGACTTAGCCCTGGCTTTGATGCTTATGATAGTTGACACTGCAGTATTCAACATTCCCCAAAATCTTAAGTCCTCCTTGCCTTAGAATGAAATCATCACTGTTTTGTTTGTAAGCCCAGACCAAATTCTTTCTTCTCATCTTTTCAGAGCCCAGTGTATGCAATATTTGATGGAATGCTGCTAGATACAGAAGCGGTGGCTCAGACTCTTGCCTAATGTCCTCTTCAAATTTCAGTGGTCTTGTCCTGCCCTTCATCCCTCTAGGGTGGCCCAGAAGCGTCCATTACATCCATAAGACTTCAGAGAGCTCTGCTTAGACAACTTCTTTGTGCCTTGGTTTCCTCGTCTGATGAAAGGAGATAATAAACAGTCCTTCCTCTTAGGGGTATTTGAAAGAATACACCAAGTAAGCACATGCAAAGCCCTTGGCATTGTGTTCAACTCCTGCCAGGGCTCGTGATGCCAGCCAGGACTCTGGGGTTACACACATGCATGCATGTGCCCATTACTCTCACCACCTGCCACTCCACCTGTACTGTCTTCATAGATGTAGTAAGAAATATGCTACTATTTATCACACAAGTAAATCCTATTTCTACTGAAAGCACGTGTTTAATGATGCAATATTCCCTAATGGCTCTAGTAGACATTTTTACAGCTACTACGTTAAAGCTGTATTCTCCAAGGAATACAGATTTCACATAAGTTTTGTATCAATGATGCCAGCCAGTCTGTCCTTTGTGGCTGGTGACCCTATTCTTCCAACTGACTGTAGTATGCGGGGGCAGGGGGGGGCGCATAGAAACATTCAGGACACTCGACCCAGCCCCAAAGAGCTTGCCCTGTAGGAAGTAAGGACAGGAAAAAAAAAAAAAAAACATAAGAGCTGATGTTTGGAAGGTGAAATGAGGGGGAAGAATGGAAACCAGTGTATAATGAGTAAGATACAACTTCTGAAGAGGTTTCTGAGAGGAATAAAGTGTCGTCCCCCCAGGCAAGGTTGGGCTAAAGGGAATGGTTTTTCAAGTATTTATCCAAGGATTTCTAAGAACACTGATGTTTGCTGTTATTCATTTGTTCCTAGCAGGACACAGGCTACTCTTTTGGGAACCAAAATTTTCTTAAATAACCTCTTTTATAAACAATTATTATAGGAACATTTGACATAAGCACATCGTAGACTGGTGCCAGCATTAATCTTCATGATTAATAAGCCAGAATCCTGCTTTACAGAACTTTTCATTCGGGGAAGTTAATTGAAAAAGAACAACCATTTCATTTAAAGGACATTGAGCTCGACTTTCAGTATGCTACACAGGAAAGAGCTAATGACTGAAGCAGCAAGCCCCAACTCAGTCCTAGAGTCTTACTAATTGAATTCTTCTCTCTGAACTAGCTTCCTCTTTCACAGAACATAGGGTCTGACATTCCCCACCAAGCAGGAATATCACGTGAAATATGACATGAAAGCGACCCGCTAACTTTAAGTGTATAAAAAATTTTCTATTCATCTTAATAACTTCCTTTCTTTGCTTCTTTATTTTCCTCGCCCTCAAGCATAGCAAAATGAGAGTAGTTGGATCATTTTGTGGTTCCTGTTTGTTTTGTTTTAAAATGGAAGGACAAATCTCTAACAATGGCTTTCCAGGGTTCTTGGAGTCAGTGCCACCAAAAAAAATCTCTGGAACAATCTCTCAGCAAAGTCCATTCAGACAAACAGCCTCTTTAGGCTATTTGGGCCAAGATCCCAAGTCAGCCGCTGGGTTCTATGAGTTATTTCCAGATAGTTCATTATTTGCTAGTGTTTAACTTAAGTTCTTTACATCTGTCCCCAGATCTCCAAGTACGTGGATCCTATTCCAATAGACCCCCCCCCACCCTGCCCCAGGACACTCTGCTACATGTTTCTTTCTATGCTTCCATAGCAACTGTTTTCATCCCACCTTCCCATCTGAATCCATTTATCTGGGTATCATTAAATTTTGATTAAGACCTATGTGCCTTAGAGAATGCATTAAATTTATATATTATTAGCTTTTAATGTAATTATTATTTGTATGTGTGCGTGTATGTGAAAGAGAGAGAGAAGGGAGAGGGGATACCTCCATGAATGTGCACAAAAAGCACAGCGGACAACTTTCAGCATTTAGTTCTCTCCTTCCACTGGGGCACTGGGGGAATTGAACTCAGATTGTCAGGCTTGCAGACAAATAACCTCACTCACTGAGCATCTTGCAAGCCTTTGGGGAAATTTTATCCATAAAAAGACTGTAAGAGGGGCTAAGGAGAGGACTTAGAGGAGAACGTCTTTGCCTCACAAGCAAAAAGACCTTGTTGCAGTGACCTGAAATTACAGCCCTGAAAGGAAGAAGCCTGAAAAAACCCCGGAGCAAAGCATTAAGGATATAAAACAACCCAGGATGATCTCCAGTGTCACCCTTGGGCCTTCATAGGACTGGGCACTTTCTTTCACACATGTCTGAACACATACGCACACACACACAAGCCTGTGCAACAAAAGACCCTAAGAAAGAATCCCCCATAGGATTATTTTCAGAATTAAAGGTCATTATCCAGTTTAAGAACTTCTTCATGATCTAGAGGAATTAGAACTGTTCCCCAAGTACTTCCTGCTTTTGATATTACCCACATGTCCTCTCTTCTTTCCCTCCCCTCTCCTTCCCTTCCCTCTCTCTCTCTCCTTCCTCCCTCACTCTTGCCTCCATCACTCTTATTCCTTCTCTAGATCTCTTTTTCTTCTTCCCTTTCATGGACCATCTCTTCTGTCTTCCTCTTTCTCCCTCTCTCCTGGCAGCCCCCCAACCATGAGCGTTTGCTCCCGTGTGACCCCCTGCTCCTGTGAGGTCTGCCCGATGGATCCAAGGCCAACCTGGTACTTCAGGAATTGAATTTGTGTCTGCGGAGCCACTAACCATTAAGTTTAAAACGATGAGGTCGAATGTCCCCGAGGAACAGGAAAGGATAAATGTTCTATCGACCATCTTAACTAAAAAGAGAGAAAGATTGATTCTGGCCATTTTAAGCTGTTCTTTTAATATCTGGGCAACTCTCCACTGCATTCCCTCATGGTCTCCAGGCACCAGGACTACGCTGCTTCCTGACTTCCTCCTAATCTTCTTTTTTCCTTCACTTCTTTCCCAGTGTGAACATCACATCATACTCTGACACTCACTGTCTTTTCCTCTTTCTTCAGTTGGACCCTGAAGTCATGCACAGCAGAATCTGAAGCCCAGTTCAGTCCTCTGCCTGCCTGCCCTGAACATCTGAGACCCTGTGACATAGGTCAGGAGCCCAGCACGAGGATTGCAAAAGAAGCAGGATTCACTTCTGGGACTCCCACTTTGTCCTGGTAGTCTGCCTGGCACTTAATTTCTCCCTGTCCACTTTCCCACATATTAACTTAACAAATATTCATTGAGCATTTGCCATGCTTTAGATTGGCCAGAGTTACAGATGGCGTGATGATGAAGGCAAAAATGTGGGAAACAGTTAACAACTGAAATCACAAGAAAACAAACCAAATAATGAGATGATGAATGTTGTGAATAAGACAACAGCAGGTAGGGCAATTAAAAAGACTTCTTTCCACGTAGGTCAGAGAAAGCTTGGAGCAGCATTTATCTCCTCAAAAACTTTTACCATTTGGGGATTGATCCTCACTTGTCACTGAGAATGTCTGCCCTTTAAATTACATATTTGACAGCATTGCCCTGGTCTCTGCTCTCCACTACAAACTCATGCTGGGATAACCAAAAATAGCTACAAACACTGTTAATGTTAAAAATTCTATGGAGAGATGGCTCAGGGATTAAGACTCTACCTCACAAGCAGAAAGTCCTGAGTTTGGATCCCAGGTCCCACTTAAAAATGCCAAGAGGAAACGGCTGCAGCCTGTACTCTGGCCCTGGTGGGCGGAGCCTGGGAAATCTTAAAGTGAAATAAAAAGGATGTAGAAGCAATCCAGCATGATTCCTGAAGTCACCCTTGATTTAAAAAATTTTTTTAAAAATTCTCTGGGGAGTGGGCAAAGGAACCAGATCACCCCAGTTAAGAATTATTGACTTAGCGTTGTCCAGATTTAGGGTTAGGTCTCCTATTTACTGCTTTCTTGCAATGGTGACTTTGAATAGGCAAACTAAGCATCATGACCTTTGGTTTCTTCACGGGCACAGAGGGATAGTACCAGTCATGTCTCACAGTGTCCTTTGGAAGAATAAATGAGACAATAGCAGTTCACAATGAGCCCTCTATACTTCGTTCACTACTGTTGATACCATTGTTGTTTACCTGTCTTGCCAGTCAGTCACTGGCCCATTCCAGAAAGGGAGTAGCTCAAAACCACATCTATAATATTAGCTCCCTATTAAGACATGGTGAACCTTAAAACAAAAATCTAAGTCTCACTCCTGGGAGAGCTAAAGGAGACAATTGATGTCATGCAAATGACTGTGACTTTAATTTGACCGGAATGAGTCCCAGTCTGGTCAGAATTAGCATCTGATTACAATTCAGTTTTTTAGTGAAGACAGAAGTAGCCCTTTGCTGCCCCCTAAGAAAGGTCAAAGGAAAGCTCATCCCACACAGGGAGTGGCTGCTGAAAGATGATAGTGCCTCTGGTCTTCCTCTTCACCCTCAAACAATTGAAGGGGCCTTTCCTTTTCCTGTTTGGCTGGGCTGAAGACCCTGGATCTTTTTGGTGTGTCAAATCTTACCTCCCTGCAAATTTTGAGGCCCAGCCAGTGGACTGAATGGCATCCGTCTTTAAGCTTCCATGTCAATCTGGGTTGGCAGGGGGCATCTTGCTGCCTATCCGATTCTTCTTAAGTATTTGCAGGACGGTTTCTGCCCCTACAGAACTGGATTTAAAGGGCATGGTAGTATGCATCCTCTTCCAGCCCATCTCTACCTTATCATTGTAAAGTTCTTAAAGATCTGATAGTCCCGGACTCGCTTATCTTTATAGCGCTCTGAGTAATCCCTCCACAGGAGAGATAAAGACAAATCCAGAAGGGTGTCTACCGTGCTGGTTTCCTTTCCTAAGAAATTATTTCCAGTACCTTCCAAGACCTCACTTGCCCCTGTGTCTGGCAATACTTGCTTGAGTTCCTCTACTGCTTCCAGATCCTGTGTTAAAACATTTTTGGCCAGAGAGGATAAGCTCTGATTTATTTATTTATTAGTTTTTTTAATTTTTCTATTATTACAAGCATATTGAGTATTCAACTTAGCTTGCCTCTCTCCCACCTCCTTCCCTCCCCTCCCTTCCCTTCACTATTCCCTCCCACCCTTCTGCCTGCATGCCTTAATGAACCTCAGGGTTCACTCTTGCTTGTCTACTCCTATGAAGATTATAACAAGTTACCTCTTTTCAGGCCACCCCTCTGATGTATGTGGTCCCTTCATTCATCCAGCTTTAGATCCAAAGGTGTCCACTGTGAGTTCTCATTCTATGGGTATAATAACAGCTGCCTATAGAGCAGTTTGATGTGCTGTCTTCCTACCTATGTGTTTATTGGGATAAGCTCTGATTAAAAAAAAAACAGCATTTCCCAAGAAAGTGTATATAATGCATAAGATTCCGTTCTGGGCACTCCAGAAGCTGCAACCCAGAATAAGGTGTACTAAGGTGTACTTATCTGGGAGTTTCTTCCTGACATGCACAAAAATACTCATTAAATGTATGTTGGAGGACAATGTGCCCCAGCAGGGCAGGCGAGAGGACAGCCACCTGCTAAACACCTGTCCTGTACCAGGATCTTAATAGATACTCCAGGTACAAAGGTGAACAAGGTACGGTACTGTAGACACACTGAGGTACAGCAAGGACAGACCATCCATGGAAGGGTTGATATCATTCGGCCATGAGCAAAGAATGCTTTGCACACAAACAGGGCAGTAGCTGCCCAACCTGGGATCTGGGGACCTTCCTGAAGGGAATTTTGCCATAGCCTCAAAACTATGACAAGTAGAAAGTAAACAAGGGTCTCAGACTTGGATAAAAGTACTTGCTGAACAAGCTTGGGGACAGCCCTCTTTAGATGAGGGTTTATCTGATTGGTCAGTTTAGAAGAAGTCCTGAGGTCACCCTAGCTTCTCCAAGGATGGGTTACCAGCCTGTGCTCAGAGACATGTAGGAAGCTTGATGGGGTCAATTCCCACCCACCCATCCCATGAAGCTTCCAGCGGACTTCCCTTCCAGGGATGACTATGGAATATTTCCAAGCAGTTCAAGTCCACAGCTAGGCAGCTTCACTCACTAAAGATGAGAATATTTTGGTCTTCATCCAACTCGCCCTTCTGAGTCTGTTACTTCTGAACTTGAGAAGGAAGAATGTTATGTTTCAAGTCTTTTAGAAGACTTTTTGGAAAAGGGCACTTGAGTATTTGTACCTGTGGAGGTCTAAGGATTATTCTGTCTTTTCAGTGCTTTGCTCTGGGGTTTTTTAAACTCCATCTTCCAAGGCTGAAATTACAGGCTGCTATCATTTCTGCCTATCATCGTTCAGATCTTGGCATCTGAACTCAGGTCCTTTTGCCTGTGAGGTAAAGGCTTTATTTCCCTGAGCTATCTCCCCAGACTTCATGGAGGGAGGAAGGGAGGGAGAAAAGGAGGGAGGGAGGGAAAAAGGAAGAGAGGGAGGGAGGGAGGGAGGAAGGGAGGGAGGGAGGAAAGGGGGAGGGAAGAAGGGAGGAAAGGGGGAGGGAGGAAGGGAGGGAGAAGAAAATACCCCAACAGCTTAAACTATCCTAATATATGAATCTTCTAATATTCAAAGAATATCAGCAACCACTGTTGAATAAACAGTCCAGTAAAGGTATATCCTTCTACCTAAAAAGCACAGTTCCACCAATAGGAATTATCGCTACATAATTTTATAGTCTAATGTGTGATTCAAATTCACATTCAGATAATGTATTGAAACCTTGGAGATGACTCTGTGGATTGAATTATTGAATGATGGATTTATGATATATGAAAAACTATGACCTTAGCAGAGATTGGGATCTTGACATCTGAACTCAGGTCCTTTTGCCTGTGAATTTAGCCTCAGAGTATTTTACATTGAGAGCTTAACTGGATATAAAAATATTCACACTCAAAAGTGTGAAGGCTTTGAGACTTTGTCAAACTAGTTTGACAAAGCGTTAGGGCATTGTGGCTTTAAGAGTCACCAGCAGTCTGGCCAAACGTCCCTGTTCCATTCATTTTTTTTAACTTATGAGTTCAAATAACTACAACACCTGACATGCTATCCCAACCTTCCAAGGGCTGAGCAAGATGTTTTTTAAATAATGCTGCAAGCATTGCTTGTAGGTGTTGGGTCCTGAAGCAATGCTGAACACTTCCTGGAGTTTTCACACTTCATCTCTGCTCCTCCCAACAAGGAGCCCCCATGCCTCAGATGAAGGTGCTCAGAGAGTCCCTCGGCCCTGCAGTGCTGAGCCACGGGATGTAAGGGGCTGCCAGTAGCTATGGAGCTATGATTTCTCAAACCACCATTCCCCCAAGCAGCAGTAGCAGCTGGAGAATTTGCTTGAAATGCATATTCTCTGGCCCTCCTCAGGCCCTACTGAAACTACAAAGCAAGGTCTAGCACCTTCTGTTTGAACAAGTCCTCCAAGGACTTTGGTGAAAGCTAAAGTTTGGCAATCATTGTCTTGGCTGTTCTATGGTCTATAGTTAGCTATTCCATAGTATGCTTAGGGGAAAGAGAGAGAGAGTGGAAGAAAGGAAGGAGGAAAGAAAGGAGGGAGGGAGGGAGGCAGGGAGGGAGGGAGGCAGGGAGGGAGGGAGGGAGGGAGGGAGGGAGGGAGGGAGGGAGGGAGGGAGGGAGGGAGGGAGGGAGGGAGGGAGGGAGGATCAGCAGAGCTCCCTAGAACCCGTGTAAGAGCTGGTATAGTGGTTACCTGCAATTACAAGACTGTGAAAGCAAAGCAAAGACAGGGAATCCTGAGGACATGCTGGCTAGCTGGCCAACTGATTGGCAAACTCTGGGTTGAACTGAGAGACCCTGTCTCAACAGTAAAAATAGAGTGTGACAGAAGACACCAGATGTCAACTTCAGGTGTTGCAGTTAGCCCGCATGCTGCTGATAAATTACCACAAAACTACTTAAGGGAACAAGGGGTTGATTCTCCCTTACAATTCCTGGTTACTGATGTCTGTCCATCTTAGCAGGAGAGCTCACACCAGCACCAAGGCTGACAGAACTGACCACATAGCAGCCACATAACCACTGAGAAAGGGATTATCCTTGCTTGCCAGACCAGCATGTCAGGGCAAGTGTACATAAGGACGCCCCCTTTCTCCAACAGTTCCCTCCATTTTATTCACCTGCCTGGGGACTAGTTCCACCCACCATGGACTGGATCTTCCCCATCCTCCAAACAATCTCCTGCAAGTTCACTCTGGGCCTAACTCAACTACCAAGTCTCTACAAATGTGCCCTCAACTGTCAAGTTGACAACTGTGTCCAACTATGGCATCAGTCCTCCACATGCATACATACATACATGCATGTGAACCCACACACATGCAAAAAAAAAATGAAAAGACTGTTGTATGGAACTACTAAGACTGCTTACTGCAATATAACTTAACTTATCCTGACTGATACACTCCTAGAAGTATAAAGCCAATTCAGCTTGCCAAAACTAGAAGGTAACTGCAAACTTAGAATATGATTTTTAAAAAATTGCTTTAAATTTGGCCAAGCATTATCACCTGCTAAAAGCTTCCAGTGTGGAGTCTGCTCCAGTTTTAATAAAAGGCAAGATTAGCACATCTGAAAGAAAAGGTTAGAAATATTAGCATCAAGCTGAGACTTTCTCCTTGAGGAAAAACTGACTCAGAATTGGAAAGGGAACAATTCTGGCTGGGGTTTAGTGTCACCAAATGGCTGGTCATTTCACTCCCTGAAGTCATCTAGGACGCCATTAATAGTAGAGCCACTTTGGGGGAAAATACTGATCTAGTCAGTTTTTCCTTCTGTACTTGGGGAAAGTTTTGATCCAGAAATGTATGTGACTTGCCTAAGGTCACTATGTCAAATCCATTTTCTATTGTTGTAACTGAATAATTCAGACTGGTTTACATAAAAGAAAGAGGTTGAAGTTTATTTTATTTGGTGGTTCTGCTTATTTTATTTTTCTTTAACTCATGGTTCTGGAGGCTGGGATTCCAAGAGGATGATGTCAACATCTATTCAGCATCTGGTGAAGGCTTCATGCTGCGTCCTTTCCTTACCATCACATGGTAAGATGCGGTACGTGTACCAGCTCAGGCCCCCAGTGCTGTACTGTCATGACTTGCCATCTGATCCCAACTACCTCATAAAGGTTCTGTCTCCACGCTGGGCAGAAGCTTCTGCCCAGCGGGAGCGGTCTGCGTTTCTGGTCCTGGTAGGGTGGAGCCTGTGAATCCCGGGCAGAGTAAACAAAGAGGAGGTGGAGGCATCCATGATTCCCAAATTCGTCCCTGGTTCTACACACGCATACACACATACATTCACACACACGCATACACACACAATTGAATAAAAAATAAATAAATAAAAGGTTCTGTCTCCAGCTACCATTCACATTCAGATTTTGGGGATTATGGAACTTGCAACAGTCACAAAGTAAATTGAAGGCAGAACTAGACAGAGGGCCAGTTCTCCCCAACCCTCTACTTCTGGGTATTTCTGTTGTACCCTGCATTCAGCAGTCTCTGACTTTTCTGTAGCACGTGGTCTTCCTAGGGAGAACCGGACCACCGATATGAAATGTAGTGTGCTGTATCAAGAAAAGATCTGAGCTGGATCCCGAGGGCAGAGACCACTCTGCCCACCTGTGGGCAGAGGTCAGTGGAAATGCACACTAATGCAGAGGCTGTAGTAGTTCCTTGTGGCTGCATGCAAAAGTAGTGACTCGCAGAGTAATGTTACAGAGCCGAGAGAGTGAGGAGGCTGCATCTGGCTCCGGCTCTCACAGCCATTGCAGTACATTGAGCTCCATAGAGACAGCACCAGGGCAAGCGAGAGCTGGATGGGCACTGGGCAGCTCTGTGCTTCCCAGAGGAAACACAACTAAACATTGGCAGAGGAGATCCTAAAAGGCCAAGAGGTAAGATATCATCATATGCATTCTTTGCACAAACTTGCTGGGTGGAGCATAAGATATCGCAATGCTTCAGTCACCTTCTCAGAGTTCTCTAAAGAAGTGCTCAGAGAGGTGGAAGACTTTATCTGCTAAAGAAAAAGGAAAATTTGAAGATATGGCAAAGGCGGACAAGGCTCGTTACGAAAGAGAAATGAAAACCTACATCCCTCCCAAAGGGGAAACAAAAAAGAAGTTCAAGAATCCCGATGCTCCCAAGAGACCTCCTTTGGCCTTTTTCTTGTTCTGTTCTTAGTATCAACCCAAAATCAAAGGAGAACATCCCAGTTTATCCATTGGTGACGTTTTGAAGAAACTGGGAGAGATGTGAACAACATGGCGCCAAGCTGAAAGAGAAGCACAGAGAGGACATTGCTGCCTAGAGCTGAAGCAAAACCTCATGCAGCCAAAAAGGGAGTTGTGAAGGCTGAGAAGAGCAAGAAAGAGAAGAAGACGAGGAAGAAGAGGATGATGAAGATGATGAAAAAGTTGGTTCTAGCAGTTTTTTTCTTGCCTATAAAGCATTTAACCCCTGTGTTTATAACTCACTTCTTTTAAAGAAAAAAAATTGAAAAGTAAGGCTGTGTGAGATTTGTTTTTAAACTGTACAGTGTCTTTTTTTTTTATAGTTAACACACTACCGAATGTGTCTTTAGATAGCCCTGTCCTGGTGGTATTTTCAGGAGCCACTAGCCTTGCTTGGTACAGTATGGAGGTTGTAACTGGCATGGAAATTTGAAACGGGTTTTTGTTGGTGCACAGCACAAATGAATTATATTTGGGGACGGTAGTTTTCTCATCTTCAGTTGTCTCTGATGCACCGTGCATAAATTAATTGTTGTTCTGTTAACTGAACACCACTCTGTAATTGCAAAAAAAAAATGCAGTTCTTTCATTGACATTCTGAATGCTTCTAGGTAAATAAAATTTTTATTTAAAAAAATGTAGTGACTCGAAACATTAGGAATTTATTATCTTACAAATTGGGAAGACAGCCATCTAAAATTGGCGTCGATGGACGTGGCCAAGGAATGTTTTGTCATCAGTTCTAGGTCAGCCGCTGCTTCACCCCACCTCTGTGGCTACAGCCTCACTGTTTTGTCTGTAGTTGCCCTGTGCCTCCTTTGTAGGAACACCTGTGAATATAAGGCCCACCAAGGTAATCTGAAGCAATCCCATCCCTGAATCCTCAAATATATCTGCAAGGACTTTTTTCCAAATAAAGTAAGCTTCATGGATTTCAGGGGTTTAACCGATATCCTTGGAGCAGGTACGGAGGGGGGTACATCTTTCAGCCTCTCCAGACACTGCTAACTGATGTTGTACTAGCAACTGTGGTTCAGCTTTTAGATATACGTCCATTGCCCTCTCTGAGTCTGGAATTCCCTCTTGTAAAAGGAGAGGGTTGTCACTAGGCAATCTAGCACTGGCGGTAGGAGATCCCTGTGTCCCTTAGGAACTTGTACATCACAAACTGAGAAAAGCTGCCAAAGATCATTAGAGATACGGGACAGTGCAAAGTTAACAACTTTTAAATAAAATGACTATTCTCTTCCCTTCCTTATGCCTGCCTCTGCTCTCTGTAGACCATTCAAAATTGCCGTGACCTAAGCTGGAAAGACAGTTCAAGGGTTAAACCTCTTCCTTGCAAACAGAAAATCCTGAGTTCAGATCTTGGATCCCACATAAAAATGCCAGGCAGAAATGTTGGCAGCCTGTACTTCTGGTCCCGGAAGGTGGAGCCTGGGAAACTCCAAAGCAAAACAAAGAGGAAATAGCACAATCCAGAGTGATTCCTGAAGTCACCCTCGAATCTCCACATGTACCCTCTGATACACACAGACACACACACACACGCACGCACGCACACATGCACGCACGCACGCATGCATGCACGCACACATGCACACAAGCACATGAAAGAAACTCTTTTAAAATTTTTAAAAATTAAAAAAAAAAAACTGCTGTGGCCTGCTCCTGCAGAGGTGAAATGTCAACAAGGACTTTAGAGAATATGGCTTGAGTCAGGAAGATTCCTCCTACTCACCTCCCCCGCCCCACCCCAGACCTGGGGCTACAATGAGTGAACATAAATAGATGCCCTAATTCACAACCTCGCCTGCAGCAGAACTGTGCTGGGGGGAAGGGGGTCTAGAGTCCCCAGAGAGGTGGATCTTCAAAGCTCTGTTTTGACTCCTGTCCTGGGTCCCATATAAAGCAATGCAGAGAACAGGAAAAGATGTGCCAAAAGAGAAGCTGAGATGTCACTGTCCTTCCCCCCCCCCCACAGCATCTCTCCACGGTGCATCATCGATACTTATCCAACCATTAGTAAACTGTTAACACACGCTCCCTCCTGGTATTCCTGATGCTCTCCAGCTCTGATTAATACCATCAATAGTGTAGTTTGTTCTAGGGGAATGATCAGCGGAATTGATAGTGTCCCTGGGGAGGGGCAGGCTTTGGAGGGAAAGGGACAACTGTCCTCTATTGAGACAGCGAGTGGATTCACTGAGCCGCTGCCAGAGTGTCCCGCCAGAGGCCAGGGACTCACTTGGCCCTAGGCAACACTGCCTGGGTTTTCAGAGACCACTCTTGGCCAAACCTGCCGAGAACCCTGAGAACAAATTCTGGGAGCTGCAGAGATGGCTGCCCCTGCTGATGTCAAGTTGTGAGAGAAGGCAGCTCCTGAATCAAGAAGGCTGCTGTTCATCCCAGCTTCTAGAACAAGAGCTTCCTGGAAGCCATGCTGTTCCCTAACTCCTGAAGGTCAGTTGCAGCCACAGTGGGCGAGAGTCTGTGTCTGCAGAGACAGAGGAGAAACCCGTGGAGCAATGCACTGGCAGGCAGATGCTCGGGGTTCCATCCCGCTCTGTGTCAGGGTAAGGTCCATTGTCTCCTGTGACTCTGGCAACAGCTCTAGTGATTCCTTCAACACTGATTTGGCTGGTAAATATTTGTTGCATGCTGCATGAGTGAGGTAAGCACTATTTTTAATTATTATTTTTCTAGTTTTATAAGCAGATTGAGTACTTATCCCTGCTTCCTTCTATTCCCCCTCCTTCCCATTCCCCTCCCTTCCCTTCATCAATCCATTCCACTCCCTCCTGCCCTCCTGCCTGTTCATCTCTACAGACCCCCGGGTTCCCTTTGGCTTGTTTACTCTTGTTGGAGTTCAGGCCTCTGTGGCATACCAAGTTCCTTCTCTTCAGGCCACCCAACTGATAGGACATATCCCTTCACTCGTCCAGCTTTAGTCCCCAATGTTTCCACTGTATGTTCTTATCTCTCTTGAGTCCCTCCATAGTCTATGGAGCATGTTGATATGTCAGTGATTATGCAGGTCTGGAAGGACAAGTCTCACTGCAGTGAGTTCCCAGATGCAGCAGTCCTGCCTTGAGTGGAGTGTCTTGTACAACGGTGAAACTTCCCATCTGTATGCTCTTACAATCTCACCACCCCCTTTTCCATGAGGTTCCCTAAGCCTTAGATGGGGAGATATTAGGTTGGCCTGACTCTGGATGAGCCTTGCTGGGTCACTGGTACTCTGTATTAGAACTGGCCATTCTTGTCTCCTTCACCGCTCTTCTACTAGCTGTTGCTGACCATATCACTGCTCTTCTACTTCCCTAGGCTACATCCCATCAGGGTGTTTAGATCCTCTACCTCTGTTGTAGACTAAGTGTTAAGTGTTCTTCAAATCTATGGGTGTAATAATTTACAGAGCAGTTTGGTGTACTGTCTTCCTGCCTAGGTTCATTGGCTGTTTTCTTCCCTATTGATCTATTTCCTTCCCTTTTTTTAGGGTCTTGTTCTAGTTGACAGTAACAGGAATGTGTTCCATTCTGACAAGCAGGTCATGAGTTCAATCAGAAAGCTGTTGGTTATCTCCTTGATACTTATGCCACCATTATACTGTGGTTATCTGTTGCTATGATGATTTTTATTGCAACTTGCAGTTCTCATGTTGATGAAGCCTGTGGTTATTTCTTTCCCCCAGTAGTTTCTACAGTATTGCTTGGTACTGTGTAAGCTATCCAGCAAAGAGGAAGTTCTCAGACCAGTTCCAATTGATGTAATTTGCCAAATTGATGTATTCTGTGATCCATATGTGTTGCATCTTCAGTAATAAGGTCTTACTGACATTTTTTTGGAGAGTAACCAGGAGTAATGACAAAAGCCCATAATGTCTGAGGACCTTTAAGACCTCTCTGACCAACATTTTATCAGGAAGTGTCACATTCCTGTTACTTCTAGTACAGTTTTAATTGTCACTGGGTCCTAAGTGGATCAGTTCAGGGCTTTTATTTTTCCCCATTTTCCTTACTCTGTGCTGCTCTGTATAGGGACTGTCCATTCTTGTTCCTTCCTTATAATTTTTTTATTATTTATTCAATTGTGCGTGTGTGCGCATGTGTGCGCATGTGTGTGTGTGTGTGTGTGTGTGTGTGTAGAACCACAGGCGAATTCAGGAACCACCATGGACCACCTCCACTTCATTGTTTACTCCACCCGGGGATTCACAGGCTCCGCCCTACCAGGACCAGAAACGCAGGCCACCCCCGCTTCTGCTCGGGTTCTATATGTGGGGTCTAGGATCCGAACTCAGGACCTTCCGCCTGCAAGGCAGAGGCTTAACCCCTGAGCCACCTCTCCAGCCCTATTGTTCCTTTCTTTAAAAGACACGGTTTTTTGTTTTGTTTTGTTTTGTTTTGTTTTGTTTTGTTTTGTTTTGTTTTACATATTACTAGAATAGGAGGTTTCATTGGGGTTACTTCCCACAATCTTAGAGTTTTTCTCTAAGTCCTTTTATCCCTCCTATCTCCCATCCCCTCATTTCCTGCTATGTATTTTCCCAATTATTCCTCCTTCACGCTACATGACATGGTACCTAAATCTCCCCTTTAAAAGGTTTTACCTTAACCATTCATTCCCGCCTTACCACTCATTGGTCCCTTCCAAATTTTCTAGCTCTTTCCAATCCAAATACATTGACAAGGATATCAGTGTTAGCATCTGCATGTAAGAGAAAATGCGAGTAAGCACTATTTTTAACTCTAGGTTAAAACAGGAAAAAGAAATATGAATGAAGTAAAGTGGCAGAACACTTTCTTAATCCTTCCCATAAGAGCACCTGAACTCAAGTCTGCTAGAATCACCTTCCATGTTGGAAGCCACCACTTATTTCTGTTGAGTGGCAGGTACTGTACTGGGATCACAATGAGTAATGATTCAGTTTGATCATGGTGTCTGACCCATAATACTCAGTAAAGATTAGTGTCTACTGTTCTGTACATTATACTACACCTGTATACATTCCAGTGATTGATTTGGTACCTACTAGTCTAGGTTGCGGCCCCCAGACAGTTTATTAAATGAATGTGTCTGTAAATGTACTTTTTCATAGATGCAATTATTCTTAGTAAAGCAAGTGATTGTCTATCATGTACGTGGGCCTCATCTAATAAGCTGAAGGCCTTAAGATAAATAAATAAAATAATTAATTAATGCATAAATAAGAAGCTGCAAATTTTTGAATTCACCAACTCCATAGTAATGTAAGCCAACGCATTAAGATTGGGGTTAGGGGAACAGCTCAGAGGTTAAAGTGCTTACCATGCAAGCAAAGACTGGCGTTTGAATCCCCAGATGCTGTCTGTGCGTGGCTGCCTGCCTGTAATTCCAGCCTAGGAGGGCAGAAATAGGGAATCCCCAAGGCAAGCTGGCTAGAGACTAGCCATATCAGCAAGTTCTGGGTTTGACTAAGACTCTGCCTTAAGGAACAAGCAACCAAAGATGATTCTCAGCATCAGCCTCTGGCCTCCACACATGTGTATGCATCCATATACACATATGCCCATCCACGTGCAAACATGCATGAGCATACATGAACACCACACACATGTACACATGTAAAAGGAACACAAGACTGGAGAGATGGCTCAGGGAAGATTCAACCTCACAAGCAGAAGATCCTGAGTTCAGATCCTAGATTCCGCGTATAAACACTAGGTGAAAATGGCTGCGGACTGCACCTCAGACCTGGTGGGCAGAGCTCTGGGAAATCCTAGAGGGAAACAAAAGTAGGTAGAAGCAATACAAGATGATTCCCAAAGTCACCCTTGGTCCTCCACAGGGAAGCACAGTGCCCTCTGACACACACGCGCGCGCGCGCACACACACACACACACACACACACACACACACACACGCACAAAATAAAGTTAAAAAAAGAGTCACATCTTAAAAAAAAGGAAAAGGAAAACAATGGCAATGTGTGTGTATGTCAGGAGAGCAGATAAAAGCTTAGGGAGATCTACTAGAGGAGCAAAGACTATGAACTGCCGGAACGCTTCTATAACTTTAAATAATGAACTGTGAGTGCCTCTATCACAAGCACCTATGTTCCTAACTTCATAAGATTTCTTTTTTGGTTGGTTGGTTGGTTTTGTTTTGTTTGTTTGTTTGTTTGTTAATTTTTTTTTGAGACTGTCTCACACCATAACCCAAACTATGACTAGCAATCATAGCTATCTTCTTGCCTCAGCCTCCTAAATGCTAAAATTACAGATAGGAGCCACCATCCAGCACTGTTGTTTTGAGGCAGGGGCTCGCTGTGTAGCAGAGACTGGTCCTGAACTCCCACTTTAGCATCCCAGGTGCCAGAACTGCAGATGTGAGATACCAGTGTCGTTGCTGTTTTGCTGCTGCTGTTTGAGACCGGGGCTCACTGTGAAGCTGAGGCTGGCTTTGAACGTCATTCTCTTGCCTCAGCTTTCCAAGTGCTGTAACCAGACATCCCCTTTCACCCCACTCCAATCCCCACCCTTCTCTAGAATAGACTCCTATTCCAATCCTAGTGCTACTCTTTCTCCTGCCCCTCCAGGTCTGTTTCTTGGGCAAAATTGTGAGAATGTAGAAACGCCATAAATGAAATCCATTATTTTGCACTATTAACACACATTAATGAAAAAAAAAGACCTTTAGAGCAAATGAGGGTATATGACATTTGTATGACAGATATCAGGAAGACGCCATGGGCAGCAGAGCCCACCCTGGCCATCCTTTCATTTGGGGGCAGTTGTGTCCCTGGACATGCTGAGGAAGGAACACCTGCCGTGAGCTACTGGCCAGCTTGCTGACCAGAGCAGACCTCACACACAGACCAGGCTTCAGTGTTGTCTTCACGGCAAGAGGAACATTTGTCCTGAGGGTTATGATAAAAACCAAAATGCACATGCTGTTACCTTTTTCTTTTTTTTAATTCTAAGAAAGAGCAGCCCAGGCTGTTGAGTAAACACAAGCAGTTTCTGGGCTCGGGGTCAGATCAGGGTCACTCCTCCGGAGCCAGGGTGGTTTAGGGTCACTACTCACGGGCCCTTCCAGCTGCTGACAGGGAGCCCGTAAATCTGATAGCAAGCCGGTCCAAGACTGAGTCTTCCGAGTCTCTAAAACGTTGAGTCTCGTTTGCTCTCGGTGACGTCCCCAGGGGATTGGCAGGCAGGGGATGGGAGTGACCCCTGGCTACAGGAGTTTGAACAGAGCCCATGCAGACTAGAAATCCAGCGTCCTCACCCAGCGGCGACCACAGCTCTCAGTCTTCTGATCCGAGGCCAGGAGAGCAAAGTGACATCAGCCTCCTCCAAAGTCATGTCCTTGTCACCGCAGCTGGGCCACAGGAGACAGAGGAAGACTCGACGTGGGCAAGAATGGGAGAGAATGGGAGAGTATCCGCAAGATTCCAGTCACAGCCGGGGCCGCCAGCAGCCATTTATCAGCAGTCTCCCAGAACCCAGACTCCATGCATCACTTTTCCCGTTATCCTGGGGTTTGGGGACAATGAAGTATATTTTCTGTGACTAAACTCAACCACTAACTTGCCCAGTGACAGCCAGCCAGTCGCTGAGACTTTCCGAGTCTCCGTTTTCTCTTCCACAGAGTAACGAGCTGCAGACGGTGAGCGTTCCCAAATGTCACCATGAGCCTTGGAGGACTGTGACTGTCATACTCGAGTCCCCAGCTGGTAGTGTTGACCTTGGCATTGTTCTTTGCATGCATGCTTTCATTAAAAAAGAAAATTTCCTATGGTACTTGAATATAAAAAAACAGACTTTTGCATTAATTATGTCATTAATTAATAATTCTGATAATCCTAAATACGAACACATATTTAGGATTAAAAAAACCTAACACACCAGGCCATGAAGTTTTCTGGCCTAGGTAGCCCTGAAAGACTTATAGGACATGTCATTCCACTCTTGATAACTGGATTCCCAGCAAAGATAACTTGTGAGGAGGACTTAGAATCCCCCATATTAAATTAGCTCCTTCAAAACAGACCCCTGTCAAGTCTTTCTTATAAAGTCAACCTTCCCTGCTTAAAGCAGTGTGTTGGTCGTTATGAAATTCAGGAATGATATTAGCTTTGTTGGAGAATGTATTCGGCCATGTTACCTAGCAATAGCATTCCCTTTTGTCCGTAAAATGAAGTAGATTTTTTTTTTTTTTTTGCCAGTAAAAGGAATCTGACAAAGAAAAAAGAATGTCAAGAATAGTTTGGGTAGAACAAGCAAAGGGGACATAACATGGTGTCCCAGAAGGGTTGACATGAAGGAATTTGTCAGCTGAAGGGGAGGAACATGCTTGAAAACAAAAGGAAAGAAGCCTCTACAATCATGGTTTCTACATGACTATAAAACAACACAAGTGCTTCTTTCGTGGTCAGGATTATGTTGTGCCTTTTAGCTTGGCTTCATTTCATCCTCACAGCCCTTATGACCCCCACTGTGCACACGAGGAAGTCAACATTCCATGAGATGATGCTTTGTCCAACAACTAACTAGAAATCAGCAGAGCGGGACTTGAAGTCTCTATGACTCGAGGGCCCTTATTCTTATCCCAGAGCTACAAGACACACAATCACTGCTCCTCCAGACCAGAGCTGATTGTCCCCTGTCCTCCACAGGCACTGCAGCTTGTCCTGTGACCAGCTGACCAGGATTCTTGATAAGCATTTGGCTGAGGAAGCTTGTCTCTCTGACAGCTGCCAACGTCTTCCTGCATGACCCCTTCTATCTTCTGTGCTGCTCCTTCTTCTATGGGTTACCAGATTAATGAAGTCTGAGCTCGTTGGTCGAATGCTGGCCCCATCTGATCTCAGCAGCCAGTGCCCCCTCTTCTGCCAAGCAGTGGCAGTGGTTTGAGTAGCCTATGCCTATGCCAGGAAGCACCGGCAAGCTTGGTGGTTTCTAAGTGGGAGTCCATGGTGCAGTCTCCAGGAAAGAGCAGCTCTGAGAGAGGGGGTGGACTCCATCTTAAAGTACATGAAACCTCCCTGTGTAAAATAGGAACCATCGGAACAAAGCTGAAGGTAAAAAAAATTTACTAGTGGCACCGTAGAGGGTATGGGAAGACCCAGGCTTTCTCCGCCCATGCCACAGCTCCTCCTCGCCAATATGGAATGACCAGCCTGCCTTGATACCTTGGCAGCAATCGAAGGAGAGAGCAGTGCATAGTACTAATGTGTACACGGAGAATGCCCATGTCGAACCAATCAAGAACGTAGGGAGGATGGCTAGGAGGATGGCTCAAGGGTTAAAGCCTTTGTCTCTCAAACAAAAGAGCCTGAGTTCAGATCTCAGGTCCCACATAAGAATACTGGGAGGATTGCATGACCTGCACAATGTCCAACACATTATTGACCCCTCAAAGTCTAGCATGGACTAAAGGCCCTAGGATCCTGGCGGCAAGGGATCGACAGCCACAGTAGTGTTCCTATGCTAAAGGGGAACACAGGAAAGAGTTCTGGGAAATGCCACTGGGTCCTTGCACCTCATCGGAGAGGAGGACCCAGAGGAGAGTTTGGCATGTACATTAAAGAATGCTCCTGGGATGGGAGGGGAAGGCACTGGGAGATGGGGAGGAATGGGGGAGGGGAGGGGGAGCAGGGGGGTGGGTAAGGGTGGAGGGAAGGAGGGGACTGGTGTATCTGTTAAGTTTGTATGAGTGGAAATAAAAAAAAAAAGAATACTGGGAGGAAATGGTGGTGGTCTGCAATTCCACCCCTGGAAAGCAGTGACTAGGAAACCCCAGAGCAAAGCAAAGCTGATTTGACATGACTTGAGGCAACCCCAGCACAACTGGGGAAACTTCTGACCATCTTTGTAGGGGAAAGATGGCTGAGATGCCTCTATTGTTAATAATATGGAGGTAAAGCAATCCAGGATGGTTCTCAGTATCATTCTTGGGCCTTCACAAGCACATAAACTTGAGTGTTCTCCCTTCCATACACACACACACACACACACACACACAGGCAAAAAAATGTAGGAAGAATTGTGTTCAAAGCAACACCATTGGGTTGTATTTGGTTGGTTGTTTTGAGACAGAGTCTCCTGTGTTCGGGCTGGCATTGCACTTGACATGTAGCCACAAAGGACTCTGAATGCCTCCCACCTCCATGCCCAGAGTACTGGGATTATAGGCCTATGTCCCAACTCCTGGTTCTCTCTAGCATTGACACGAACTTCTTTCCCTTTTTTTCCATAACACCTCACTTCTACTAGTACCAGTCTCTGTTGCTGTTGGATTCACAGGGGATCTTTCCAGTCCCCTGGAATGTTATCTCCTCCTTCTCCACCACTGCAAATTAGGCAGAGTTGTAGGCCCAAGATCTGGTTAATTGGCCTCTTCAATCCAACACCCTGGGTGGCCGATTTGACATGACTTGAGGCAACCCCAGCACAAAGACACTTGACACATTTGTGTTTGTTGACCTGCCCTGGTCCTCATTCCCTCCAGGCCTCTTCCTCAGAAACTTCTGACCATCTTTGTATGGGGAAACCTGGCTGAGATGCCTCTATTGTTAAACTCTCTGGCCTGGTTGCCACATGCACATAACTACAGTTCTGAGAACTTCTGCCCTTGGATCTGCTCTGAGTCAGTCTACCCCATTAATGAGAAAATGATGTACAAGCCAGGAGACTGGGAAAGAGAATTATGAATGAAATATTCTTTGTCAAGGTCTAAGTTACTTCCTGATGCAGGAAAACTTTGCCTCAGCCCTTTCCCAGTACAAAGTGAGGGGATCAGAGCACCCCAACCCTACTCTTCCTGAGTAGCAGCAACAGGAGCACAGCCTCTTCCTCAACAGTAAGTTCAAGGGCATCGGACTATGAGCCACATGAAGGGGACATAGGCTAGGACTCACCTGTCCCAGGTGGGCAGCGATTATAAATCCAACAACAAATAATTGCTTTACCCTGGAAGAGCTTAACTCTAAGCTTTGAAATTCAATTCTCTCTGCCTCCTGTGGCAGATCTCCCCACCGCCACCTATTTCCCCAGTTTCTGGAACTGAAGATTATGGGTTCGTCTCAAAGCTGAATTGTATGTATTCTGCATGTGCTGAATTTGTTATTTAATTAATGAGCCTGAGAAACATAAAGAGATGAACCCCTCACCTAGGAAAACAAATCAACAAGAGAAAAATCCATTAGGGTAGACATTCATATTGCAAATGGAATCTCTTTGCAGTGAGATACTGATGTGTATTTAGAACGTGCCTTGGATTGCCAGGTGGTCCGTTCCGTCACCATTTTTCTGGTGTATACATAGAGCAGCCTGGGTGTTATATTGTAAAGCCTTTCTACAGAAAGGTCCAGGATGATGGTTGCAAACCTCAATGTGCACCCCTGAATTGGGGGCAGGAAGCTCATTAACATGCAGATTTCTGGCAGGCCTTCATCTGGAGCTAATTTATCTTTATATTTGGGAATGGAACCCCATAATCTTTACACTTCATCATCTCCGTAGGTGTCTGAGTACAGACAGCCCACACACCAGCCTTCGAAATGCCTGCTCTTAGGACTTCAGGCTGCAGTAATCCTAAGTCTAGAACAAAAATACCCCGACAGTTCAGCAAAGCTTCAAGGCTCAGTCTCTGGCCCATTGCTCTGGAATGTGAAAAGATTTCATTCTAGGTTTGGACCCTAGACTCCAGGGATAACAACCGCAAAACCTACGTACCTGCAACTCTAGAGAGCAAAGTCGTAAGACCTTCCTAACAGAAACTCAGCATGGAGAGACTTCTATAATTACGTAGATGGGGAAACAAGAGGTCAAAGAGAAAAAAGGACTTTCCCATACTAGGCCTGCTGGTCTTCCATGTTAGGCCTGCTAATCTTCCATGTTGTCCAGAAAGACCGATCTTCCACGAGCTCTAGAATAAATCAGGTGCGTCTGTTAGGACCTGTCCCCAGGCTCTGTCTTTCTCCTTCAGGACAATCCTAGCTAATAACTATATATGATTTTTGGATGTTGTTTTCTTTTTTTAGAGTTTAGTACATGAATATAATGAATTTATGATACTGTCACACCTTAATCCTTAATCCCATCCCTGCCTCTGTTTCCCTTTACAACCCTTCTTCTTTTCTGCCAGTCTCCTTCTTCTTTTCATGTCTTTTCACATATGTGGGCCACTGGGTTTTATCTGGACCGCCTTTGATGGGACGTGCCCCGGCACTTACTGGAACAGGAATCCTGTATCAGCAGGTGTACCACTGAAGAAAGCAACCCCCCACACCCATCAACATTCACCTCCATCAGTCTCTCAGGGAGCTTTTCCCTTCTGTGATCAAATGTTAATAGAGCAAATCCCTTGCAGGTCTTGGGGTATACATTATCCTTTGAGGTCTGTCTTCCTAAACTAACAGTGGACAGCACCAAACACAGTACTCAGCACATAGTGAAAGTCAATAAATATGTGTTGGGTGGAAAGGCAGACATAAGTTACATGACAGGAAATAAGAATGTTGAAAAGAGGTCATCCGTGGCTAGGAATGAGTTGCTATCAGATCAGGGATATTAGGCTAAATGGGCTTCAGCAAGTTTTCCAACTTAGGATTGTCTACGTATTCTTAAATTTTGTTCAGTGAGTCTGTATATAAAAAGTAGAAAACAGATGTGACTGCACACTAGATTTTCATCTATCCCAAAGGGGCTGGGGTCCCTGAGGCCACCCAGCTTTATGACTGCACATTGCCCTCTAGTGACCAAGATGTGTCATTATAATTTTGTGATGTTCCTTGAAAGAAAAAAAAAAAAGTGAACTTCCATGAGCTCCTTTGGTCAGGATGGGAGAATAATTAATCATTTACATGGGTGTGACCTGTAGTAAGTCCTTTGATATAATCATCCATTAGTTTGACACTTGACCACCTCGTGCATAACAATGTGTCCAGGGCAGTGCCAAGCAGAAAAAAAAAAAATACAGCTATGAGCAGATCAGATAGAACAAGCAAGAGAGGGAGGAGTCGAGCACCTCTGTGGACAGTTTTAGCGGGAAGCATAGGCAGCACTGATGTGGATGTAAGACACGGTGAGTCCTCTGCAGGAAGATGTCGCTGAAGAAATGAGATCACAGCTTGGGCTTGAAAATGAGAGAAGTTGGCAAAACATGGAGAGGAATGGTGGGAGGGGGGAATCTTCCCTAGGCAAGAAAGAGCCCCGTGAGCTTCTGGCAGGAGGGGCAGATCGGGGTGCTAGGGGCAGGGACGGGAGTGAAACTGAAGAGGTGGGTATGTCACCGACCCCATCAGTTTCCCATTCCCATTCGTGTGGAAACTGGGACCCTGAGAAGTAAGAGGAGAGGGGCACGGTGACAGTGATGTAGCCTTTGGGTGATGATGATGAGGAAGGTGTCCAAGATAGACCCTGCAGGCTAGACAGGAAGTGCAAGGATGGAGGAAGCAAGGGCACGGGGTGGAGGTGCCCAGCCAGCCTGGCAGAGCTGGGCGGCAGCAGCTGCGAGGCACCGGGCAGGCCACCTGAGCCTCACTAACCATTTGGCAGGTGAGACAATAACCTAGGGAGAGGCCTGTCACATGGCCAGTGATGGCCAAGCTCCCACGCCCTCCTTCCTCCCTTCCACCCTGTTCCTTATGGCACAGACCCTTGCCTGCTATGGGCTCCGGCTCCTGGAAGGACCCTATCAGCCCTAAGCTCTGTCAGCCTGTGGACGCTTTGGTCCCACACCCAGGAATGGCCTGTAGGAGAAAAGGCAGAGCAGCAGAAGCACCGGTTCATTCATTGCCATCACACTGGAGCTTCAGGGTCCACACGAACAAGTTCTGGGTCTCTTAGCCTCCTCTCTGCCCATCTGACGCCATGTTGAGTTTCTGTCACTTCTCCTAGCCAGCAGTGTCCTTTCCCTGTGCAGCCTGTCCACTCACAGTCCCTCAGAGCACTGTCTTTCACAGCCTGTCTGGCGGGTCCTCGTTCTCTTCCAAAGCCCCTCCCATCCTCCAGGGAGCTCCCCACTGGAGCACGGAGGACACTGGCTGCTGGTGCCTAGTTCCTCCTCTAGCCCAGCAACTCAATTCAAGCACCCTGATGCTCAGGATCTCCTGCATCTCCAGCAGCTAACACAGTGCTGTTACTTAGAAGGAGCCCATGATTATCTAATGAATGAACAAATGAATGATGAAAACAAAGGATCCTACTCTTAGCCGCCTGCTTTTTACCACCATGGCTTATGGTTGTTGTTTTCATCCACCCATTGCCTCCTGCCCTCTTGATGTCCAATGGGGGCTTGGTCTGGTCTGGGAGAAAGAAAACAGTTTGTTCCAGCTCTGACAGTGGGCTTCCCAGAGGGGAAAGAGAGTAAGAAATTATATATAAGAACTGACTACATTTTGGAGTTCCTTTATTGTCTCTCCACTAGAATCTATCTTCCTGATCACCAAGAATATGTTTGAAAGTTGATTTTCCTTTTAACGTGGATTTTTATAGCCCTGGAGGCTTGATTCTTTCTGGGGGAACCTACAAAGTTACCATAAATTCCCCCCACTCCAAGACCAAAATTCTTCAACAAGGTAACTTGTACACGGAACACTCCAGTATGAATAAGCGACCACCTAGCCTGCATGCAAGAGGGATCTTGCTAGTACATGTGTCTATTTAAGGCTTGCTGTGTCTCTGGCTAGCAGATGATTTTCATGAAATGATTTTGATGTGAACAGCCAGGCTTGCCCCTGCTTTTCATGAAATTTACATGCTAGTATGAAAAGCACAGTTGTGGGATGTGTTATAATTATCTAATTTGAAATCCGAGTTAAAGAGTAAAAGAAAATCAAGGCATAAGAAAGTATATCTTGGGCAGCTTGGTCATTCCTAAGAAGTCAGGATGGCTGTCCTGAGATTGAAGCCGTAGGGTAAGCACTATTAATTAGGCAAAGGAAAGGAAAGCATGCATGTGTGTGCATGAAGGTATAAACACATCTGTGCCACAAGCATATTCTATGTAAATACAGTTTTGTACAATGTGTGAACATAAGTATATAAGCATGCATAGGACTCAAGTGTTAAGAGAGAGATGACTCAGGGATTAAGCCTTTGCTTGCAAACAGAAGGACCTGAGTTCAGATCCCAAATCCCATGT
This sequence comes from Typhlomys cinereus, assembly GCA_023101885.1. Taxonomy (NCBI): domain Eukaryota; kingdom Metazoa; phylum Chordata; class Mammalia; order Rodentia; family Platacanthomyidae; genus Typhlomys; species Typhlomys cinereus. Next base: position 1,250,913 of record JALPQD010000123.1, read on the forward strand.
AAAAATAATAGGCAGAAATGGCCAGTATATACTTCTGGCTCTGGAGGGCTGAGTCTGGAAAATCCCACAGAAAAACAATAAAGAGGTAGAGTAATCAAGGGTGATTTTTGAGGTCACCCTTGGGCCTCCACAGGCACACACACTTTCACACACTCTCACACACATACATACCAGCACTTCCACACAGGAAAACAGAAAAAGAAAATTAAAAAGAACAAAAAAAAATTTTAAAAAGCAAGTGTTAAGTATGTGTGCAATGTGCGTGCATATTTGTGTCTATGCATAGACGCAAGTACCACAAAGCATGTGCATGCAGGTTGCGGGACTACATATGTGTGTGTCCAAGTGTTCCAGATGCAAATGGTGTTCAGCTTCTGCACCTCCCTCTATCCCAGGAACCAGGTGTTACAAAGCAGAGCTCAAGCTTTCCTTTCAATCCTCTTTCTACCTACATACATTTCAGCAAGAACAATGATGATGAGCTACTCCAGGTTAGCTGTGTGACATTTATCCTGCCAGACAACTACGTGTTCCTCAGTTACTTCTCAAACCCCAGGAGATAGACATGTCTGTGGTGCCATTTTTGCTGAAAAAACAGAGGCTGTGAAAAGAAGACTCTTTCCCAAAATCTCCAGCAATTTTGCATGATCTGAACACAGGTGCGTATGGCCCAAAGCATGTGCCCTTTCACGTCACTACTGTAGGGGACAAGGCAGGTGCCGATCCTCACTCGCTGTCACTGCAGCATCCCCCAGACCAGCAGTGCTACAAAGGCTTCTGTGAAGCCCCACCCCAGCTCAGTCTTGGGAAAGTCCCTCCTCTTTTGTTGCCCTGGAGAGTTTCCCAGTCTCTGCCATTCTGCATGAACAGCTTAGTTCCACCACCCACAAACTGCAGGCAGCTTACATAACCTTGCAAAAGACTGTTTCCTGGTCTCGAAAATACAGCTCACACTGTCACTTTGCCAGCCGTGCAGAGGGATTAGCTGGGCTCGTGCCCTCCAAGTGGACACTCTCGTGCCCTGTGGTTGTCACTGAGACTGAGGATAAGGCAGAACTGGCTGCAAGAGAGCCAGCCCAGGATAGAGATGGGCCTGAGTTCACATGCCCACTCCACTTGCCTTCTAACAGCAGTGTGACCCAGCTGTCAACTTTTGTCACTTGTAAAATGGGAATTAAAAATAGCCCTTATGAATAAAATAGCCCATACTTCACAGATTCATTTGGGGAATATGTGAGATACTGCTTTCAGCTCTTGATGGCTCCCCCTGTATATTAAGAAAGGTCATAAAGATTGGGGTCTAACCATTCTAGTTCAGTTTTAGAGAAATAAAATAAGAACAGCATCTGGTTCGATCAGGATTATGAGATATTGAATGGTTTCTAAGACTTTTTTTTAAATAAAAAAAAAAAATCAGCGCTGACTCCTGGCCCATATAGTCAGTTCCTCTCTGGTTCCGAACAAGGTAGTTCTGTGCAGTTTATTCTGGTGCTGGCTTGCAGTCTGGTTAGATTCAGGGCCATGAACATGAACAAGCGATTCACCCTGGCTAAATGGTCATATTCTAAATATTTATGCTGCAGAAAACCAAAGCTGCCTGACCTTCAGGGGTCACAAATGCCACTGCCTTGCCGAAAGGAGTTCTCTCGCTCCAGGGCAGCTGACCACCCGTCTCCTGCCAGACACTTAGCACTGAGCAGGCTGAGGGATGGGAAGGAAGGATGGAAACCCTGTGGGCAGCTATCGCTGATTTGGGAGACAACACTCAGTCCCCTCAAGAGACTGGCAAAACCCTCGTCTGTGCAGAGTCCAGGAGAGAAATGGCCAGACACCTGGTGTAGCTTCCCATGTGGCTTGGCCTAGCTGAGAAGCTCCTCAGACACATAAACACATAACAGTAAGGAATGGGAGTCAGGGTCATCACAAAAGGAGCCTGGATCCCATTGGCTGACTCCGAGATCAGCCCTTTCCTGCAAACTTGTCCCTGTCTCTCCCCTGCCCCAAGATTCCATCCACTTCATCTCCCAGCAGTGGGCTTTCCAGTCCACAAACCACCTCGGACACAGCAATAAGATTAGGAAAGTGCCATTGTGGATAGTAATATCTGTTAGCTCCTGGATGATAACCTGGTGCCAAGTGATTTGTTAAACATTTGGTATAAATCCCCCAATTAATATTCTAATATGACTTCATCAGAGAGGTCTTTAATATTCCATTTTATACACGAGAACATCAAGGCTCAGAGAGAGAAAGGATTTTCTGAAGGTAACCCAGCTAAAAGTTGCAAAGCCATAATTGAACTTAACTCTGCCTGACCTCCAGCCCAGGGCAAGTGTCCACCATGTGATTGCCCCACAAGGATAGGAAGCACGGGGCTCAATCCTCCCACATGCTCCTCCTGGGCTCAGCCAGGCTTGTCACGGTCTGTGCCGAAGGTCAGTAGGGGATGGGGAAGAGCAGCAGGTGGGAGAGAGGAACCTTAAGCCCCAGCTGAAAATTGAGTACCCCCATGGGGCATGCTCAAAGAATGAAGGAGGGCAGCAACAGAGAGCTAGCTGCCCTGCCCAGTGAGGAGGTGCTCCAGCATTCCTCCCGAGATGAGGGGGTCAAGGGCAGCGGGAGCATCTGCGCCGTGTGACGTGGAGCAAGCCATTTCTTCTCTGTTGGAGAAGGAGCAGAGTCCCCGCGGGCCCACAGGATGACAATCCAGATAGCCCAGCATTGGATCAAGGTTCTGCTTCTTTCCAGGTGTAAGTCTTCATCTCATACCTGTCCTGACAAAGTGTCAGTTTCTTCTTCCAAATAATGGACAACATCATGCCTATTTCAAAGTATTGTTACAGGAACTAAATAATTCATGGAAGTCCTTTAGAACAGTACCCACACATACTAAGAACTACATACATTTTTGTTGGTGTTTAAGATTTTTTATTATTTATTTATTTGTTTGTTATTGCTAATCAAAGAACAACTTTGTGGAGTTAGTTTTCTATATCCATCTTTATGTGGACTCCAGACGTCGACTAAGCTTATCAGACTTGCATAGCAAGCAATCTTTACTCACTGAGCCATCTCACTATCCCTAAATTGTGTAGAATACAGAAAAGAGGAAAGAGAGGATGCTTGATAGAATTGCGATGCCCGTTCTAGTTCCTTTTCCTATTGCTATAACAACAACAAAAAAAAAAATACTCTAACCAAAGCTACTTAAGGGAAAGAGGGTTTGTTTCAGCTCAAAATTCAAGGCCACAGTCTATCATCCCAGGAGAAATCACAGCAGCAGGTACTTGAGGCAACTAGTCGCATTGTATCTGCAAGAAAAAAGCAGAGAACAACGAGTGAATGCATCCATGTCTGCTGCAGCTCAGACACCTTTCTTTTTTTTTAATTTTTTTATTTATTATTTTTATTCAAGTGTGTGTGTGTGTGTGTGTGTGTGTGTGTGTGTGTGTGTGTGTCTGTGTGTGTGTGTGTGTGTCTGTGTGTGCATGCACGTGTGTATGTAGAACCACGGACGAATTCGGGAACCACCATGGACGCCTCCACCTCCTCCTTGTTTACTCTGCCCTGGGATTCACAGGCTCCGCCCTACCAGGACCAGAAATCAGACACCTTTCTTATACAAGGCTGGATCCCCTGTCCAGGGAATGGCCATACCCACAATTAAGATGGGCCTTCCCACACCTGTTAACCTGATCAAAATCATCTTTCACAAGTTAACTCTAAGTCTATCTCCCTCTCCCTAGTGATTCTAGATTTCAAGTTAACAATTGAGAAAATGAACTATAATGGCCACTTGGTAGTTAAGAGCCCTCTAACTATGGTTAAATCAAAAATCACATCTGTGTGTGTCTGTGTGTGTGTGTGTGCATGTGCGCACACACATGTGCATAGGTATATATGTACCTGTGTGCACGTGCATGTAGAGACCAGAAGATAACCTTGGATAGATCACATCACTCCTCTGGAAGACCATTCACTTTATTTGCGACAGAGTCTCTCATTGACCTGGAACTAGCAGTAAACTAGGTGGACTGACCCACTCGTGACCACTGACAATCTTCCTTTCTCCACCTCCTTAGCACTGGGATTGCAAGCACATATCACCATGCCTGGCTTTTTCACATGGGTGCTCCGGATCAAACTCAAGCCCTCATGCTTGTGCAGCAAGCACTTTACTAACTATGCTACCTCTCTAACCCCATATAAAGAGCCAGATAATAAATATTTAAAGTGATGAAGCAATATGGCCTCTGCCCCCCCCCACCCTGGGTAGATAATGTCAGTAGGCCAGCAGGACTGTGCTCAGCTTAGCTTTGTGCAGGCAGGTGGAGGGCTAGTTTTGGCTCTAGATGGTGGCTACCAGCCCTGTTCTACATAGCAAGTTACATGAGATGCCAGCCTAGGCCAAGGCTCTCACACTCTGCTACCCTTGGGGTTTGACAGTGAAGTGCAATGGGCGGGACAATTCTGTGGCCTGTGCGCTGCGCACAACGGGCACAGAGGGTAGAGTGACTCATAGAAAGGGGACACTTGCAAAGACAAGTGTCAACTCCCCATCGCTTTTTAGCAGAAACCACAAGTGAGGATGTGAACAGAGTCTTCTGATTGAATAACAGTCGTCATTTAAGGGTTTTCAATATTGTACGTGCCAAATAAAAACCATCTCGGGATCAGGGTAGTTTGGAGGCAGCCAGTCTGTGACCTCTGGCCAAGATTATCATCCTTCCTCAGAGACATGTTAGGACAACAAAGTACACATGCTACAGCCGAGTGCCATGATCCAGAAAACATGGGGCGCCACCGCCTGCCCCGATAAAGGAATGCGTTAATTGCCGCAGTTCTGCCTTGTCTCAGAGTAGAGCGGGAAGGCCGTTCACGTGGACACGGCACCAGCCCAGGTGCACAGGGACGCTAAGGCACCTTCCTGCCTCTGAAGTCTGCTTTTGCTGTGACCTCAGGTGTGGGGTAACAGCCGCCATACTGACCTTCGCCTGAGAGGAGCAATGAGATCATGTCATTTGCAAACCGTAAAACCACAAAGACATCAACTTAACCAGCTTCTGGCTTCCTCAGCCCCAAACTCTAATTTGAAGGCTCCAGTACTGGGTACAGTCATCCTGTGGTATCCATGAAGTTGGTTCCAGGTTCCACGACATGCACTAAAAATCTGCAGATTGCCGAAATAAATAAAATGGTGCAGTGTTTGCATATATCTGCATGCAGCAACCTCATACACTTTAAATCATTTCCAGACGACTCACAATGTCTAATAAGAGGTGAAAAGGATGTGACATGGAATTTTCCTTTTTTGTTCAACAAGTAACGACTACCAGGTCCAGTACAGGATTGGAGTGGTGTTACTAATTTCAATCCATGACCGTGTGTCACACACAGAACTTGGAATACAGAGGGCTGACTCTTCTTTAGAGAGGAACCAAAAGCCCTCTCAGCCTGGCAGCCAAGACAGACACAAAGAAAAAGGACGCTGGCAGATCTCCAGGTACAGCTTTTAAGTTGCACCCAGCCGCTCTGAAGAAGCCCGATTCCCTGGAGATGCCTCCAGGCTGCAAACAGCTCAGCCCATGACACCCTGTTCTTGGCTGTCTCTTAGCCGGTTCCTCACCTGTTGGCTGACTTTTATGCCCCTCCCTCCCGTTCCGGTAACTGACAGCAGGAGTATTGCCTGGAGCACCTTTCTCTCGGTGCCTGACTTGATTATCCATCATTCTCCCTTCTGCCCTTCTAGTTGCCTGGTTACTCAGCTTTAGAGGATCACAAGCCTACCTCTATTGGCCATTCCTCCTAGATATGCCTTCTTTAGACCCTCAGGTCTCCCATTCCCTTCTTTCTCTGTTATCTCCCTTTGTAGCCAAGGCTGGGCCTTGAGCTGTTAATCCTCCTCCTTCAACCTTCAGAGCAGGTATGCACCTATACCTGTCAAGAAAATGTCTAACTTTTCATTCTGAAATTAGATAGGGAAGTGCTTCCCAAAGCTGTCCTGGGACAGCTTAAAGCATAGACCCTCAAGGTCACTGCTAGAATTCGCCACGAGGCAAAACACTCATGTTGAGGCATTGGATTCGACATTCAGTTTCTCCTGTGTGGTCTCTAGGACAAGCAAGCAGCCCAAGCTGGTAGGGGCTAACCATGTGGATGGTGTAAAGGAGAGTTGTGGGGAGAGTAAAGGGGGGGTGCTATGTCAGCTGAGCTCAGTTTAAAGGCCTTGAATAGCCTCCTGCTGACTTGGCCAGCAGACAGCTCATGTGGGAGGAAGATTTGCACAGGTGAGAATGCTGACCTACTCTGAAGGAGCAGGAAGAGCAGTGGCCAGACCACACTAGAATCGCACCTGCTCAGACCCTCGGGATCACAGCCTCCTGGGAGGAAACACAGAGGCTCCCATACCCGTGACGAAATTCATGAACCGGGATTAAGATGCACCCAAACTGGGTAGGCGGGAGAAATCACTCAAAGACTCTGGCTAAAAGGCAGGTCACTGTGGTTGGGAGAGGATCACAGGGGACCACTCTCAAGTGGGAAGAGAAGGCTTAGAACCAACCCGAAACAGGTACCAGAAGTTGCTTGGCAACCACAGCTGCACTGCTCAGTACTAAAGATTCCTTCTGCTCTGGCTCACTAAGCAGAGGACTCGGAGTCTAGGGAGCACCGTTCCAAGTGAACCTTCCTTCGAATCCCCAGGGTGAGGAAAGCTTCATGCCCTTCCAAGGAAAAGGAGGAATCCTGGTTGGCCTACTCCCAACAAAGCCTTTCGCACTTCCACAGGGAAGTCAGGGAGTGAGGGGAGGTAGGAAGGGCTGTGTGGGACTATGAACAACAGTCTTCCACTGGCATGCACCTGGCACAGAGTTGCCCAGAGGACTGACAGTCTCATGTCTGGCACCAAGGAAGCCCTGGGCGAGCATGAGAGCCTTTAACTACAGCTTCTGCGTGAAGCAAGGTTTCTCTCTAAAGCATGCAGGTTGGAGCAATGACCTCTACGACTGTTTCCTTTGCAATCGAAACCTGTAATATGAACAGCATTTCCATGGACAACTTCAGGAGGTTTTACTGACCACCTCTACAGCTCTTGCCATCCAGAGTCCAACAGTAAATATCTGGGACCAAACTTGGTACCCCAGCATCTTCACAGGTGTCTTTCTAACCTCATCAGTAACTTTGGGTTTGGCACTTTTGCTCAACCACAAACTTAGGTCAGGAGGGGAACCAGAGGCGCTGCAATCTCAGTTACCTTATCTCCTCTTAATATTCCACTAGATCTGTATCACTTCTTTGGACCGTCATGCCAAACCTCAAAACCTCTAAAAACCCGTCCCGCATAGGGCATAAAGATATCTGCTCCATCAGTCATCCACAGCTCTAACCTACAGCATTTTTTTTCTGTTCCAAAGAGCCAGGGTCTGAAGGCATGTTTGCTTCATTTGAGACACACTCTAACTTCTAAATCAATGGAGAAGAAAGGGAAGAGCCAATGGAAAGTCAGAGTGCAGCTCCCTGGCCAGTCAAAGCTACCATGCCTGGAAGGACTTCCCTGGACTGATGGGGCGCAGGCCTGAAGCAAGGTGTCCCTTCCAGTTCCACTGTGCTACCACAGCCCATCTTCTGCTGGGACACCTCTGATTTCCTCCCTAGAAAGCAGCCATATCCACCACATGTTCATTGACACAGGTGAGACCTAAAAAGAGGCAATAAGTTAAATAGTAGTAGTTGCTGTGGTCAATAAGTTAAATAGTAGTAGTTGCTGTGGTCATTGGAGTGTGTCCCTTCCAGGCCGCTTGATCCAGGGGTGGGCCCAGTTCTCAGGGTTGTGTGCATGCTCTCTGGACTCCACCTCAGCAGACATACCGCTCTCCTTTTGCTGTGAGAACTAGTCATGCTGTTGAGTCACCAGCAAGCTGGTTCTGTACATTATACAGAATTTTCATTTGTACTTCCTCTGCCTGTGCTGTGTCCTCAGAAAGGTTAACCCAGTGAACCAACGTTTGGGGTGGGGCTAGTGAGGCAAGGATTGGCCTTTACCAAAAGATGCTCTCAAGTCCCTCCTATCCCCACCTGAACTGAGAAATGAGGCTGATCAGAAAATCCAACCTCTCTGTTGCTCCAGCAATTAATGCTGGACATCAGAGACAAAAAGGCCCAGGGTGGGAGGAAAGAAGGAAAGGCAATACAGATGCTTTTGGCTTAGAGTCAGTCATATTCCCAGAGACCAGCAGGGTCCCTCAGACCGAGGAGACCATCTGGCCCCTCTCGGCCACCAAGGATTCATGTGCTCAGACCTGGCTATTGTTCCTGGGAAATATTTCCACCAAGGAGTCTCCCAGCAGGACCAGCTGTTTGGCTATGTTTAAACTGTCATTCAGCCAAGACAGCTTGGTGGCACGCCCAAACTCTGTAGTCCCGCGCCAAAACTGATTTGAAACACCATTTGAACCAAACAGCCAATCAATTTGAAAATACTCTGAGCAGAAAGCCAGTAAGATTTGAAAACAAAGAAACTGAAAGATAAAAGGTCAATGCATTCATTTATATCCTCATTTGTTCATAATTGAACATTATTTTCTCCAGAGAGGATCTAAGATGCCAAGATGTTAGTCTTTAAAAATAGATTGTCTTTTCTTTAAATTTCAATGCAACTTAGGGCAACATTCAAAACAGTGTGTTCATGTGCGTGGACACATGCATGTGTGACACGGCAGATGAAAGGAAACTGAGGACAGACTCACACAGGAGTAAATGGCAGCACCAGACTGACACTGAGCTGTCTGGTGTGTGTGTGTGTGCATTGCATGTGTATATATGTGTCTGTATGTAGTAATGTGTATGCATGCATTCATATGTGTATGTTTGTGTGCATGTGTATATGCATTGTATGTGTGGAGGTGTATATGCATGTATGTTTGTATGTGTGTATTTATGTGTGCATTCTGTGCATGTAGGTATGTGTATTTTTATATGTGTTTATGTGTGCTTGTGTGTATATATGTTTTCATATGTATATGTATGTGTACACATATGTTTGAGTACAAAGGTTTTCTTTTGCTCTCTCATGAAAAAGCTGTTAGAAGCTGGTATCTTCCACTTAGTCATGCATGCACTCTATCAGAATCACTTTTTGAACTCCATATAGATGTTACTCCTGGAACCAGACATTTCAGACACACAAAGTTTACATTTCACATAGTTCAGAGACCAACTGAGTATACTATGTTCAAGCCAGACATTCACCTTCCAGGTGCTCAGAAGTCACGGCTCTTCCTAGACAGACCATATTGTATCTTCATATATCACATTCATCTATTACTTCAAGTGTGCTCATCAACACAAACACATTTATTGTAATAGAAAACCATGTGCCACCCCCACAGATGGAAAGCTGGAATCATTGTTCATAAACAAAAAGGCAGCCATAGAAATGGATGCCATACAACAAAGCAAAGCAATGTGATCGCATTCTCATCTGACTAGGTTCTTGTAGACTAAAGAGGCTCCTGAAGCAAAAGTTTGTACTTATTCTGTAGAAGGTGATGTTGAAAGGTGATGAAAACAGGTGGGCAATTAAGTGCTGGCACAAGCAAGAGAACTTGCATTTGGATCCCCAGCATCCACTTAAAAGACTGGGCATGGTGGTACATGCCTATAATCCCAACACTGGGAAGATGGAGGCGGAAGACTCATGGGCTTGCTGGCCAGCCAGCCAGTAAGTTGGTGAAAATAAACAGGGTTCGAAGTAATAGATGAAAACACTAGATGTTGCCCTCTGATTTCCACATTCACATGTGCACTGCACATACACTCACACATATACTCACATGCATCTGAACATATATACACATATATTCATACATATGCACATACAAAGAAGGTAAAAGATACACACACTAACTCTACACAGAATTTATCCTTATTTGAGAGCTTTAATAGGCACAACTTTCTACAGGGTGATTCAATGTTATTTTTTCATTTTCTTTCTATTTCATATGTATGTCGAGAAGGTATCTGTGTGTATATGTGTGTTCACATGCCTATCAACATACAAGTGAGTGCAGGCGCACGTGTACATGTGGGCACACACACATGGTAGCCCAAGGGTGATGCTGGGAATCATCTTCCACCTTATTCTTCCACCTTATTCTTTTCAAGACAAGGGCTCTAATCAAACCCAGACCTTTCTGATAGGGATCTCTGGCAAGCCAGTTTGTTCCATAGATTCCCATTCTCATCCTACTGAGGCTGTAATTTCAAGAAATTCCCTACACTCGTTGGGTATGTTACTCAGAATCTGGAGATGTGAACTTCAGTCTTTTTTTTTTTTTTTTTTTTTTTTTTTTTTTTTTGGCTCGCACTGAAAGCCCTTTAACTCCTGTGCCATCTTCTAGCCCTGATGCCTTTAATAGTATATTAGATCATCACAGGACTTAAGACACCATGCTCTACTTCAACCCTCTTATGTAAAGAACGTTGGGACACAAAGACAGGCAGCAACACAATCGTCCCTGTCTATGCTCCACCAGACCAACACGCTTTGCTCTAAGTAGCTGTAGATTCCCCACTAACATCTGGATAATTCTTAAATTTGGTCTTTACCAGGATGGAAGACTGACGCTAACCTATTTTTACTTTTGGAGGGGAGCCACAATCTAATAGGGCAGATGTGGAGATCCCTCTCATTACTAAAGAGGGAAATTTTTCATTTTTCCCCTGCAGTCTATCCACTTACTCTCCCCATGTCATACGAGTTCTTACAGCAGAAACAAACTGTCATTGAGATCCCAAATAAAACCTATGAAAGTTATGTAGATTGATCCCACAATATAAGTGGGATGTTCAGATAGCCTACTGTAATAGCACTTGGGGGGGGTGGATTTCATGGTCCTCGAAGTCCCTAACATGTGTTCTAGGCTCAGCAGTTCACTACATATAGACCATGTGTCAACATATAAACTTAGCAGAGTAAGCATGTAAAGGAGGGAGACTCTGTCTCCTCCACTCAGATCGCCTGCAGTTTTCCTGCCCCAATTCACTGGGGCCATGGCCTCAGGGAAGCCCCTGGATGTCAGAGAGCACAGAGCCATTAGCCTGGAAAGAGGGGACCACTCTGGTTGTCTGCTCAGCTTCTCTAGGGAAGGTGAAGCCAGGTTACCCATGTCAGAAGGCCGGCAGGAAGGGGCGCTGGACAGTGAATGACACCTGGTCACCTTGTCCTCCTCCCTTTGGTTGGACACAGAAGCATTGCAGCGCTCTGTAGAGCTAGTGAAATCCAAGCTTAGAAGCACAACTCCAGGTCAGCTGCTTCCAGCTTGCAGGCAGCTTGGTCTCCCAAGCCAGACTGCTTTTTTCTGCCTGATTTGAGCAACACTGTAATCATGCACTCTCCAGGGCTGGTGCTGACAAGCGCCCAAAAGCTGAGAGAAAAGGCTCTTGTTCCTGATGTGGAACGGACAGTACTTCCCCCCGTGCAGCTGGCCTTGCCTCAAATAGAACAGGATCCTAACAAATGGCTTTCACTGGGCCCGGGCCGGCAGGAAAAGCTGAGTGTAGCTCAAGATTTCCTTAGGAGCTGTGACTCAGACTCGGGCTCCACTTCCCTCTCCTTTTCCTGGGCCCAACCTTTTTTTCCCCCAGTAGTCATGTTCAACGGTCACATTCCCTCTGCCAGAACCCACTTTGCAATGCCGGCCGTCCTAGCAGCCTGGCTTAGCTCTGGGGAGGCCACACCTCTGTCTGTTTTCCTCTTATGTCATCTACACTCTGCTCTAGTTTCTATTTTGAAATTGATTAGGTCTTGATCAACAACCCAGGTTCATTTCCAGAACGCCTCTTGTCTGGCTCTGCCTCCATCCGGGAGAGATGATTTATGTCAACTTCAACCCAGAGGCAGGGCGTCTTCTGGAACCGTTTGCAGCTGTCGGGCTACAGGCCCAGTTGCTACCAGAATTAGTTGGAGAAAAGTGTATTACAGGTGCTGATTCATCAGAGGCTGCCTGAGACCGCATCCCCCAGAATCTACTGCTGCAACCTCCATCTATGCAGCCAACATTACTAAGTCTTGACTCTCTGTCAGGCACTGTGCTTGCACTTCAGATGTGGAAAAACTCAGGTAGTCCCAAGATGAAAAAGACAGTGTTGCTCTCTGAGGGAGGCTAGGCAGGGGCAGGCTGCTTTCTCCAGCTCAGCCCATTACTCTTATCCGCTCGCTCTGCCTTAGTTTTGCTGCTCTTCTTTTTCTTCCTACTTGCTCATTTCTTTGCTCTGCCTGGGAGGATCTTTTCCATCTTCTCATTCAACAGCCTCAGAAATGTCTTCCTCAGTGATCTGGCATATACCAGGGATTCTTACATATATTCCCCCAGGCTTTGTGGCATGACCCTTCTCCCTGGAAGCAGAGCCTCACCCATTGGCATGGCCCTGCTGTCTGTCTGTGGTCTGTATGTTGTGTGTTGCCTGCTTTCCTACAGCAAGACGTCGTCTCTCTCCACAAGGGCAGGGGCTTTGAATCTATGACCATCACTGGAGTCCCAGTGTCTGAAACCGCGAAATGAAGAAACAGACTCTGTGGGGAAACAGGAGAGTCTTCATAAGGATGCAGGTTTAGGAAGTTGCCCGGTGAACAGTTACATAGGTGAGTATTGCCCATGAAGGAGGGAAAGGTGAGGAGATGGGGGAGGTGGTGGTGAAGGGCAGGATGGAAGGACTAAGCGAAAAATGAATAGTGAGGCCCCTCTGGTGAATTTTTGGACACTAACATCATCAGTTCTTTTTTTGTGTGTCCCATCCAAAAGTCTTATTGAAATTTAATTCCTATATCTGTGCTGATGGTACTTGAAGGGGAATCCTTAGGAGGCAACTGAGATTAGATAGAATCAGCTGGAGAGGGAGCCTTGTGATAGAACTGGGGTCTTCATAAAAATGGGAAGTTCTTGGGCTGGTACTTCCTGCTCTGTCTTGTCATGTGATAGCCTCTGTCATGTTAGGGTGAAGACCAAGGTCCTGATCAGATGTTAAGCAGAAGTTGGCACCGTGTTCTTAGAACTCCCGGTCTCCAAAGCATTGAATTAACTAAGTCTCAGGTAACTTACCCAGGCTCAGGGATGTCGTCATAGCAGCAAAAATCAGGCTGAAATCAGCAGCGATGAGATCACTGAATAGCTGCATCAAAAGGGGGCAGTAATCATGCTTCACAAGAGGTCTTCAGGGGGACTGATGTGACATCTCCCTGTCTCCCAGGCTTAGTGCTGACATCCTTATTAACATCACCACTGCCACTTACTAAATGCTGTGCATTGAACACTTCACAGGTACCATCTTGTTCGACCCTCACAACATTTTTAATAGAGACCTTATCTCCCTCGTCTGACAGATGAAGCAAACAGATGCCAACAGCAAGTGATTGGCTTAGAATCTGCTAAGTGACAGATCTAGAATCAGAATCCGAACATTCTGATCCCAGAACCCTGTTCCACAGTTTTCCATTCCAAGACTGGGGAGATCTTCCCGATTATGCGTGAAAGGGTGGCCAGGATGGAATGTTCCAGACTCTCTTCAATCTTCGTTTTCAAGCCAAGGCCTGGTTGCCTGTAACAGAAGTCATCCGCCATCCCATCCAGATGGAACACTACAGTCTACCTGCCACCCTCTGCTTCCTCTATTCCCAGGACATTCTCTGAAGAAGCAGGTGTGGCCAAACTCACTGAATATCTCGGGGTCCCTATTTAATGTCCTTGGAACACTGTACTGGGTGCCTGATCTCTGACTTGAAAGATGTCCCGAGACAAATAAGGCAAGGGTAAAAAGGAAGACTGGAATTCATGATAAGATAGTTTCTATGCAAGACTACAGCCAGAATTTCAGCTGGTTGGACAGTATTCTCCAAGTAAAAATAGATCCTTTTCGGGGTTCTGCCCAGTCGTCCTTCAAATCCCTTGCCCAGTGGCTTCACAGTCACTTGCTCTTTCATGTCCAATTCTCTCTGCTTGGCTCTCAGAGCAGCTTGCTTGTCTTTCTTGGCTCCTACCCCAGCAGCACTTTCTTGTTTATCTGCTGATTATGTGCTTACCATCCGTCTTCCTCAATAGAACTCGGACTCCGTGAAGAAAGGACACATCTGCTTTTCCTCAGCGTTGCCATCCTAAGGCTCCCTCCACATGGGGCCTGCTAAGACCAGCCGCCCTAACAGATGACAAATGTAGACCGAATAAATGAACGTAGAGGCAGAGTCGGGAGGCAGTTACTATGTACGGAGTGACAGAAAGCCAATTACCTACTCATTTTAATTTCCTCCTCTGCAATTTATACAGTATCTGTTCTGTGTCCTTTGCAAAGCTGTGAAATAAAACAAAGTGCTTTGTAAATCATGAAATGCTATCTGGATTATTTCTACTGAGCCACAAACTGAGCCTACTACCCCTAGAATTCAAGTGCCTTCTGCAGCGCCGGTGCCCAGAGTTGACAATCACGCTCTACCCCGGTTTAAATAGAGTTGTCTCGAAGACTGGAACATTCGGTCATCATCATGTCAGTCATGGACCTATGTATATCCTCAAAAAGCTAAGTGTGGACCAGGACAGGCACTGTGTTCTTTGCAAGTGAACCTGAAGGGTTAGCTGTCATGGTTGTTATTAAAACAGACAGAGAATGTAGAGAATGTGGTCTGGGAGGAAAAAAAGAAGAGAGCAAAGCTCATGCCCCTGAACATGTCCCTGTGTCTCCGTGTCCACTGACGAGGGGAAGGTATCTGAACGACCCCACAGCTGAAGATGTGCGTTTATCAGCGTTCCTAGAGAATGCCATCAACCAGCTCCACCCATATTGGACTATTGCTAAATATTTTAACTACTTACTAACCTCCTCATTAGCCAAGCCCACCCATGATTTCCACTAACTTGGCAGTAGAGAGAATCCCTGATTTTGAGGCTGGATGCTAACTCAAATTCCAGAAAATGAAAAAGTGATTAAATTTTAAGTTTCTGTTATGTACCAGGTACAGTGTCAAGCCCATGGCATAGCAGTGTTCTAGATTTTCTGAGAAATCGTCTAGGACCATCGTCCCCATATCACAGACGAGAAGAGTCTATATATCTACCTAGGGTAGCACGACTCAAATGTAAGTTGAGTCTTCTTCTGACCACAAAACGTGAGTAAGCAGCTCACAACAGGGTACTTACACAACTGAGCATGAAGACACTGGTGGACGCCATGCAAGCTCAGCTCCCAGGACCCACAGTGTCCACTCGGCTTAAAACCTTTTAGCCATGCAGAATTTGGAGTCCCCTCCCAAACATTCAGATCACTATCTATTTATCCCCAGTTGACATGAGTGAACTTTAAAATTTCAAAAGTAGGCTGGAGAGTTGGCTCAGAGATTAAGCCTCTGCCTCCCAATGCAAAAGGTCCTGAGTTCATCCCAGGTTCCACATAAAAATGCCAGGCAGAAACAGCCGTGGCCTGCACTTCTGGCCCTGATGGATGAAAACTGGGAAATCCCAGAGCAAAGCAAAAAGGAGGTAGAAGCAATCCAGGATGATTTCCAAAGTCACCCTTGGTCCTCCACAGGGACATACAGTGCCCTCCAAAACACACGCACGCACGCACAGACAGACAGACAGACAGACAGACAGACAGACAGACAGACAGACAGACAGACAGATAGATAGATAGATAGATAGATAGATAGATAGATAGATAGATAGATTTAAAAAATTTCAAAATCCCCCGAGGTTATTGGTGTGGGAGACTGTAAATTAGTCTCGTTGCCATCTTCTCCAGACGCTAGTCCATGTCCCTCTGCTTTCTTTACTTCTGAACTGCCCTTCTCACATTTCAGTGTGCTACAGATGAATTGAGGATTTTGATAGAAAGCAGACTCTGAATCTGTGAGTCTGGGATGACCTCCCAGTCTGCACCTCTGCTCCTGGATGATGCAGGGGTGCCATGAGCATGCTCTCAGCATGGGGGGACCTGACACACTGAAGCCTGAATCTGAAAGTGGAAAGCAAGACCTTGCACTTAGAGGCTTGCGGGTGAGTCACACAGGTGGACAGGAGCGTTTGGGGTCCTCTTGCGTGAAGAGCATCTTGTTCCCTGTTTATCGCCAAAAGAAGCAAGTATCACTGGCAATGAATGAGTAGACGCCAGTTGGTCCTTACATCTCCCCTGCTTCACACTATCCAGTGGCTTTCTAGATACAGATACAGAGCTGTCATTCTTAAGACCCTTGAGCCCCACCAGATACACCCCTACTTGTACCCTCTTTTCCACCTGGGATGCCCTCCAGTTTCTCAAACACACTGAACTTTTCCTGCCTTCAGGAAAAGTCGGCCCATCTCTGCCCACGCCCACCCCCAGCCTGAAATGCCCTTTCTTGTGCTCTTTGCAGCACCACTTTCACCTCGACATTCATGCCTCAGCTCAGATTTCACCTCCTCGCCAAGGTTGTCCCCGACTCACCTGTCTGAACCGTCATCTTTACACGCCACCCCAAAACTACCAAGCAGATTTCTATTTCTGAGTCATTGTTAACCAGAAAAATATTTTGTTCCTTTCTCTAATTACTAAATCCCTTCTCCACCCTCTGATTCTCTATGACAGCACTGACTTTGCCTTCTAGCCCTGGCACATAGTAGGTGCTCAGTAAATAACTATGGAGTGAGTGGATAAGTGACCTAACACAGTCCACATATCCCTGATGTGCCAAAACAGGGAAGGAGGGACTGAATACCTACCATAGGAGACCCAAAGAGACAGCTGCCTATTCCTCCTCCATGTAGAAACGAGGGGTCTAACGGGACAAGCTGCTTAAGGGAGACAGTGTTAGCTTCATACTAAAGGATAGAATTTTCAGGCAAAGATAGCTAGAGACAACTACCTGAGGCAGAAAGGGCAGCTCTGGCAGGCGTGAGGAACAGTGCATAACTACCCTTTGGAGACTCAGCTTGGCCCACCCCGCCCAACCCATGCCCCTGGGAAGAACAGCCCTGTCTAGGTGTGACAGGGCTGGGAGGGGCCTGCAGCTCAGCCCTCTGAGATCACCTCCTGCTTCAGACAGGACTCCCCACACCCTCAGCCAGAGGGGTTCAGCGTTCTGCGGAGGTCAGACTAGGGACCAGGAGAGCACCGGCAAGCCTGCAGTCAGAACTTGCCTCTCCCACCCTCTCCACTTTGCCCCAGGTGTCAGTGTGAGGCCTTTGAGCTCCCAGCCTTTTGTTCCAAGGGTTCCTTTGGTTGGATGGTAGGTAAGTGTCTTCTGTGAAGGCCAGACAAGATTAATAAATATTGGAGTCCTGTGAACCGCTCTGCTGCAGTGGCTTGCCTCTGCTGCTGTGACATGCAAGCTGCTATAGACAGGCCATAGGAAACGGACTTCTAAATCAGACTTGTATCCACTAAACTAGGAAGTAAGCTTGCATTTGAGTTTATAAAACTCCTGCCACTTCTGAGGCCTCAAAGCGACCCAGTGCATCCCCTTCTCTACAGTCTCACACAGTCCTGGTCCCCCCCCCAGGGGTTCTGTTTTTGTAGACCATCTTCATATACACCCGGCCCTGGTCCCTGCACAGCCCTGCCCTGCCATCCAGTCTATGCCTAAATAACTCCTCACTTCACAGTCACAGTCACAGAAACATTAGGGTTCTCCAGATGACTTCCTGAGCCCTCTCGTTCCCTCTGTGGGATGTTGCGTATGTCAAACCTC